>VZDJ01007754.1:36876597-37026626 GCA_008694505.1 Cyanoderma ruficeps | reverse complement strand
AATGACAGAACTTTTTTTGGGGGAAAAAAGCAGGGCCATTAACACAAGCAGGAGTAGAGCCGTTCACAGGCAGAAGGATTAAAAGAATCTGATGGAAAAATCTCCGCCAGCTACAGCTTCAGGAAGCCACCTGGGAGCCATCCCAGAGCTGCTCTAACATACTGACAAGCCCTGTCCTGCTCCACAGCACAGCCCCTCAGGGTTCAGCAGTACCTGGGTTTGCTGATGGGGATAGTCACTGGGGAGCAAAGGTATCCCAGTGGGATTCCCAGTCCAAAGATGGCTGGGAGGACTTCTCAGAAGGTAGGTGGTGCTGGAAACAGACTCCTTCATGGGGAAATGAAAATATTCAGCTCATATTTTACTTGCCAGTTAAAGGGCTGAGAAGGTAAGTGGCAAGTGGCACACAGACCTGGGAATGCACCTCTTAAACTGACAAAGGATTCAAAAACTACAGACAAGGCTAAAATCTCTCCCAAGCAGGAGGAAGTAGTAATTTCCGAGGAGGATACTTGAGAATGAGTAGAATGAAATTGATTTCCCTTGGTGACTTGTCTTTTGAGTGACAAACTGATAAAAAATTTCACCTGTGAATGTCTGGCAGTGGTCAGCAACTGGAGTCACAAACATTACTCTAATTAAGATAGCAATACATTGTTCGAATTTCAGTAACTCCAAAATGGCTGAAGTTTAAAAAACTACAACTTTCCCATACTCATGCACTTCCAACAGAAGATATTTCCAGGCTTCTTCAGAAGAGTAAATAAACAAACCTGAGCTATAGATAACAGTAAAATACTATTTGGTGAATACCAAGCATGACATTTTTGTGAAGTGACAGTGCTATTTGTGTACCTCTAAGAACGCAGAAGAGAATAAAGTCACTGACAGAAATTTTCACAGTGACTTTGTAAAATGCCTTCATAACAAAATTCTAGGCACATACATGTACTTCACAAGATGTGACACTTCTAATATTCCCTTCTTGTTTCTATGTACTTTTCCTCTTTACATTTTTTTTCTTAAATAACATGAAAATTCAATGTCAAAATTTTCTGAAATTCAAGAGCAAGATTGTTCTAAATACTCAAAAGTTAGAGGATTTGACTCACCCCCATAAGCATATGTGCACATGAGTCCAAAAAACTCAAAAGCCTCTGAGGTTTCATTTTACATCTAATGACTCACTGGAAGTTTAATATTTTAATCTACATGAATGTGCTTCTGAAGCTGAGATTTACTAAAAATGCAGAATTTCATTGCTTCCATAGAAGTCAATGGAGGTTTTAGGAGTAATAGATAATAATATGTACATACATGCTTAAAACATGGGATAAAAATTATGGTTGGAAGCACCTGCCAGATACTTTCATGAAACTGTCAATCACAAAGGAATGATAATCTAAGTACTTCTTGGAACAGACCAAATGAAAGGTCATAAATAATTCATCCTTAGCATCCTACATACTATTTTGAGTACTTGAGACAGCATTTCATCATAAATGTATACCAGGCCATGAACTAAATGCTTTGCAAGCCTAATATAAAAAAAATTAATAGAACTGTCCTTATTGCAATTTGGGCCATTCTATTTATAATAATTCCTGTCTGTGAAGAAGTTCAAAATGGCAGTCTTTTTCTGATTTTGGATAAGTCTGGAAAAATCTTTTCTTCATGGCAATCACCTTCTTCCAATGTCGGATCTGTTCCAGAAAGCTCTCGATAGACAAACCAGGGAGCCTGTGTTCATCCCAAAAGTGAGGTTCCAGACACTGTCCCCAGGCATTGCCAGAATTTTAAAGGCAATTTCTGCTGCTCCATTCAGTCCTGTTCATCCAGTAGATTACTTCAGACAGAGGTCCCTATTCCACATATTTCTCATATATTCATTGGCCTTTTCTTGTTTCTGCGACTGGATACAAGAATCACATTATTCTTAAAGACAAAAATTACTTACTGATATGTACTATCCTTGGTGGCAGGTAAGAAATCTTAGAATTACACAAGAAAGTTAAGCAGAGGATATTTTTCTTGTTTTCAGTCTTCCGGGGAGGTCTGATCCACCCTCTGATTTTAATTTGGCTCAAAATATGTTTTGAAATTTCCTGAAGTCTCTTATGGCAGAGGCAGCACACAACTGGAAGCACAAATTCCTATCTCAACAGATGGATTGGTATAGAAGTGATCTCTGTAGTTTTGTGATGTTGACTGTCAAATCAAGAGATCAAGAACATCTGTTATTGCCTGCACTGTGAATTCCTCAGATTAAAAGGAGGTACTTGAGCAGGATTTGTCTCTAATTTGCTTAACTAAGAGATTTTTCCAGTTTGGTTGATACTCATCAACTCCCTTGCCAAGGCCAGTAACTGTTTCTTTAGGGTCTCTCCTGCCAGATCCCATGGGGGATCTGAATACTTGACACACAAATCTGCTGGGGGCTGCTTACATTCTGTGTGTACTTAATCTGAGGATTCATTGCTATCTGTCATTATTTTTCAACCACTAGCTTATTTAATGCCACCATTTTTCAAGGAAACATTAGCATAATAAAATATTACTTCATACACTGAGGATAATTGTCCTCTATTTATTAGCTCATTCTTCAATTTGTTCCAGGATTGTTTCTTCAGGTTGTTTTTCTGTATTGCTCACTAGCATCAATCAAACAGCAGTCAGCTGCAGAACTTCTCACAGCCCCTGAAATGATTTAGAACCACTCAGTTGCTCACAATAGCATATTTTACATGTGTTGCTCTGTCATCCTTTTCTTGTCATCCTCACCACTCACAGCTTCTGCTAATTAGAATGCAAGACTCTCATTTCTTTGTGTGCCTGTACCTCACCCAGCATCACAAGATATCAGACTTCATGGTGTTTTGCAACACAAGTGCATTGCTGAAAGGTAAGCCAGTGTTGAAAATAAACCTGCCCTATATATATATTTATAAACACCGGTCATTCCGTGTCAATGCACTCTAATCCATCTCAAGGGATCTACTAACAAGAACCTCAGTTATCTCTGCCTTCAGGGGTGGGTTGCAACATTAAACTGGAGGATTACTCTGAAAATTGCTGGGCAGGTTTTTCCACAGGGATAACAGCCAGAGCTCTGGGCAAAGGAGGACTGATTTCCAGTCAAAGGTGGAATCTCTGGCCAAAGATCATGGCAACCCAGGTTACGTCTGATCAAGACATTCCCACTGCTATAATTTTTCTTTTTTCAGTATGACCTGGACACATCAGACCTGTTTAAAGGTTTTGTGGAGTAACCCAGACCTGTTGTAACATTTTCTCCATGAGAAAGTCAAGACAATTCTTGAAGGTAAATGGGGACAAAAACATTAACCCTCTCTGAGTTAATAACCAGTTTGTTATTGAACCTCCTGAGAATTGTTGTTTCTCCCATGCACTGCCCAGAGTAAATCAAACTATCTTCCCCCAAAACCCATCAAATAGGCAGGGGCATTAAAGGATCCCTTGGATATGGAGGAGTGATTGGTACGGCCCAAAGCTCTTGTTGGGTTTTCTGGCATGACCTGGATCTATTGCAAGATTTTCTCTGGGAGATGTCAAGCCAGCCCTCAGAGAGGGTACTGGGGAGAAAGACACTGACCCCCAATGGGTGACTGAAGGGCATTACTGCTGAGGGAGAGTCAATGGGGCCTCTCCCCTCATGAGGAAATCATAATCATAATTTTTGTCCTCCCAATATGGCCCTCCCTCATAACAAATGGCATGACCCACAAGCAGAGGAGGATGAAATTACAATTCTGACAGAGAATGTAAAATGAAATCTGGAAAAGAAAAGGAAGTTTGTCCCATTTTGGGGGCTACCCTTAAAGGATGGCAAAAAGAGCCACTGGCTACTCAGAAATCCAAAAACAAATATACATATAAACACTGATCATTCACTCTTATCTGCCCCAGAGGATCTATTAAGGGAACCTGAGGTGCCCTTTTCTACAGAGCCAGGTTGTAACACCTTATTTGTGGTAAATCTGCATGGAGAAAGGCTGATGTATGACAAAGACACAATGCCACAGCCCTGGAAAGAATAAGCACACACAAATTGTTTCATGAAACCATGTAATATAAATATGATAGAACTGCCTTTTGTGTGTGTCTGTGTGTGTGGGTGCGTGTGCAGGTGTATGAGCTTTTAGGTATTTCCCTAATGCGACAGTAAATGAATGTTTTTCCACTGAAGACATCCTCTGTATGTGCCTTGCCCTCTCCTGTAAGTTTGATTCAGAAAGCCTTCCTATCCTTTTTCAGCTGAAATGGTCGCCTCAGGATAGTGTAGAGATGGACTGCAACAAGTATAAAATGGCATGAACTGGTTTCTTGGACAGATAAACTGGATGGCACCCACACTGTAGTTCTAGAACAAGCACAAACTTAAAGAAACTACTTTCTGTAGTTCTAGAACAAACACAAACTTAAAGAAACTACTTTTTCCACTCAAATGTCTCAGAAAAAGAATACTTTGATGTTTAGCAAGAAAGCTACACTGACTGGAAATACACAAGATATTTTTGTACCAGCCTATAAAGAAAGACAAAATGCTTTTCCTTTGCTTGTTTAATAAAAAATAAAAAAATACTTCAAGTAAAACTAAAGTTTCCAAATATTCCACATTAATTCAAATCACTGTAAATCAGTTCCAGGCCAAAAAAAGTGGGAGAAATAGCATCCAAATCCCAGATGATATTGCAGGCTTAGACACAGAAGTAGAACAACTCATCTTTTTTTTCCACAAAGTGTGATCTTCAACTGTTTTAGGCACTAAGGTCTATGACTAAGCCCATGAAGCTCACAGCCAACCCATTCATCACTATTGTGCTTGTAAATAATTTTTCATCAATCAAAATTAAATCTTTCTACACATAATCAATTTACTTATCTTCATTAGTATTGTTTGTCTAATAGTTCATAATAAAGTAAGTAACAAGGCATTGAGGCATGTGTAAGTAATAAATTAAAGATGCAAACCATTGTAGGTCATCTGACTGTTAAAGGAAGGTATTCTCATCACTGGAACATATAAAAAATACACACAGTTAAAGGATGTTCTAGTTTTATCTCTTACTCATGGAATGTATATAAATCCCTTGACTGTTTTCTTTCCATAATTCTAATAACTTTCCTGTACATCTGACATTATACTATTTGTTTATACTATTGATAAATATCCCATGGTAGATTATCTATTTGAATAAGCTTCCTTTGTAAATACAAATTCCCCATGTTGGAAT
The DNA here is from genome assembly GCA_008694505.1 of Cyanoderma ruficeps. NCBI lineage: Eukaryota > Metazoa > Chordata > Aves > Passeriformes > Timaliidae > Cyanoderma > Cyanoderma ruficeps. The sequence goes on along the minus strand of VZDJ01007754.1, from coordinate 37,021,371 downwards.
TTTAGTTGACAAGCAACAACATCCATTAAAGGAGACAAAGCAAAAGTTCTTCCTTCATGGATATTCCAATTCAACCATTCATGAATTCATGACTAAATCCTTAAATTGATTACAATTTAGAAGAAAATATGTATGTATTTTAATCCTGTTTTCCCCACTTTGGTTATATTTCCTTTTTTGATTGTTTGGGATGAGTGATAAGTGAAATCTTGGATGTCCTCAATTAACTAGGAATTTCGCTAATGATATAGTAGATCCAACCCAGTATCTTTTCATGAATGTGGATAGCATCAAAAATGTCGTAAGCAAAATGAAAAAAATAATTTCACGCTGGATTGCATTAAAAGAATTTTTTCTTTATTTTATATTTTTGTATTTAATGGGTATGAATGCCTAGTTGTTGTTGTTACAGCTAAAAATGATCTGCATTTTTTGTGTTAGTAATAACACTTATTTTTTAGACCCTGCTGACAAAAAATAGAACAAAGTCAGTTTTTAAAGGCAGAAAATTAAAAACTAATGCTCTTTCAAGACAGAAAGAGAGAGAAAGAGAAAAGGGGTGGCATCACGGCAGGGAAATGAGAAGAAGGCTTCATTCACATAACCTGTCATGTGAACAGACATAGAATAAAAGTGTGGAGGCAATTTCTCTTAAAATGAAAGCTGAGTAGAATGTAACTATCTTAAGAAACTAAGATATGCTCTGCATTTGTACAGACACAGGAAAGCATTCGGCTTCTTCTTAGAACTGCAGGCGGCTTTCAGAAACTCCTTCAGACATATGGGCTTTGCATATGCTGCGTAATGCTTCCCAAAGTACCTTGGTCGCTGACCCCTTTTATTTCCCTTGCTGTCCGCTGCAGAAGTCACACAGGTATGTTCAAGAACACCAGAAGGAGCTTCAGAATCATTGTAGATTTTCTTGGCCCTCTAGCAACCCTTCTACTCTGCACCTGAGCTTCCTGCTCTTTGAGCAGCCGCTGTTTGCCCCCATCTTCCTCAAGTACAGGTGGTGGGTCACAGTCGTGCCTCTGCTTTGCCCTGATAGGTAACACAGCTTGTCTTTTGAAAAAACTCATAGAGAAATACAGCTCTTTCATTAATAGAATCATAGAATGTTAGGGTTGGAAGGGGCCTTAAAGATCATCTCATCCCAACCCCCCATGATGGGCAGGCACACCTCTCACTAGATTGGGTTGTTTGAGGCCTTACACAACATGGCCTGGAAACACTGACAGGTTTGGGGCATCCACAACATCTCTGGGCAACCTGTTCCAGTGTCTCACCATCCTCACTGTAAAGAATTTCTTCCTAATACCTAACCTAAATTTCCCCTCTTCCAGTTTGTACCCTTTACTCCCTGTCCTATCACAACAGTTCCTGATGAAGGGTCCCACTCTGGCTTCCCTGTAGGCCCCCTTCAGATACTGGAATGTTGCTATGGGGTCTCCATATAACCCTCTCTTCTCCAAGCTGAACAGTCCCAAAGTTCTCAGCCTGTCTTCATAGGAAAGATGCTCCACTCCCCTGATCAACCATGTGGCCTTCCTCTGGACTTGCTCCAGCAGTACCATGTCCTTCTTATGTTGGGGACACCTGAACTGTACACTATGCTGCAGGTCGGGTCTCACAAGAGCAGAGAGGAAAAATCACCTTCTCACCCTACTGCCCTCATTCCTTTTGATGTAGCACAGGATTTGTTTGCTTTCTGGACTGAGAGTGCATGCTTCCAGCTCATGTCGAGTTTTTCATCAACCATCACCCCTCAGTCTTTCTCTGCAGGGCTGCTCTCAATCACTTCTTCACTCAGCCCTTAGGTGTACCTGGCATCGCTGCAACCCAGGTGTAAGACCTTGCAGTTCACTTCATTGAACATCACCAGGTTTACATAGGCCCACGTCTCAAGCCTGCCCAGGTCCCCCTGGATGGCACCCCTTCCCTCCAGAATGTCTGCTGCACACACAGCTTGGTGTCGTCAGCGAACTTGCTGAGGGTGCACTCAATCCCACTATGTCACCAACAAAAACAGTATCAGCCCCAGTGAGACCCCTAAGGGAAACCACTCATCACTGGCTGTATCACACATCCATTGAAGCTCATCCTGTTATCAGAGAACAACATGAAATCATGCACCATCCTCACACAGATCCATGAAAGCGCTATTGCAGAATGATAATTTTGGAAATGTCAACAGCTATATCTGCGGAAAGAAGAGCAGAAGGCCCACAGAAGAACCCTGAGACTCAAGGCAAGGACAGAAAAACTAAAGAATATTTGCAGCAGGAACAAACACCTCAGGTACTTCTCTTGACAGATATTTGATGTGAAGGGTTATTGATGCAGAACACTGCTTTGACTCCCTAGAGTCCCTAAAGATTAAGAGACTAAAAGCCTCATGCAAACAAGAAATGTCTTTGTCAAGGAAGCAGACATCCTTCCTTAGCTAGGTAAAACTGAGCTGATTTGGTGATCAAAGGGAAGTAGTTCAAAAATTGCTGACATACTTTTAAAAGATGCAGTTTACAGAATACACAGTTATACCTGAGACACTGTGCAGGTGTAACCCCTGGGTGCACTGAAAAGCAGAGATCCAATACCTTCTCTTCATTTGTGTTTGTCTTAATATACTTATATGCTTAAAAAGCATTCAAAATTTTCTCCTGCAGCTGAAAACATTCTGTAAAAGACCATGTCTTTTATCTATTTTTAAGATCATTTCTAGCCAGCCAAAATTCTCAGAAGGGAAGTATCCGTAAATTTCAGGTTTGCAACAACCTCTAATTCAGTGTTTTAACACCCGTAAATTTCAGGTTTGCAACAACCTCTAACTCAGTGTTTTAACACATCTACAATATGGATAAGAACACATTACTAGCTTTCTGGTGCTGCTGCTCTCTATTCTACATTCTATCTTAAAAGCACACACAAGTATGAACTTGCTCTGAAAGTTCTGCTAACAAACATTTCCTTTACAACACATCTCCTCCAGGTAGATCTTTTCTTTCTGATTTCTGAATAGCTCTTCTTTGATGGCAACTTTAGCCTCATTCAGTACAGGGGCATTGCTTGTTAGTTGGTTTGGTTGGTTGATTTTCATTATTTTCAACTCCAGAATTGTGGTGGCAAAAAAATCTTGTCATTTGAGACCTATTTCCTTTGACTCCCAGTTTGAAAGCAAACATTCAAAAACAATTTTGGATTTTAATACTGTCTTGGTTACTTACGTATATCTCATCATTCACCATAACCCAGAGGAAATGGCTAGTGACCTTCTATGCCAATTAGACACCTACAAATCTATGGGCCCAGAGGGGATACACCTGAGAGTAACAAGGGAGTTGGCAAAAGAGCTTGCCAAACCACTTTCAATCATTTACCAGAAGTCCTGGTTAACCAGAGACTGGAAATTAGGAGATGTGATGCCTGCCTATGAGAAGGGTTGGAAGGATGATCCCAGTAACTACAGGTCTGTCGTCCTCACCTGGGAATGGGGAAGGCCATGGAGCAGATCATCCTGAGTGTCATCACATGGCACATGCAGGACAACCAGATGATCAAGCCCAGATAAAAGAGGTTTACAAAAGGCAGGTGCTGCTTGACCAACCTGGTCTCCTTCCACACAAAATGACCCCAGCTAGTGAATGAGAGAAAAGCTGTGAATATTGTCTATCTAGACTTCAGCAAAGTCTTTGACACTGTCTCCCACAGCATCCTCCAGGAGCAACTGGCTGTTCATGGCTGGGATGGGTGCACTCTCACTGTGCAAAAACCTGGCTGCATGGCTGAACCCAGGGAGCGGTGGTGAATGGAGCTTCATCCAGCTGGTGGCTGGTCCTGTGTGGTGCTCCCCAGGGCTTGGTGTTGGGGCCAGCCCTGTTAAATATTTGTATCATTGATTTGGATGACATGATCAAGGGCACCCTCAGTAAGTTCACAGACAACACCATGTTGGGTGAGAATATTGATCTGCTGGAGGGTAGGAAGGTCCTACAGTGGGATCTAGACAGACTGGACTAATGGACAACATCCTGAGGTACAATGAGGTAAAGTTCTGGGTCCTGCTCTTGGGTAACAACAACGCCATGCAGTGCTACAGCATGGGAGAAGAGAGGTTAGAGAGCTTCTGCCAGAGACTGGACAGAGTAATCTGGTTTGAGTCATTTTGGGCTGTTTGGAATGTGTGGTAGGTGTGGATCAGACCCTGCTCTGGTGAGGTAGTGCTCTGCCCCCCATACCCCCCAGTCCCACAGGGTCTGTCAGTCATGGTACACCAGAGGCAGCTCCCCAGTGTCACCTAACCCAGCCCCTCACTGACCAAGCTGAACTCCTGCCTGGGAGGAAGGCCCAGAATGGGCCAAGGGTTTAAGAAGCCTGATCACAAGGCAAGCATGTTGTCCTTTAACTCTACCTTCATCCTTTAGTTTTACATCACTGGAACCCATTGTTAGCTATATGTCTGATTTTCTAGATCTTTCCCATCTTTCTGTTTTTCTTCCCTCCTTCTTTTTATAATTCTCTTTTCACTGAACATAATATTAAATGTTTTAGAGGTGTTCTATGATCAGTGGGCTAAGTCCATGCTGTGATAAGTGTTATGTTGTACTGAATCACTTGCCAAAGTTCCCATATTTTCAATAGTTTGCCAGTAAACTTTTGTGTGAATTTTTACCTCCTGATGACATCTGGTTGATATTCCACTTCTGTGTCTACCTACAGCAAGAGAACCTTGGTTTAGCCCTTTAAGTGACTGGAGTGTGACAGATGCCCAGCAGAAAGGGGATTTGGGATACTGTTCAACAGACAGAGGAACAGGAGGCGAGTGGTCAAGACGGCCAATGGTAACCTGGCCTGTATCAAGAATAGTGTGGCCAGCAGGATCAGGGCAGTTCTTGTCCCTTTGTGCTTGGTGCTGGTGAGGCCATACCTTGAATCCTGTGCCTATTTTTGGGCCCCTCACTACAAGAAGGGCATTGAGGTGCTGGAGAGTGTCCAGAGAAGGGCAACAGAGTTGGTGAAGGGTCTGGAGCACAAGTCTTGAGAGTGGCTGAGGGACCTGGGGTTGTTTAATATTGAGAAAAGAAATTTCAGGGGAACCTCATTGCTCTCTACAATCACCTGAAAGGAGGTTGTAGCCAGGTGGGGGTTGGTCTGGTCCAGGTCTCATTAAGAAAATGGCCTTAAGTTGCACATGGGGTGGCTCAAATTAGATATTGGGAAAGAATCTTCCAGGGAGGTGGTACACTCAGCATCTCTGAAAGTGTTCAAGAGGCAACTGGATGTGGCACTTGGGAATATGGTTTAGGGGTGATTATGGTGTTGCTGGGTTGATGGTAGGTGATCTTGAAGATCTCTTCCAAGTTTGATCATTCTGTGATCCTGTGTGTTGCTGCAGGATAATATTAGTTATGGGGTCCTTTTGGTGCATTCTTAGACTAATGCAACTGCAACATAGAATCTATTAGGCTTGCCAGACTTCATGCTGAAACTAAAATGAAAATATTGAGAGGTCAAGATGAAACTTTACATCTATTCACAAGCAGAGCTTCCAGAGAAGTTAGACAAACCTAGTCTTACCATCAGCAAGCTCGCTCATAATCTTTACACTGGAATATTTTTTAAAGATACAATAAATGGCATCTAAAGAATTCCACCTGGCCAATATTTAACCCCTACCTAAATAGGAAAAACAAACTGCCTGAGTCAAACAGGGATGAAAACTCTAACCAGTTCCACTAGTGAGTGGCTGTGAGTCTGCATGATCCTTGAGGGTTTGGGAATTTTATCTAAAAGACCAGTGAGGAGTTATTTTAAGTTAGTTCCCATTTGTAATGAAACAACCCACAAATGTTCCTGTTCCCAGGAATTTATAATTGCCTGTTATTGTCTGGAAATTGCTCAGATAATATGATGAATGGTGGCAACATGAAACCATGAGCAAATCTAGTAGAGCCAAAACAGCAGGCTGCAAATAGAAGCATAAATGCCATCATTACAGAAGGAGTTTGTTCTTTGAAAATGTACCTTACCCAGAGGTACATTTGATAAATATTTTAGAAGTAAGCTGATCAGTCTGCATTTGTCATCAGCTATTGGAGAAACTAGTTGTCTTTCATCTATTGTTTCTAAAGTAATCCACAACCCAGAAAACAACCCATATGCACATGGCTGTTGTTCGGACCACTAAACTAGCTGTGCACTATTACAAATACTCTCTCCATGGATAATGAAGAATAAATTTAGTCTTTGGATTCCTCAGATGAATATGAAAAACAGTGTAGCTGTACTAATATTTACATCCACCTGGGTATGTGTTAAGGACATAAAATCTACACTGCCACCACAGCATGGAAAACATCTGCTATTATGGTAATTCAAATAATAAATTAAAATATCCTTTATTGTTAAATCTATATAAAATATGAATATTCTAATAGTAACTTCTAAAATACAAAAAGATGTTTTAGAAAGCAATGCAAGTTCTAAGATGTTGCAGTAAAATATTAGGTGCCATTTCCTGGGCACCTTAAATCTTCATGCCTCAGTGAAGATGCCTCATACTCATGTCATAAAAGTGTATAGGATTCTCACCCCACCAAGGTTTAGATAACAGCTGAGAATCTGTCTTCCTTACCCTCCTTTAAAATAATTCAGAGTGGAGTCAGTTCTAACTGCCTGTGATGATGATTAAGGAGGAGAAATACTGGCCTTAGATAAGCAGCCAGTCTGACATTACCTTCAGACATCTCTGAGGTCCAGACATTGAGACTGCCTTTTGCTCCAGCTCCAGCAGCACACCCCCATGCAATGCTCCAACCTAAACTGAGGTTCCTAGAAGAGAAGGCCCTGCAGCCTCATTGCATTGCATTAATGAAGTCCATGAGTTTAGGGAAAGCAAAAAAACTTCTGCTTGCTTGTTCCTAACCTCACTTTACCTTCCGTTAGTACAAACTCACCCTGTTCAAATTCACTTGCAAAGTACTCACTGAGGAGACACAGCGCTGGGACAGTGCCACACGTCTCCACACATTTTTACATACATATGGAGGAGACAAATCCATCCTGCACAGAGATTTTGAGGAAGTTCACACAAAACAGAATGTCCCCAAGGTTTAACATCTCAGACTTATTGCAGTTGGAATCTCTGCCTAACACAGAGAACAAGGTATTTTGAAAAGCCTGATGATTACTTTGATTTAGAGTCTACTTGATACTTAACCACAACTTCCTGTACATAACATCATATAAGCAAATTCTTCACTCAGCAAAGTCCAGCAGGGGAGTATTTAATTAGCTTTCAGCTGAAATTAAGATAAGTAATCCGGTCTGATACCATTGATACACAATGGCCGCACGATTTAACTAATTCCATTTACAAAAAGAAAAAACACACAAGTCCAAAACAAACAAACAAAACCCAACACGAAAAAAAAGTGCCACCAGTTTATTTTGCAGTAAAATAGACTTGAAAATATACCCAGGCAAACATCATCTTCTACTACACACATGAGCATAATATTTTTTGGCTTATCTTTGACATAGACGTCATTCTCTGCACACAGGTCTTGCTATGTTTTTAATTATATCTCCTTCTCATGGAATTCTACATAATACTGGCAGGAGATATTTTCCAACAGTATATATGAAGATATTATCTTTATATTTTTAGAATCTTCAACACCTCCATTCAGCATCCCCTGTGCCAGGTATCCAGGACCAAGCATACCCTATTTTTGGTCATTTCTGTTGTAAGACAGCAGCCACCTTGATATCCTTTACAACTGGCAGAGCCTGTGTGTCATCAGATACCCTGTGGCATGGTGTTTGGCCTTGATGGTGACTGGGTAGACTGTGCACTGCTGTCAGGAAATGCAGGGTGAGTCCTGCCACACCCCAGCATCACAGACTATTACATCACCTTGTTCATTTTGGCTTAGCTTGCTATCCTCAGGAAGCCGCATGGGTTTGTATGTAGGAGAAAAGGAGAGAATGTACAGAAAGTCTTGACGAATTTCCCTGCTATTTCTGGAAGGCAGCACTGAGAAACTGTGATCTTCCCCATGCAGAAATAGGTCCTGGTTCCCTACTGGCAGCTTGAACATGTTTCAGCTGAAACCCCATGAAGAGCGAGTGGTTGCTACGAAGAACCACTAAATAATACCTAGCTTTTAGTTTATAATTATATTTATCAGAAATGTAACAAAAAGGATATTTCATAACACAGTATCTAACTAGATGGCTATGCAGTATCAGCATGCTGGGTCCAGGCTCCCTGTCAAAGCTTTATTCAGATGTTACACTGTCTTTACTAATCATTCCTAATCCTATCATCAGCTGCCATCATGTCAAGATATATCAGCCTTAAAAATTAAGAGATATGTTAAGGAAATGATGCCTTGCAAGGAGTAATGCTGAATTTGAATTTAGTAGGAAGATAATGACTTATTCTTTGTTGAAGAACCATCTTACGCAACCAGTTCTATTTCCCAACCACATTCTTTGTTTCTTACAGCTGCTGTCACAGGAACTTCTTTACTTTTCAAGGTGTTTTACCTGAGATGCTTTGCCAAAATTTTGCTTCAAGATAAAAAAACAACCCAATAAACATGAGGTCTGGGAACTGATTGTAAATGAAACCTATGATTGCATGTGGAAGAGAACTCTTCTGTACTTACATTGGATCAGAAAAACCTTAGCTGAACTTGGCCTACAACTGACTTGCAGTGCAAGGATTGGCATACTAGAGTGATTGCTTATTATTGGTGCTGATTGTCATGGTTCTCACAGATTCAACTATATCAATTTTCTGAAAAGAGGGACTCTTTCAAATAATTGGTGCAAGCTGATTGTCATGTGTAAAGACAAATGTCCCAGGAAACTGTGAGAAGTTTGTTTCCATTCTGCTTTGGAGAGCTACTGCTGAAAACTGCTAATTTGGAAGTGTAGCTAAACAAATACTAACAAAAGAATCCAGAGGGTGAAATTATGGAGCCAACCCTTCCAACCTTGCCAGAACTTGCATTACAATCACACCAAAGAGAAAGGACTTTTCTTTTCTGTAAAAAAATCCATCACATGAAGATGAAGAATTAGAATAATGATGTTAATTTTGCTTGAAGATCTTGAATCTACAGATGCTGAGAATGATCAAACACCTATGTCAATTATAATGTCATGTTCCCATTACCATAGAGAACTAGGGACACCTGGGTTAATAATTAGTCTCATAATATTTTCTCTGCTTTTTAATGAAACACTCCAAGCCATCTTCTACTCCATTTCCATGTTTCATTTATCAAAACAGCTAAAGGTTAGTCCAATTCTTGTATGAATCCTACACCCCATTAAAGAAAAATTTGCCTTTCCTACATTGCCTTTTTATCCATCAAGTGTTTTACCCTTTAAGTGATTAATTCCACAAGACTAAAGAAAAGCATTGTCCAAGAAATCCTCTAAACTTGCGTGTATCTCTGTGCAAAAAGAAGCAGATGGTTATGTCCTAGCTGCCAGCTCTCCAGGATTGCAATAGGTGAATCACCTTCAATCCCAGAATTGCTTAGGCACATTAATACATGATCATCTGTGCTACTAAATCTTGTTTCTTGTGTTAGTCACCTTAGTGGTCTGACATCTCCAAACTGCATGATTCTACCAGGGATCCCAGCAGAAAATAACCTCTTATCAGATGCTTCATAATTCACAGGGTCATGTATGAATATCAAAGGAAATGTGGAAAAGGTTTAGCCAGCTTGTTCTATGGAATTGTTATTTTCTTATTCAAAACCTAAAAAGGACACAAAAATGCAAAAGTCCAACCTTTCCATTTCAACGCTCTGTTTTTAGTTTCAGAGAGAAACTTAGGCCCAGTCCTAGTTTTTACTGAACTAGTTCACATAAAGTTGGGACTGAGTAAACACATACATTTCACTATGCAGGTGTAGAGTATTTTAATCTAGAGGCGGATGATAGCATAAGGAACAGATCTCAGGTAGTTAGAAAACATCAGAGTGGTTATTTAGAAACACTTACATTGAAAAGGGGGACTAAGAGGAGAAAGACGTTTATACCATAATAATGCATGAAAATTTGAAAAAAAGTGTGGTTTTTTTCCCCTAATAGTAGGCCATCATTACTTAAATTCCCTTAATATGGCTTTCTTGATGGATTTAAGATGTTCTCTGACTTGAATGTTAATACTTCACACAACTGTCTGGGAACATTCAGAGCTTCAACAAGAAAAACCTTGCAACATTTTCTATAATATGCCTCTATAGATATTCTCTCAGCTTCTTTATGTCTGACAATTAATCACCAGCTTAATTGTTATCAAGCCCAGAGCACACTGCAAGACTGATGGAAGCCATGCTAGAAAATTCAATTAGATATCCTATAATTCTTTCAAAGACAATTTGCTTACTGTAACTTGCCTGGACTCATGGAGTATTTTGGTAAAGATCTTAAATGCTACAGACGTTTTCTGCATGCATCACAAATCTGATTATCTCCTTTTCTGCCCTTTGTACAGACATAGTCTCTCTTGTCAGTCCCAAGCATATGGAAATCATGAGTCAGCCCTAAGCCATTGAATTATAAATTTGGACAGAGAAACTGCAGCATTTTAAAAGAGTAAGTAGAGATTCTTATCTTGTTGCTGAGATCTCTTTTATAATGTCTTATCTGGTTAACAACTAGATAAAACAAATGTTTCCTTTACTGTTCTGTGTTGGAATGATTTAGGGAAAAAAAAATAAATAAAGAAGTTATATAACATAGCCAAAGCTATGAAGAAGTAAGGATACTGAGACCTGCAAGACCCATAGGCTCACACCAACAGCTGATGGGGGAAGTACAAAAGGAAAATTTATACTGCATCCCTGTCATTATATTGTTGAGCCTAAACGTTATCAAAAGGGACCTCCTTAATCACCCTGAAATGGGTTGCAGCGCAGCTGAATGCAGACAGGAATAAATAACAATAATAACAGCAACAACAAAGCTAAACAGGCTGTAAAGCCCCATAATTGGATTCATCAATCTGAATCCGTTAGAAGGTTAGCACTCAGGCTAATGCGACTTGACCTGGAGTGATTGTTGATGCTGCACCAGCTATCAGACTCCTGCGGGTGAGCAGTGAGGGGGAAAATAAATAAATAAATCAACGAGGCTCTCGGGAGCACTTTAGGAATCACCCTTTCAGCTTGCCATAGCCTGCAGCATCTCGGCGCTAGAGACAGCAGGCTAATCTTCACACTGCAGCAAGCGGGAAAACAGCACCCCGGCTGCTGGAACAGGGGAAATACTTCACAGCAGCGAGCTGATAATTGCTGATGTCAAACAAGCTTTTTAAATGGAAGGATTTCATCCATTTCACCCTCCCAGCAGCCGCACCCTGTACAGCAATGTGACAGCAGTCCCCAGCAGTAATCTGAGATGCTGCAGTTCCCAGTGCCAGCCTGAGGCTCGAACCTGAGGAGCATCAGCAAAACTCCCCCCTCACCGGCCTCTGCTGCCAGCCTGCTCCCTGAGAGACATCAGCAATAATAAAGTTTGCCTTTGGAAGGGCTGGCATTGTGTGAGCCCTTGCTCTGCAGAGCACTTTCTACGACGCAATTATATCCTGCTCTATTTGCCTTTATGTTGTTCTTACCTGAATTAATTTTAGGGGCTATAATAAACCTCATTTCTGTTAAATGAATCATCAGGGCATAACCTTTTTGCAAGTTTTGCTGCTCTTTAATAGCACCATCTGACACAAATTACCACATTAATCTCTACAAATAACAACAAAAATCATAATAATAATTGCATTTTGATGGCTTTATTAGCATATAGTTTTCTAGCAGCTTGTACAATATTTACGCTGCATTTTTGACACTCTGCGGCTCAACAGTGCGAGGTCTCCTTTTGGTTGGCCAGTAGCCTGTGAGTTTGGGTGATCACTGAAACATGACACTGAAACATCATATCTATGAAATTACAAGGAAGTGAAAATTAGTCCAGCTGTCAACATTTCTCAGCTTTAGACTTGCTTCTTTATGTCATGACTCAAGTATCTTTTAAAGGCCTAGGCTTGAACTGCCCCTGAGAGCATCTGTCAGGTCTCTGAGCACCTCTGGATGGTTTTGTTCACTTTGTTACAGCCATAATACTGGAAAACAAACCCCAGTTTCTGTCCAATTGAGGACAGTATGGTCTGAACAGTATATGTGCCATGCCTTCAGAAAATGCCTTAAATTTCCAATAAAACTTTTATGATATATAGGTTATAGTGCAGGGTGTAGAGAGAAGTTGGCTTTGTAAACATTTTGGTACATTTCCACTAATGCCCCTAGCTTGTGAAGACAGTTTTCAACCTAGAACAACATCAGAAAAAGGTAAAATCCCATTTTCTTCCTCATCCCTCAACAGACTATTGAAATCTATTTAATATTTCGTTTTTAATCTGATCAGAATATGCTTTATAGGTCAGAATAAACTTTCCAAGCCTTGGGACTAATTAATTTTACTCATACTTCCGTGGCCAAACCACCACAAATGCTTAAAATTTTTGCAATAGTTCATTTGCAGAAGCTTCTCCAGAGAACACAATGGACATTTTCACCCATTTCATGTCTCAACACCAAATGCAAAGTCAGTTTTTAGTATTTACTAACAGTACTAAATGACATTTCCAAATAATGATATCATTCATAATGCGTTCCAAAATACCTTGGTATTTGTTGGTTGGATATGCTTTTTTCCTAAGCTCAGATTTTGATCTATCACCCTCATATATATCTATATTCATATCCTACACAATCCTCATAAAGATACTTCCAGAGTCAACTCTTTTTTTTCTTAATGTAGCATTCTATCACTTCATTAAAATACTGTACTAATTTACATTAATTTGTACACCAAAATTGAGTTTAGGGGTTTCTAAACTCTCACTCAAAAAGCTCTCAAATTTTAACGCATTGAAGTTCTCAGTTACTTCCAGGATAGTGTTTTTGTTATTCAGCTACTGTTACTCAGTTTTGGTTTTGCCTTTGTCTATACTTGGAAATTCTTAATACATCAAACTTTAGCCCAAGTATCTTAAACTCCAGAGACAGAGACAATACAAAATTCAAATCAGTCATGACTTTGGGAATCATGCAAAACATGCCTCTGATGAATAAAAGAAAAAGAGAGAAGATAGGAAGTATGAGGCATGTTCTGAGAGTAGCCTTCTTCTCAGTAGCAGGGGACCAAATACTCACCTTGCTCTTGGAGAATAATAATTCAAAAGTATCAGAGAAAAAGGCTACACACTATTTTTATGTTATATCTTTTATGTATATACATTATTTATAATAAAGGTATTGTTTAAAAGAAGAGACAGAAAATGCCAAAACCCCTCAACTATTACCATCACCAACTCAACTCTGACATAAGAGGCCTCAGACTCAAAATTTTCTCCAACTTATGTCTTTAATCTACACTGAACAACTCCTGCAAAACTAGCATCTGCTGCTGAACCAATCAATACTGTAGAAAACAGGATTACAAACTCTACTCTAGGTCATCAGTGTCAACCTTTACAAAGTTCTTAGGAAATATTTTACTTTACACTAAGTTAGAGTTTCTGACTTGGGTTGCAGTCATCTCAGGCTCACTAATATACCAGATAGGTCTCAGCAAAAAAGAGGTTCCTGTAGATGTTTCTCCCCAGATATAACTCAGATGAAAATGCTGCCTGCAATAGTAAAAGAACCTCTACACTAAATTGACTGGAAACATGATGGGCCTTTATACACGAGCAATCTGCCAGTATGCCAAGGATGATGTGATCACAGACTGTTGTGAGTAACAGTGGAGGTCATTTTGACACATAGGGAGAAGACCCATCCTTAGGCTCCATGGAGATATTTTGACATACAAATAAAAAGGAGACTATTTTGTACACTGAAAGTTGGTCTATTTGCCTCTATAAGTGAATTCTCAGAGGGTTTGATTTTAGGAATGCTCAGCAGTACCAAGAGCTTTACCCAAAAATTAAATACAGATGGCATGCAGTCAGTTTTGTTCTGTGAAACATTTCTGTATATACATAAAAAGTTGTTTATTTTCTAAACATCTTTATGAATTTCACAGGCAGATATTTCTAACCTCTTGGTCTACAACAATCATAACAATATCTAATTATTATCCTAACTCTATCCCACAACTCTGAGTTTCAGTACATGAAGAGGCAAAGAAGAAAGCAGAAGACCTTTTCTCTGTGGAGATCCATAGAACATGTCATGAGTTCTCGGTCTTAAGGAGATGCTCAGAGGAAATATTCCCCAAAAAAAGGAGACTCCTAAGATCACGGTTTCCTACAAGAATTCATGACTGTCTAACAGGCTTTGAAACAGTACCTTTGTTTTGCACGGGCCCAATACTTCCAAACAGTCCTAGATCCTACAATGCCACATCACTCCAAATGATGGATTGCACCTGGATCTTAAGTTTGCATGTCTCCTTTCTAGGTGCAACTATCAGACCTGTGTGTTAAGTGTGAAATGTATTTGGCAATGGCAACTAGTGCATGCAAAGATGAGTTTGTAAAGGACCACCAAGTCAGATAGAGCTCTGAACAGGAGTTATGTAGATCATCTCCTTAAAGGGAGCTCTTCAAACAGATTTTTAACCATTATCAACCCAAACCTGCTATCTCAGAGTGCAAATGAAGGTTTACAATCCAGTCTTTCCCTCTGTGTGGTATCTCTGCTGATAGGACTGGTTCCAGCAAATCCAGCAACTCTCTGAAATGCCCCAAGTACTGCACAGTCCCTTGGTCCCCAGCAAACTTAATTTCTGTTCTTTCTGTGGTCCCAATATTCATTATATCTCTCCACTCCACTGGCCTCCCTGCAGAAGTCCAGCCTTGGGCTCTGGCTCCCTTGTCTGCCAGCCCTGCTCTTTCCTTCCCCGACCAACCCCTATATCCCTCTCACTGCTTTCCAGGTGGTTCTGTAGAAAGCTAACTATTTTTAATCATTAAAAATTTCCATGAAAAGGTATGAAGAAATAAATTGAGTGCACTGAGTATCAAAATCCATACTCCACACAGAATCACACACTGAGAATATTTTCCCTTCAAAGGAATCCAGGAAAGATAAGGAAAATATGTCTGGTTTCAATCAGACATTCACTCTCCATTTGGAGTCCACAGATCCACCAGAAAACAGTTGGGGGTAGCAGATCAAGAAGAGAAAACTACTTGCCAAAGATTACTAACGCCTGATGACAAGACGATGTTATCATGGTTTCCTTCATCATAGCATGCCTTATAAACTGGCTCTGTTCTTCTGTGAGCAACAGTCAAGCTCAGTGTTCTTATCTCACCATGCAGACCAGTTAGAAAAAACACATTTCTGTATTAAAGCCATCACTTGGGGTTGGTATAAGATACAGTAATAGAAATCAGATAGATTTTTTTTTTACCAAATAATAAAAATAAGTTAGATATTTCCATTAAGCTACCCTGTCTTACTTAGGAAGCCTTTTGCTAAACATGTAGCAATTGTAATTGCTCAGGAGGTATGAGCAGACTCATCTTTTTTCCTTCCCCCCCCCCAATTTTTTTGTCACAATAACCTCAAGTTCATTTAAAGGCCTATGAAAATTAAATTATGAGTATTATTTAGAACAATAAGAACTTTACACTGAGCTATTCATCACAAAAAAAAAAAAAGGAATGTTTGTGTTTATTTGTCTGACATTTACATGTGCCATGTTTCTTCTGCTAACCATGAAGCTGTCAATCTATTATTTATGGAAACAAGGGACCAGAAATAAGTGTACATGGTTTCAGACAAATCTACTGGCCTGTGCAAACACTCATTTCCTCCCTCATTCTGTTTAAAGCCTCTCTACTTCTGAAAAATAGATGATTATTGCATTGAATAGCACCTAATGATGTAAAATTATGATATTCCAAAGACTGGGAAATTAATACTTTGGATCTAATACAGATAGAGTGCTAATGTGGATATTAAACCACTATATTTCATGCAAAGCATCAGTATTTCCTCTTGGAGTTGTCAGCCTTTCTAAGAAGACCATAATACTTAAGTGATACCAATTTTCAATTAACCTTTTTATTTATTTATATATATACATTTGCAACCTAGAAATTGCAGAGGTTTTCTGAATTTCCTTGGCGCTCAGAAGATTTGAGAGAATAGTTTTCAACAGGCAGCTTTTGCATGCATTTCCACTTCTTTTTTTAATTGCAGATATACCTGTATATGAAGTGTGTGGTGGTTTCTCCCCACACATGCCTTTAACACAAGCTACTTATTAGTCAACAATGCCTCCAGAAATCATATCTACTTGCTGGGTGTTGTCTGTGAGATTACTCTATTTTGGGCCACAAATGAAGTAAGGCTGGGTCCACCATCCCCTGTGTGTGATACACAACTTCATTGCCTGGAGCTCAGCTTAGGTAAGATACATTCTGCTCCCAAGCAGGATTGTGCAGATCTGTTGTGCTCCACTCAGGCATGAAGCACACAGGAATGGCTCTCTCAGGGCAGAGAGTCTGAGATATGAAGTCAGAGTTTTGAGACATGACTCCTAAGACCAACCAATTCAATGACCCAAAATGCGTTATCTTATGTTTAACTGTGTCAGGGCCATGAGAAGAAACACGGAAGTGTAGAGCCTTATGCTTAGACAAGAGCATGAGAGCACCTTGCAACCTCTTTTCCCTTCTGGCCACAGATGAAAAAACCAAGAGGATAAAGAACTCTCTGAAAGCCTTTCTAGGCCCTCTATTTGCACTGGCCTAGAATTAATTTCTGAGCCTTTCAACTATCTCTCAAAAAAAGAGAAAAAAGTCTGACTTTATTCCTATGCAGCCAGGAAGCTAAACCTAACAGAAACAAACCAACAAATAAGAACACAAGCAAGCTGAACCAGACCCCATTCACCCTGCCCTTGATAAGGGCCTTTGGAAAACGTTTCAGCAAGAAGTAGAACAGACAAGTTTCCTCCAGCTACCTTCTCCCAGCTCAGGGTGCAGGTATATGGCAGATTGAGCCAATATAAACACAAACACCACTGTGCTCCCCAACAACATGGTCGTGCCCACTCCTTCATCAAGGCACTGGCATGGACCAGCAAAAGGAGACAACAGAACAGTAACCCTACAACTGTGAAACTCATGTGCTATATTTCAGAGACCTGAAACAGCCTCAGGTGTATTCCAATGCCAGTAGAAGAGGGTTGTGGGCCAGGGGCAAATGGATATCTGTCTTGGATGGGGTGGGAGCACAGCAGTGCCAGTCAGTGAAGTGACATTGCTGCGGCATGGTGGCCACAACTTTCAACTGACATATCTCCATACACTGGTTTTGCAACCCTTATTTAGACCCACATTGATTTTGAACCCCCACTACTAGCAGTGAGGCTCAAAATGAATTCTGCCCTGAATGAAAAGGTACATGTCATAAATGTGATGCCCAGTGATAGCTGTCCTCTCAACCATCTCCCTTGCTACCTGAAGCATATCAGGGATCTCTCCTTGTATAGGATCTGCTCTATACACCAACAATCCTTACCAGATTATATAAATAACACATAGTGTATATATATTTCAAAAGAGAGATCTATAATGTTTTTATAATTATAAATTTTTTTTTAGAAATGCAAGGAATGATGCTCAGACCTCCACAAATGCACTCACGATGCAGATGAACTATGCTTATTCACATTATCTTAAAAGGCAAAATAGTAACCACCTTTTTTTACCCCCTAATAGTCTTTCTTAATGTTCTGTCTGCTTTTTTTTTGAGCAGTGCTGAGCAATGAACCAATGTTTTTAGAGAACAATCCCCAGTGACTCTGGACTCTCTGTCTTGCATGGCAATGTGGTGCTGATCTCACTGTGGGTGTATAGACACAATAGGTTTTCCTCAGTGCTTTACTTACATTTGTAGATACAGAATAGGAATTTCATGTTATGTTGTCATCTGTATATTCAAATACAGATACAAGTATACATATATATATACTATACAGGCACAGACACTTCAATGTCTTATACATTATACCATGTATAACTTTTTATTAGTATATTTAACACTGAATACCTCAGCACAGATGCCTAAGGAATTCCATTACCTTTCTCCCTTGTGAAATAAGAGTCTTTGTCCCTATTTTACATTTCCTACCTTTTAAACAGTTATTAACATGCAGAGGACCTTCTCCCCATCATCCTGCCACAACTCAAGTTCTTTCAGAGAATTCAGCAAAGGACCTGGTAATAAAGTTTTGTTTGGCAGAATATCAACAATCACTCTTTCAGTGTATTCAGTGATGATCAAAAAATCTAAATAGATTTGAAAAATACTAATCCCCTCCAAAAGCTGTGTCAGTTCTCCCTCCTTATACTGTAGTCCCAGGATGTCTTCCAACAGTTCACACAACATCAAATTTATATTGTCTGAATTCCCTATCCTACTTTAATCCTTTTTAAAAGTTACATTTATATTTGCCATTTCAGTCTCATCTAGTACCACTACTGATTTAATCAATAGACTCCATAGCATGGCTGAAGGCTTTCATTTTCATATTTGTGTTCCCTCAGGGGATCCCAAATAAATAGCATCTGGTTCTGGTAATTTCTCTGCCTTCACTCTGTCTATGTCTTCTAAACCTTATTCTTTTGCCGCTTTCATTTGAGAAAGTTCTGTTTCAAACTCTGATCCCTGTAATAGAAAGCCCTCTGGTTTCAATGTCTTCTTGGTGGTGACATTGTCTGAAAAGAATTGGTTTAATTTCTCTGCATTTTTACCCTGTGAGAACTGCTATTAAACAATGACTATCTATTGGCCTCACAGTCTTTCTGGCAGGCTTTCTAATATGTTTGATAGTTATATTTTTAATTTTTATTTCTTTAGAAAATTGTTGCCCAAAGTCTTTTTTTTCCCCCTACCTTAATTATTTTAAATTTAACTTAGATTCTTTTTCCATTTGAATGTGATGTTCATTTTAGCTTCTTAACTCCTGGTAATCTCCCCTTCCTCTGATGTTTAACTTTGAAAACTCGTTTGGAGTTCTTTTCCAAGTTTTCTTTTTCCATAAATAGAATACATTTATTCTGACATTCCAGTGTATTATATTTAAGCAATCACTATGTTATGCCACAATTTATTTTTTTTTTCTTTTGGCAGCTCCTTTTAATTTCCTTGAAGTAGTTTCTTGATTTTTATGTAGTTCTGCATTATTGTAGGGAAAGGGCTAAATCTGAGCCTATTGTGATAATTATTGTGACACAGCTATTCAGCAGCAATGTTCAACTCAGTTCCAGACCAGGATAATTCAAGACTAGCTTCTCCTGACATTGCTCCAATGACTGCTTTAAGCAGCAGGCATTTTCAGGGCCTAAAAGCTATTCCCTGCAGAACACATCTCATTCTTACATTCACCCTCCCCTCTTGGAGCTCCACAGGTGAATCTTTCCTGTCAGTGTGATCTCTGCTATCTCCATGAGGATGTCTTTGTTGCTGCCAAAAAATCACACAAAATTCAGAAGATAATTTCAAACTGAAGACACCTTAGCTTAATTCTCAATGGACATAACTTGTTTACTTTACTTGATTATAAGTAGTCCAGAGCCAGAACTAAAACCTGCATCTTCCATCCTTTTTTCTTTAATCACCATGTTTCTGCTCACATTCATTTCTGTCCCTAACAATTTGACTTTTAAGGTCAGTACACAGATGAATAATCAGCAGTAAGAATTTCATGTTCAGCTGAAGGGATTCTCTGCCAGCAAGTGATGTTCCAAGAGAGAGCTTTACCAGTCTTGTGGCTACTCCCCCAGCAATGCCTCTGAAGCATTCCGTGTCAATAGAATCCTGCCAGTGAAGCAGGCCCAACTTTAACAGTATGAACTTCAGTCATCATCTCAGCACTGGTTTGAGGTCCAAGGTGATGGACCATTGTGGTCAGACATCTGACAGGATGCTTCACAGTGTAAAGCTTAGTCCTTTCTTTTGTCCACAGCACAGCAAGGAAGTGTCTGACCCCACCCTGTGCTGCTTTTCTGCCTCACCCTCTTTGCTGTGTCAGCCACTGGGCTCCTCCAAGGCAGGCAGGCGGGCAGGCAGGCAAGGAAGGANAAGGAAGGAGATTTGCTTTTTCAGACGTAAGAGGAAGCAGAAAGTGGAGAGTCACTATAAGAGTTAGCTTGTAAATTTGTTGCTGCAGGATAGCACAGTGAGAGCTGAGCCCATGAAAGGCACTACCACTGGCTGCATCTGGCACAAAGATTTCTAAATGGGATTGCACACGACTTGATCTGCTGCAGTGAGCTGAACCACAATTTTTTTCTTTTCCAGGAAGGAAACAGGGAAGAAATTGACTGTCTTATTGTATTGGGAAGAAGGAAATTACAACAAACCACCACATGACTTGCTGCACCAACACAGATACAGTCCTCATCCGCACAATCTAATCAGCTACACTAACTCAAGACAAGATCAGTTTGGATGATTCACATTAACAGTTCAATCCAGAAGTACTAGCACTTATCAGAGTTAGGGTATTTTCCTTTTGTACAGAATTTGAGTTATAAACAGAGCTAACATCACAAAGAAAATAAGTCCGGGGCCATTTTCCTATGGAACAATGAAAAATGTGAAAAACAACTTCAAATAATAGTTACTTTATTCTAACACCTGTGTAGCCATGCTATGCGGCGAATGTTGCTGATTAATTAATGAAGTCCATCTGATGATGTCTCCCTGTGAGGAGCATACAATCTATATTTCAAATTACTTTTGAAAATTTAATCATCAGAAAGTAGAATTTGCTCATTAGTTAGTAATAATATATTAAGTTCCTCTCTCTGTCCCCAAATCAAATAGATAAAGCCTAATTAATAAAAGGAATGCCACAGAATATGTGTAGTCCCACTGGTGGCATAAAATGTAGTAAGGGAAGCTATTAATCCTGGATGTTAAATGTGCAGTAATGTGTTAATGAAGCACTGGAACAGATTCCCAGAGGGGCTATGGAGTCCCTCACTAGAGATGTTCAAGAACTGTCTGGACACAATCCTGTGCCATGTGCTCTGGGATGGCCCTGCTTGAGCAAGGAGGCTGCACAACATGACCTTCCAACCTTACCCATTCTGTGATTCCATGACAGCCCTTCACTGATATACAGATACTTTATAAAAAATATTTGAAATTATTTCAAAATATACAGTCTAGATGGAGGTCTTCCTCATCCTAGCTCCAACATGAAATGTCTCTGTGACAGGTTTTTTCTAGAACAGTACAGCACACAAACCTTTAAAAGCTTTTAAAGAGATGTTTCTGTTCTTATCCTACAACCAGCTAAGGTGATTTTTATTGGTAATAGAAAAATGTCATGAAAAGTACAATATATTTAGCTGGAATCATCACTAACATAGCAGTCACCATCTACATGGCAAACGTGCATTTTCAGGAATAGGTCATGGTATTTAGCCAGAATTGCAATAAACATCATAGTCACAGAGTCCCGCAGGAGGGAACAGAAGTGCTTCTCTCTCTCACCCAGAGGTGATGCCTTTGTCCTTGACAAAGGATTGGAGAAGGAAATCAAGCCTGGCCTATACAAGTGGCCATGTGCAAACAGGGCACTGCCTTCTCAGTGACTTGCTCCTAGGAGGCACAGCCTTTGCAGCTCTGAATTAAGGACTGTCCCATCACAGAATGTAGGACACTCTGCTTTGCTCTGCTTCTAGAAGGCTGAAGCCTAACCAGGATTCAAGTTAATGAAGGTGAATTAAAATCTATAAAGGTGCTTTATGTAATTAAATGTGTCATGAATGACATTTATATATATTTGCTTAAAATTCCTCAACATAATTCCAGTGAGTAGCACAAAAAGAATGTTACTTCTGATATTTCTACTTTTGTATTGTATATAATTATATATTTGAAAGCAACCCAATTTAATTTCACTTTGTAGCAATACACATTTGGCAACCTTTCAGGGCAGCATAATAAATTCAGATCACCATAAGAATGATATCCAACTTCCAATAGGAACCAAGAGCATTTATGTGAGTAGTTACAGTACATAAACCAGAAAATCAAAAGACAATTTTTTCATTGTTTTATTTTGGTTTTGGAATACTGATTTTTATAGAATGTAAAGAGGATATGAATACATGTGCTAAACTTATTTACTTCCCAGACCAATATCATATATGTTAGTCTAAAGAAATAATTCTTACATTTTCCTTTTTGCATTCATTCCATGTCTCATTCCTCTTTACAAAACACAGCATACACATTTGTTCATTTGCACTCTTTACACATTTCTGTCAGCCATACCTCTCACTGACAGTGGAATACCTTTCCTTCCCAGCCACAGTACGGGATTTTTAACCATAACCGATTCTCAATTTCATTCTTCTCCCCTGACACTAAACACATTTGCCTTAATTTGCACATTAAAATCAATGTCACAGTCAATCATTAGGAGTTTACTGAACTCATAATAGTTGACATGAGTATTTTTTTGTCTCTTGGCTGCTGTGTAACATGAATGATCTTATAAACTTCCCATTTGCTCCTCACAGCATATACCCTTCCTGCAGAGCAGTTTAAGACATTGCACTCCAAGAAAACAGTTTCTCAAAAGATTGATTTCCAAAGGAAGAGAGAATGTGCATCTCAAACACATTTACAGGAGTAGGTGGATGTCAGTCAAGCCATGAGAGAGTTCTCCCTGACTCCCACACATTCCTGAATCTTTGTATTCCAAGGTGAAAGCCAGCTGCTTGCTGACTAATCCTCTCCCAGAGTTCAGTAATGAGTACTCATTTCTGATACTCCATAATAATAATTTTTAACAAACAGGTTTCTCCTCCAGTCCTTGACTCAGAATGTCAAAATAAATTTACTGAACCCAGCGGGAATATGATCAAGTCCAGAAGAAGTTTTAAATTCAGAGGTCTGAAAAATGTTCAGCCACATGTTCACTTTACTAGTGCTTCATTAAAATTTCTCCTTTTGGAAACGCACACATTTTGAAGCACCTCTATTTTGGCCAATTCTGTTAGCATTATCTCCCATTTTCTTGTGAAAATTCATGTCTGATGATTTTTATTCTTCATCAAAAATATTTGTCATTTTATAATTTACATGAGTTTCTGTACTTACATCAATATTTATTTCTAAAATCTTTCTAAAATAATTTAAAATAAAAATATTAATACTCAGAAACCTGACAGAGCCACCAATTTTGACCTCTTTTAGTGATTGGTCCTGGATACTGTCAGATAAGGAGCACACAACTTCAATCTCAGTATTGCCTACATAAAAATATTTTCAAGATTCACGCACATTTTCTACTACGGTGAATTGATTTAAAATACAGGATAGAGATGATATCTTCAGGTATTAGTCGGCCAACACTTCCATCTCTTTGGAACTGCTACTTACAATTCCTACATTTCCTAATAGACTGGTGCTTACTAACCAAGTACCTTTTCTCTCCATATCCAGCCTTCAAAATAATTAATCCCCTGTTTTGTAATTTTGCTGTTTAGATCTCAAATGCTGTCCCTTTTTCACTTCCTAGTTGATTAACAGGGCTGATACCAAGTAAAGCTACCTATCTCCTATCACATCTTTTGTTGTCCCTTCTTTTGCTGATTCTCCGGGCTGGGAAATCTGTTATTTTAAGCTGCCTTTATAATAAGACTACTGCACATACCTCCCTGACTCCTTTCTGAATTCATCACTGTTAGAGGACCAAATACAGAAGGCATCGATGTGCAATACTCCAAATGCAAAGACTTTTTACTCACAAGACTGGGTTGCGTGAGAACCAGTTCTGCTTGCCAGGATGAGTTCTGTGGCTTGACTTGATCCCCCCGGTAACTACTGCTTCCAGCAAATGAGTCTTCCTCTGCTCACTTCCATTGTAGCACAGTCTACTCCCACTCTCTTGCCTGCCCATTAAAAACGCAAAAGGAAAAATTAGGGTTTTCACCAAAACAAAAAAGCAAAAAAAAAAAGAAACCTAACCTAATAAGCCACCTAACAAAAACAAACAAACAAACAAAAAAATCCATGTCTTTTCATAAAATTGCTTTCAAAAGCACTTACCCAAATCACCTCATCTTATCTAGCATGGCCTATTGTGAGTGTTCATACTGTTACTGGTCTAATTTATATAGTAAATTTTATAGAGCAGAAGTTTTTCTTCCTACTACCTATGTCTGCTATCTCATGAGCTAGTGTGTGCTTGGTTTCTACAAACACCTTAAGAGATGGGAATAAAAACCTGTTCCTTTATCATGTATCTCCAAATTCACCACAAAGTGCTTTGTTTTGGGGTTTTCTTGACATAGTACATACTCCCATGTAAAAGGAGAGACCTGGCCAGTTACCATATATCTGTGGGGAATACTTCATGCCATGTAATGAGATATCACCATTTTGAGACTTTTTTCATATAATCAGATAGTTTTGTGAGGCACTGCAAGAGCTGACAGAGGGAGTGTAAGTTCTATCAGCCCAATAAAGACTAAATTTTTTCCAGCATTTTTAAAATCTCAGTGATCACAGAGGTATTATACTTATACAATGCTTTAGTAAAAATAAGAACTGAATAAAAAATACAGCTGAGATTTAAAATAACAAAGCAAAACAGCAAATTGTTTTACCTCACATGCAGCAAGGGCCACATGCTCACCAGTGGGGGTTACCTCATTTCTTCCACTGTAACAATCCTGACTGTTGTGCTGGGGATTTGCTGTGAGCAGGCAGGCTCATAAGGGTTTTATCAAGCAGCTGTGGGATCCTGCTTGACTGCACAGAGGACACAGATATTGAAGATTCCAAAAGGTTCCGAAATCCCAGTTTCCCCAAACTGACTGCAAGAATCGCCTCCCCTGTCTCAGAGGTCACAGCTCCATCTCCCCGTGGCATGCTGTAGAGCTTGGTTTGACATCATTCCTGATGGCCTTAGCATTTTGATGTGTACCTGACTTTCTATGAGCCTGGAAAGTAAGAAATACAGGAAAACACCTTTATACAACTTCTCATTCAATTCTATGTGAAGGTGTCAAGAGTTTGCCTTACAGTGAAAACACTCCTGCAAATAGCATGTGGGAGAGGATTAGGTTTTTTGTTGGTTTTTTGTTTGTTTGTTTGTTCTTTAAATCTTTTTTGCTATTTCCAAGGTAAATAATAAATCAGTACTTCTCTTGGAACTGAAAATACTTTTTCAGTCAGTTCTATTTTTAAATTCTTAGATGACTTTCAAAGATTGGTTTTATCTCCTTGGGGCAGTAATTTGCCTAAGAAAACTCCCTGAAATCAAGAGAATCCACCCAACCAGCCACTTCCCTGACCCTGGCAAATTAATGTACCAGAACACATGAAAGCAGAAAACATAGCAGAGCAATACCTTTTTCCTCCTAGCTCTGTGCTTGCTAAAGCACTTGAAGTAAAACATCTATTAATCTTTAAAAACATTGAATTTAATTACCCTGACTAATGTTAGCTTGTACCAAATGTTACAGATATGTTTTCCTTCATAAAGTACAAAATGTTCTTCTAATTTTAAATTTGTGTAACTAAATTCCAGTCCTCTGAGCAATTTTCTACCTAATTTCGACTGTCGGTTGGCACACAAGCAGCTTCTCTGTAGTGATCCAATCATCTAGTTCAATTCTTCACCCAAACAAATTTATGAAATTTCAGTTTTCTTTCTGAAAGGCCATCAGAGTAAGTTCTATGGGTTTCCATGAGATCACTACAGTTTTTATTGGGAACTCCACAAATGTTCTCTCTTGCCCTGACAATCTGGGATCTGACTTGCTTTGTGTTGTCAGGTGATCCAGACTTGCTGGGAAAGGGCTGCAGAACACAATACTTGTACTCTGACAAGGTGTTTCGGGGTTGGGCTGTAGGCAACTTGAGCTCTCAGGCAGGATAACAGGTTGTAAAAAGTGAAAATAAATCATCATTGGTCCTGCATTGCCTCCAACAGATCTGCAGAGTGCCAGACTGGCTGCTGCTTCTGCCACCAAGGATTCAGTGGTAAATACTGAGTGAAAACTGGACTTCAAGAGATACTTTTTGCAAAGACATCATCATTCAGAGACAACAGCCACCATTCTGACCCTTCCTATTCTTCTGTTAGAAGTGGCAAAATGAAGCCAGTCTCACAGGAATTCTCCTTTTCCCTGAAGCCCCCTTTGCACACAGGTGCAGATTAGGCTGGACTGCAAAGCAAAAACAACAGCTCTTTCCTGACAGAAGGAGAACAATGTTTTTTTTCTATTGTTTAAGCTCTTGACCAAAAAGAAAAACCAAGCATTCACACACATACACCTATGATGTTTTAATATTATTGTTGTAAGAATATAAGAAAAAGAAAATTCAAACCCAGTGGTTACAGGGGTTAAAAGGATAAAATATAAATTGGTTTTCACAGCTAAGCACAAATACGTGAATCATTAAACTTTTTCAAAGCAGAGATATAGGCACAGTGGAAGGGATGAAGATTATTTTTGCTTTGTATAATCTTGGCCCTATGGTACCAAGTCCAGCTGGGATTCTGAGGCTGTCCTATAGAGGGCTGACACATTTTCTAGTCAAAGAACATGAAAGTCCTTTTAATCCAGTCATGAGATAGGGAATGCAAAATGTTAATGAAGTCCCTGGTTCATTAAACTTATCTTTGATCCAGTCTGAGTTATGATTATTCTGTAAAAACAAACCACAAAACCAAAACAAAGTCAAATATATGGATAGCTTACTCTCCAGACTGAGAAGTGATCCCTACAACTCATTACAAAGAAAACCACATTGCAAAGTGGTTTGGCACAGCCAGGCTTTGGGTAGCAGGCAGGCCACAAAGATGCCTCCTGTGAGAAGCTGGTGGAAGCTTCCACCATGTCCAGCAGAGCCAATCTCTGATGGCTCTGAAGATGGACATGCTGCTGGCCAAAACTGGGCCCATGAGATAACACCTCTGTGATGACATATTTAAGAACAAAACCAAAACAATGTCACAGGATTTTGCTTCTAGTCAGAGGGGAGGAAGAGGTGAGAACATGTGAGAGAAACAGCATAGAGACACCAAGGTCAGTGGAGAAGGAGGGCAGGAGGTCCTCCGGGTGCCGGAGCCAAGATTTCTCTGCAGGCTGTGGTGAGGCCATGGTGACGCAGCTGTGCCCCTGCAGCCCCTGGGGATCCACAGGGATGCAGAGATCCACTCACAGCCCATGGGGATCCATGAGGGATGCAGAGATCCACCCACAGCCCGTGGGGGAGGTGCCCATGCCGGAGCTGGTGGATGCTTGGAGGAGGCTGTGACCCTGTGGGAGACCCGATGGAGAGAGAGGGCCCTGCTTCCAGGCTGGAGCAACCTGTCCTTGGAGCACTGCACCCTGTGTAAGAGTGACCCACGCCACAGCAGTTTCAGGAGGGCTGTGTGCCCATGGGAGGCACTCACCCTGCAGCAGGTGTGGTTTGACTGCTGCCCTTGGGAGTGGACCCATGTTGGGGCAGTTCACAGAGCTGTGTCCTGTGGGAGGGACCCACGGCCTTACAGGGGAAGGACTCCTCTCCTGGAGCAGGGGAAGAAAATCTCAGTGATGAACTGACCAAAACCCCCACACCCCATCTCCCTGTGCTGTTGGTGGGAAGGAGGGAGGGGATGGGGGAGAGAAGGTGTTTTAAAAGCTTATTTTACTTCTCATTATCCTCCTGTGATTCTGTTAGTAATCAATTTCACTTTGCAACTAAAGTTGAGCCTATTTTGCCCTTGAAATATTTCCCCCAGTCGTTACCTCATTCATGAAGCCTTTGTTAACTTTGTTTTCCTTTTTCCTTCCTTTGCCTGGCTGTGGCAGGGGAGGGAGTGCAAGAGACTCTCGTGGGTGTCTGGTGTTGGGCGTGTCAAACCCCAACACCAAAAAAAGTTTAAAATTCTTTATTCAGTATCTCCTGGCACTTACCTGTTTGCTAATGTACATCCATTAGTTTTGTTTTTCTTTTTTTCAGGAATAACCTTCTTTGCCAGCATAGATAAGTAATTTTATAGTATTTCTATCTTCCATTTCACATTTGTTCCTCGTTAATGGATTCAATGGACCATTCTTAACTGCAGCCTAAAATTGTTGATTATAGCTCACACACACACTCAAAGTAATACTAAAGTCTGGATCAGAACTAGCAAATTCATATAAATTCAAAATATAAACAGCTTGAAAAAGAGCCACAAAAAAGGGAGAAAATTCTCTTTTTCAGAAATGCATGGTAATCTGCCAAGAACTGTTACAGGTACAAATGAACATAAGAGAAAATAAAAACAGTTATAAATAGCAGAAAATCCTAAGATTCAAATTTAGTCTTGTAAAATGCATGACAGCCACAAAGAGAGAGGGAAAGCACTCATTAGAATGGAGAGAAATCACTTAATATATGAATGAGAAATCTTGGTTCAATGAGTAATCCCTCATCACATCAATATGCTTCTAGGATGTTTCCACAAACATACAGAAGAACAAGGTGTGGAGAACAGCAACACCACTCAAGGCAGAAAAGGCATCTGGACAAGAAAATAGTATATAGACTGGAAATCTTCACCCTGGAAGAACAAAATCAAAGAAGGATGAAATAAAGGTCTACAAAATCATAATTTAGAAACTAGGAGCATCAAATAAAATGTTCAGAGATCAAAGAAAAAGGAGGTAGCTTTTTGAATGATAAGTGTTTCAACTTCACAACTGATTGTGCTTGGGTATTGTGGTATAGGAAAGTATACATCAATTAAAAAAAATTTAGACATGTTTTCTGATGAAAAAAAATGCACAAAAGGTTACTAGGTATGAAAAGACACTCTGTCTCAAGAGGTCCCTAAGCCATAGGCATCTGGAAGTTCAGCAGACATATCCAAGGGAAGGAAACATGTAAGGGTTTTTTCTTTCTCTGTTTTTTATTGGTTGCTGTTAAAGACAGAGTACTTGCCTAGGTGGAACTCATGTCTGAAACCCTCAAATTACTTCACACACTTCATGCTTCAAAAAACTTAACACTTACCTTCCTGCCTGTTGTTCTGACCTTATTTTCACATCTCTTATTTTCTACAAGCTTCATCACTGTATTACTGTCAAAATACTGGATTTACGTCATTTCCACATTATAATGATAAAAATGCATAGTCAGTATTGTGTTTTATGAAAAGGAAGACCTAGTTGCAAAACTCAATAGCTAGCTTTTAAAAATTTAAATCCACTGGTGGAACAAGTAAAATCTCAGGATTTCTAAAAATACACTTAGCTTTTTTGGTGGATTAGCAACTGAAGGATTTTTACGTGAAGATACGAATTTCAGGGACTAATTAGTGTACAGGAAAGAGAGAAGATAGTAAGAACCAACCACAGCTAAGATAAGAGACAGGCAGACAAGAGTGAGAAATGCTACACTATTACCACAGACGCAGCAAGGATTTTGGGGCCCACAAGCATATTGCCCCAGCACACAGCAAGAAACGGCATCCAAAAAACGGTTTCACATCCCTTGCTCAGTGAGCAAGGCCAGTCAGATACATGGCAGTGACAGAAAAGCAAGGCAAGTGCATAGGTATGATAACATGTAATTAGAGTATTTTTGCAACACCCAGGGTCCCTGAGCAGCTCCCTTGCAGTATTCAAGCTGATGACCAAAGCTGGACTTGAAGGAAAAAAATGTAAGGTTATATATGGTTTTCATGTAGGAAAATGTCATACATCAGTCATACTTCATAAGATGTGGCAGTGCTTTCACTGGCTGCTACTGGGGGTCCTTTCAAACTGGAGGATGAAGGCCCTGCCTAATATGTAATTTTGTAGAGTTGTAGATCTGTACACACAGGAGCACAATGTTCCATCAGTACAATGTCTCTGGCAAGATACTCCCAGGAGACTGTGATGGAAGGTCTGATTGCAGCTTGATCAAATTACTGAGGGGGAAAATAATGTTAAACAAAACTTCTGACCTGACACAGAGACTTGTTAGCTCACAACAGTCCAGTTCTCTTCTGGAAGTATTGGGGGGGGCGGGGGGGGGGTAGTGGAAAGGATAAAAACTTAAACTAACTAGAAGACTCTGAAATAACAACAGAATTAGAGAAAAGCTGAAATCTAGCACTTAGTAAAGTTAGAAGTCTGAATTATAACAACATAAATATGGGGGAAATATTAAAAATTAAGAGCAAATTGGGCATTAAGGATATTCAACACAAGACAAAAATTAAGATGGTCCATCACTCTTTCCTGACCCAAAAGACAGCACAAAATTAATACACCGGACATCATAAAATATTTAGATTCTCACTGTTACATCTTCACTTTTTTCACATTTACATGGAAATATAAGTATATTGCAGTATAAAGACATGGTTAAATGACCATAGTAGCTTGCTTCCCATTAGCATTTCTCACTGTTGCCATCAATCTGTTGCAGATGATCCATTACTGGCTTCTGAGATGAAATGTAGTCTCAGTGCTGCCAGGCACACACCATGCTATGGGATACTGATTAGGCCTTAAAATGTACATTAGAAAAGCCCAGCATAAATTTCAGAAGAAACTATCCATCTCTAATGCATGAAAGGACCCAGCCAGTAATTTCAGAGTTACATTTTGATGTAAGCATTTTCTGCCTCTATAGGAAGTTCCCTTTTATTTTGATAATTTTGCTAAGAGCCTTTTGCAAACTGCTTAAACCTTGCTGAGATTTTACTTCCTATTAGCTGCCGCAAGCTAGCCAAAATCTTTTTTCCCTCTGGTGAAAATGAGGTTAGGGAGTCACATTCACATTTTTCATCAAGACCCTGATGGTAAGCAAATGCGCAGTAAGGTCCAGCACGGTTTCCTGTCAGGGCTTTTCCCAAACCTTCGGCATTCCTAGGCTGCCACCCTGCTGTGGGACCAGAGGGAGCCTTGCCTGAGCCCACTCGAGCCCCTCCTCGTGTGCAAGGTGGCTGCCGTGGTGCTGTGCTCAGGGAGCCCTGGGGCGTGTGAGTGCACAGCCACACACAGCTCACACACACAGGCAGTGGAAGAGCCAACAGCAACACGCACCCAGCTTGCAATAAATATGTGGGCAGTGTGTGGAACGGCCTTTCCAGACAGGAGCATCAGCTGAACACAACTGACAACTGGTTTATTCAATTATTAAATTAACTAAATAAAAACTAGCCTACATTGTGATATGGATTACCCCAGAGACAGTGAACCAAAAAACATTAAGACTTCATCACAACATGTTTCTCACTTTTCAAACAAAACATTGGAAATGGAAAGAAAAACCCAAGAAAGCTTTTAAAGAATTCAGAAGCATTCTATAGTGCTGTCTTTATTCTTAAAGTGGCTACACTGAACAAAAATAATATGCTTTAAATTACTGCATGAATGAAAGAAGTGTCTCCACTTACAAAAATAGATAGCAGCTGCAATACTTTTGGCTTTTAAGGTTGGGGAAATCAGAAACATTGAATTTCTAAAGAAATCAACCTCTCTGTTCCTTATTGGGCACAATCATACAAAATTATGCCATCACTACAGGGCCACTGTAATTTATTAATACAATCTGTCCCAAACAAATGGAAGTTGGTTGTAGTATGACCATGCTCCTTTTCCCATAGGAACATCTCATGACATGTAAGATGGCAGCAAGGCCTTGTAAAACTACTCAATTAGTTTTGTCACCGCGAGGCAATTCTTTGGAAGAAGAGTTGCTGGTGGTCAGTTGAAGTGGTCATGAACGTGATTTGCATCATTGGGCTGGTAATTGTGAGGGATTATTAAGCAAACCCAGCCCACAAAGGCTAACAGAATTGCTAATTGCTGCAGGACATAAACCTGCTCTAGGATAACAGCAACACTGTCCTCTCCAGGTGTAACTTCACCAGATGAGCTGAGGGGGCTCTGAGTGTTCCTCTCTACAGCACTGTTTAGAGAGCAGCATGCAAAGGCTGTCATTGCCCAGAGCTGCCACCCTTCCTCCCCACTGCAGCTGACCACATCCACCCTTGTCCCATACACTCAGCTGCTGCCATTAATGCAATTTCAATTATTGCTACCAGTTGCTATTTAAGTCTCAAATCCAAGGGTGAAGTCTAAGGCAGGGAAGAATGAATAATCTTACAACCTACTGTAAGCAAGTAATGAATCCCTGAAACAATTTTTCTAATTTGTGGGATGAGGAGAGTGTTGTTTAACGTACCAAAGCATCTATGTTCCCATTTCTTCCATAGGAAAGAAGTAGCATGCCATGGAACAGGCAGGGAACTTGAGGTATGCCATGCAAATTTATGCAGAGCTGACTTAAAAGAATAGAAGCAGATTTTCTATATATATGCATGCCAATTACACCATACGATTCCATTTTTATTTCCTCTTTCTGTGTCACTCTCCCTTCAATTTGCTTATCATTTCACACAAGTACATATGGGGGACCACACCTTTCACTTGCACAAACCAAACAAAACAAACCAGCTATTTTTAAGAATCCATCGGCAACTATTCATTCAAAGCTGTTCAGAGCACTCATCTGGGGTTGCTAGGTGACAAACTATGTATTCAACTCTCTCTTATTAGCAAAAGAATTTAGCAAGAAGAGTAAGAGATGTAACTGATTTTAGCACTGTCCACACAAACTGTGTCAAGCCTGCAGGAACTTGAGCTGTCGACTTGCTCATACTTCTGTGAAACTTTATCCTCCCCAGCTGCAGGGAAGTACAAGTGTCAATTAGACAGAAGCTCCATCACATTCCTGAAAATGTTTTTTCATTATCCTGATTTGGAGTCTAAATATTTGGTTGTAAGTGACAGTGCTTAAATGAGACATGTCAGTTTATAACTCAATGTTGCAAATGCTTTTTCTTTTTTTTTTTCTTTTGTCAAATTCATTGTTGTTGCAAATACCGTGATCATGAAAATATGAATGAATGTGGATGACTTTAAGACTGGTAACTTGCAGGAAGGAAGCAGTGCTGTTTGTCATAGATCTCTATGTAAAACTGTCTTATCATTGCTAGAGATACCTTTTAAAAGAGTGCATTGCTACACAACAGATCTTACTGGACATTCATCTACCTTAAACTTTGTCATAAAGTCCTGCACATTCCACAGCCTCATGGTATCCACACAGCTTGGTGTTTAACGTCCTAAAATATCTTGATAGCTAGCAAATGGTCGCAGATGTTATACTAGGCTTTTATGAGGTTTACTTCCAAGGCTGCAAGGTGCTACTACAAAAACACAGATAGTCTGAGGATGGCTCATGTAATAAGTAAAAAGAACAGGCAAGATCATGAGCACAGGTAATGGAATTGTACAGCAGGACAGTCATCATTCATCCAAAACTCCCACTGCACTCAGTGCAGAGTGAAACCACACAGTGAACTCCTCAGCATTGACCCGGTCACCTGAGCCTGTCACCTTTCTTTTTTCACAGTGAAAGGTGCACCAAGATGTTGTACAAGGTGCAGTGCTGCATTCATGTATCTTTCTTCTGGGCCTGTGTGGGGCTAAATCCTAACTGAAAACCCAAAGAACGTGATGTGCAGTTCATGGTTCTGTATGCAGACAAACTGGGTTCACTCACACCACAGATATTTGTTGCTGGAATGAAAAGATCTCGAAAAAGGACAGGCCTCATATTGCCCAAGCCATTGCTTTGCATGTAAGGGCCCTACAAACCTCACAGGAAGTCAAGGACAGTTATGGCGTGTTAGTTCCCAAATGACTGCAGGCTGGATGTTGTAGATGCACCAGGCGGGAGGGGAGAAAAGGACAACCACTGGGTTTGCTCTCTCTGGACTGCAAGCCATGGTTGCCTCCACTTTGGGTGTTAATTAGCATATTAAGGACAGTGGAAGAGGAGAGGATGTTTGCTTCCTTCCATTCACTAAAGCTTAACTGTATCAACACTGGTTTGTAATTAAGTGTGGGCTTCCATGCACACAAGGGGTACAT
Organism: Cyanoderma ruficeps; assembly: GCA_008694505.1. Classification (NCBI taxonomy): domain Eukaryota; kingdom Metazoa; phylum Chordata; class Aves; order Passeriformes; family Timaliidae; genus Cyanoderma; species Cyanoderma ruficeps. The sequence continues at coordinate 36,987,377 of VZDJ01007754.1, read as the reverse complement.
TTAGAAGCATTCTTCAAGTGTGGGTATTGGAAAGTGACTCATCAGAAACAACATAAAAAATTAAAATCTGAATACTGATCACCTTTTTCTCTCACCCCACTGCCTTCCTAAAAGTAGGTTTTAAAAACCTTGTATACAGTTATTCTAAGGATCGTGCTTCCAATCCTTCCACCCACTCCATGTAGATTTACTTGAGGTCTTTTACAAGCTCTGGTTTAATAAATATATGCATAAAATTATTCATCTTCTCCCCTGCTCTGGTCCTCTTATCTGCAGATTTCTGTGACAGCACTCCTTCATTTCTTTGTTCAAGTCATATCATCCAGCATTCCAAATCACTGATTGTTTGAGTCTTCTAAAATTAAACTGTGTTAAGTTAGGTTTGTCTCAGTCTGATTTGGTTTGGGGATTTTTCTGAAACCTCCCAGATTCCATTTCTCCTAACAGAGAAAATTACTGGTCTCAGTCCACAGCCTGGCTGAATCAGAAAATGCAGAACAGAAAACCAAGCAAGCAAGATGTCAAAACTCTCAGCTTGAAAGAAAAACAGCAGCACCAACCACTGATTTTCAGGTGCCACATCTTCCTGCTCACTGACATATTCTGATTAAAGGCTTACAAGTATAAACCCAGACAGATTTCATTGACTCTGGCAGAATAACTTCAAATTTACACAGCTGAAATTAAGATTTCAGTCCATCTCCCATTTTGTAGAAGATAACTTAACCTATAGCTTTGCCTACAGATGTATAGGTGAATAGATCTGTTTGATCTAAAGATATAAGGAGAATTTACGAGCACAAAACTAAAAAACAAACAAGAATAACCTCAGGAAGTAAAACACTTTGGAGCCTGTATCCACTCTTGTGCAGTTCTATTTCACAGCATCAGCGATGAATCTGAGCCTTTTTGTTGGCTGCAGTAACTCCTTGTGTTATTTTACATTGCTACATTTCTTTTTTTTTGTTTTTGTTCATGCCAACAAGACCATGAGTAGGCGTCATATAAGATAAATCTCACTAATTTTAAAAAAGAGAAGCTAGTGAACAGGAGGTGATAAATGCTGTGCTGCCTACTCAGGTTCTGTCACATAAGATGTCACTTCTTCATTTTAATTATATTTTCTGCCAACTCACAAAAGCCAGCAATTTCTACTGCATGTGATCCTACCTTTTGCTATGAAATTATTCTGCATAGCCAATTGCAAAAAACATCTACTTGTTTCTGTCCCAATTTTTTCCATATTCATTTTATGGCTGCTTCCTGATGTTCTATAGAAATTGTCTCTTCAGGAAATGTTAAAACATAAATAACGGCTTGTTCATTGCAAAATGACTCAGACTGCACACAGAATTCTTTTTTCAAGTGTTAGTAAAACACATAGGGAGCTTAAAAGATCATCTGAATTTTAGATACAGCTTTGCTACTGCATTCTCACAGCTAGCTAGTTTTGATAAAAAATTAAAACTTGATTTAAAAAAAAATGAAAGCTAAAGAGCTGTGGTATCTAGAATGTACTAACAGTAAATCCTTACTTGTTGGCATGGCAGGTAAGAATTCTTGTCATCCTGGAAGGTGAATTAAATTCAGCTTTGAGCAGCTCCAGCTGTTTGATGGACTGCTGACATTGGCAGATGCTTTGAGCAGAAGGGCCACCTCTCACAGACCTGGGCTAAGCAATGCCAGCAGCTAAAACAGCAGCATGTGTACATGGACCACAGACACAGGGATGAAATCCCACATTTCACCAAAATAAAATTCACTTTGCAAATGGTATTAGTTAAAAAACAAACAAACAGACAAACAAAGCCCACTTGTTAAACTAGATCAAACTGAAGCCTGAGGAGAGTGAACCAAGACTCAAGTGTACGGATTAAGTCCTGGATGAGTTGTTAACACAAGGTTCACACCAGATTTAGTGCTTCTGTGAGTGAAGGAGGTGGAAATGTGGCTTTGACTAATTTTATTTGAAGTAACACATCTTAAGGATTATTTTCAGTAACAGAGTGAGAAGCAACGAAAATTATTATTATTATTATTCTAAACAGGAAATCAAAAGCAGGAATGAGAGATTGTGGGACAGAATTTAATCTAACCAGGAGTAGAAAAAGAAAGAACAGCACAGGAAGGTCAGATAGCTTAATCACACACTTGGAGGGCCATCATATAGATGAATTATGCTGCAGGCAACTTCAGATCCAAGCTTGGGTAGTTCAACCAAATCAAAACATGTGAGATCACAGCCTGAATGCAAAACTACATTTCTGAGGTAATCAGTGTCGTGATTTTTGTACTATAACTGTCCAGACAGATTGGTAGCATTTCTGGTCATGTATGAACCTTGAACAAAGGAAGAGCATAACTGCCTATTTGTTTGACCATTTATAGTTCATTAATCACAGTGTCCTTACTATTTAGAAAATTAGATTGAATTAGAGATTGAACATAAAATTGAATTACATCTTAAGTAAAAATTTGGATTCCCTAATAGTTTATCCTTGTCAAATGAAACAACCAGCAACTCAATGATCTCTTCTCTGTGATGGGCCTTCTAGGGACTTCACTGAAGGATAAATGAAGTTCTCACCCTCTAAGTGCTTGGAGCACTTCTCTGTAGAAATGCTGATCAATTCAAGCTCCAGCTCTGCATTTCAAGGAAGCTTAGGGTCTTCAAAACCACAAGCTGTCTTGGTTTCCTGGATCCATCTCTACTGCTAGATCTAGGAGAGCACTATTTGTACACGTGCACAGACAAGTATAACTTCAGCAAAAATTGCTAAGAAACCTCAGCATTTCTTGTCTTGACATGTCAAGCCTCTGTATGGAGGGTGGGGGGGAAGCATCTGCTTTACCTGACTATAAAGCCAGTCCTTTCTCCTTCCTTTAGGAAAAATAATATAATGGACATCACTTTCCTCACAGGATTCTTTAATTAATGTTTGATTAAATTTAGAACAGACATATTTATGTCCTTCTTTACATTTGTACATTTTGAATTTATCAGCATATCACTCATATTATCTATGTGAAATCTATATTTTTTTACAGTACAAGATGTAAGCCTTAGGCAATATTTTTCACAAATCATTTGTATTTCTCTGAAGAAAACTTCCTTTTACTATGGATTTATGCAAAGTTTTTTCTAAGTATAAATAAATCTTCCTGGCCTGTAAGTTCTGTTTGTGTGAGACAAACATTGGGCCTATACATAATTGTGAGCTATCCCACAGATATACCTTCTCAGCAGAGGGGATCTGGTTTCTTTGTCTCCCAAGAATCTTGCATTTGGGAACATGGAGAGCCCTAATTTTTCTCATCTCTTTTTGGATTTGGAGGCCCTTTTCCCCCTCTTTGGCTCACTGTGTGGCAAGCAGGGCCTTACTGGGGAAATTTTCCTGACTTTACACTCAGGAGTCTTGGACTCACAGTTCTACACTACAGTGAACAAGATGGTGATGGGTGAATGGTTGAAAATTATGACCTTAGAGGTCTTTTTCCCCCCTAATCAATTCTATGATGCTATTATTCTTCACTATAAATGACCTTCATGCAGTTCACAGTGCCACAATATTCTGCATTCCCTATGCATCACAGGGAAAACTTTGTATGCACATCTTATCCACCACACAACCCTCCGCTTCTGGTTCTCTGTAGGGGTTCCTCCTGAAGCAATACCATGGATGACAGGTTTGCTATCAGAGAGCTTTGAGTGCCCTTCATCACTTTAAGAGGTTTATACACACTTTAACTGTACACATCTCTCATCTGCAGTAAGTGCTCGTTGAATGAACATGTCAGCATTGCATGCAGTGTGAATATAATATTTATTTGGGGATCTGTAGAAGCTTCAGGAGGTGACTGTGAAGTTGAATCATATTTACTTTTATGTGCTAAGAAACCAGCACAATGCTTAGAATGAACCAAGGGTTCTGAGGTGTGGGAGACTGCACTTGGTTGTGAAACTCCCCTCTCCCTGCCAGGAAGGTCTGATGGGGCACTACAGGCTTGACTGTGCGGATGTGAGAGGCAGCTAAGGAGGCATCATCAACCATCAGGGACCCCTGGAGCACCCCCAGACCCATTCCTGAAGCCTTCCACCAGAGGACTACTTGTGATCCAAAGGTGTTGCAGCAGATCCAGGATCTGTTACAAGAGGCAGTGCAAAACTTTCCCCCCACACAGCAGAGGTAGCTGGGTGTTCTTCCCACCCAGCCTGAGTGTATTTTAACCCACCAGACTTTGTGGGTTTGGGGCTTCTTGAGGGGATGGATCAAAACAGACCAAGACCATCACTTCAACCAACAGCAACAATCAAATCTCATTGCAGACCCATGGGTGGTGATTATGCATCTTTCCACTCTTATCTTTTCTTTTTTTGTTTTTTCCTTATACATTTTCTCAATATTTTTATGCTTTCATATTGATATATTATATATAATATATCTATTATATTATATATATCACTAGAGATAATAATAACCTAAATGGCTACATACCTACTTTCCATTGCAACCAAAAATGGACCCTACACAAATATATATATATATATATTTACAAACACCAATCATTAGGTGTTGTTTCACTCTAATCTGCTACAAGAGATCCGTGAACAAGAACCTGGGTTACTCTCACCTTCATGGAAGCAGGTCATAACAGTATGTCAGACAGTCTCCATGAAGTGCAGATTTCCTCTTTACTCCCATTTATTTAGTGCATGACTCTGAAATGGCTCACTCCCTTCAAAAACATTTGTAGGATATAAAACCCAACTCTCTATAATTTGTAAAAGTCTTCATGGTAGAAAATTCTTTTATACAAAAGTATTAATTTCTTTTCACTTTGAAAAGCCTGACTTCCAGGAAAAAGCTCTTCAGCAAGTCAGATCCTAGTTGCATTGCTGCTCTCAGAAGTCCAGCTTGGTAGCTTAGGCACTATCTGCCTTCCTTGATGCACAAAAACTACAGCCCAGTAGGCTACAGAGAACCAAAATGGCTCCTTTTACCATAGTATCACAAGCAATTTAACAAATGATTAATGAGCATCTCAGTCATCTCACCAGGGACCTCTGGGGACAAGGTGGTGAAGGAGAGCAGACAGCTAACTGGTAGGTTAGGTGGTATTGCTGCTCTCTAGAGGGAAACCTCTTCTACTCATTAATTGAAGACTTGGGCTCATTGTCTATATGCATGCCATCATACACAGGATTTGAACAGTTCCACTATTGGGTTTGTGTTACTTTCTCCCTTTTTTTATTTTTTCTCTCTAACTTTGCAATCAAACAAAATTACCACAATCACAGAATATGTTCAAAGGAGGGGTTGGTCAGAAAAAGGGAAAATATCGAAAGTTTAAATCTTGGAACAACCATGCCCTTCCTCTCCAATGACAAAACCTTTAAAAGAGGCAAAGGAAAGATCTGACCCAGCACCCAAAACAAAAAGTCATTGCTGCCAGGTATGTAACTACATGCATCCTACAACCAGATTTTGTCCCAAGGAGAGCTGTGATGAGACTGATGATCTCATGATTCACTTTTTGCAAAATCCATCTAGCATAGACAAAGCCTAGCAGGTGTAGAGCATGAGAAGTTCATTTCTGCCTGACCAGTAGTCAGGAAGACTATAAGCTATAAAACATGCACCCTGGTAAATGAGACCTGTGGCTGGTGTATACTAGCTCTTTCTGTTCAACAGTCCTACGTGTTAATGAGGACTCCAACTGGACAAGTGAAAAAAATTCTCACATGAAATATTCCCCTGCCTTTGTATAGCAAGACTATTGTCCTCGTCGATGCTCCCTGCCTATCTTGTTTGTCTGAAAATGTGTTTCCATTTGCTCCTCTAATTTTAGAGGAGCAAATGGAAGCAGGGTTTTGCTGAACTGTTACAATTTCAGGGCAGAATAAAAGAGACAGTAAAATGCCTAGCAAAAGAACTGCTCTGAAGCCAGCACTGACATATGGTGGAAAATTATGTTGAGGGGATTTTTTTTGGGGGGGGCTGGTTTGTTTTGGGGTTTTTTTGCATTCTGAATAAGAAAAATTAAATCAAAATGTTAACATTGCACTAGAAAGATATAAATTTATAATCAGCCCATTTAATTTCCAAGAAATTGATCCATTTTTTGAGACATAGAAATATTTTTGTGATTTCATTCTCTCTGTTACGTAAAATAAATGTTTTTACTACACAACTCTTTAAATTAGTTTGCAATAATGTATCAATATTGAGAGAGAACAGGAATACTGAATAAGAACATCGAATATGTTGACATCCTAATTGGTATTCATTACAGAAATGATTCATTCTCAGTGATGTGGCAACTGCTGCTTGGTTTACATCTTAACAGGTGGTACAGCAGCCAGTAGAATACAAGTTTGAAACTCGTAATTCATGCCTGGCAATTTTCTATTACCTTTTCTTGTATTTGTATTAACAAAAAAATACAAATATAATTCTAAAAAATGCAGCAGGTAAGGTGGTTTAATTTTAGTTGAAATTACCAAGGCAATCAACACACTCCAGTGAACACTCTGAATCTAGAAGAGTCTTTTTCTTCCTACAGAAATTATGTACAATTTATTACATGTTGTAGCTATCTTAGTCAAGTCAAATTCATGTTTCATGTTTAATCAACTCAAATTTCATGTTTAAAGTGTAAGGAATAATGGATTTACTCAAATTCCATAGAATTTCTCCAGAATTTTGTGTTATAAAAGTAAATCCTTGTCTGTACCAGGATATCTCAAAAACACACTACCTGCAAATGAGTCACTTACCCCTTTTGAAGATAATAAGCAGGACTCGAATTGTTTCTTGGGGCAAATTTCCCAGCTGTTCTAGAAGATCTAGTTAGGGAAAAAATCATATGACTAGGAAAATATATAGATATCAGGACATATATTCCTACCAGACTTTGGTATGAATACCAACATCAATAAAGTCAATAAAGACTTACTTGAGCATCATTCACATGGTTCACCACTCCACTGTTCTCATCCCTCTGTCTGTTCTTCCTACTTTCTTGTCTATTTAACGTCATTATAAACTGATGACTTGTAGCACATGCCTGCAAGTTTTTTCCAAGACTGCTTCTTGTATTTCTTTCTACTTCTGATTTATCTATCTGCTAAGAAATTCTCATACTGATAAAAGTTAAACAGACTCAAATTTATTTGGATAAATTTGACCATACTGGGTATGGGGTCAGATTCTCTTGCATGTAATTTCATTTCCTAGCCCAACTGAAAATACTGATAGAATATTGTTTAAAAGAAGTCACTGTGAGTGCAATTTTTTTCTGTACCATTTTTATGACCCAACTACCAATGTAGAGCTGGGTTTGGGACTTGTTAAGTTGTCTAAATGTAAGAAAATAACAGGAAACTTCCACTGAATTTGCTGTTAACTAGAAGAATGTCACTAAAAGCAGTCCAAGTCTTATTTCAAATATTTTTCAAGGGGATTTAGACCTAATTCTTCAAATGATCCATCTAGGATTTCTCAGTTTCTTTTCTGCCATTTCTAAAGATTCTTTAGCAAGAAAATTTTCAAAAATAACATTTTCTTTTTATGATGGGAGTCTTCCTTTAAAAAGAAGCATCTGTTAGTAATTTTGCAATGCAATTGGGACTTGGAAACAGTGGTTCTATGGCTGCTCCTTCCTGCTGCTCACTGAGTGAATTTACACAAGTCTCAGCATGTCTCTGTTACCTTAGCTACCCCTTTTTGTCCTTCCCTGCTAAACTGTGCTGTCATTGTGGCAGGAACTGTGACATACAATCCATTTTTATGGTCCCTTACACAGTGAGAACTTGATCACAGCTGGGGTCTAGAGACACAGTGTGGCAACACAACAAAAGAGACCTTGAGTACAGGGGAGGAGCAGCAGGACAAACTGCCCTCACATTATTGGATAACTTATTACCCACAAGAACTTATTTCCACAAGAAATACAATAGAAATTGACTTCAAGAAGTATCAGAATATCTTTATCTCAATTCCAACCAGTAATTTCTAAGCACAGGTCTCTGCTTGATGTACTAAGAAATTTCTGGCTTCATCTGCAATGAGTTCACTGAGAGGAAATTAAGGAGGAGCAAGCTTTGAATTTGTATGAAAGAAAGCATTTCCTCCAGATCACTATTCCACAAGGAGGAATATCTAAAAAACAATCCTTAGGGATGTGTTTTGGACATCTTAATGGTTGGGCTCAATTACCTCTGAGGTCTTTTCAAACCATAGCAATTCTAAGATTCTGCATTAGTATTTCACCCACCTTGCCAAAGTCATTTGACAGTGTCAGTGTGGACTGGAACAGAGCTATTGACAAATGTTTGTGGGGCCCCTTGCATAGGATTTCAGCTGTCCAAGGGATCTCAAGAATAGTAGGAAAACGTCCAAAAATACGCATGCAACAAGTTGGCAACAAAGCAGAAGGAACCTGAAGCCATGCTGACATCATCAGTAGCAGTAAGGGAGAAACTTCCCATGATTACTGCTTTTTTAGAAAATATAAGATAATATTATGTACCTGTAGATCATGTGAAACCTTGCAAGATACAGGTCTCTTAGAGTATATCTGATCCTGTTTATGGAACAGACACTTCTAGCTCACAGCATGCCAGAAATATAATGAATGCAAAGCATTTTCCTTCTAACTTTTATTTGAATTATTGTTCAAACTCACTGGAAGATGTTCAGTTTACATAGATTTCAAGATCAGTTTCAACTGAAGTGAGAGGACTGATGTGATCAGTAGAACCCACAGCTATAACATCACTGATAATATGTCCTATATTATTTGAGTTGTCTTTTGACACATTTAGCTAATTTATGTACTGAATGTCACATATGTGAAGCAAGTGAACCCTCTTTTACAATTATTGTGCTCCAGTATATTTAAAAAAAAAAAGTTTAAGGGCTTTGCAATGGAACAGATTTGGAAATTATCACTTTCCCTTGTCACTCTTTTCATTATTAGAAATGCTTCAAGTCCCTTTTTCTGCAAGTGAGTCACCGAAGCAATTTCTAAGTGCTGGGAAGTATCAAGAGAACAGCACCACCACAACAGACATGTGCTACAAAAAACAGTTAACCAGCTTTTCTGATGTGAATCCAAGATCCATGTGCAGTCAAGTACATGTGCTTCAACATTTCTATTTCTGCACAAAACTATAGCAGTTTTGCACCCACGAGTATTTTAGCTTCATGAACTACAGGAGGCTTACTTTTACAATTATAGAGTCACATGTGAATGCATTTTCCACCAAAACCAGAATCTATTTTGTTATAATTTGACTGCATAAACCACAATAATATTTTTCTAAGCTAAAAGTAAAGTCTTTTCTCAGAAATCCACAGTTGTCTTTCAAACTTTCTTACATTATACACAGGTATATAGTATAAAGTAAAGTGTTTAAAAGCATGGGACAGTGCATCGGTGTTTCATATATCAGTGTTTCTCCTATAAAGAGATAAGTATTTGCTTAAGAAACTCATACTATAGCTTTCCTAGCTGAAAGAATCATCTAAACCCAAGAAAATATAAATGAGTTTGCCTAGAGATAAGGCTTCTAATTTTACTGGCCATATATATGGAAAAACAGCCCAGCAACCCTGATAGTCACTAAATTTCAGACCTTGCTTGTGACGCAGTGAGCACAAGCAACTCCATTTCACACCTTTAGGTAATTGCAGTGCACTTAAAATATTTTTAAAACACTTCCGTATGTGTAACTGTTGGTAAACATATTTTTATTGAGAGGTCTCCCTTAAATTGAAAATTAACAGCAACTTGTTTTCATTTAATTGACAGCAAGATATCAGTGGCTGTAGATACACAATGGAAGCTCTCCAATAATAAGACCTTTTAAAATAAGCTTTAGCAATCTGAAAAGAACAAGTTGAATCTGTCAGTGTGCAAGCCTATATTGCTCCAACGCTATGCAGTCCTGACTTAATACTCAGCTAGAATTCAGGTTGCAAAGAAGGGATGTACATCCCATCTGTGAAAGAAGAAGCCTCCCAGAGACCTGGCCTTTCTTCTTCTCCCTCTGGTGGAAGGGAAAAGACTCCTCTGTGTCCTGGGCCTTGCATGCAGCCCAGCAGAGGTGTTGCTGCCTGCATTTTTTCATGGGAAGGTGTGGATCTTGGAAGACGACTTCCTCCTGAGGGCATGCACACCATGTCCTCCCCACAAGGATGTTTCTCTGCACATGGATACATACACTCTCTCCAGCCTAATTCTCTCTTTCATTCAACATGGTGCTTAAATAAGCAAAGCTAACCTTAAGAGCTCCCTTAAAAAAAAACAAATGCACACTTTTGCGATGGAGCACATAATTTTAATGTTTTTTTAGATAAGAGAATGCAATTCAGTCTATCAACACCAAAGAACGGAGCTTCCACCTATTGCACATCTCTTTCCCTCAGAGCTCAAATAAAATGCACACCCATTATCACAAAGAAGGGAAGAGGCAGATGAGAGAGAGAAACCAAACAGTACCTGCTCCTCCCAGAGTTGGTTCTGACTCTTTGTCAGTCATGGAATCCTTTCATCTCACAAGGCTTGGAGATGTTTCCTGACCACAATCCTATTGCACCTTGGAGCAAAGCCACCAAGGACATAAGTTTCTCCTTCTCTGGCTACCTCCTCCATACGACCCTCCTACCCAGGCTTCCAGGAGAAACAAGGACCCAGCTCATCCAGTCAGGCTGCTGATTTGGACAGCATAAGCTCCAGCACGGCTCATATCATGTCCACTAGCCCAGCACAGCCTGCTGCTCTCCTCTGAGCCAGGGTGGCCTCCCTTTTCAACACAACTTGAGTTTAAGGTTATCTGTTCTAAGCTGGCCAGTGAATCCAAACTGTATAAGCTAAAGATCAGTTAGAATATCTGGTCTGACTCCCAGGGACTAGCTACAGGGAGTGACAGTTACACAGTCTTGTGCACAGCATGTAAAACCACAAGAATTATACCTTATAACCTAAAAAGAGGTACTGGAAGAGACCTGAAAGGGAACAGATATATCCATAGGTAATTGCAATCACAGTTTGAATGTTCTAATTTTGCATTTTCGACAATTTTAAAAAGTTTGGCAGTTCCTTGCTGAAATCAAAATAAACTAATTCAAACATAGTGGGAGCAATGACAGGAAGTTAATGTATTGGATTCTCTGGTTTGGAAATGCAATCTTTGATCTAAAATATGTCTCATGAATTTGAGTAACTATGCAACAAACAGCTAAAAAACAAAGCCTAACTTAGTCACTAAGCCACATGTTTTCAGCAGCCAGGAAAAGGCTTCTCTAAATTAGTCTTTTGTGTATATTTCAGTGAAAGTTAGACACCCACGTGCCAGTATGTCTGCAAGAGGAGGTGACAGCAGCAAAGGTAACATCAAATCAGCAATATTGTGAACCTTCATAAACTTTATGAGTTCTGTCACATTAATACCAGGTGGAATAGGACTAATCCAGGCTCTGGCTGAATAGTCTTGGGAGTCCTGTACGTAACAGGATGAAGAGCTACTAGGTACATGGATTTTAGCTGCCTCAAAGACATTCACCCAGGCAGCCCCTAAAATCATTCTGGTTTTTTCTTTCTTTGAAAATGGGAGGACTTATAGGACTTGTTTTCACAATAATGTTCAATCTTAAGCCGGTAGTGAATTGACTTTACTCAGGTGCAATATCCTAATGTGATTCCTTCCTAAAATGTTAACATCAGAAGGAGGGATTGGAAAGCCGAGTCAGCAACATGATTTCGGGAGCGCATGCATATATGCAGCTTTGAAAAAACTTATGACAAATTAAAAACAGTTTTATCACCCTAGAGCAATATTGCACACAGACACAAGCATTGCTTCAAACTCCATTGTCACTACTTACTGTCTCACACACTGCTAATGCTATCCAATACCTTACATCTGAAATAAACTGATGTTTTTCCACTTCAAGAAAGATGCTGAGAAAGGGAACTCCATTTTTGCACCATGTTGTCAGAGAAACTTTTCTAACAGTGCCCCTTCCACACTCCAGATTCCACTGCTGTTCTAAATGATAGAATAAAAATTATATAAAAACCCCCAGAAGTTTACTGTTCAACAGCCACCTCATTATCGGATGTTTTGTTTTAATCATTTCCATCAGACTGAGAGGAGAAAGCACTAAGCACTGCCATTGTAAAATATCCCTGAATTGTTTCTCTACCAGTAACAAAATGTTTGCTATTGATCCAATTTTTTTATGGATCGCTAATTTACAAGCCGGTTTAATAGAAAGAACAGAATGTAACACACAGTGGTGACAGGACCTTGTTTATCCATGATTGCACTGCTGCAATCTTGAGTGGTGTATTATGGTGTTATTTAGGTTCACATTAACAATCCTTTCTCTCAGAAGTGATAAACGCAATTTACAATCTGATGAGAACTCTGTAATAAAGCATGTATGTGATGGTCAAATCTGAAAAGCAGCCTAATAAGTTCAAATGCCAGCATGGAAAGAGCCTTGCAACAAAGCATGATGGGAAAATGACTTGTGGCATGTGGACAGGGAGAACAGGAACTGTAGTCTGAACAGATCTTTAACAACAATATCAAGGAAACAGTCTCAGGGTCACACAAAACAAAAATGAAAAAATGAGATTGAAGGCAGCAGAAACAGCACACCATGGGACACCATATAATTGCAAGATCTTCTAAGAAAAAGTCCTGTTCTCCTTCAAAGAAAAGTTTGGGTTTTCTTCTATTTCCCTGAATTTCTATGTGGTGGAATAGTGATTTTGCCAATTCAAATCTCATCTCACCCACTCCCTTATTCTCTTGATGCAGGATGAATCAATCAGATACAGAGAAAATGTGCTCAATGAGGAGGCAGAACCAGGTCACCTCCACTACCAGGATGTCACAGAACAATTCCTAATCATCAGTATTTTCCTGAATTGACATTTTATCTGAAGAACATATTCTTGCCATTATCTATGCAAGCGCTCATTGGCCTAGGAATAATAATGCGGATACAAAAGAAGTTGTATATATATTCCCACTAATTCATGATTTCACATAGCAGTATGAATTCTGCTTTTAGTAAAGGTGAAGGCTCCTGAATCCTCACCCTGAAAAGGAGGAATTGCATGTAAGGTAAATAGTTATTTGCAGGAAACTCACATTTACTTACCAATACAATATAAATGTGCTTTCTTTCACTACCCTATGTCGTTCTTTTTCATTAGAATCAAGGAAACACATAAGTAGAACATTTATTATACTCAAGGATCAGTAGCCAGTTGGTATCTTTATCTAAGCTTAAAGAACAAAAGTGTTTCATAGCATCTGGACAAAAAATTGAAATGCTTCTAAAAAGCCAAGATCTGCTGCTCTTCTACTACTGAGTATATTCATGCTCCTTAAAACAGATATGACGCTCAGTTTTGGTTGGTGTCCACATCTCCCAGTCATTAGATACTGCTGTGAGAAATCTGCAGTTGTAGACACAGGGAGTATTAAATGTCTTTCCCAAAAAATGTCTAATTTTGCTACAATCTTGATTCAGATCTCAAGACTTACAAGATCCCTGCATGCTCAAGATCATGAATATTGTAGCTTGAAGATAATTATCAAGACAGGTACCTTGTAATAAGTGATGAATCATGTGTTTTTTAAAAAAAAAGAATTGCAAGAAGAATTGTATATCAGAAGAGAGGAAGAATCAAAATAGAGAACATGAGTCTTCTCCTTGATTTCAATATACTTTGTATCAAGGTTTGAAGTTCAGTTTTACTGGTCGTCTTTACCTACATTGAAGCCTACCTTCCTCCAACAACAGTTTTACTGGATTTGGTGAAAATACCACAGACGTATTTCATGTTCTGAAAATTGGCTGCTGTTTGTCTCCCACAAATCCTGATCCTTTATCAACTCATTAGCTGTTTTCTTAAGTTTGAAGGTGAACTCAAAAAGACTCCTTACAGCTTATCATGTCTGTAAGAAGAAGAACCACATGCTATGCCAGAATAAAAGTTATATTGGCTTTGAACTTTAAATGTACACCTATATTGAGTTTTATCAGATAGCTCTCTAGTAATCAATTGCCTTTACTTAATTTAATTTTAACTTTCTTTGCTTATTTCCAGGGTATTTATTTAAGATGGCTCTAGAAAGAGTTGCCTTTACAATATAATTAAAAATTTTTTGGGGTTCATTTGCGTTTACAGTGCAAATGAAAAATCTCCGTCTTGGGTTCTGGATATTATCATATACTTAGGACACTGTACTGAATAAAGTTCAATTTTTTTCAGGATTTAAATGCAACAGACTCACAATTCATTGCATGAAAGCAGTGCATCACCGATCAAGCAAATACAGAATTAATTTCTAACATTTTATTTAGAATGAAATGAGAATGGAAAAAATGTTCACCTGGATCGTAGGTGCAATATATTGAAGGTTTAACAACATCAGGGCATAGTAGCACAAATCATTTGGCATAGCCAATAAAACTGAGTGTAGGAATTTCACTACATTAAAATTTCAAATTTCATATTTTATTCAGTTATTTATTTAAAAAAATTTAAAACTTATGGAGCTAGACCAAAACTTTACAGTCACAGTTTAAAGAACATCCTCCTTACTGACAAACATCTGACAGAGCAGAGCATGCCAGAGCATACCCTGAGCTATGCACAAAGTACACAGCCACAGTTTGTCCATCTGCTACTCCTATAGATGTGGGGGCTGATTAATCTCACCAAATACAAAAAAGCTGTGATATAGCGTGCACATTGTTCAAATTTCTCTAGGTGCTACCAGGGCCATCATCCCAGCAGTTTTCTGTGACCACAGCATGGTTTCCCAACCAATGAAACTAGTGGTGTGGACACAGCTCTTCTGGATTTTTGGTATTAACATACAAAGGCAACAGGACTTCATTATCACAGATGGTTTGTTTGCTGTTTGTACAGATGCTGAACCTGTTCCTTTGAACTGAAAAGCAGTTCTATTATCATCTTGAGAAGAAGCAAGTACACAATAAAGGAGGAACAGGCCAATATGATCATTTGCTGGTCCTGTTGGTTGTTAGGAAAAGGAAAAAAAGAGTTTGTAGGTGAGAAGGCATCAAAAGATGCAAGATAATCTGCTCACTGATGCTGCATTATGTCTTTGGAGTTAGCTATCATGGCTGGTTGATGCTATTATCAACAACTAGTTTTTTAGAACTTGGCAAAACCCTGAGAAAAAAAGAAAAAAGTTAATCGGACAACATGCTTTGTCTAATGATAGGAAGCCAGATGGAAAAGAGCTATGATAACAAGCATCTCATCATCTCATTATAAAGAACTAACCCTCTGTTGAATGCTTGTGCTCCTTAATCAAATGGTCTCTCATGAGTCAAACCGTCTCAGGAACAGCAATTGAATGTCACCAAAGTTTTCTGTCCCAATTCTCATAGACACATCATTTCTCAAAGTGTCTTAAAATAAATCTTTTATTTGTTCTTGGCAGTAATTTGGGCTGATGATAAACAAGCCTCCACTAACTGTATTTAAAGACGGAAGAAAGATGTTCACATACTGGCTTAGTTATGCTTAAGCAGGATGAAGGAATAAAGTAATAAAAACACAACTACACTATTTCTTTCTTACAAAACAGTTCCAAACAGTTTCTTTATATGAAGGAGCTTGTTGATCTTCTATATAGAAACTACTAGGTGAGTCAAATTTTAATTTTTTATAATAGCCTCAAAAATTTTGTTTCATTCCAGAAGAAGCTATTCTTGAACTAAATACATCCAACTTGAGAAGAAACACCACAAACCTATTTTTTCCTTGACACCTTATTACACTCACACCCAGAATGGCAATAATCAGTACTCTGCATTCTCATTCCACCTGGAAAGAATTATTTTATCTGCTGCTCTGTGGAGTTATCAAGGGCAAAAGAAACACAAATTACTAAACAGCCTTTAAGAGACCTTACACAAAAAACGAACCAGCTGCAGTAGAAGGAAAAAAGTGATGGACCATATGAATAAATTAATTTTAACTACAAGCTTGTTTGAAATCTCACTAGTGTCAAATACTCATAGTCATAAACATAGATTTATACTAAAATATTTGACTATGAACTTGTTAAATCTCTAAAAAGATGGGAAGCTGACACTACATATGGCAAATGAAGGTTCAAATGCAGGATAATCTTGTTTTCAATAGCTAAAGAAAAACAAATGCTATTTGTTTTCACCTGAGCAAACAACAATGAGAACAAGACGGGGAAGTTTTATGATGAAGTAAATAAAACAAAGGGTGTCCTCAAGCAGAACACAAGTTGTGAGTCTTATTGTTTTCCCTGTCCACAGGAATTTGAAAAAGTTGGAGGAACAGTCAGATGAGACTGAGAGAGCACACTATTGCCCCTTTCAGACGCCTAGCATATATAGTTTATAATATATAATTTATATATAATTCATACCATATTTTATTTTAGTCTCATTTGTCATGATCAAGAAACCTACAAAGTTTAGTCAACTTTGGCTTCTAGCCTATCACAAATAAAGTCTAGCTGAGATCTTGTGTCATTCCAGGAACCATGGCAATACAGCTTAGCTTACAGTCCATCCATAGATATTGGCAAAATCTTAATGGAAAAGAAAAAATTTGCACTAACTTCCACTTCACAGTTATATGAAATCCATCTGTATTTTATAACATGACTGCTTAAAATACTGTAGGAGTTTCATTCTCAGATTAATCTAGGACAGGCAAGGATTTGATTATTCAGGAAATGGCCAAGCTTTGAGGAAAATATATAACTAGAAAGAGGAAATATTTTCTGCAAAATTCAGAGGATGATATTCAGTTGATAAATAGATAGAAACCTCTTCTACCTATCACCACAGTTGTCAGTTTTAACATAAACAAAACAGAAAAAATTACCAAGAGCATCAGAGAAGCCACATGAGGTAAAAGAAGTCATGCTCATCTCTTTTTTTACTGATGGCCTCTTCTGCAGCAACTACCTTGCACTTCCATCTTTGCTCTGGGATCTAACTGGACACAAAGCACAAAGCTCACTGATACTTCTTTTGTATCTCTTCTTTGAATAAAATACCTTACATTCTCTATGCTTGAAAACAAGATTCAGGTAGGTTGCAGGACATAGATACACAAAATTCAAGTCACAATCTGGTCTTCAAATATTATTAAATAGCCTCTGAAGCAGAGCTCTTTTATATAAGACATTTAAAATTGGATGAGACTTATCACTGGAGACTGTATTATGGAATAAACTTGTGCCCTGATCAAGTTGGGAGGAAGGAAGGGAAAAAAAGAATATCCCAGTTAGCAAGAACACACAATGTTTTGCAGTGACAAATAAATTTGGCATTTCATGAACAAAAGTAAAAAATACACAGGGGAATAGCAGAGAGGAGGCAAAGATTCCAACAGTAGAGAGAAGGCAGTGGCTGTCACGCAAAGTGCATGAAGGGCACATAATACTCCAGTGAATTACAGTGTAATGTGGTTTGTTTTGGCTCAGCATATTTCATGTGCCCTTTCTGAAAACAAAAAAATGCACTGCTCAGTCAACCACTGGAAGCCAACAAAAACAGGCAAGAGTTGAATCCTGTCATCTGTAGAGATACAGCACAACATGACAAGCATCCACAAGCAATGAATTTGTAATGCAAAACCAAATCACAATTCAAGGCTTGCCCCAGCATATTTCAGGTTAGAACTTGAAACTGTCAGAAAGACAGTGGTTTAAAATTTTTCAATGCAGAAAAAAACCCAATTTTGAAATAGGGTCATAGGGATAGACAAGGCTGAGATGATGTGCTGCTCAGCAGTAAGAAGCACCTTTCACCTTAGCGTCAGAGATTTAATAGGCGTCAAGGACAAAAAGGGAACTGTGAATGAATAGAGAAAGAATGAATAAAGGTTAGTTGTGATATTTCTCTCCAGTTAAGGCCTTACTGAAAAAAAAAGTTTTTTGGTGTTTTGTGAACAAAACATTCTGAGCTGAAAGGCAAAATAATGTCTGTGATTTGCTGTGCAAGCATCGTGCACAACCCTGCAGCCTCTTTTGATCTACAAAGAGCTCATCTCAAGTTAAATAACTTTCAAAAGAAAACTACAAAACGTAGAAACCAGTTCCATAATTTCCCTTCTTATCCATACGAAAACACTATTGTAAAGAAAGGCATAAAGCACAAAATAATAAGTTCTTCAGCATTTTGTAAAACCATTAACATTTGTACTGAATAAAAATTAGTACAAGAAAAAAAAATTAAAAATTACATATAATTATATATATCCATAACAATTCTGTAAAGAACTCTTGAAGTGAGATACCAGAAAACGTCCATTGCTTACAGATAAATACATAGGTCTACAATGAAGCTCTGATGTCTAAATGTCATTTTTTTCTGAAGAAAACGCTCTAAGCATATTGGGTGTTTCTCTTGTGAGTCCTGGTTCAAGATCTTTCTGACTATGCCAGTCTGCTGCAAATAGGCAATTCATACCACTTAAAAAACTAGTGTCAAAGATATCAGCAAAAGTGGTTTTATTGAAATGTGATGTTATAAAACTGCAATTTACCAACCTTTGATGGCAAGGTTCACTCTGTTATGGTACTGCACAAAGGAGACAATGATTCAAAAGTTCTGAGGCAGAATGAAGCTTACCAAAATAAAGATCAAAGTTACCAAGACAAAATCTTAGTGTGCTTTAGTACAAGGTTATGCATGATGGCCGTCACCTTCCAAACAAGTGTCTAAGTCTCAAGGAGTAACCTTGAGAAGCTTCCCAGCTCACTGCCATGCAGCCAGGTTGCTTAGCAGGAAGAGCTCAAAGGTGGCTCCCTTAGGCTGTCATAGTTATGGGAATAAAGTGGTTGACTCACAGTCAAATTATATGCCATGGGAAAGGTGTGCATGAGACCCCTTGTACCCATGACTTTCTTTGCCCCTTGATAAATGAGTATTGAACAGCCCACACTCTGTTCATGTGTAAATCACATGGTTGGTGTCCCAACCTCATGTGCACTCACGCTCACTGAGCCATTCTGCCTCTTCGTGGGTTTTGAGAGAACAGATTGGAAGACAAGGAATTGTTGTCCCGTTTAGGGCTCAGGCCTTTGCCTCCTTTGGAGAATGAACCAAACCACCACTACTTTGTTTTAGGAATCAAGTGCATCCATCATAATTTCTTCCAATACATTCCAGACCAGGTACAAACCTTTCCCAGCTGAAGTCAGTAACAGTTCTATTATTAAATTCAGTCATGCAAGGACTTGAATAAAATTATATGGGAAGGAACATTTACTAATTTCTGTTATATTTCTTGACTATTCAACCTGCCATCTGATGTAAGTTATTCTTAACATTCAATAAAAAGGAAGATTCTTTAAGACTTATTTCAGCACCATTCTGCTGACAATGGAAGAAGTAATAAAGAGACCAGTTAACCCTCACAGAGACTGGAGTGCCACAGAGTGTAAAGCACTAAAAATCTGGGATTATTTGTGTGTGGGCAGGCAAAAGTAGGTTACGCTAAGGAGGTTCAATGTTGAATGCCCATAAAACTAATCTGTTGTATAAAAAAGCAGTTGATTTTTCACAAACATTTTTCTAGTAGATTATGAAAATGCCCTTTTCCCCAGAACTAAGTAAAAAAAGTAAAGTATAGCTGCATTTGAGCATGGGGAATTATACTATATCTGTTGAAATCAATTATCATAACTACATTCAGAAAGAATCATGATCCTGTGAACTGTTGTAAGAGGATGCTCTAATGGGTCCAGAGTTATTAGCAAACATGTAATTATTGAACCAGTGTATATTTTAATATATATATTAATAACTTCCTACTACAAACCTTTTGACAATCAGGTAGCAAAATGTTGTTTCCATACTAGGTGAGACCACCTTACCTTCCATTTGAGCCAACTCACTGTTTCACTCTCTGTAGAGAGCAATGACAGAGGGTCAGACCCACTCTATGGTGCAAGAATACTCTCCCTTCTTTTCTGATTTTCCTTTCACCATCCTCCTTTCTCCCTAATGCCTCTCTCCTTTGTCTTGTTTTCTAAAGGTTGATCAATCTTAAGGAAGATCTGAAAGAGTAAATGGTGACACTGTTGTATTAAACATTGTCCCTTTCCCTAGTCCCAGAGAGCTTGCAATACAGCAGAGCTATGAAGGACTCACTTCAAGGAGGACCATCTGTCCCAAAGCAGTGAATCTGCTGCCTCCTGCCTAGAGCAGAAGGTTGAAACCAAGCAGGAAGCAACCTGGAAAAGCCACAAACCTGAGGGGGAATGAGGAACCGTGAAGGTGCTCCTACATTATATGCCTGGCCAAGACAACTCCAGCCCTCCCAGTGGCCCTGGTAAAACTGTACTCACAAGGTGGCAGGAATAGCAGCATACACAGTTGTTCAGCAAATGGTACCAAGAAACCAAAATAGCAATGCAAGGCAGATGGGGAGGTTGTCTCCTTCAAAAAACAGGACTCTTTTTGAAGGGTATTTTTGGGTGGTAAAGAATGTTTTCGCCAACAGATTTCTGGCAGCCTTTAAAACAAGACTGTGTAAGTAGGGCATGGGCTGAAGCATTCTTGTGTCCCAGTAACTCTCAGCAGCTATAAAAGGCCCCTGGGCAACGGGCAGCTGGATCTAATATCCAACAGACTGAGCCTTCAGAGGAACCTGTCTAAACCACCATTATCTGTTCATCCATCTATTATTATCCCCATAGAGGCACATCATTTTTTTTCCTTTGCAATTATTCCTGTTTATGCCATCCTTTGCCCATGGGGTTTTTTTGTTCATTTGTTTTGGCAATCAAAAACTTTATTAAATCAGTGCTACTTTAAAAAATATTGACAAAACTTCCCTGAAAGATGTCATTTAAGCATAAGCATGAAGTATACCACAATTGAAAATTGGAACACTGAAGAGTCAAGAAGCTAGGGAACCACTGTTAAAAAACTGTCTGGGTTTCCAAAAATGATTAGACCTCATTTTTTTTCCCATACCCACTTTTTCCCTTCACCAGTTACTGACTGCAACGTTACATTATAGAGGACAACAGACTTCCTGTTATAGTCTTTTTTTTTTTGTAAGAATAACAAATAGCACAGCTATGTAAAGGAATCCAAAAACACTGTAATGACCCGAATGTGGAACTTCCACTGGCCATGTTGTACTTGACTGAAAGGGAAGAGCAGAAAGAAATACGTTGAAACACACCTCTTTGTTTTTAGCATGTATTTTCCCTATCTATGTACAATAACCTCTTGTTGTCTCCCACCTTGTGCTTTGATTTTAAGTTCTCCATGGCAGGAACCATTTTTATTCCTGTCTGGCAAAATGTAGTACTATGATGGTTCTAGTTCAGGAGCTATGATGTAGGATTTTTAGGATTTATGATTGGTTGTTACAATAGTAATCATGCTCAAAACTGTTATTATTTGCTGGCAGATGCTTCTTTCTCCATGTCATTTGATATAAAGCCCTTACTGCAGTGTCATGCAATTGCGCCTCTTCTGGGTAAGAGGCATGAGGAAGATGAAGGATAAAGGAGATTCATTTTCTAGTAGGTAGATGTTAACCCACAGAGATTCTATTCCCACCCATATGACTGCACATGGCTGCCTGGAAATGTTAAAGAGTTTCAAGTCTCAGCCTAGTCTTGGGCTCAAACTTGGCATTTCCAAAGGGAAATCATGACATTGGCAGATGGGAAGAGAGGTAAGACAGAGCCAAGAGTCCAGAGAGAGGAGAGCTGCCAGTCAGGAAACAAAACCTTGGTTTAACTACATAAAAAGAATTCTGTAATGTTTCCATCTGTCTTCCTCCCTATTTTGTAATTTTTCCACATTAATCATTTTACCCAATATGGGGCAACACTGTACTTCAGAGCTGAAGTCTGGTTTTCAGTGATCCACAAGAACCAAAGAAAAGAGCCAGGGACGTCAGTGACTTGGGCATTGCTTAGCAACAGTGGAAAGATCACAGCTTAATTCAGTTGCTTTTCCCTGGAAAATAAACAAACAAACAAAGAACCAGAAAAAAAACCCCCACCCACACCACAGAAAGTCCACTTCTGGTGTTTACCTATTTACTCTGTTCTGTTCCTTCTAATTTCATGTATTGTGTTTTGCTCCCAGGCTGTTCTGGAGTGAGCTTGCTAGACCTCTCCAAGTTGCAATCTAGTGCTGTTTTTTTCTAGCTAGGGGCCACTGTCTGGAGAGTATGCATAATATTTTGCAGCACAGCCTATCAGAGTATTTAGGCAATTTGAATTGGAGGAAAAAATTCTTATATCTTAAGACCATTTAGCCATTGTATGTTGGCCAGAAGAAAATCCAGACATGCTTAGTGCTATGGAAAGGGAACTAGTTGGACCTAAAAAAAAATCTGCCAAAAGAATGTGGGTGCAATCCATTGTACCTCTTCCTTTTTACCAGTACAGATAGAGCTACTGACACATTTGTTAAGCTCATGCTGTCAGTTGTCATCTGGAGGAACATCCCACTCCACAGACACAGGGAGCTTAAGGAGACCAGTCTCCTAACCTAATCATCTGAATGAATAGCCTAAAGAGGAACATTGTGAATACTTCCTCTGTGTGACTAAACTCATGGTATTTATTCCAGTTGAAATGAACATGAGAAATCCAGACAGGATTTTGCACTGGAATGTGACCAGGACATTATCCACAAGAAGAGTTGAAAAAAGCATGAGGAAGATTTACAGTATCTTTTCTTTATGTTGGACATCATCAACTGTAAACTTCATGCAGCATTTTCCACTGTAGGATCTAAAAGTGTTTAAGAAATAAACCTTTGGGCAATTGGTGTCTGAAGACTGTATTATTGTTGTATCTAGTGCATGGCAAGCCAAAGATCACAAAGCACATTTCAGGCTATACTGAAACTGAGCCCTCCTGATTTCCAAAGCATACTGTTTTGATATGAAGACCATTTTATCTTTGATGAGCAAAACCAACATGAAATGTGAAACATAATATAAGAATTTTCTCTCCAGCAAAAGATTCATGGGTAAATCAAGGGCTTTTAACACAGTCTTTAGAAGGAAAAGCAAACTTCCGGAAAAATTTAAATATTTTAAGCATCATATCTTGGCTTAACCAAGGTTATGTTAGGAGAGTATGTCTAGCAAATTTCAACTGTCATTTTGGCAGTTCTGAAAATATTTCTGAAGAAGAGATTATTTTTCGTAATTTTTTCCAAAAAGCCTCTACACCATATGGAATGGCACTAATTCAGTTAATAGTAGTGATTAGACAAAAATGCGTTTAGTTTAAGATGGACCTGGGAAAAAGAAACAAAACAACACTTAGTTCTCTGAACGTAACAGCATATATAGTTTATATTTTACTGTAGGGATATCTGTCAGCACAGTGACTTCACAAGTGTCACTGTTAGACCAAATCATTACAATCACTTATCTCAAGAGTTTCTGGGAGCAAAGTAAGAAGGGCTAAGCAGAGGCAAGGCACTGAAAGAAAATTATGGCACAACAGAATCATGAGAACATGACATGTTGGAAAGATCCAAATCTTATAGACAATTATCAGAACCAGAAGAAAGTAGAGTTTTACAGAGCTTGATGGAAAGACGGGAATAAAACTCTAAAACAAAAAAAGCAAAAGGGGCATTTCAGAAGAGTGCAAGTACTCTGAAACAGATGGTCCATTCCAACAGAAACTAGTCTAGAAAAAAAGAGGGTGAGCAGATGTTATTGATGTTTCATCTGAATGATTGCTATTACTAAATTCTTCACCAAAACTAGGATTGATGGGAAAAATTACATCATCAAGGAAAGGAATGCGTCATTACCAGGGCACCCTCACATGTCTAGACATGCATTTGGGAAACCAGAGCCAAATACAAATTTGGAACTCAGATGGAATTCAGAAAACTCAAAATAAGTGAAGCAGAACCAGCCAAATGAAAGCAGATAGTTCAAGATGTTGCTGGACAGAACTGACTCCTGTGCCAATGTCATGCAAGAGTGGAGCTGTGGAGATGCAGAAAGTGATAAATTAGAACACTCCTCTCTAAGTAGATTTTTAAATGTTTCTGCTGCTTCATTTCCAGCGAGAACAGTAAGTCTTAAGCACATAGTTGGGATTCACTGTAAGGAGTTTTCAAGAAAATGAGACATTTTAGTCTGCTTCATTTCAAACTGTGAAACAGACAGTGAAATTTTTATTCTGTCAAGGCCTAGACACTGAAAATTCCCTTCTCCTTTATTTCACTTTTCAGAATAATTCTCTCCTCAGATTCTTCCTTTCCAAAGGCACAGCTACTCCGAAGGCTTTAGTGACCGATTCAGCACTAAATTAGCTACTATTGAAAGTTCAACATGAAATGTTCTTGAAGTGACAAACACAAGTGGGACTGTCAGAAACTGTCATGCCTGGAACTCCCCTTCTCTTTTTAAGGAGTTTCACTATCCCAATAGAATTGCTGACTGAACTCCCTGACGTCTGTCCCTTACTCTCCTTCTCGCCATGAAGAGCAGCATGTGAAGAATATGCAGACTTTTGGCCCATTCAATTCCTTAAGAGGAAGAGCCGTATTAGTTGAATCAGCTCCCTTTTTCTGGTTTGACTTTAGTCACGACTATGAGCACAGCAAAGCATATGCCCTGTAATTCCACAATTCTGCAACAAGCCTCTTATCTCTCTAGTGAGGATTCAACTGTTTAAAGCAGAAAGTATATTTTATTCTTCCAGAAAATCAATTAGTTGGTCCCCAAAACCAACACACTTCTCATATTATCCTACTGTTAATTAAGGACAAATTTCAGTATGACTCCAAAAGGTACATAATAGTTTCCACCCATGCTAGAATTTTTTCACTAGCTGTGTTCATTTTTTGTTAATTTGAATCCTGCTCATAGAGTGTCACAGGGGGAAGCTGGGCGTGTCCCAATTTAGGAACACTGAAATGAATTTCAGGAGACGGCCATTGTAGAAAACTATCTCATTCCTTTTATTTTGACTCCGGTATTTATAGATATGTACAGAGGTCAAGGGATTGGCTACACAGGTCGCCACCCCTTCAACCTGGATGGTGGACATCACCATCAATCATTTCTTCTCTCACAGGAGAAGTATGTAAACATTCTAAGAATAGACATTATTTACATGAGGCTGCGTGTGAAAGTTCTACAGAAAGACAAAAGACAGAAAACTCAGGGCAACAATAGAGGGCAAGAATTGCCAGGGCCCTTGGGAGATAACAACCACAGGCACTAGCTGGATGTTTTTAGCCTATAACAGGATTCAGTTCTTTATTCTCAGAGTCTGATCTCCAGAATGTGTTACCTACAGCAGCTCTCTTTACTTGCCAAACATCTTTGCTGCAGGACTGGGACATCACCTTGTGACTAAGCATTATTCAGACCTTCCCTCCATATCTCCACTAGTCTGTGGCAGAAGGATCTGCAAAGAGCATAGCAGTAGCCCTGTTAAGAAAGACCTCTCTACTGAACCTCAAGTCACATCACATAACAGGTCTTAGTGCCATCATCTTGTGGCAGAGGAGACCAGACTCCAGTGCCCAGTAAGAGTAGGTGAGTATAGCAGAGGACCACACACTTTTGAGCATGTTGCGGGCAGTCATATCACTGTATGAATTGAACAAGTATTATTTAAGAAACAAATTACTATTTTTACAGCTATTGCTCACAACAGGCTGCAAAGCAGAATAAACATGGGTTAAAAAGCCCTCTCAGACTTTGCTTCTGGTGGGGTTGGATCATCAAAAGTTGCCTCTCTGGGATCAAATTGCTCCCAGAAAATTTCCCAGTCTTGTGGGATATTTGTGAGTATTGTAACATTCTCTTGCTTGAAAACATCACAAACAAAGTAAAGGATTAAAATTAGTTTCAGAAGTGTCTTAACCCAGATAAATGCAATGGGCACTTTGCAATGGCCTTCAAATAAGGGAAGCATTTCATTAAATTCATTTTCTTTTCATTCTTTATTTAGATGGGGTGTGGAAGAGGAAATTAATGGTCAGCTAAGAAACCTGAATTATCAAAATATATAAAATTGTCTGTCTCTGCTATAGGGAATATTGGCTCTTGTAGTCTGCTTATAGGGAGGCTTTTTCTCCGTGAAATGAAAGATGGAGATCAGAAAAGAACCCAACCTCTCAGTCAAATATAGATGCTTCCTGGGTGGTTTCCTCAGTTGTGTTATTTAAGCATCAAGATAGAAATTATTTTAAACTTCTCCACATTTCTTCAGAACCTTTATTGTAGTGCATACTTTATTTTAGATATAAGTGGTTGATATGAAATTTAATTTGGGTGATAAACACACAGTAAGAAAGAGCAGCCTAAGCAAAGAGTTTTGAGAAAGGACAATGCAACAACTGTTAGAAAACAAGTTATGCATCCTCCCAGATGATCTTCCATCCTTTCCACATGTGCACACAGAGAGAACACAACTCACAAAAATGCAACATTTCCATGACTGTACAAATCAGTTTCTTCAAAAGAAGTAGGAGAATGTAGTATAAAGAAGGCAATAATTATTTGGACTTTCTGAATGAAGCAAGGAAAAGTGAAAAGAGAAGTGGAAAAAAGCGAAAAGTGGGGAAAAGTGAAAAAAGTGGAAAAAAGTGGAAAAAGTAAAAAAAATAGGTGGAAAAAAAAGTGGGGAAAAGGGAAGGGAAGGGGGGGGGGAAGGGAAACATTAATTCCCAAACATTACCTAATAGTATCTGTTTTTATCTAAGGTGTCTTTAATTCTGTAAGAACAGAGTAAGAAGTTCACTCCTCTTCACCTCTCCCTGTCACACTCAGCCTTTGCATATTAATGTTCACACGACTGTTTAACTCATATTTTGAGAGGGCAGCATGAAAAATAGAAGTATTTTCTTAATTTTCTTAATGTTCTAATATTAAGAGGCTTTGAGTTTTTAAAGCCTGGGAAGAACTTTTCCTGTTCTGCTAAACTAAGACAGCCTTTCTCTGTTTTCTGCTGTAGAATAGTAGCACTGTCTAAGAGCAAAACAAACAGCTCTTTCAAAAAAACATTGGTTTTTAAGTTTCTTCGCATGACTGTAAATTAAATTTTTCAGATATGTCTGAGCTTCTAGGAATTCAGAGCCACAGTAAGGGTTTTAATCCTGACAGCAGAGTAATCAGCTACAAGGATTCTTGAAAACAAATGGGCATGCTAGACAACAAATAAAGTGGGATTTTGCACTGATGTGTACAACCTTCTCATCTCTGTTCTCTTATAAAGAGAAATATTAAGATTTTTTTCAGCTTGAGGCACGAGATCTAAAGAGTTGACATAACTAGAGGCTGGAAACTCTACCTGGAAAGTTACAAAGGAATGAAAGGTAAAATCAAGTTTTAAACTGGATGAGAAAAGTCTGGTAAGAAATCAAGAGATTTTAAAAAAGATTTTAGATGGCACGCTGCCTGAATAACAAACTGATTTACCATAATGCTAACAGAAGTATATGCATTAAAGCAGTTTGACTTTATAAAGTAACTGGTATTAAGATGATTTGGCTTATACTATGAAATGGCATAAATTGAAAATAAAAGTTTTAATCTTCCCACATAGATCACTTAAACTTTATGCATAAAAAAGGTGGTGGCAGACAAATCTAGTAGATAAACTATCAGCTGAGAAATCTGATGACTCATGCAGGAGCTAGCTATGTAGATCTTCATTAGGAAAGAGGAAAAATTTCATGGGTTTTATTTTTGTTTGGCTTTTAAAAAATTATTTAAATGAGAGGAAAAAGTCATGCAAGGACAGGACTTTGCTTATGAGTTTCAGCTTGATAATATGCACTGGGAAAGCTTTCAAGGATAAAGCAGAAATAGTCCCAAGTGTCAGAATACTGAGTAGGAGGCAAGTGGCAATTTAGAGCTAAAATAACCCATTTTTTAGATACAGTGGGCATCTTTCATTGGGATTCTAAAAAAGAGCTATTGTTATGTATTGACTTCTAGTGAGTTGGTAGAAGTCTTGCTCTTTATCTGAAACACAGCATTTGAAGTCCATACTGTAGGCCCCTAAGTCTCTCTGACTTACACTAAGTTGATTTAAATTATTGAGACTTCTAGTTTTCTGAGAAGAGACAAAGAATACAGGTGGGGTTTAGCTCTACAACTGAAAAATAAGTATTTAAGAAAGCCAAAACTGAAATTATGGCCAAAACTGCAGTGTTTTTCCTCCTGATTTTTTTTTTTTTAACAGATGCTGTAAACATCCTATCTTAAGTATAGGAATATTTACTTGAGTCTCCAGAGTGGCCAGAACCAGATAATTTTGTATTTCTGCAAGATCTGAAGGGTAGTTTCAGAATGTCACATTTTATCACAATTAATGTCAGACACAAGCCACATTTTTGGTCAGTTAGACCTGCTCTTCCTTTCTATCAGGAAAGCTGGGTAAGCAGACAGAAAGGAAGTGGTGCTGTTCCAACATTTATCAAACAACAGAATCTACCATCATGATTTAGGGTCAGACAGCAAAAAGGGCTGATCAAGGTGTCTTGGCATTCTGGTGTTACACCATTGGATCTCTAAGACTAAGGCTCTGCACAATTTTTGCCTGTTTAAAAATTAGAAAGTATGGATCATTATTTTTTATCCTGACTGGGAAGAGGTGAGAATCAAAAAAANNNNAAAACCAAAAAACCTAATAAGAACATGAGAGACAGCTTGGGACTGAGCCCCTGCCTCAGAGCTCTGTCCCTTGCAAGCCAGGTTGTTAATACCCACTAGTATCTATCAAACAGCAGCAACACCTCTCTCAGAACTACTGACATCCTCTTTACCCTTCCTCAATGCCTCTCCTTGAGACTTGCTCCAGAACCTTATACCATAATCCATATCAATTTATTCAGGGCCACTTTTGCAACCATCATGCCAAACCATCCTCTAGATTAAATCTTCTATTATCTTTGGCACTATTACATTGCCAGCTGCAGCCATAAGTAGAACCATCCTGCAGGAAATCTCAGTTGCCATCCCATAACTCACCAACCTCAGCAAGAGAGCAGTAGGTACCACTCCAGCACCTGTTGTGGTCTTCCTATTTCAGCATTTGGTGGTGCCTCCCCTGAGCATCACTAGGGCAATACAATTTTTCAAAGCTGTGCAACTTTTAGTGTTCTCCTTTCAAACACTAAGGACTTTGGGGTTGGCTTGCTTATGTCCTCTTTCAGTAGGTACAGAAATAGGACGTTGTCATGCCCTTGGATCCATCACCTCCCCCAGTTCCCATATATTTTGTGCTATCTCCTTATTCCAAACTGACATTCCATCCTGCACATCAGAAGACAGAGGAATACGGTCAAAGTAGGATAAGAGGAATTTTGGCAAAAAATATTATGGGGTTAATTGTGCTGAAATTATGCGGCATAGGTTTCTCAGTTTAAGGCATGGAATCGACAGCATAATTGATTATGAAATGATAGAATAGCTTGCACAGTACACTAAATGTTTTCCATATGAACTAAAAAGTGATTCAAACAGTAATAAATTGCATTTATTTTACAAAAACAACAGTGCTTTCCCAGGATTAGGAGTCCACAAGCAAGTTTTCAGGGATGGGCCACTGTCTTCAAGCATGTAATAGCAGTAAAGAGCTTAAAAGGTGGAAAACAAAGCTTATACAAAGAGGTGGATGCTCTGCTGAGCTCCTGTGCCCTGCAGAATCTTTTCCTGTCACTCATCTTTCCCATCATCCATCCATGGTCATGTCTACCCCTCCAGCTAAGACTGTGAATACAGTATTGCTGGTCACCCATGACTTTGTCATTGCCAGCATCTTGAAAAAATGTTTTCTCAAGGCCTCCCCTTCCAGACTTTTAACTAACAAGATGGTGCAGAGGAAACCCACTGAATCTCTCTGGAAGAATATGCAGGGGAAAAAAAGAAGGCAAAAGAGAAGAGAAAAAAACCCATAGGTGTGGTTTTACAAGGTCCAGATCCTCCATACTGCCATCAGGCTGTGCAGGACCTTTCTAACAGCTCCTTCCTATTCCTGGTACATCAGGGAGAGAATGGAAAGCCTGAACACTGTAAGGGCAGGGACTGTTTGCCAGGTGTATAAAACATGAGCTACATTAACCTAATTTTAACATCATAAAAGATATATGGCAGTTATTAAGTGCTCAAATACTCTGATTTGGACTGAGCTTTCTTATCAGCTGTATGGCGAGTGCCTTAGTTGTGTGTTAAATGTAAGCAGAAGTCATTAAGCCTATGACCATGTCTGTGCTCTCATTTCCTCATAACCTCTATCTAAAAATGTAGACAATAACATGATAATAATAACTCCACACTGGCTGTATTATTAATGACATGGACTGGGGATGAAGGGGAAAGTTTTCATACATTTGAATTTTAGGAATAAAAAATTCATCCTTTTGCCCTTAAAAGACACTGTTATTATAATACCTGGAAGCCCCAAGGATGGGGCAAGGTTGTTTTGCGTTGGCCCCCATAAAGTTCCTTCAAAATATTACTCTAAAAGAAGTCATGTTCTTTCTTTTCTACTCTACCTTTCTGCTGCCAGTCACAGACAGTATCAGGATACTACAGAAAATGACAAAATGGCCTAGTCCACTACAGAAAATCTTATATTTTAGTCTCAAAGAGTTGGTTACTTTACATTTAGAGGAAAAGTTCTCTGCCTTTAAAATTTTGTAATGGATAAAAAACAAATAGAAATTCCATTTACTGTTTTAAAATTAAAAGCACTAAGCTGCTTAGACTGCTTACACTTTTTCAGGATCTGCACTAGCATTCCCAAATATCACTGTGTTCTGGATTTAATGTGTAACATATTTTGCAATTAGCAACAATAACCCACATGATACAGCAGCAGGAGACATAGTCAAGTTAAGGCCAAGAGAGAAGGTGCAAAGAGAGAAATACAGTAAAAAGCTTTGCAAGTAACCTACTCAACAGGAAAATTTCTGTAATTTTGTCAATGAACCTGGAAGCTAGATCTTTCTTTTTCATGTGAGAAACCTTTACATAAGCAATACTGTAAATCTGCTTCAGTTTTCTCTTGACATACATGACTAATCACAGGGAAAAATCTGAAGAATACCTGAGGGAAGTAAATAAGGTTAGTTTAGTTTACTAGACAAGCAAGGAGAAACAGACAAGCAGAAAAAGCTAAAGGAGAATTAATGGCAGGAGAAATGCAAGCCATTCAGAAAAGCCTGCTGTTTTACTGAGAGCAGTGTTAGAGCCTTGGGGATTCCTGGTATTCAGCAGAGATGATGCAATCTGTAAATGTAAGTCAACTTTGCTTCCCCACTAATCACACACCCCATTAAAAAATAGCTAGGGGGAAAAGCCCTGGAAGCAAATTAGATTGAGGCAGGCAGCAATTTTCTGTGGTCCTTTCTGAACTACTGGCATAAATCCTACTCTCCTTCAAAGGAATGGCTTCCATTTCACCAAATCAGAAGTTCCCGAAATGATAGTTCAATGCCGCAGGAGGTGACAGCTCAGTGGAGAATGATAAGAGAACTAAGGACAGCCAGAAATGGTTCACAAAGTGTTGCTGTTCCTGCTCTAACCTGCCACTCTGCATTTATATTTGTATGGTCCTTAACACAAAAATAGAACCTCTGAAAAGTTTTCCAAGTAGTGCCTTTCCATGTTATAAACTGTGCAAAGAGATATTTTCCACTATGCAGCCATTCCTCGTCTCTCACAGCTAGGCTTCAAAATACATTTTCCTTCTGGGGGGATATATGATACAAGCCATTTGCAACAGAACAGCATGGAGTTGAAAGTTTCTTAGCCTCCTTTAACCTGAGAAATCACTGCCCATTTTGTACCACCACAATTCACTGCATTGTTGCAATTGTTCCTTTATAACTAAGCAAAAATTAGAGAAAAACATGTGTTCATTCATTCCTTTTTATTCTTTATCACTGCTTTGAAAAGAAATGAACTTTCATATGAAGGAAATAAAGCAATTCCAGTCATTTCATGGACCACAATCTATGTCTCAAGGAGCATCTTTGGATCATGGGGTAGGAAGCATTGCTGGAGCAAAGCCTTACAACTATTTCTAAACCATCAAGACAGCCTGGTGGAAGCATTGTTCCCACAAAGACATGGGGTTTCTTTATGACCACAACTAGACTGCTGCTGTTACTCTATCTTAATTACAACTATCTTGGCTGTCTCTCCAGTGCAAACACACTGACACAGGCCACTAACAGTGTTTCTTCCCACTAACACCAGTGGGAGATGCACAGTCATAAAGTCAGATCAGGTAAAGGTCAGAGCATGCAAGCCCTCTGGCATCCTAGACAAAAGAGAAATGTTATGCTTGACTTGGAACTGCTGCCTGTAAAAATCAACCATCCATTAGCTCAGAGACTGTCTCTGCCCATCTTCTTCAACTGCACACACACATTTACATATTTATTGAGAGGGAACTTTCTTCATCAATACACCTGCTCAGCCTGGCATCAATAACTGTCTGAAGTCCTAAGTAACAGTTTGTCATCTCTACTCACACACATGCTCTGTTCAGATGACATACCCTCTAATCATGTCCTAAGCACAGCTCTATTCTATTGGTTTATTTGAAAACTAAATATATTTGGCACAGTCTTCACTCATTTCCACATAAAATTGAGACAAAGAATGAAAACCCATTGTAAGAAAGGATAAAGCAACCTTTGTAAAAGTTTGCTCTACAATGCTTAATACTTAAGAACTTTGGATCATCTTTGGATGAAAGGAACCTGGCTGGTTTGTATTTTTGTTTCACAAAAAGTGGGGGCACAAAGTATATTCTCCCAGAGGAATTTTCTGGGAAAACGAACAAACAAGCAAACAAACAAATCAAAACAAAAACCAAAAAACCCCTACAACCAATTTCACAGTTTAGTTAAATATTTTCATGTGTAATTTAGTGGCAAGATGTCCCTCTCCCAGGGGAGAAGGGATTCTCCACAGCAAAACAGCTGTTGTCTCCACTACCACAGCCACCCGCCTCCTCCCCATTCATGGCTCTTAACACTTTCTCCAGCCATTTACAACCCTTATTACCAACATCCATCAGCTAAAGGAGTGTCCAAGAAAGAGAGAAGGCAGATCATAACTCTAAGAAAGTAGAAGAGAACAAGAAGGGCCAAAAAGAAAGACACTGCCTTCACTAAGTAATAAAGTCTGTACAGAGAGAGGGGAGGAGTGAGGCAAAGCAGAACAAAATACAGAGGTATATGCTCATCAACCTAGTCTCTCATTGCACTTCTGGAAGCAAATACTTAAAATCTGTAAAGCCAGCAATGTTAAGTAGCAAACAGTTTTGGCAGTCAGTTTGATCACCACCTGCAACACACATTGTCGTAAGTGTATGGGATTTTCAGCCCCTGCACTCTCCTGCCACATGAACAGCTCCCAGAGCTACAAGGCTGGGAAACTCCAGTTATCCAGTTCCTCGAGATCCAGTCAGATCCAACAAGAACCTCACAGCTATCCAGAATTCCACCCTAAATTCACCAGAAGGTCATTGAACTGGAGTTGCTCTGAAACACATTCTTTGCAAAGGAAGAATTTTTATTCTTGACCAATTTCTCCAGCTTTAGTAATTTTCCACACGTTGATTCTTAGACAAACATTAGGACCAGTGATCAACACATCCTGTAGTCATGCTCATTTCAATTCTCTTCCATCTCTCTGATGAGGTTTTCTCTCAAGAGTTACTTTAAAACAGGTTAAGTAGATGACAGGTCCTGAAGTTGCCTGAATGACCTTTTCCATTGTGTTAGCTTAAATAGGCTAGAGCAAACTAGCAAAAAAGCAGCTGATTTCTGTATTGTAACTTCAGCTTCAAAGACTATTTAGCTATATGAGAATTTTTGTTGGCAGTAGTTTTTCTGACAACTTTCATTTTAGACCTTATTAAAGATTAAGACAATACAATTACTGTTTAATAATTATGGTTAGTACTAGTAGCACATCTGTCTGGTTTGAAAAGGTTGGCTCTGCTTCAGAAAGGCTAGACATCTATTTTATAAACATCTTTGACACCACATAAAACATCAGATTACTAAAAAAGGAACCATAAAGTTGTGTGATTAGAGTTTAGCAGTCTTTCAGTTCATTCTTCATGGCTACTAGGGAGCATATATGAAACCTGAACCAAACATGCAAGGTGTAAAACACTTAAACAATAAGAAAACTAGGCAATATTTCTCATTTACAACTGCTTTGCTTTTTCCAGTTCATCAGAGACACTAGTGAAGGGGAAGTTTCCCACTTTAGTGATTTTCCTATTGTGAATGCAATAAGGAATTTCTATTTTTAAGGCATTGATGAGACAGTTTAGGAATCCTCTGGGGTTTTGATGCCAGATCTTCCTCTGACATAAAGAGGAACTAATGGCTGCAATCACCTTGCCTGCAGCAGCATCGATGTTTTTAAAATACAAGCCTCTGGATTTTTTAAGGATCACTGAGTTTCTATTTGCAAGGAAGAAACTTATTAACAGGATAGGGGCCTCGGGAGTGGATTGATCTTCCCCAGAACTGAAACATTCTTTGCAGTATATTTCATTTCAAATTCATATTAGGAAAAACAATTACTGACACTCACATACTAGAATTGATTAATTTCCTGTCCCTTCTGGCTGAAACCTTACATCACAAAAGATTGCATAGCACCACATCACTAGCAAGGCAGAAGAGTATTTATTTACTCAGTAGATAGAAAATAAAATTTACATGCAATTTCAGCGAGGAATGCATCTATTTCCTTCTGTTCAAAAACTACTGAGTGAACCATTCTTTCTAATTCTCATGTATGATGGGATCTTTCCCAGGATCTAGACTTTGTGCATCACTTTGAGTCCTCAGGTTCCTGAAACACTCAAAGGACAGAGCACTTGCTCAGCCCCTACTGAAGGACTGTCTGGCCTCAGATCATTCTATCAGACTCTGTGATGAGAGTTCAGCTGCTCAAACTCATTTTGTATTCACTGAAAGAGACAGGCAGCTCCAAATGGCTAGTTCACATGAGCTCCCCCAAACCTGCCTGTTTCTCATATCAGTGACGAAGGAAACCAAAGGAATCTATTCCTATGTTCTGTACCACTAAGATAGTCTGTATTAATAGGCAAAGGTTCTGCTTCCCAGTTTTTCGGGGCCACTCATACGCCTTGGTTGTCTCATGGTGGGAGTATGGCTGACTGTGTGTTGGCCCAGTTCTATTTTTTGTCTCATGCTTTGTTTTCCATGCAAAGGAAGGTCAGGCAAAAAAGTGGGAAGGAGTGTGGCACCATGCTACATTCCAAGACATTCCCAGCAAAATCCTTGGGGAGAACTTGCCTCACTAAAAGTAATACCTCTGGTGCCATCCAAGCAACAGATGCTGTTTCAAGCAGATTCTGTCTTTTTTTTTTTCATTTTTCTGCTGTGGAATAATGTATTCTTCTTACAAAGAGTTTACTTCTGTCCTGAAAAAGAGAGATTGGACTGGCTTTAGTCACCTCTTTAAAGAAAAAAGCACAGCAGGTTTCATCAGGGGTAGAAGATAGCTCTGGATCTACATCCTGAAATACCATTCAAACCCACAACACAAACTGTGAATGGAATCTCGCATGGTCACAGCTGTGACATCTCCAGGGGACAATTCCAAGTTCCCCTTCAGAGAGCTTAGTGAGGTGTGGTCACAGTCATAGGGGTCAGCACAGTATTAACTCACAGCCTCCCTTTCTTGGGAACCTGCAGCCAACAGTCCCTGTCATTCTGGCAGAACCAGGGCTTGCTTAGGTCAGTGTGAGTTCAGGTATGTTCGTGAACTGTGTACACAGTGAAGGATACAGTGCACACAGTTCCTAGGCAGAACAACATTTATTCTCTCTTTGTTTAAAGAGAATGCAAAACCAGCCAGCTCCTTGAAGCAGACTGTTTTAACTCTGTTCCAGTTTGAGGCAAACAAACCAGAGTATTACTCATACTTATTATTGAGTGCTGAGATGCTGTTAACAAAATGAGCTCCTTAAAATGTAGTAAAAGTAGTGGGGAAAATGCCCTGGAAAATGATTAGAGATCATGTTAACTTCCCATAGGCAGAGGTTTAGGAACACTGAACTGTTTTTTTCAAGGAAGGAATTCTTTCCAAGACACTCTGAGGACTGTTCTGGAAAATGGTTTTCAAGACAACATATTTAAGTTTAAATGGAGCTCAATTAAACTAAATGGGATTTACATAGATAATGATCTGCAGACACAGTTCCAGGGACTTCAAAGTTAATTTCTAGACTTCACCCATAAGGGAAGAAAGAATCTATATTGACAGCTATTAAGAAGCATGTCTGCAAATGACACAGAACGGAAAAAGATAGGCACTTAGATTAAATTTTTTATCCCAAATTCAAAAATTTGTTTTTCAGTCAACAGGACTGGGCCAGGGGAAGCAGCACAGGGGATGCAGACCATGCAGACTGGTCAGGGGCAAGGTTATGCAATGAACCTACACTCTATCTGGTATTTTCATCAAACATCAGTTCTTTGAGGTCTTTGCAACTTTTTATCCTCCATTGTCATTTTAAATCCTTGTTCTCTTGCAATAATGGATTTTAATGGGTATGAAAAGCAGTATAATTTATAAATCCTATGGTGGGCAAAAGCACAAACATAACTCTATTTTAAAATGCACCCATATAAAACACTTCTCAAAGACAAAGCTCAAATGGTACATCAAATAAATGAATCAACATTCTTCTGCAGAACCTTTATAATTACTCTTTTTTTCTGTGCTCTAACAGGGCCATATTGTGCTCTATTATCATCATTAATTACTAAAATAGTTTTCTGCACTAGTGTGCATCCATACCTGGCACCTGCTATATGGGTGTTTTCAGGTCAGACTCTTTCCCCTTAACCCGCTGTCTGTCCAAGCCCCCCAGGATTCCCCTGGGATTGCCAGCAAATGCTCTACAGTGTTTTCCTGGCTTGTTGTTCAGTCTTCAAAGTCTGCAAGGTCCTTGAATCTTTCGCAATCAAAACCAACCTGTCTACACTTTATAGAGAAATGCCAAGGAGTTTCAGCCATGTTTATGAATGAAAACAGCTGCGCTTTCCTCCAGTTATGCAAGCACAACTACAGGCAAAGAATTTTAATGTAAAACAGGACTTCAAGATACACACACGCCTTGTCACCAGTGAGACTCCACTCAAACCAGTTTGTGGCAGTGGCTGCTCTACACGAAGGTGTTTGTAAGCATGTTTTCGCTGGCTACCATCAGTATTGCTGAATGGCCTGAGGCCCATAATTTCTTGAGCTCTCAGCATCCAAGACATACAGTAGCATGAGCAGTCCCTCATTTTCAGTGCTACCAAAATATGAATTCACTTTCCAAATGATAGTGGAATTAATTTGGTGTGTGATTTTGTTAAAGGAATTTTTATAGTAATTTTTAAATATAAACTCACATCTTTTTGTCTCATTTTTGTAACTGTAATAGAAATTACTTTTCTATTTGATTTTTCTCTTTAAGTGCTTTCTCCTTTCAGCTGTTCTCTGGCATCCTCTTGTCTACAGTGAGAGGAACATCCTCCATTTTTTAAAATCTGGGGTTTTTTTCATATCTAGCTGGCTGCTTCTTATTCCTATTACCTTGGCCATAATTCTTCATAACAACAAGTCCAAGAGATCTTCAGCATTTTGGTAGGGCTAATAACATCAAGATACTGGTTTGTATATAGAAATTGTAGACACACATATGAAGCCTTTTAATTTGTATTTATGATTTTCTCAGTGCTCAATGCTACCTATCTTTAAGAAGCAAATTCATGTAAGAGAATTTCTGAAGATTCTGCAATAACTTTAAAAATAGACATTTTTATAAGGTACTAATTTTATTATTTTACATTATTAATGCCAGGGTCATTCATCCATTTTGGATCCTAAATCTCCTTTACTGCATTTGCGCACCTCACTCCAGCTAAACAAAAAAGACAGGCACAACATCCTGACAAACCATGAATTAGGGAGGGAGTTACTTCTTTGGCAGGTAATATCCCTTGAACACACTCATTTAGTATCTAACCCCCTTCACTTTCCTTTTCCCTTTCTGACTCAACAGATTTTTATCCCAAAGGAAGAATTCCTGAAAAAATAATAAGCCAGAAAAAGCAGGGCTCATTTTAGAACTACAGTTCTATTAGCCACCTCCACTGTTCTGCAATTATCACTTCCCCAATTCCCCACTGGGGTGAAACACAATAAGCACTTAAGAGTACCTTGCAACAGTACAGAACAGGTCAGGACAGAGAGCGGGGAACAACTACTACAAGAGAAACTAAAGTAGTTGGTAAAAAAAAATATTTATTCTATAGTTTACTGCACTGGATTAACCACTTCCAACCCTATGCAAAGCTCCACAAAGTCTTTAAGCACCCTAATAAGTCAGTCACTAACTCTTACACCTCTCAGCTCTGACTGTCACATTGCTCAGGATGAACCCACTAACTCCCTCAAGGTTGGCAGGTTTACTAGAGGTCTCCCATCATGAAGCTGTTAGGAGTGATTCTGCTTCACAAAATTCCATGGGAAGATCATGATCACTTTTCATTGCAGTATTGTTGAAAAAAATTTCATTAATTCCTTCACTAGACCAGCTTAAAAAGAAAAATCAAAGAACCAAAGCTTCTTTTTCAGCCTAAAACCCATATGTGTTTAAAGTTCAGTTGAACTGTAGAACACAGACTGATTCTTGTGTTCACTGGCCCTCACACACAGTAGCCCACAGCTGTGCAAAAGTGAATGCAGAACATCTGTACCAATTGCTCAATGTGCTTTGGGCACATCTTGTGCTCTGTAGTGGACATCCTGAACACTAAGACATTGAGAGAGCTGGAACCACTGCAAACAAGAAGTAAGATGACACAACAACATATTTGCTGTCTCTCTGCCTCTTTTTCTTGCCTTGTTTTTTTGGTGGGTCTGTTTGTTTGTTTGTTNGTTGGTTGGTTGGTGGGTTGGTTGGTTGGTCGGTTGGTTTTGAGGGTCTCTTTAATTTTTGGGTTTTGGTTTTTGTTTTTGATTTGGTGGTAGTTTTAATTCATTTGGACTTTGCATTGCTATGTTTCCACTGACATTACAACAGCTCCAGCAATTCTAAACTCCCCAGACCCCCAGCAAATGGGCTGGCTGCCTGAAATAATTATAGGAAAGACCTCCTAAATATTATCCTTTTCCTCTGTGTGTACTAGAGGCCTGGACACAACAACACAGAGGAAATTCCTATACATAGTCATATGTAGTCCTATACATAGAAAAGGGTGAACCATTCATAACAATTTAAATAAGAGTATAGTATGAACTACAACATGCAGCAATCACAATGCTGCTTTCATGTGCTGTTTTGTAAGACACCTTACCTTGACTTTCTTATTCCCTAACTGGCACTGAGAAAAATAAAATCTAGTTCACCACAATTGCCAGTGGTTTTTTTAACCTACTTACCATTCTTATTAAACTGTTGATACTAATCCATTCAGGCTTTCCAGCAATATCATCAAATTTCTAGTAAAATTACATAAAGTTGCATAAAAAACTCTGTGGAATATAAATTTTAAGTCATTTCCTGTCTCTGTTCAGGAGAAGCCATCACCTGAAAACGCAGCCTAGGTCTGAGATTTTTACTGCTCAGGAGTGTATTTCAAAAACTCAGCATCTGCATATTTCAACAGCTCAGAATATTAAGAGTCTGTGAAAATGAGGGCTGTAATATAAAACTGATGAGCTCAAATCCCATGAGGCTGAAATCAAAGACAGGAAGTATTCATAGGGTCAAATCTTTACAAAAACTATTAAAAAGCCTCCAGGTTACCATTCCTAGGACACAGTGGGAAAACTCATCAAGTAAATGTGTTTAAGATATGGCAAAGATATGATTTGCTTGGTTATCTTAGTTGTTATTTGCTCTGAATAACAAACTCAACATGTCATTTTACAGCTACAAGAGACTCAGGAAAGTTTCTTCCATTCGGAAACCTGCTAGAGCTTGCAAAATACTGCCCATACTGAAAACAGGGAATATAAAATTCTTGAGCAGAGCCACTTATTTTTGCATATGAGCATATTGTGACATTAATTTCTGTTTCAAACCAGAAGTTGCTACTGTCTCAGTGTGTGAAAAGATAAGAAAATGGATGGGTTTTTCACCTACAAATTTGCTGGTCATATTATCAGAGAGATGATACTCTGAGAAATGTCCCTATTTGGATGCTCCATCATTATTGGGTGAGTGGGATAGTGACAGGAAAAAGTTAGAGCTTTTGATTTCTCTGGCTACAGAAACTCTGCAGTACTGTAAGTGCCCAAAGCTGATCTATGCACAGACTGTATTTTGATGGATACTTTGCGCTGGAAAACAGGACACTGAAAAAAAAAAAATTAAAATTCTTCTCTTCCAAAACACAGGTTTCTGATAAAACCCGCAAATTTCCTCTAGTAATTCCTAGAGAATTAGAGGGTATGACACCAGTACAGAGTGATCATAAAACATTAAATTTAGTTATAGTAATATGGGCCACATTCCCGTTGTATCCCAGGGCCCTCATAATCTTCAGTGTTCTCATCACGGCACTGTCTCTGGAAAAAAGGGAAGAATGAGTAACCCTTGTGCACACACATACAACTTCAACCCAACAAGTCAAGGTCACACTTTTCTTAAACTGATTATCAGTTTTGAACCCCTTGAGGTTTTTTGCTTACCCACTTGAGAGAAGCAAAAAAATTCCAGATTTGAGAGTGGTAAGCACCATTCCCTTGCAAGCTGGTATAGCTCAGCTCATGACTGGTGTAAGTAAAGTTGTCCACAACAAAATCAGTCTCCTACTGATTCTCGATCAGCTCAGGCAAGACACCTACCTACCACATTCTCATTGCCTTCCACCTTTCTTTGTGATTTCCTTTGAGTGGCTACAGTGTCTAGAACTGAAGAATACACCTCAATTTACAGGTAAATGAAAGCATGGATTCTGGAGATATTTACAGTGCATGTAGCAGTAAATCACTTGGACATTGTTTCCATACTCCTACCTCTCACCCTTCCTTTCAATCATTTTTACTACAATTTTACTAGCACAAGTCAATTCAAGGTCACATTGAAATTATGGCTGGTTGCCTTGGACTTTCTCTGTGTATAATCTATATAAATTCCAAATATACCAACCTACAAGAGCATGACAGGAATTTATTAATAAATAAAATAGTCAGAGAAAGGGCATAATTTGTTTTCTTTCTTATAAAATGCCATCAGCTGTATATGCTAACCTCCCAATATAAAATAATTTCTTCAGACAATTAAAGGCCATGTATTACTTTACACAGTTAATATACAGCCCTTGCACATTTGGATTTTTTTTTTTTTTAGCAAGAGGTTAAGGAAAAAAACAATCTTTTTTTCTGTTGGTATTACTCTTTTTTTTTGAGATGCTTAAGTTTGCTATGGGTTTTCCATTTTTCATATGAAATTAGTATTTATGAGCTATACAAGAGGTGCCAAAAGCCAAGCAGCTTTATTTAAAATGCAGCTTTTTGGAGATGAATTGTCACCTAGACTGAGTGTTGAGAAACTTGAAACTTCTAGAAGATGCCATTTAGAAATTCAGGGTTCTTCCCGATCCATGTGTCATCCATAAAACCACTTTAATGTAGGAACTGACAATGGAAAACACCATTCTCACCTAAAAGCCATACCAGATAACTATGGGAAATTTGTAATAATTTGAGTTAAAATGAAAAAAAATTACAGACATGATTTCTCTGACTTGTCATACCACTGATGAATGCTGATGCTTTGAATTATGTCAAACATGCTTTTCAGGGTCTTCTTTTGGGTGAGAAATCACAAAGACAGAAGTTCTAACAATCACCATCTAACCTCTGCTGGCACAAAGCACGTTTTCAAAAGTTTGGCTAAAAACTTCAGGTATTTTACAGACAAGATATTTTGCTTTGGCTTCACTAACGCCACCTTCACCATATATTTTCTTCTATAGGTGTTACTAGGGCAGCAAGAGGGCAATCT
Source organism: Cyanoderma ruficeps (assembly GCA_008694505.1). Classification (NCBI taxonomy): domain Eukaryota; kingdom Metazoa; phylum Chordata; class Aves; order Passeriformes; family Timaliidae; genus Cyanoderma; species Cyanoderma ruficeps. Next base: position 36,945,274 of record VZDJ01007754.1, on the reverse strand, counting down.
GTGCTCACAGTCCCCACTCTCTGAAACCACCTTCAGACAGATTTCTCAAAGGCCACAGATAACTAGCGTGAAATTGTTATCTGCCTCTCTCTGGCTGCCACAAACAACTGTGCCATATAATCTCTGCTCTAAATTAACCAAGCTCCATCTTAAGACAGGGCAAGGCACTGCTACCCTTGGCATCAGTGGCATCTGTTCCTCCACTCTTTAAAAGGAACTTGAAAAGCACAGAAGGATTATGAGTGTGCAGCTGTGTGCAGCCCACTTATGCTGGACTAAGATACATATTGCATTGCTTAGAGAGAAGGCATTTGGGTTGTGAAGGGTAGAGATGAAAATATGTATGTCTGGTGTGGGAGATTGTTAAAATACATCTGGTTTCCCGTTGAGGTTTTTCTCCTTTTATTTTTTTAGTATTACAGTAGAAGGAATTTATCTCATTCTGCTTGTTCTGCATCACCCTGGACATTAGGTCTTATCCAAACTTAGTAGGAGAGCTCAAAGGTAAGGGACTATTTGCATCAGGCTGGCTTCTCTAAGAAAGATTCTTTGAAGAAAGGTTATTGAACAGATGTTTGCTATCAAAGGTGGACACTTAAACACAGTGAGAAAGTATAACATTCTCCTCCCATTCCCTGCAATTTTCCACATCTCTAGCTTGTCAATTACACTCATATTACCAATTTAATTAATCAATGTAGTTCACTGTGTGAGTAGCTTTTTTACAGTAGGAGATCAATCTGTTAATGAAAAAAAGTTAAGGCATTTGGAGAGGTATTGTACTTTTAGGGAAGAATAGGATGGCTTTCAAAGACACCGTAGGAGGTTTCTGAAAAACAGCTTGTAAGAAAATATTTGTGGTTGTTTATAAAAGGTATTTTTGCAGCTCACAGATAGGGCCAGCAACTTTGGACTGTGGTGGTTAATGTCCAATAGCAAAAATACTTATTTTTAACACAAATTACCTCATTGTATAGAACACTGACAAAAATAAACATTTTAAAATAGGGTAAAACAAATTGTTTTCAAAAATGTAGAAGAGTGGAGTACATTGCACCCATGATTCTCCTTCTTACTTCAAAATTTGTGATTACCTAAAGTTTATTCAGGTGTTCAGAAAAGGGATGTGGTCTGATGAGATAAAAAGTCTTCTTTCTAAAACTACAAGATATTTGAAAGAAAGTCCTCTCATTTTTTTGCAAGACAAATAACCTCACTCTCTTCCCTATCCAGTATTGTTAAAATGAAAAATGCACTTGACTAAATCACTTCAGATGTCATATGAAGGAAGAACTGACTATGTCTTCATGTTTCTATAGAAGTCAGATCATTTTTATTTATATATAACTCTACTTGCATTAAAAATAAAAACTGTGCTTCTCTAAATCATGACATTTAAACTCTTGACACTGAAAACTTATTGGAAAAAAAATATTTGTCTTTTCAAAAATGTATTTTTGAAGCTCAAAATATTCTTTTAAATTCATCAAATGTAAATGTAGTACAATGTTAAACATTACCTGCCAAAGATTCCTACCATTTTAATCTGACAATCACAATGTTACATAATATATATAAATGTTGGTACCAACTGACAAGTATAAATCTAAAAGCTAATACTGAAATTGAATGAAATACAACCATGTTTGAAAATTAATAAACTTGATCATGTATGGAGAAGACAACACTAATTCAGCACTAATAAATACAGGAATCTGGAACAAATGCTTGCCGCTGGACACCACCGCTTCACTTATTCCACTCAAAGTCCACTGTCATCCCTCCATCTAACTTCTTAGTTCAGAAAAGTAAAATAGTTTCAACTTCACTTTTTAAACTTCATTTGAAAGACCATGGTCTATTGAGACACTAGTGGAAAGCAGTTCAGAACTCAGGATATTAAATGAATTTTCATTAGAGAAGAGGGATATTTTTTAGAAATGCTTTTGCCTCTCCCTTCTCTAGCCTTTTACTGCATACTCAAGTGGATCTTTAAGACTTCATCTACCCACGGCAAACAAAGCTTGGCTGCTGGAAACTGCTCTGTCAGTCCCAAATGATCAACTGTAGAGATCTGGGAAAGAATCTGATGTGTTTGTTGTTCAAGTTAATGAACATGCGCTTTGTAGTTCACAGGCTACATATTTTGTTTGCATTCCCAGGCCTAAATATTAAGTCAGGTCTATCAGCAATCATAGCAATTATCAAGCTACTGCTTAAAAATGTTTAGGTAGAACATGAGAATATGAACAAGTCTTGTCCCAGGGCTTTTGTTAGATGAGAAACTGATGAAACCAAGGGTCACCATTGAGCAAGACCTCCAGTGACCTACAAGGCTCCTAATTTCAACTGTCAGTTCTATGAAACGAAAACCACCACGTGTCACAAATGGAAGAATACAGGACAGTGAGATGTGCAGAGACTTTCAGCTGAAATGCAAGATGGATGATTTCTCCTGAGAGGTGGAGCAGGATACAAGGTGAAAAGTTTGTGGGTTTCAAAGGAAAGTGGAAGGACAAGGTGAAAGTCTACCTTTCTTTCCTGCAAAGTCCCATAGTCAGCTCCTTTGCAACAAAAAGGTATGGTCAATAACTACTCACCTTTTACTAGCTGTGTGCTGAAACAATCCTACAGCAGTCAGCTCTGATTCCTAAAAATGCAAATTAAAATTGCCTTTGTTCTTTCTCCTATCTGCTGGATTTTGTTTTGGGGTTTGGTTGGTTGGTTTTATATTTTTACAATAGGTATTTTTTCTATTTATTTTCCTGGGCTTTGGCTGAATTTATCGTATTCTTAATTATAAAATTGTTGCTGGTTTCATTACAGCATGCTCACTAATAGATTTATTTTTATGCTTTTGCAGTACACTGCTTTTTACACACCAACTAAGCACAGTGGTTGTACAATATCACATTTCACATACATGACACTTAAACTATGATGCTTTTGTTCTATCTCACTATCTAGCAGATATTCTTACAGGTATTTTCCTATAGACTGTGGACAACATCAATATGGATGGAATGAAAGTTAACATGTATTGGTTTATGTGGAAAAGTTTTGGTAGCAGAGGGGAGCTACAGAAGTGGGCGATTGCTAGAGCAACTTGGTGCATAGCAACCTACCACATAAGGGTAACCACAAGAATAAAAAATATAATTTTCTAGAGTGTTCATGTGTCTTGGGTTATTCAGATAAGATTCCTGGCACGGACATATGTGTCAGATATATAAGATAACAGTCAGAGCTAATTAATGGCTCTTTGAACTTGAACTTCTTAACGAGTTGCTCTGTTCTTCAGGTCAGTTGAAGAAAACCACAGGTATGATGTGTGCATTCTATTTCTTAAGTAAAATGAAGGAGAGGGTATGTTCAGTGCTACCTGGAGCAGTTCAAGAACATTTCAATCCATTGACAAAAAAAATGAAGAAAATGCAGCATGAAGTTTTCCATTTTGCTGAAACAAATATACTTGACGTGAAATCTCAAATAATCTCCCAACTCCTTTCAAATGTACTCTACATGAAGGAGGTTTTTTGGGTTTGTTTTTTTTTTCTCTGAATGACGTTTCAAGGACAGGCTGCCAAGCCCATTTGTCCCTCAATTTGCAGTTAACTTTTGTTTGCATGAGGTTTCAACAGGCTGCTCAGTTTTCTACTGGAGAACAGTTTCCTTTCTTCAGTGAGTTTCCCTTCTGAGAACATGCTGCACTCCCACAATTAGAGGAGCTGCAACCCTGTCTTGGGTTGTGGAGCCTAAAACCCTCACACAAAATTATGGGTGATCAATATTTCTTAAGAATACCAAAACGAATACTCAGTACAACTCAAAAAGTTATATCTAGCATAATTCAATTGGGCATCTTACAACAGAAGCATAAAAAGTCAGAAGGCAGTTTTGGGCTATGATCTTGCATGACATTTGTAGAGTTTTGTCAACTGCCTAATTAATCCTATCACTACATTTGCAAGCAACAGCTCCACTACATATTATCTGAAAAAAGACAATTTAACTGACACAGCCACTTACTTAGTTCTGATGACACTGTTAACCACAAGAGAGGGAGACCTCAGCCCCCCAAATACTCTCTTGATTCATACTGCTGCATAATTTTAGTTTTTATAACTTTGTCTTTAAAACCTTCTACTATAACAAAATTAAGATTTTTTTTTAAATGGGGGGGAAAAAAGCAGATTAATTTGTGTTTCCACTATCACAAGATCTGAGCTATAACTTTCTAAGGAAAACATAGGAGCAATAAAATCAGGTATTATTATATTCAAAAGACACTCTAATTCACATAGAAGAAATGAAATAGCAACAGCTGAAATATGTCCTTTAGAATAACAACTTGAATCAATCTTTGCCATAAGACTTTGTAATATATCCTCATTGTCTTCAGTGAAATATGCTGTTATCTTAGTATATGAAATACCTAATAATTGTAAATTACTAGATTTTCACAATTCATTCACTTTGAGCAGATTTATTAATAATCTATCCTGTGTACAGGACAACTCACTGACAGTATTTCAGAAAATTATCCTGATCTATTCTTTTCTGTCCTAACCAATTTCCTTTTTTATTTCCTTTCATTTCCCCCTACACCACCCCCCCCCACACAAACACGCACATACATTTAACTCTTGGCTATTATACAATAATGGACAAGGCAAAGTTTTATTTTATGAAGATCGTGTATGTCAGGTTTCAACCCAGAAGGAATTCCTGTTGGCAAACTATCTACATATTCAAGTGTTTACTTCCAGCATGCAAAAAGAGAGATGGTATTCTTCACTATTGAGGGGAGCCCAGGATGGTCTCTTTCTGGAACTGGAAAGCTGTTTACCCAAACAGATCTTTCAAAGTGCAATAAGAAGACAAGTAAAATGAGGAAACAGTTCTAGGTAAGATGGGCCAAACCAGAACTTTTCTGCATTGCCATTTACACTTTGGGTTGGAAGAGGTATGAATTAAGGATGATTAATAAATTCAGATTGATATTCTTTATAAATAAAAAGAGAGTTATTTATATTTAACCTAATATAACCTCTTCCTTTAGAAGAGGAACTGAGTATCTTCAGGTCCTTCAAGCTTCAACTGAAGATGAATGATTCACTGTTCTCTGTATCCATAAAGAGCAGCTGCACCAATGTTCTAGCAAATTTACAGAAAAAAAAAAACAACTCTAATAAAATTCTGTTTCTTTATAATACCACCTTTTTCAATGGAAATTGGATGAGACTAAAAATCACAGACACTGAGGAACAAGTAATCTACAGCTTATGTGATCAGAATTTTAACAAAAATTTTAAATACTAAATATTATTAATTGTGTTTTCCAAACCAACAAAGCTAACATGAAAAAAAAGAAATGTGCTGACATTGCCCAGTATTTCTGGTAACAATAAAATTTTTCTAGCTCTGAAATAGTTTCACTTAGTCATCTTTCCCCCATTCGGTTACTGGGGTGGAGATTACACCTTCTATCTCCAAATGAAAATGACCATTCTTCACTAAACATAAGCTGACACTTTGTTCTGATGAGGATCATTGAGATCTGTCAGTTCTCCCTTGACAGAGTCTTTTGAGAAATAATTTTGTTTACTTATGTTTTGTTTTTAAATTTGATCACTATTTAATTTTGTTTACTTATGTTTTGTTTTTGAATTTGATCACTATTTAATGACAAAGATGCACATTAAAAATCTGGTCTAGTTTTAGGATAAAAGCTCTCTCTTAATCCTTCAATACCTGATTTCTTGGAGGGAAGGAGCAGGGCCAACAAAAACAACAATGCAATCCCACACAGAGCATCCATGTGGTGTGGAGTAGAGGCAATACACTGTACAGCAGTGTGATGGGAAATTAATCAGTTTTTAGCTATCAGTTTTACAGATATTTTCATATGGTTTGTCTGTGAGCTGTATGTATGCTGTACAGCACGTGAAGTTCAGGGTGCCCTTCTTGGGCACAAATTGCACCCATGGAAATGTTTCCTCCTTTTGAAAGCACATAAACTTCAGCTAAATAAATGTGAGAAACCTCAAGTGGATTTCAGTTCTACTTTGTGAGGTGATCTGATATCTTGTACAGTGTAACTGGGACAAGTTAACCCATAACATGGACATAAATCCAGTATCAGACATAAAACTACCTATAGGCACACTAGTAGACATAGTAGGCATGTTAAGGTGTGTTGATGTGACCAGGATTAGATGTTTGTATCTGAAGGAACAGTCTAATCTTCTTTGGTCCTATGGAGAGAGGAATTTCTGGAACACAATTCACTTCAGCACAAGATGGATATGTAACACAAGACATGACCTCTGTCCTCAAACTATCTGCTCATTTGCACTGACTGCAGACAGCTCAGAGGGATCTAGCTCAAGGCAAAGTTTAATGTTATAGATGTCTAAGGTTAAGTAAAATGAATCCACACCACTTGATGTCTGAAAGATAATCTGAGACATGAACTTGTCTTTGTCTATCTATAAAGATACAAAGTAAAAGAAGAAATTCAAACACAAGACTCAAAAGAATTTTATCCACCTTAATGAACTCTGAATACATTCCATTTTTGGTAGTACTTAGGATATTAAATAAGCATAATTTAGTGGCAAATATGTGCATGAGTCACACTGGCACTTTTTGTGACAATATCACAGAATCCCAGAAAATGCTGAGTTGGAAGGGACTCATAAGGATCATCCAGTCTAACTCTTAGCCCGCACAAGACATCCACAATCATCACGCCATGTGCCTGAACAGCATTGTCCAAACCCTTCCTGAACTCTGTCAGACTTGGTGCTGTGACCATATCCCTGGGGAGCTGTTCCAGTGCCCAAACACCCCATGGATGAAGAACCTTTTAGTAATATCCAAACTAAACCTCCCCTGACATAACTTCAGGCCATTCCCTTCACGCCACGTCCTGTCACTGGGCAACACAGAAGGCTGATGTCAGTAGAGAAGATCTGTTCCAACATTATTTGAAAAAATGCCATTCTACAAAATTTTTAAAAAGCTTTGTGACACACATCTTAGCCTAAACTGAGGACCTGCACCCCAGAAGATCCTGTTCTCAGAGAAATTGCAAACTACTGCAGAGAATGTGAAAGTCTGTGTCACTCATGATCATTGTGAGTGCCTGCAATGTCAATAGACACTTCTGTTGAATTAAGGGTAGTACATATGGCTCTAAGACAGTTACCATTTCAACTTCACCTCTAACAATACTGTGATGCTGTTTATTTTTTTATTCCCAGTAAGGGACACAGCACAGAAAAGACCTCCTATGGGAGCTAGGAACCTTCAACCAAGCTCTCTCGTTACCATGATTTCTAATGCACAAGCCCTTCAGGGAACATCTGACTATACCTGCTGATTCATTCTGACAGATGCTCTCAATTCACTGCACTTTTTCAAGGGAAGTGTTGCAGGACTAGCTTTAGGCAAGCAGGAGTCATAAAGAGTCTTATGTTCAGTGGAGCTAGGATAAGTTGCTCTCTTTTAAGTTATTCATTCTTGAATACTCTCCTCACATAGATCCCTATCATTGTCCATATATGTATGTATACATCCACCTCACCAGACTATCTTAACAGGTATTACTGTGCTCTTTGTGTGATCCAGGCCCCCCATCCCAGCATGTGCTGCAGAGAGTCAATCATCCTCTTTAATAATAGGTCAAGTGTTAAATAAACATAACAATATCACTTCTGTCCAAAGGCTGCAGTACAGGTAGTGTCTCCCCAGAAACAGAGACTTTAAGGAAAGCCAAGAGGACCTTTTAACTTTAAGAAGAAAACTGGGATATAACTATTACATTCTAGAAAAAAGCTGCAGCATTCTTGAATACTAAAAATAGAAAGCCTTTCTCTTAAGAGTAACACAGTAAGAGAATACAAGCTCTCTGTTCATGGTAGCCACAATTTAATTACCTGCATCCCACGCCTTGTGGATTAAGCACATAAAAATAACACAAATATATCACTCTGGTTAGTGGTGTGTAAGGAGTTTTAACCACCACATCTAATTTGCTTTGCATTTCCTCATGGCACTCATTTCCTCCTTCTTTCCCTGACTGTGAAAGAGAAATGTCTTCTCATAGTCAGGACTGAGCCAGAGGTCCTGCTCAATCCCCTAATTTGCAGACAGCAACACAGCAAAAAAGCCCCTTACCACAGTTTCTCATGTACCTGAAAAATGCACTGAATTCCCAATAGCTGGGCACAGTGTGAATAAAACTGGTGTGCTGAAAGAATTACAACATATGGAAGAAGGCTAAACTGAATTCTTCAAGCTAGGTTAGTCAAAGCTTAGTCCAAAACATCAGTTCCTAAACTACAGAAACAGGCTGTAATCCCCACTGTGACAATCAGGAAGTGCAGACAGTCCCAGATAGGTACCTCTTGTCCTTAGCTCTACAACAGCTCTACAACAGCATCCCAGCTGTGGCAACACACAACCTGGCTCCCCTGGCACTTATCCTCTTCTGAGCTATAGTCAGACAGCTGCCAGTGCCTGAGCCATCTAGCACAACTCTGTTTTTACTAGATTCCCACTCACAGCTCTGCCTGTAAGACTAAAGTTTTGTCACACCAAAGGAGTGGGGGAATCCTGTGACATTTAAACAATGAGCAAAACCATGAAGAATACCCAGTAAGTAATAATCCTACACCAGCTCTCAGGTTCATATTATGATGTGACATCATTTTTTATGGATGAAATATTTTTATGCCTGATTCAACAAGTAATTCTGTGACACCCTCTTTCACAACTGAATTACCATTACATAGGTACTCTGTGAAATATGGAAACATATTTTAAATTTTTTTTAATACTTATAAAACTACTGAAATAGGGGTGTTTCCAATCCAGATATATTATTCTGTAACACAGCCCTGGATCTGCACAGCAGAATGTCAAAGCTTTTTCATTGCTAATCTGACAGATCATATATTTTAACTAAATGATCTACCTATACATATTGCAAATTATTAGTTGTCAATTGATACACTAATAATATAGATAATTATATGTTTCAAGTAACAAACCTGTACTTTGACTTGCATTTACAGATTAAATAGCACTTCTAGAAAGTTTCTAGAAACTGAATTTTCAAAGTAGCAGTAACAAAGTAGTTTTGATCCAGTCCTTTCTCACCCTTCTTTTATCCTGTAACTTTTATTCTCCACAGACCTATGTTCCACCTTAATGAGGAGTATTTATCCTCTCAGAAACACATCTATATTTTCTTACGGAGAGTTCTGCAAATAATTTATTTTGCATCTCAAAACTAGAGCAAAATAATCCAAAATTTTTCTCATCTCCATAAACTCATTTTTTCAAGATAACAATTCATCCTGTTTCAAGGGCCTAGACTGTAAAGAGCAGAACTCTTTGGTGGGCTTGTTGAAAATGGGTTGCTTTATAGGCATATGAAAGTGTCCTTAGGGAAGGGGTTTGAACCCAGTGTGGACCAAGAGAGAGCAAATTGTGAAAAGTAAGAAACATTCCTCCATTAAATGGTCCTATCTTCAAACCAAAATGCAAAATCAGAATTCTGTTCCCACACCTCACTTTGAGGGCTTTGGTTATGAACTAATTACAAGCAGCACTGAACCAAAAACAAAACACAAACCCTTGAAAGTCATTAAGAATGAATTCTTGTCCTCTGGACAGCTCCATGGCAAAGATCAGCTCTTTTTCGGGAGACCAGTGTCAAAGGACAGAATTTTTACCCATGACTGAGCACATACGAGAATGTTTCTTGGTCTGTTTTCATAAATTCTAGAAAAAGGCTTTTATAGGTGTCTGTGCAGAGATGAGCAGAAGGAATGCTTTTCTCTGACATCCTAAATGAAATAGTTTTTAATTACTTCTGCTGATGAAGATCCTAACACTCAGTTATGTCTCAAGACCTCAACAACACAGATAAAATAGGAACTGTGAGTCTTACAATACATGGGAATTAATGTGTGTCTACGGTGTCTAATTTTTTCTTTACTATGTAAGGGCATGGGACCAAATGCAATTTTAAAAAGCAAGAGAACCATGACTAAGGAAGCAGGTCTTACAAATTGCACCCTTCATACAAATAGTGTGGGCTTCACCAACAGCTTTTCGGTTTTAAGTTTATGAATGAAGTTATCTTAATACAAGAGAAGGTTTCCATATTTAATCTGGCATGACATATTTACTTAAGGGACTATTCAACCAGTATTGAAATGAAACATCAGCCTGTCCATATCTTACTAGAAGACACTCCTTCATTCATTAGCCATGAAAGGCATTGCAACTATTTATTGTTCTATTCTCTTTATTAAAACCAGAGATAGAGAGTTAGAGAGTTATATAGTAAGATAAAAGATAAATAACAACTCATACACATCTAAGTCACATATGAGATAGGGTTTTACCCTCAGAGCACTTTTCTAGATGGGAAATACAGAAATTCAACAAAGCCTGTTTTTTTGTGTGCCCCTTTCGACAATGAATGCCCTTCTTCTGCTCTTAAATGCCTTTCAGAAGGGTAGTACAAGCCAAAGTGAATTGCACAATTTGAAATAATAAGATGGTCGTGACAAAATTGTGTGTCCTGTACAGTAAGGGCAGCCCTAGCATGGGTTTGCACAGAGAAAACAAATTATTTCTTATCATTCACTCTTATTTTACTGTGTCTAGCCAATATTCCATGGAGGCAAGCCAATGATTTTTCCCAAACAGGAACTACAAAAGAAATCATAGCACTGTGCAAGTCAAACTTTCTGTTAAAATATCAGTGTTTGCAAAGTGTTTGTGCAGCTTTTGCAATGCCTTCTAGAGGGAAGATAAGGGAGAAAACTGAAAAAAAGATAAACTGGAATCCACTATGCTTCATATATAACTCCTCTAGGAATGCAGCTGACTGCTCAAGAACACACTATGACAGAAAGAGTGAGCACAAATTCCAGCTTAAATTCACTCTTGGGCTTTTGCTGTCATGAGCAGCAGCATCACCATTTGCATGCTGTGCACCATATCAATACAGGGCAAGGAAAAGAGCCCCATGAAGCTTCCACTTCTAACTTAAAAGTGCTCTTTTCATGTCATTTCCCAGAAGACATTTTCTCTTCTGTTTTCAGACCAGGATTGTGGAACACTCCTGATTTACACCATATCCTGCATAATACACATGCAGCTGGAGTTCCACAAGATTACAGACAAGAGCTATCCAACAGTACTCAAAAATCAGGACATGCCAGAGTACTCAGGAGAACACCCTCTCTCCTTTGCTTCATCACTCACTGACACCCAGCACTCCACACTCTGAGGAGAAAGAAATACAAGCCTTTAGTTCAGATAATAGTGAGCTTTAAAACACAGTCAACACAGCAACATCTCTATGTCAAAAGCTACTATACATTTGATACAATGTTAGATTACCTTACATGATATTAAATGGGGATTTTGTGATCCCTTATCTAATATAACAAAATTTCCATTTAAGGCTGCGCCAGAACAAACTATGGCTCCCTGCTACATTTGTCACCCTTCCCAACACAATTTAGTTCCCAATTACTCTTCCTTTAGACTCTAAACCTCTAACTAGAAAGCCCCTGGACAAGCAACGAGCACAATAGAAAAGTGGATTTTATAAAATTATTCAATTTTTTCTTTCCTTTCATTTAAAAACGTGTTAATAACTTGTTACTAATCAGCACAGATGTGTCTAGACCACAGATAAAACCAGGAAAACTGCATTCCTTCGCAAGTTCATCACTTCATATTACTTTTGTACCATGTCTTTGTCTCTTGTATTCTAATTTGAGAATTTTTGTCTGCCCTTTGTGACCACAGCACATACAAGGAAATTTTTAACAATATTTTTTTTGCAAGGTACTGTAAATATATATGTTCCAGGAATCTTACAGTGTTAAACTGAAAAAAAATAAGGCCTGTAATTTTATACAATTAAATAACAACTGCTCTCCCATGAGTCTGCCCTTTCTTGGTGCACAGTTTGATACAACATAAATACAGCATTTCCTGCCTACTGATAGAGTTTGCTTGAAATTCAGGGGGTTTGGGTTTAACACCTTTGTGGCATTTGTAGTATAGCATTTCTGCTGCACTATTGAATTATTATTTATAGCTACAAATATTTTCTGAAATAAGGAAGAAATAATAAGTTTTAAAACAGAAAATCTCTCTGATTATCATCAGAGATGAGCTATAAACTGCGATCTTTGAGACTTCTCAAATAAAACATTGGTTTTTTTAGTGGAAAAAACAGGCTGACCTAAATACAATGGAAAGCATAAAGTTTTCCTCTAATTCATGTGGGTAAGTCAGAGGCATTAATGCATGCTTACGAGAGAATTTTGAAAATCTTGCATAAATATTTCTAAGAAATGACTATATGTTTTCAGCCATAGGCCCTTGCTTTCACCCTCTGCTGTGATTCACAACTGTGCATACCAGCTGAGAATGCTGGTCAGACCTTTGGTTACAAACTTTAAGATTGGTCTTGATGATCTTAAAAATCTATTTCAACCTGATGATTCTATGAAATTGTTTAAAAGACAATCACAGAAATGCCAATATGTCCATTCCAAGTCTTGGCGTGCTCCTAACAGCAGGCTGGATCTTAAAAACATAGTCAAACACCAAGATACTAACTTTGACATATATAACAAAATGAATGGCTAGGAAAATAGAAGTGACAAAATTATGGTAATACTACACCTATGGTTTCTCCAACCAACAGCAGGAGAAATCTGCTTCTATTCCAATCCTGTTGATTTCGGGAAAGATTTGGTTGGGTCAAAAAAAAACCAAAGCTTTTTGCAAAATCAGGCCGTAATACATTTTATAATTTTGAATGGAATCCTGAATTTGTTTAAATTCTTGTTTGCTGAGAAGTGCTGGCAGCATGACTTACTGGGAAATGGGAAAGCTGCGGCTCCAGAGCCTGGAGAGAAAAGAAGGTTTATTACTTATGGAAAAGACAGGTTGAGTATACACAGAACAAGAATTGACAGGTATACTTTTAACTTCAGTAAAGGGTTTTGAATAACTCTACCTTGGTCACTTTAATTCATTTACTTAAAATTTCCCCTGGCACCTGCCCTGGTGTCTAATCATCTCACATCTTGAAATTCACATTTAAATCTTCAATAATTCAGCTGTTCACTTAGTCAGCCAATCAATTATTCAGCTATTGATCTGCCACACAAGGAAAATAAAACTTTAATGGATGAACAGTTAAATTTTCACAAACAGGGGAACCTGTGTTGCTGATTATAACTTAGATTTGATCTCTGCCCAGGCACAATTCCTGAGGGGCAAAGGTGGGGGAAGTCTATTCTTTTTTCCCCTTTGCAGTTCCTGGATTAGCTCTGCTATAGCTCCAGAAAATTAGAAATATCTGAAAGTTTCTGTCTCTTTGTCAGCATGAGTAACATTACAGGTGATGCTTATCTACCCCACTAGCTCCTTGGTTAGGCAATGATTATGATTGAAATGATGCTTTTGGTCCAGAGATAATTAAACACTCCTCTAAAAGCTATAATGAAAATTTTAAACCTCAGTCACATTGTTTTGTTCCTTGCTTTTCCAGTTCTAGATGTAATTTCTTCATAAGGGAGCCTTCCAACTTCTCTCTTTCCTCTCACAAGCTACTTATTTCTGATTTACATCATTATCATTCTTTTTAAGCTCCTTATTTCTGATCTACATCTCTCTTTTAAGCCTGCTCCCAAGCAGCTCCTCTTCCTCCCTTCTTCAGTGATCAGTAGGCTGAAATGCATCTCTTTCAATCTCCTTTCACAAGAACAAGGCTGTAGGTTTGTACAAGGACAGCACTTGCATAGAAACCATTCCTACAGTTCCTACAGTTAGTCACTGGTGTCCCAAAGCACTGAGACAATATTAAACAACTTGGCCAGCTAAGGTCATCCCAGGACACAGAACTTATCCAGTGCCACCACTCAGTTACTGACACAGCAATACATGGTATTTTTATGCTCAGCACAGCATTACATGGTATTTTTAAAATCAAACCTGTTTTCTACTGTCACGGCCTCTAAATTTTTATTCCAGGAAGGAAGGAAGGAAGGAAGGAAGGAAGGAAGGAAGGAAGGATACTTTACACACTTTCCAGAAATTAAGACAGCTATTTTCAAAGCACTTTCTGATGATCCACAGGTATCACAAGATTTGGTATTTGCGGGGGTTCGGTGCTGCTTCAGGGAACTCACATCCCCTTTCTGGCTAGCTCTGGCACCGAGCTCGCATTAAAAGGTACGGTTTGGTATGCTGAGATACCTTACCGATCTTGTGAGTCTTTGCCTTGGGCAGAAGAGTGGCAGTGGCAAGGAATGAAGAGAAGACTTTTGTGAGGTTCAACTGGGTTTTGTTCCACCCAGAGAGGGAACCCACAAAAGTGAGTTTCGCCCTCAGGCCCTCACCTTAAGTACCAGGGTGGGGGCAGATGAAGAGTACAGGCCTAGAACCAGTCCAGAAGGGGGGTGGGGGGTGACCCAGAACACAAAGGACAATCAGTAGAACAATTCAATGCATAAAAAGGGGGAGGGGAGAACTGAGACCCAGCCAAATCACTCGACAGCCTTCCTGGAATTTTCTAGACATCAGGGCGGGGCTGCAGAGTGATGGACAGGACTTGGGGTTCCTAAACTGATGAATGAAACATAGCTAGGACTTGGGGGAAACCATGAAGGGTTAAACATAGGGGTACATGGAACAAACCATTGTAAAACAAAGAACAGAGGCATGCAGAAACTTGGTAAAACCCAAAACGCATCACAACAGGTATTTTTATGAGAATAAGAATAGCAAAGAAAAGTGGGCGGAAAGTGAGTCACCAATGGCTCTCAACCAGCAGTACCCCTGCACTGGTCACCTCAGTATAAAATAATGGTGATAAAATAATCCAAAAGGGGCAAGATGCCTGGATTTCCTCCAAGCATTCTTGGCAGAGTTACATGGTTCTTACCACATTTACCAGTCCCCATCAGTCAAGCCCACAAATTTTGACTATTACTCATTCTGTCCTAGGCTGATGAAAGTTCTAAGACCTATCTTAGGAAAAAGAGAGGAGGAGAGAGTTCATACAACATATGTGATGTGTAATACACAAGCACATACACCTGTAAGCAATTTTAGTTTCCCCATAAGGAGGTTTTCCCAATTCTGGTTACAGAAAACAGGGCAGCCATTGCTTTGCAAGATTGCAGCAAAGTTCTACTTATGCAACAAAACCCACATGCTGCAAATGTATCCATCTTTACAGTAAGAT
This sequence comes from Cyanoderma ruficeps, assembly GCA_008694505.1. Classification (NCBI taxonomy): domain Eukaryota; kingdom Metazoa; phylum Chordata; class Aves; order Passeriformes; family Timaliidae; genus Cyanoderma; species Cyanoderma ruficeps. The sequence goes on along the minus strand of VZDJ01007754.1, from coordinate 36,929,970 downwards.
TTCAATGCAGTGAAACATTTCTAATCAATAATTTGTAGCTTGTGATCCTATTAAATTGCAACACAGTGTCTTCCCCTACCTCAAAAATCCAAACAATGGCACTTAAGCCAAAAGAAAAAAGCACAACTTGTCTAATTTTCAGTTTAATTTGTACCAAATTTATGTAAAGCTTTGTAGGTAATATTTTTTCTAGTAAAGCACAAGTATACAAATAATAAATCAACTTCAGCAAATTATTGGGAAATATTCATTGAAGAGGAAAAATCAGTAACTTTAATGCTGCTAGAATTCAAATCCCAAAATTGTCAAAGATAGCTTATTAGTTACTTTAAATAGGCATTGAATAGTTGACATACCCTGAGGAATAATTACAGGCTATATTAAGATGACAGGAGTTAAAATTTGTAAAGCTTAAAGTGTATGCCATAAAGTGCCAAAGACACATTGAATGAGCCCCAATTTCCTTTGCAGCTATTCTCATCCCACATTTATTCTCCCTGTTATTTATGTACAAAGAGCAACAAAGTACCTTCAATCTAAATCAACCTGAATGTTTTGGCCTATGGATAACTCTGACAGTAAAATTCACCTACAAAGGATCCAAAGAATAGTGCAATAGCAGTGTTTTCCAGAGCAATACAATGGCAGTTTCTTTGATTTATTTGACTTGAAAGAAGGTGGCGCACCTTTTCAGCGCTATGGAGTTTTTTTTCCCTCTGGCATTCTTTATTTTATTGTGCCCAAAGATCCATGTTTCAGCTTATGCTGGAAGCTGTGGCCTCAGTCCAATAATTGGTTGCTGTATTGGGTTTTCGTGGCCATGTTTTGATAGTAGTGGGACTGCAGGGGTGGCTTCTGTGAGAATCTGCTGGAAGTTTCCTCCATGTCCCACAGACCCAATCCAAGCCAGCTCCAAGATGGACCCACTGCTGGCCAAGGTTGAACCCATCAGTGACAGTGGCAACACCTCCAGGATAACTTAGTGAAGAAAGGAAAAAAGTCACTGCACAGGAGCAATTGCAGCCCCAGAAGAGAGGAGTGACAACATGTGAGAGGGACAGTCCTGCAGTGTCAAGATCAGTGCAGATGGAGGGCCAGGAGGGGCTCCAGGTGCCAGAGATGAGATTCTCCCACACTCCGTGGTGAAGACCATGGTGAGGAAGGCTGTGCCCCTGCAGCCCATGCAGGTCCACACTGCAGCCAATATGAACCTGCCTTGTGTGGAAGACAAGGAGGGAGTGGATGTCCAAAGGAGGCTGTGACTTCATAGGTATTCCATGCTGGAGCAGGATCCTGGCAGAACCTATGGCCCCATGGAGAGAAAAGCCCACACTGGTGCAGGTTTGTTGACAGAAACTGTTAGCCCATGGGGGATCTACAGTGAAGGAAGCTCTTTCTGAAGGACTGCCCCCATGGAAGGGACCCATGCTGAAGCAGTTTGTGAAGAGCTGTAGCCCATGGAAAGGACTCCCCTTGGATAGTTCATGGAAGTTTGTCTCCTATTGAAAAAACTCCATGATGGATAAGGGGAAGAGTGAGGAGTTCTTCCTCTGAGGAGGAAGGAACAGCAGAGACATGTGATCAACTCACCAAGTCCTAATTCCCCAGCCCCCTAAGTCATTGCAGAGGAGGAGGTAGAGAAATTGAGAATAAAGTTGAGCACAAGAAAAAGGGAGGGGTGGAGGGAAGGTGTTTTTAAGATTTATTTTCTCATTAATTTACTCTGATTTCATTGGTAATAAATTCAACTAATTAATTTTCCCAAGTTGAATATGTTTTACCCATGACAACTGGCGAGTGATCTCTCCCCTTCCTTACTCACAAGCCATTATATTTCATTATATTTCCTTTCCTCTGTCCCCTGTTGAGGAGGGGAGTGACAAGGTAGCTTCAGTGGCCACCTGGTATCCAGACAGTTGTATTAATCAGTTCAATAATTAACTCTCCCTGAAGTGAAAAGTCTTGTTTACATGCTACTTTCACTTGAGATAGAAAAAAAGAAAGCCTAACTACAGATCTATCTAAGTAACTACTGAAAAACAAATTTTATCTAATGCAAAGCTTGCTTCTTTTTTTTTCTCTTTGCTTTTCTTAGCTTTTTCTTCTTTCCTTATCCTTTAGGTTTGCATCTAAAATTAAATACTCCAGGCAAAATCGCCATCAGCACTAAGTACTGTAGTGTACTATTGTACTCAGAATACACGATATAATTCAGGAACTACTAGACAATTTCATCTCTATAATTTCCATGTGGGGCTGACACATAACTTTATTTTTTGGCCTTATACTTTAGAGATCTATTTAGGCTTGAAATGTATCAATCTGCAGATAAAGCAAGGCTTTTTCCCCAGAAATTCAACAGACTGGCTCTATCATAACCAGACTCTGACTGTACTGCTAATAATAACAATTTTTCATACTATGAGATACAACTGTAATTTGAAAATACCATTATTAGTTGCAGGGTAGAAAATAATTCAATCAAAAGTCAGTATGATTAGATTATTTTTCCCACCACTGAAAAAGAAAATCTTTTTCTATACAGCTTTCTAAATGCAGAGTTTACTACAAATGGTGATTTCTGTATTTTTATATCACTGTTAAAAGAGGAGGATCCCTGAGCTGCTATGATTAATATACATCATAAAGCAGGCTGGGTGGAGAGTGCTTTGGGTCAAAAAAGCCCTCCTTAATTCATGTCTGCTTCTGCGAAGTTTGAAACAAGAAATTTCTTTCCTCAAGCCTCCAAGTGAACCAGACATCAGAGAGATTATTCCCTCCTGGGAAGCTGTTACTAAATCCAGGCGTTAAGAGTACATCTATATCTGTTGAATTAAAAAACCAATGTTCTACATGTTATCTTTGAAGTTTAACTAAAGGCCCAATGGATATAAACATAAGCAATCTTCATAATAAGTCTCTCCTCAAAATTCCGCCATACCTACCCCAGGCAACACTTTTCACACAGAGACTCTCAAAATGCTTAATTCATAGACATGTAAACTGTAAGAAGTGTACACTGACAAGCAAAGAGACAGATTAACCCTGCAGACCTTGAGGGGAATAAAGAAGGCTGCTTTCTTTGGATGAAGACTTAAGCCACTGCTTCCTCAGTGAGTTTAATATCTTCCTCCCATACTAGGTTTATTTTTTGTTTTAATTCTTTCCTGTGGCACAGTCTGAAGTGCCACTGTATGCTTGGCAGCCATTCTTTCATCGTCCAGCTGCTTTCTCTTGCCATTAACACTGGGATGGCTTTGCTATCAGTGGATAAAATTTGCAAGCACATTTCAAGCAAGATTACAGGCAGTCTTCCTGCTCAACAAGAACAATATGGAACTACGATTTCCCGAGGAGTATCTTCCACAAACAATGTATGCTGTTTCTCATTTCCTCTTGGCAAGAATGGTATATCCAATCTCCATTAATTGCTTCCTGTAGACACACTTCTAAATAATAATCTGCACCAAAAAAAAAAAAAAATAGTATGCTGATTACTTTAGGCAAACCTTCTCAGTTTAAACTATCCATTGGGAAATAATCTGACATACAGCATAGCATTACTTGATTTATCATTATATGAGGCCAGAGGTAAAAAGTGCTCAGAAAAATTTGCTGTTAGACCAACTTTGAAAATTACACCTAGAGCTATCCTTCAAACACAGTTCGTTTTTTAACTTAGAAGTGAGTATGTAAAATGTGCTGAAAGACTCAAAGCTGTCCAATGTCCACAATACAAATGTAGAGAGACCTTTCTCAAGTACTTATTTCAGCAATATCCAGCTTGGTCTGAAGCTAAAAAATTCAGACTCAGAACAAAGAGAGTAAATGTGTCAGACACTAAAGGACAACAGAAGAAGCTGATAAACCAGTCCATATTAAGTGTCAAGACTACCTTATTAAATACTGTTTATATAATACTCCTACTTATTAAATAAGTGGCATCTAGTGGACTAGGCACCTGAAAAAAAGGTCAGGATATTTAAGACATATTACTCTGGCTATAAACTGTTAGATGATACCTGAAGTGTGTAGCATCCTCACTCTTCCTTACCCTTTACCTTTATCCTCCAAACTTTGCAGAGTCCTTTCAGTGCAAGATTGTGTTTGAAAACATCACATTTTCACAGGCATATGCCACAAGCTACCTGTGAAAATCTAAAAACTTACCAGCATGGATTGTAAGTGTCTATAATTGATATAAAGGTTACCCAAGAGACCAGTCTTCCTCCTATCTTCCCCCTCCTAAGTCCCCATAGCCTTATTCCTCTTCCCAAGACAGATTGTCTCTGACTCCCATTGCCTAAGGGATGCATTTCCAAGCACTACTTCTTTGGTAAAGGTGCAAACTGAACACAAGAAAATAAATGTGATTAACCAAACACTTGTCTTCTGCAATTACATTTCTCTTTTCCATGAAGACATAAAACATGGAACATGTGGAGCCAACAGGGATATATTCCATATTAAGCACAAGAACATATGAAATATGAACCAAGTGATTAACACTTCTTCACACAAGGGGAGACAGGCTATCCCAGAGCCACATTCCTGCACAGGGACTGTACACTGCAACATACTTGCCAGGGCTGCTCCAGCCTAGAACAATGGTGACACATTACTGACTTCCTGAGGCTTTATAAATTACATATATGTATCTTCCCTAGTTGCCACCTAATTCCTTGAACACGAAGATAGGAATAAATTCAGTCCAGCCTCTTCTAATCACTGATCTGAACACAAAGGTCAAGACCTGGGCAATGCATGAACTGGGATAGTTTTCCCTAAACAAACGTACACAGAGTATTAGGACCAAGCTAAACATTAAATTTAGATTATATTGGTTGGATAGCTAGAAACTGATGACTCTTTATTTAGCAGGGAACAAAGAGAAGCTTGACACCTCCTTTTTGACAGGCAGCTCTTTTTTTAAGACTACTATTCATGAGAAGGTGGGTTGCCACATACCAATTACTTTTATGCGCTTACTTTTTATAAAAGGAAAGAAATGCAGTTCATTTAATACTTGGAAATCCAATAAATTTATGAATGTTTATTAATCAGTAGACTCAGTCTATTTTCAAATCACTTTGTCCTGCAAACCCTGACAGATGTTTGCTGCATTATGAGACATGGGCCTTACACAAACACAAGGCTTTAAAATATACCTCATGCAATGATAGCCAAAAATTTCACAGAATTAAAAATGGCAAAAGCCCAAATGTCCTAATTCCTTAGCAATAAAATTTTATATGGATTAACAGTCACTGAGGACAATAAGGGTCTATTCAAAATCCCATTAGACACTAGAGGAACCTTGGAAGTTATGATTGTGAAATTACAAGCAAGCCTTTAATTATTTCTATATATAGATTCTTATGTTGTAAGCCAGTAGATATAATGAAATGCCATGTTCAGTGACTTCAGCTCCATTTGACATCCATATACTTGGAAAGCACCTGTATCTTGCTGTTTTTTCCCCTTTATGACCTCATTCAAATGCAACAATCACTAAGAATTTGAAGGTACAAACCAAAAACTACACATTAAACAAGATGATTTAAGCAGAAACAACCCTCAGTCTAAAAATCTATGGTTAATACCATCTAAAGCACTCCAAACACTCCTTTTATGAATTCATTTAATAAAAGTGTCACTGCAATACAGAGTGGGCTACCTCTGATTCATTCTAATCATACGAAAGTCACGCACTTTGTTCTCACATATGGTTAGCAGCCTACAGTAATTGTTCCAATCCTCGGTGATTACTTTATTTTGTACTTTATTTGGCATACAAGTACATAAATCTATTAGACCAATTCCAGAACACCAGTTCTGGAATGTTTCAAACCACATGGCTGATGATTTGAGGCAGGATGTCACCAAACCAGCACTACAAACATTAAAAAAACTGACAATTAAGGAAACAGTCACCTGGAAGGGGAATATAATTTTGCCTTGACTTGTCCTGATTTACATTCCCATTAGTGTGCAATTATATTCAAACACCAGCATAAGAATAAGAACCCATCCTGCACAGTACTTCCAGGAAAGAAATTTGTGTTGTTCCATGTTTCTTCACCGCCTGGTGCAACTGGCATCTTTTATTGTTTTTTAAATACCACACTGAAAATAATTTTTACAAAAAAAAGTAAATATTCAGATTACTGGTGGAAAAAAGCGAAAAATTATCTAGCAATATAAAAATTATAAAGACAATGATCGGTTAACTGTGTATCAATTAGTACACTATCATCACAGGCAAAGCAGTAAAGAGAATGTTTCAGAATACAGCCACAATATAATGATAATCACTGTTTTATGGAAAATAGGTCTTAAATGTTGACGGGACTATGTATTTGGTTAATTTGTGCTTCAGTTAATGGCAAGTATGTTAATAAAACTTCTTGGAAAAAACACTGCGATAAAAAATTTAGTTTTGTCACATAATAAAGAAATAAACTAAACAGATTGAGGATTGGTTGATGGATGGGTCTCAACAATAACTATAAATATCAGACAGCTCTGCTGTGACCATTTTCTTGCCAAGACTGGCAGGGGTTACTTCTAAACTGACCATGAGTCCTCATGCAAACCCATGTCTTCATGAATAACCCAGAGGAAGAAGTCCAACATTGACAGATGACAAAAGGGCAAGAGAGTGCAAATTAATTGTGCCAACAGATCAGATTGAATGGTGAAACTATTTGGTGACACAGTTTCATTTACATAACATCAATTTTAATTCAGCCAAATACAAATCTAATGGAAAAGAACATATGCTGAAGCACATAATGGATGGCGGACTCTAACCTCAAATTTAGAAGGATGCTGGGGTTCATGGTTAAATTACTGACTGAACTGAAGATCCAAATGCAAGGCTGTGACAAATGTAGGTGTCCACATTGCAAGTGAAGTGCCTTAGGAAAAACTGCAAGAACGACACATGCTCATAAAATATGCGAATGTGACTAAGTGACTTTATCTATCCAAGAGAATATTTAATTAACCCCCTTGATCAGAGTATAGAGACACCACCATTAGAAAGATACTTTTCATAGAAATCTCAGCATCATGAATATTAGAGAAATCTGGACTAGAAACAAAGCATACCATAGCAATTATAAGGACAAATAGCTTCTGAGGAGAGGTTACTAGAGATGCCTGGCACTATCCACTTTATGTAAATTAAGACATTTTCTTTACAGTTTATCATGAAGTAAAATAATACAGCCTTGATGCTGGACTTGCATGAGGTTTTGCACCCTGGATCATAGAAGAGGCAAAGGTATGTGATTCTCCCTCTTAAACACCTGTGAATCTAAACTGACACTTGAGGTCTTTGGTAGAATACAGTTTACCACTGTCCAAAAATTTATCCCCAGACCAATCTTTCTCCTGAGTCAAGAAACTACGTGATATGTTCTGTTCACAGGAGGTGAACGATTTCGACAGAAGTCATGCCTTTATGTTTCTTTTCTTCTGTTTAAAATTTAGCCAACACTGAAACATCTGAGAGCAGGTTCAGCACAGCCACTGACCTTGCATGCACCCTGATTCCGCCCAGCAGCTGTAAGCAGTTCACAGCATCGCGCTCAGGTGTGACTCTGGAATTCCTATAATTGCCTTTATCCTCAGAACTTGATACTATATTTATCCCAGCTCTCAGGCTATTTTACTTCTCTTCTAAAGTGACGCCCAGGTGTGAAACATAAACAGCCCACTGAGTTTTAATCGGTCAATGACATTTATAGTTCTCTCTCTCTCTTTAGTCTTACTAATGAAAACAGATTCTAATACAGCAAGCTCTGGGCAAACACTCCAGCCTACTTCTTGCTTATAATTGGCAATGCCGGGTACCCATAAAAATTCTGCTGGTACTGATAAAAATCACTTGTTTTATATTCTTTCAGAAGGCAAGTTGGTGTAGTTATTTGCCTTTTGCATCCATAAGTAGCATGAATATCATGATAAGCCAGGCAGTCATTTCTCATGTACTCTGTGAAAATTGTGGAATTTTGCAGTACCATGATGCACGATTATTATTCTATAAAAGTAACAGCTCCTTAGTGCTCCTGATGAATGTGTTCTGTATGAAGACAGAGTGGTTGTGTGGCCATCAATTTGAAGGATTTTTTTTCAGGACAAGTGTAGCCCCATCTTCTTTCTTTATTGTCTAGTCTGTACACTGGTAGACAAGGACAGCTGAGGTTGACCAGCAGCCAACACCATTATTTACTTATAAAATTACTGCCAGTAAAATGGCATGGATTATGGAGCTGACAAATACTGACCATCCAGCAGAGCTGAACATTGGAACTGTCTAGAGAGCATTTTCTTCCTACTACATGTGGGCAATTTTTGTTCAAACAGTTCTAAAAGTTTTACAGGAAGCTGTGAATTGAAATCACTGGACTGTATCCTTCTACTTTATCATGATTTTTTTTCCTGTCTCAATTCACATGTTCTCTCTTATATATCTTACCCTAACAGCCCATATCTTACCCTAACAGCCTATCATGTCCTAGTATTGTTTACCCAATGTTCTGCACCAAATGTTGGAACTGGAACCTGTCTTGGAAGCTCTCTGTAACAGCATTAAGTTCTTTGAACACAGTGAAGTCAAAAAATTATTGCCCAGTAGACTTTGCATCAAGAAAGTGATCTTGAGTCTTCTTTATCACCATCATAAACAGACTTTCAGCCACAGGGCCGAGTACCATCTTTTACTGTTTGTTTCCGTCACTTACTAGGGGGTAGAGTGTTTTATAGCTGATTGTTCAACTAGAAATCAAGACATCATACATTTCACATGGCATATGACTAGTCATTTAAGTTCCTAATAGAAGCTAAGTTCTGTACCAACTGAGGACAAATCCCTTTCTCTAATTTAAATGTAAGAAATTGTAAGCAGTTTGGAAACAAGGTAATTCCAGGCATAAGAATGACATAGTTCTTAAACTCTGAATGTGAGTAGTTCCAGGCAGATAACTAGAGAGTGGTATGATGAATACGTCATTTCATGTTAAAGTTCTATGTACTGTCAGTGTCAAAATAATCATTCTAAACTCACTTCTCACACCAAGTCTATTTTAGGTAGTTCTATGAAAAGTCAGCTGCTGCCAAAATCCTTCCCAGTAAGTCCAGTTTCAATGCAAACAGGGCAAATTTTGAGCAATCAGATTTGCTTCCCTAGCAGAAATTTTATATATCCATGCCATGAGTAAGTGCAAACCTCTATCAAAATGGATTCCCATCAGCCACAATTATGTCCTTGAGTCAGAGAACTGCAAGTACAGTACATTCTGCCGTTTCTTTTGCTGCATCCATGCTGTTTATTCTCCCACCACAAAAGTTTTCAAGAGCACCAAGCTGTTGTTATGACTCATAGTAAACACCAACGCAAAGCAAGCAGCCCAATTTTCTTCTTCCCTGATTTCACTAGCACACATTCAGTCAGAAGAGAGAAGAAAAAAAAAGGGGGAGAAAGGAGAAAATAACAAAGGTTCAGTTCTTATAAGCTTGTAAATCCATGTTGAGAAAAGAGAAGGCTGGAGAGGACTAGACAAGAAACTAACAAAAATACCATAGCAATTCAACACATGGTGAGGGGGTGGAGTAGGATAACACTACAGAAACGAATGCTTATGACTCTCACATCATCACCTCCAAAATAATCAGCCAAGAAAGATAATTACTGGGGTTAGCTTAAGTATATATATGTGTGCATTTGTACAGGCAGAAAGGAACAGAAAGAAAGGAACTGATCAAAACCTCCATCTCAAATGAGAGACAGGTTATTACTTAGCAGCCAAACATAAGCTCTAGGTGAGATCAAACTCCCAATCTGAGTCACAAGATTTCTAACAGCAGTGTCCATCTTAACAAAATGAAGTGACAGGGTACGGTACAAGCTAAATCACACAACCCTAAAACTGTTTATAAAAATCCTCAAATAGGACTTTTGAAGATAAAAGGTTAAGAAGTTCATTGCAACCCAAGCTTCATGAGCTTTACATAGTGGGGTTTCAGTTGGAGAGTGCTGATGGGTTCTACCTGAGAACTAAAGGCAATGACCTAGACTTCTCCACAAGACCAATCCACACCTGCCACTGCAGGTACTCCCTCATGGAGTATCTTAAACTGTATGGATGACAAAATCCATGGCTATAACTGGTGCTCATCACCTTTGACAGCCAGACTATCCTTTTTTCTGAACCTGTGTATGTTTAGGAATGTAATTTGAAGTTCTTGCATTTGGCATTAACTTTGAACCATCTCATGAAACTGAACACTTCTGGATTTTCTGCATTCAAGCAAGTGAAAAGTAAAATGCAAAATAAATTAAATTACATGTAAAAACTATTGTTTGTTCTCTGATTTAGTATCATACGTTGTTTAAAAAAAAAACCAAAAAATTAAACAACAAAAGGTGGTCTAAAGGATGGCTGGCAAATGTACACCGTAAAGAAAACAAAAAATATAAACTCCCTCAAAAGGCTTATCTATTTCAGTGTGTTCATTGCTAATTTTAAATAAATCAATGAAAGAATGCAGCTATGTGAAACAGTATGTTTTGTTATATTTGAAACTATTTCTAAGCCATTATTCTCTATTTTCAGCTAGAGTACAACACTCAGGTAATGCTGAAATATTCATCATCACATTTTTTTCTCAAGCTAATTCAACTTTGAGATTATTTTTAACATGAAAGTTCCCATAAGAAATATGGAAAATGTGGGTAACTTTGGGGGGTTTAAATGACTACAGAAGCCCATATCATGGTCTTTATCATGGTTTTTATAGTCAGCTTTTATCTGGGCATTTTTTTTAAGATTACTGTTAATGATTACAATTAAAATTTGGTCTTACATCTCCAAGCTGGCATGATGATTTATTCCTTGAGTGAGCCAATACCTTTTACAAAGTCAACGAGATCCCCAAATGGGTACCAGTTCCAGGATGGCTTTTAAACTGGTCTTTTAAACTGGACTTTTAAACCATCTTCTCTATATGGAATAGGAAAATAAGATGTTATCTTGCTTGTACTGCCACAGAACTGCTGAATGAAGAATTCATAGAATTCACAGAAGCACATAATGAGTAATGTTGGAAGGGACCACTGGAAATCCTCTGGTCCAACCTCCCTGCCCAAGCAGGATTCCCTAGAGTACATGGTGGGCTCGTGTCCAGGCAAGTTTTGAATATCTGCACCCTCAAATCCAGTCCAGTAGTTACTGATCAGCTGGTAAATTTCCATTCTGGCTTTCTATTGCCCAAATTCAACCTCAATGTTCACATCTATAATAGAAATTTTAATTTGGGAGAATTTGGAAACCATATTTGGCAATGCAAATTATTTTTCCCAAGGACAAGATATAAGATTGATTTCACTGCCCCAGAACCACATTTGAAAATCTCTGTGTTCAAGATATGAAGATTAAACAATAAATTATATTTTATTGTGTTTACAATTCCATGTTTGAAATGCATAGCCTTTCTGAAAAGACTTTTGCTTATACCATTTTCTTCCCTGTAAAAAACACATTTTAAAAAAAGCCCCATTGTAAGTGTTCCCATCAGCAATAAATTTCTTCTTAGTATTGTTCCAATCAATACTAAGACTTTCTGCAACAGATTTAGGGACTCAAAACAGCAGTAGGTGGGCCACATGCAATCACTAAAAATGTCACTCTTAGTTACTCTTAGTTAACATTTCATAGCGAGCATTGAGCTACACAGCAGGAGTAACTATAACCACAGAGGAGAATGGAAAAATGATGGACAACTTCCTCTAGCTTAAGGAAAGCATCAGGAGATGTTTCAAATAGAGAGGAAATGAAAATTGAAGAATCATAAAAATTACTCATAAACAGTCCTACACAGAAAGAGTAATGTTAAAAAAATCTCGTCATGGGACTTAGGGGAGCAATCTACCACAGAATTTGGGATCGTGACCTGGAAGAATGCTAAGAGTTCCTGTGTAAGATGAAGAAGATTTAATGTAGCCATGGGAGCAATCATCAGTCAGGAGTGGCCTCATTTCATTTCAGAGTGGGTGTTCTTGCAAAATTCCAATAATTTTTATTCAGAATTAATCAATTTTAATATATTTCCACTTATTACTATGTCTGTGCTATTACCTTGTCACCAAACCCAAAGTGTGAGAAAACTCCAGAGTCTACAAGATGCTACAAGAAGTAAAGGAGCTCAGCATACAACTGAGTGCCTGCAGCACAAGAAAAGAGACTGTTGGGAAGAGCAAGGGAGCTGATGCTCCAAGCTCTGAAGTAATGGAAGAGAAACTTTCCATGGGTCAGAGAGGACTTCACAGAATTGCTGCAGCCCAGGAAGCTACTGAGCTGTCTGAAACCTGAAGGAAAAAAGAATCTAGCTGCAGTGACAGTGGCAGAAGGAGATGCAATTATGGGCCTATATTTCATCTCTAGTCACCTTCAGGTTGCATTATTTAAGGAAAAAAAATATGGTAAGTATTCTAATGTATACTCTCATAAAACCTGATGTCTCTTTAATTTAAAATCTTGTGGAACTTTGAAAGGTTAATGTAAGAAAGGGTTTTAAACAAATCCACCTCAAAGTTCTGGAGAACTGGTCACCTACTCCATTTACATCAGACATGGCACTACCAAAAGGACTAGAGAATTTGAGTTGTTTCAATAGCACTGCCTGTGGCACTGCACAACCACACGAGCATCTCACCTGCTCTACCAGCCATTCAGGTCAGTACAGGTTAAACACCAGTCAGGAAATACAAGTGGGAGGACACAACCTACAGTAACTGTATAGAATTTCTATCAGGGAAATATGTCCTAGGCAGATATTCTTTACCGTCATATTGCTCCAACTAACCAAAAAAAAAAAAAAAAAAAAAAAAAAAAAAAAAAAAAAAAAAAAACAAAAAAAAAAAAAAAAAAAAAAAAAAAAAAAAGCCCCACTATTTCTGCCACTTTCACAGTCAGCAATGCTATGAGTAGCTGTAGCAGCATCTTCTGGAAGGAAGAAAATTAGATAAAAGGGAGCCAGCAAGAAGAAAAGTTTAGAATTGTACAGTAGCAGACTTGATTTAATCAATTGCCTTACGAGGCTAAGAAAGAGATCTGGCATGTGGCCTGTGCTGCAGAGACTGCAGTGGCATGCATCCAGTTATATAAATCTGGCAGCTAAGTTTTTCTCCTCTCTGCTCCTCATCCCGCAGCTAAATCTGTAATGGAGGATGAGCCCTCTCTTTCTCTTCTCATATACAAGCACAAGTGAAGGATGGGGTCTACTGCACAATTAAATGAGCTGGCACTGCTTTGAGAGTGCAGAAGGGCATGCCTTTTGAAAATATTTAGCTGTTAACCAAAGGTCAACATCTCTCTGCAGCTGTCATTACAAGGCAGGGGTATTTCAGAGAAGAAAACATAAACATCTCCAAACATTCTTTTAACAAATAAATTATGACCCAAGAGTAAGAAAAAATTTAAAACAAAACAAAACAAACAACAACAAAAAAGCAAAGAAAGCAAAGAAAACAAACAAACAAAAAACCCAACCAAATCCAGAAATGAAGAGGCTGGAAAGAAAATAGATGTAACCGGTGCCAACTATGAAAATTAACTCCAGTGCCTATAAAAGAGGTAGAAACCAAACACGCTGATGATCTCAATGCCTTATTTTGTTGCTATTTTGGCAGCTTTTGATATACACACACATTAGCTGCTCATCTAAAAGAAGGCACGGAAGAGGTTATTCTCTAATTGCTGACTCCTTAAAAGGCTGTGTCACTTGCACTTCGATCCTGGGGTGACTTTATGATGCTAAATTGTATCTCCATTCGTCTGTTTACCCCAGAAATAAGTTTTGTGCCTTTAAAACTAGATCCAAGAGCGAAGTGGGAGAGAAGGAAAAGTGGTGGAATTTTTTTGTGGCTGTATTAAAAACAAGGAGATAAGACCTTCAGCTTTCTCTTGGTGTGTTGTCTGCAGCACAGACAGCGGGAGAGAGCTCTCCTTTGCGTTCAGTTAGTCTTCTTAGTTAGCTGAGGCCAGAAGTTTTTTGGAAGTGTTCAGCTGTTGTTCAGTCTGGGAACATCAGGACCATCGTCCGGGCCCCCCAGGCTGCGCTGCGGCCGGGACACCGGAGCCGAGCCCGGAGGGGCTGAGAGAAAGNGGGGGGGTAGGGAGGAGGGGCAGGTTGAATTTGCTTTCTAGAGGGTCCCCTTTGGAGGTTTCCTCCCAAATTGCCCTTAGCCAGAACAACTTTACACAAGAGGTCTGACAAAGCTCTGCACGCCATAGTCCCATATACTTGTCTCTACTGGGTGTCACAACTGTGCAGGCCTTGCATCAGCACTGGCTTCTGGCAGTGCCTACACAAAGCAACACATGAATGCTATTAAAAGACACATGTATTATTCAGTGGGACACTGCCCAAATTTCACCCACTAAACTCAGCAAAAGGAGCACAGTAAATGCACAGGTCAAACCAGAGCATTCTTATGAGTGCTTATGTACAGAGAGAATCAGGCAATGCAGTTTATTGTTTGAATAACCTTGTATATAAAGTGAGAAAGAGACCTAGGTAATACAGGATGCACTTATGGCTTTTCTGTAATCCACTGGCTGACTTAGAAAGGGTCCTATGAACTCTCTGATCTTGTATTCTTACTTTTTTCCTCTCAGCTATTTTTTTACTTTATTTCTTTGAGCCTTAGGTTCAGACACCATTAAGAAAAACAGAAGATGAAGTTCAAACAAATTAGCCAGCTGAGATCTGATGGGAAGCTAAAGGGTCTGGATATCAATTTTCAGTAAATGAACCTGCAAATATCAGCTGGGAGGTTTCAGGATCCTCTTACAGCCCAATACATAACTGTGTCAAGGGAAAAAACAACACCTGAGCAGACTCTCTTCATGCTTTGCAGTGTAGGACTGAGCAGAGCTGAGAATCTTTGCCCAGACTGTCCTCTACACTGGCAGCTGTGCAGGCCACAACATGGAGTCACAACATACTCTGGGAACATCCAGCTGTACCCTCCTCCTTAGCCTCAGTTTCAGTATTTGTGGGAAAATAATGGAAGATTAGTGAGGAGGATTCTAAATACACTCAAGAACTTGCAGCTGGAGTGCCAAAACCACATATATCGTACTAATTGTTCTTTGGCCTTGTGTGTTGGACAAGAAGAATATCTGTGTTTGGATAACACAGACCTGTGATAGACTTAGAGGCACCCTATCAAACATGCTTGAGATTCCAGCCTTGGTGTGAGAAAGACCAAAGCACAGTGGTTACACCTTCAGGAGTCCAGAAGGGCAGGTTTGGTCACCATCCAGCATGGACAGCACTCTATGGTACATCCTTGCCTGTGTGCCTCTGGCCAGGTGCTGCTTTGGGGAGATAAAAAAACCTCCCCTAGTTGGGGAGGTAACAAAACTTGATTTACTCTTTGCATTTCATACACGGTTTTGTGTTTCTTCCTGTGGCCTGCCTGTGCCAGCTCACACAGTATTTCGATTTGCTGTGGGTTTGAGCTGTTTCATAAGTTTTGAAGCTAGCACATGCTTCACAAGACTGCTACTCTATAGGGCCTCTCTCTATAAGGAGTGGAAAATTACACAGAAACTAGCCAGTCGTGTCTGAAGAAGGAATCACAAACCATATCTTGGCATTCCACCTCACTCAACAAATAATAAACCCATACTGCTTTCCAGGAAAACCAGTGCTTGTGCATAAGCAGTCACTTCCAAACATTTGTTGCATATATAGCATATAGTTTTTGAACTACAAAAATATAGGCAAAGTGATTTATTCCATCTTTTTACTGAAAGCCAGACTACTACAAAATATATTTTTTTACGAGTGGTTTGCAAGATGATTTTCAAAGCATAGGTTTGTACATTTCTCTGCTGTCCTTTGATCCATGTCTTCTTCAGTCTCAACATCTCAACCTCAGCATAAACATTTTTCTCTGTTTATTTTCATCATCTGTTTGCTTTCTTTGACACTACTGAGTGTTGGCTATCAGCCATTTATTACAATCTTACTGTGTTCAGAACAAAACTGGTTAAAGGGTTTCATTACTGCAGTCCCTGAAGCATTTGTTTTTGCTTCTGGTCTTCTACAAACTTAGTTATATTAACACTGCCTTATGAAAGACACCAGATGGACAGTACTGGAAAAACCACATCCTTGTTTTCAACAATACATGCCTTAGGTCATCACGTCTCTTCCTCCCTATATGAGGAAACATTATTACATTTCTTAGAAAAGGTCTACGGGGTGCAGCATGTGGAATTCTTCCCAGATTCTATAAGCAGACAGTTACATCAAACCACAAAATGGTTTCCAAAATAAAGGTGTTTCATACTGCAAGATAATACCAGTGGGATGGAGTAGTCTGCTGTAAATATGTTGCAGCTCTAGGTTTCTTCAGATTTTTACTCAGCAGCTCTCATTCTGTTTAGACAGACACTTCTTGTGTCTGTTATTTGTCATATGTTATATGTTGTTTTTTTCCACAGGAAAGACACAAGGTTTTTTTCAAGATTAAACTTTGAAAGCCTCTTTCTAACTTTCTTGGGATCTTGAAATGAAGGATAAGAAATGGGATTGAAGAAAGAGATTAGTAACATTCACAAATAAAATGAGAAAGCCATCCTCATATTCATGGATGAAATTCCCTTTGCCCAATATTCTGTTTACTCCATGTCTTTTGGCTCAAATAACAACCACTGTTATTTCAGGCTGACATACCATAGTTTAAGTGCATGAAACTGAGAGGGAAACAGTGAAAAAGAACTGATACTTGGCTGACATGATTCCAGTGGGTTTTCCCCAGTGGAGAAGAGTAAGGATAGTAAAGTGACAGTACAGGTAGAAAAAAAACAAAAAATCTCTGAGAAGTTGAGTTAAAAATCAGTGCTGAAAACTGAATTTCTCTGAGTTTCTGGCACTTGGGAACAAATAATCTCTCATCTGTGCCCTCAAGTGCTGCATTTTCTGTTCAATAGTGTCCTCTAGTGACAGAGAAAGACTTTTCAAACAGGAGGTGAACATTTTTCAACGGGTAAAAATGAGGTGGAAGAAAGTCTTGAAACTACATGAGTCAATTTGTTAATGATCTTATTGCCACCACGGGCCTTTAGTGTTAATGTACACCTGTGCTGCACTGCAGCTAAAAAGATGCCTTTTTGTTGCAGCTGCTTCTGAAAACCGAGCTGAAAATCCCCATTCAAGCCTAGGGCACAGCATTGTAAGGCAGGCTCACCTGAATAGGATGAAAGGAGCATCCTGCAGCTGCATAAACTTTTTGAATTATAAGACAACAACCTCTACCATGATAAAAAAAAAAAAATGTTTCTGATTCTGTAAGAGAAGATAATGACTGATACTGCATGGGAGCTAAATCCTTGCATCTTTCCTCAAGCAGCCTTTAGGCCTACAGAAAGGTGGGCATCTTCTAAACTCCATGATCAATACTGTAACTTACTCTAATCACTGTCAGCTGAGAAGTCTAAAGTAATCTTACAAAGTTTATTTTTAAGGAACCTTATTAATACTTTTATAATGTAACCATAACAGCCATCTTTTTCTTTATTTTTTCCTTTCCTTTTGCTAATACAATATTTTTTGAACTATCACGAGATGAATAAGCTAAAACACAAAAAACGTATATACAGATTATCACGTTTTTATAGACAGCTGAAAACATAAATGACTAATCTGACTTTGCTGAAGTCTATATTGGTAAGTCTGGCCAGTTTTTTTCTCATGTTGTGTCCTTTTAAACATATTATTCATATGGAATTGTGCATAGACATGAAACCCAACACTCATTTTAGAGCAGCTATTTTCTAGCCAGTTTTTTTTTTAAGTCAATTTAAATGTTACCCTTACTTAAATTCCCTCCCTCCTGATACTTTGGGCTGCTCTTAAAGACTAATTTCCTATTCTTAATTCCCTTTTAGCTGTGTCATAGAAACAAATCTTTACTTTGAAGTTTGTTTCTTAAAGTGAAAAGTCTCACCCTTCTTACCCAGCTGGCTGACATTTTAAAGATTTTAATGCAGAACCAGGAAAAGATAAATCTCTTATTTTCCTCTTATCTAACATGGTTAGTCAATTTCAGGTCTGCTGAAAAGTTATGGAAAACTAGTAGAAATGAGACTAATGCTATTAGTCTCTGAGAAGGATGACATGGCTGAACTCCACTGCTGAGAGGACAGAGAAACCAACAGACAAATAGATACCAGGGGGTTACCTGCTGCAGAGCCTTAGGGCTGTAACATGAACTCCTTGCTGGTTTCTCCAGTCAGGGTCAGCAGGATCTGACTGCAGCACCATCAGTGGCAGAACTCAGCTTCCTTGGACCAGCTTCCACATGAAGTCTCGAAACGTCAGTGTAAATACACACAGAGTCCCGTCTGGCACACAGCTGGTGCCAGCTAGAGAACTCAACACCAAGCAGTCCAAACACCACTTGCAGCAAAACACACATTAAACCATCTCCAGCTGAATCCAAGCCCTGTGGAGGTGGGCAGCTCTGACAGGGACCCTTCCACAAGCTCATGCCCACACTGAATATGTTTTTATTGAGCACTCAGGCCAATGTCACAGGACTTGTTTTCTGCCTCCTTGGCATTGTCAAAGCACACCCCCAGCTGAAACCAGTCCTAATACACAGAAACACCCACAAATGACATAAGTTCTCGTCAGGAACTGTAGTGATAGTGGTGCCTTGGAATGATAAGGATTAATGAGTACCAATTGAAAGAGGGGAAATTTAGGTTACACATTAGGAAGAAATTATTTACTGCAATGGTGGTGAGGTACTGGAACAGGTTGCCCAGAGAAGCTGTGGGTGCCCCAGCCCTGGCAGTGTCCAAGACCAGGTTGGATAAGGCCTTGAGCAACCTGGGATAGTGAAAGGTGTCGCTGCCAAGGGCAGGGGCGTTGGGATTAGATGGTCTCTGAGGCCCCTTCCAATCATTATATGACTCTACAATTCTGTGAAAGACGGAGGAGAGGAGGGGGCGGCGGAAAGAAGAGGGAGAAATTTCCTGGCGCTGTCCTCACTGCCACCCTGCTTGCTTTGAAATTTAATTTTCTCAAATCCGTCTAGAGACTTTCTCTCTCCCTCACCTTTGCACGGTGCGAGGGAACGAAACGGACACATGGCGGCAGCGCCACCTGCGGGCGGGCACGGGCAGCGCCGCCTGCCACCGGGGCCGGCGCCGGGCGCTGAGGGCGGCCGGGGTCGGGAGAGGCCCCGGGCCGTGTCGGGGAGGCCCCGGGCGGTGTCGGGGAAGCCCCGGACCGTGTCGGCGATGCCCCGGGCGGTGTCGGGGAGGCCCCAGGCGGTTCGCGCAGCCTGGTGCGGAAAAAGCCGCTGAGCTCGGCCGTTGTTTCCAGTTCCGCGGCCACCCCGCTCCGAGCGCCCTGCCCGCTGCTGAAGGGCTGGCCCCGGCAGCAGAGGCTGCGGGCAGCAGGGCGCCTTTCCTCGGCAGTGCTGCTGAAGGGCTCAGCCCGGATCTCCAGAGCACGTTTCTCGCAGCGTTGCTGCCATACACCTTTCGTACGTCTTTTATTCTCTCTCCTGTTTGTGGTGAGAACGTGCGGGGAGGATAAGCAGGGAATGATGTGGAGAATGACGAGGTAAAAGTAACCGTCTGCAGGGACAACTGGGATGGGGAGGGCGCAAGTGCCCGTGTGTGCAAGGGGATTGTGACAACAGGAGGCAGAGATTGTCGTCCCACAGGGAAGATTGCAAGGGTGGACAAGGAAGAGAAAACCTCACAGTCTTTTTCTAGGTACTGTTTCCTTCCACAGATGAAATCCAAACCCTCATCAACCTGAAACTGGAACCCTTCTAAAGCCCCCTAATTCTTCTCTACCATCTTAACCCCCAAACCTCATTTCAGAGACAATCTCCTCCTCCTAGAGAATTCTCCCATTCCACCACAACAGTGAACTGAATTTCCATGTCCTCTCTTCAGTTCCCACATAGTTTTCTCATATATTTTCCATCAGAAACCGGCTTGGTGTGCCTTTTCACTCCTTAACTGATTTCTTCACAGGCAGCATTGCATGAAAGATAGGAACATAATCTTGGCAACGTGCTTTCTAAACCAAAGGGATTTTGAATTTTCCCATATTGGCTTTAAGGATTCACAGCTGAGGTGGGAACATGTGTACCTTTTACCTGACATTGCTGTTTTTGCAAGTGGATACACATTATCTTACACATATTAACAGTTTCCCCTAATCAAAGAAGACAAATCATAAAATTCAGCCTTTGATCCCATTTTGCCATGTGGTTTTCATACCTTAGATGGAGGGATCCTATGGGGTGATTCTAAGTCTCTTGAGTCTCTGCGCCTTCATGACTTCAACACAGTTCCCAAGGAGTACAGGTCTACTATTAAACTCTCCATTCATACTGAGTTGTTGGGTTTTGGGTTTTTTTTTCAACAGCCCTATTTGCAACAAGAGATAGAAGACAGTGGAAGAACATATAATATATTTATATATTTATATATTTAATAACATAAAGTAAGGTGTCAACTTTGATAAAGTTAGAGATCTGGAAGAAGCCATACAGGAGTCCCTTAGAGCTCCCAGAGGGAAACCCAGCCACTGCCACTCAGAGTAGATTGTTAACAGTGTGCTATCTCACTTCTCTGCATGTGCAGAGGAGACTCCTTCCCCCCTTTATCCACTCAATGCAAGGGAGCACTACACACTCATCCTTGCTTGGTTTTTACTTGGCAGCGATAACACTGGCTACATATGATGCAAAGATGAGATTCGGAATGTCTAGGATTGGCTGCTATTTCCAGTTGAAATGTGGTTACACAATAAAGAATTCAAGATTAATCTGTTTGAAATGCGAGAGATGTTAAGTGACAAGAAGCTGGGGACGGTGATTTAGAAATGGCAGCTCAATTATGCAGCTTGGAGAAAAACAAGCAAAGACTGAAATTGAGATTAAATGCCTTTAATTCATTCTATTTTGAACCGAAATTTGGATAACATTAGCTTCCTGGTGAACAGCCAGGCTCAGCTGCGAACAGTGCTGTCTAACGAGCAGTCTGAAGGCAATTAACAAAGGAGATGAAGCACTCACTGTGCTTCATAGGCTTTAGGCAGTGGCAGGAGGGAGACAGGAGGGGAATCACACTCTCCTTGAGAGATTCTCCATATAGCTTTGGCCAAATGAGCAAGCCCAAATGTTCCTATGAAGCAGGAGTTAACTGAGAATTTCTTTCTCTCTGTTGGTACAGGAAGGAGGCCATATCAGAGCCATAGACCATGAATAGTCATGATAAATGACCATGTCAGATTAACTCCCTCTACATGTGAGAGGATGAGGCTTAGTTCATAGTGTGTCTGCTGAATTAGTTTGCTCATTCTTCAAGGTTAGGCCTGAACAGCATTGACTTTTTGAGCTTTGCCAAGCCTGCCCTCAAGAGGAGACTCATATTCCATATGTGGAGCAGACATCTGAGTGCAGGCCATCTATGTAGTCTTCCCATACTTGGATGGTTTGGCCAACCAGCTCTAGGTGACCCTATTTGAGCAGAGAGTTTGAACTAGATGACTTCCAGTCGTGCCTTCCAACCTCAGCTGTTATTTTATGCACAAATTTCATGCACGAATTACAGAATCACAGAATCACATTCTGGGTCAGGTTGGAAGGGACCACAGTGGATCATCTGGTCCAACCTCCCTGCTCAGACAGGGTCATCCCAGAGCATATGATATAGGGTTGTTCCAGACAGCTCCTGAATACCTCTGGTGAGGGAGACTCCACACCCCCTCTGGGAAATCTGTTCCAATGCTTGATCACCTGCATGGAAAAGAAATTCTTCCTCATATTCCTGTGTATAGGTTTCTCCCTGTTGCCTCTTGTCCTTTTGCTTGGTACAACCAAAAATATCCTGGCTCCATCCTCTTCAGGTCCCAACTGCAGTGGGCCGACACTGGCTGGATAGCAGACACCCACCAAAGCCACTCTCCCAACTCCCCTCCATAGCTGGGCAGGGGAGACAAAATATAACAAAGGGTTCATGAGTTGAGATAAGGGCTGGGAGAGATCACTTAGCAAATACCATTATGGAAAAAACAGGATTGAATGAGAGATATTAAAGGAATTTGTTGCTAACAAAATCAGAGCAGGGCAATGAGAAGTAAAATGAGACCTTAAAAAACAATTTCCCCCCACCTCTCCCTCCTTCCCAGCTCTACCTCCTCCCCTGCAGCAACTCAGAGAGACAGGGAATGAGTGTTATGGTCAATTCTTCACACATCGTTTCTACCACTGCTCAAGGAGAAAAGTCCTTCCCCTGCTGTGCAGTTACACCTGCACAGTAACTTTTTAAAATTCTTCTTCTTAAGAATTGTCACAGAGGTGTTAACCATAATTTTGAAATTGTCCGGCCTTTTCCAGTAGCACATCGGTCTTGGAGCCACCAGGCATTTGTTCTGCTCGACATGAAAGAAGCTCCAGCATCTTCTCACAGAAGCCACCTGTAGCCCCCTGCTACCAAAACTGGCCATGCAAACCCAATACTCACACATTCACTGATGACATCCCCTCTCAATCATCTCTTCTTGAGGCTGAACAGGCCCAGTTCCTTCAACCTTTGCTCATAAGAGAGATGCACTAGGCCTTTAATCACCCATTGGTCCCATTCCAGGATCTCCATGTCTCTCTTGTCCTGAGCAGGCCAGAGCTGGACACAGATGCAGCCTCACCAGAGCTGAATGGAAGGGCAGGGTCACCTCCCTTGACCTGCTGACAATGCTTTTACTAAGGCACCCAAATCCAGTGCCTATTTCTCCACTGCTTTTATAATTCTCGTAAGTTACTGAAAGTGGTATTCAGAGCAAGCATACACACACGCACACACACACATATTAAGAAAAAAACACAACTTATACTGTTACATTTTACTTTCTGATAGAAATTACTATCCCAAGATAGTCTAAATTTTACATATTTTATCTCATTTACAAACAAGCTAGCCACCTTCTCCCCAGGAATACTTTACTTCTCTATTCTGAGAAAGTATTTTCACATTCTTTCAAGATAGCCTAGAATAGGAGCAGTATTTGAATATCTCAGATTACAGTGCCTCAGAGCAAGGAGAAGTAGTACCTCTGGTTTGATTTAAGAAGCTGCTTCCTAATGGAAACATATCAATGACTAGCTGAGGTATTCCTAATAAATCTATTACCTTGACACAACAACAAAAATAGATGTTCCTCATTTCACAAAAGGAGAAGCACAGAAAAACCCATTAGCAATGTGTAATCAATGAGTCAGAGTAAACAAAAGGAAAGGATGGATATCAGGAAAATCTATATGGCTGAAAAGAGTGAGAGAACAAAGAGATGGGAAAAGTTTGGGTGAAAGGCTTATAGTGATCTTAATGTGTACTTACCTATTTAAATGCACAGAAATTGCACACTTAGAGCCAAAAAGTTTGATACCTGCCTTTTGAACTGACAGGAAAGAAGTGATTCTGTTTTCCTTGAGTCACTCCTAAATTACTTTGTTTGGATATATGGGGAGGGGGGAAACAAACAAACAAACAGAAAACAACTCCACAAAACACATAAGTTCCTTGATAGAGTATTGCACCCAAAAAAACACCTGTTCATGGTTCTTAGCTAAATTCACTGAGAATGGTCCTGATTTTTGTTTCTGTTTTTTCTGTTCCTTCGTACATAACTGCAGCCAAATTTTTAGCCCTTTGTCTTCCAGCTGTAACATGCATCTAAGAATCCTTTTTATAACATTCTTATACATTTCAGATAAAGTGTGCAAAACCAGTATCCAGTCAGAATTCCCCATCTGCAGGTGCCAGTAGCAGCACGTAGCCATCATTTTATACAGAATGAAATGGTCACAGAAAGCCACAGACACATATACCACACCCAGCAAGGAACAAATTGAAAGTATCAACAAGGCCATGAATATGGGGGAAACCAAACTGATATCTCTTGGAGTCCTTCTTTTTTTAATCAGAAGGATATAGGACTTATGACCAGGAGCACAGGAATATAAGGAAAATATTTTTCCACATGTAGGAGGTAGACTGTGGAGCTAAAAAAAGAAAATTATCAGGGAGACACACAATCAGTAAAGCTGCACAAAAACCAGTTCCCTTTCAATGAAAATTGGTAAGATTTTTCAGTTTCCCTTACTAAATCACAATAAGTGAAAATCTAAAATGCATTCATAAATTAAACAAATACAAAAATACCTGTCTAGAAAATGAGATTCTGTTTTGATTATTTTGAAGGTCATGTTTTTAGAAGTGGCTTAATTTTATAAAGGAAAAATTAGTTGTCAAAAAGAAACTGGATTTGTTTATTTTTTGCAGAAGACTAAGAAAGATGTCAAAGTTCACATAAAAAAATAACACTAAATCTTTCCCACAAACAGACTTTTTCTTAAAAAAAAAAAAATTGAGTGAGAAAAAGAGCCACTGAAAATTCTGAAGCAGCCATAGCAATCTAATAACCTCTTCCACATCTCAGTCTATAGTAAAGCGTTGTTATGAACCGGTAGATTGACATTTTTTCTATGGGTGTTCTCCTTTTACCATGACACATTTCTTCTATAATAGATGTGAATGCATTTCTGGGCATTCATACACATGAAAGAGAGGAAATGAGGTAGAATTTACTCTTTTTTCCCTTCCAAATCTAACATCAATGAAATAAAGTCTAATAAAAAAATTAATGCAACTTTGATAACAACTACAACACAGATTGCTATAGATTAGTGATTATGGTAACAAAAGAGCCAAAGTAAAAACTAAGCTGGAACCATCTACTACTTGAGAGACACAGACCCTCTAAATGCCAGTGGTCTCTGTCCTTCTTAATTTCAATGTGAACAATGAATGTATTACCCTACATTTTGAGTATATTCCATGTGTGGATTGTAGTCTCATAGAACAGTTCCATCAGCATCACCATGTCCTTGTTCTGGTGTACCCACAATAAAAAGTATTCAGAGGAAGACACAGAACTACTCATTAAACTAGTCTCAATCTATTTCATGTTGTAATGATGCAATTCCTCCAAGAAAAACATGTTTGTCTTCATTGCAAGTGTACATCAGCAAGGAGCAGACAGTAGCTGAAATGCAATTTACAAAAAAAAAGAATAAAAGTGGTTAATTAGAGTATGCATCAACCGTTTAGTGGATGTAATAAAGAAACATGCAGAGAAAACTAATAAAAATTTCCTAGGTTGATGTCTATAACTCCTTGTTAAATTTTAAAGCTGTACATGAAATATAGGGAACTGTAGTCAAAATCGTATTAGCAATTCAAACTCCAGTCACAAACTGTAGCCCAGCTGTCTACAAGAGGCAGGAAGGATTTCAGTTTGCATTGTCAGATTTTCTTTAGAGGATAGAAAAGCATAAAATGTGATCTTTCTTATGGTCATCAGAAACGGTCAAAAATTCAGCAGATTGGTAATTTTGATCCTTATGAGCATCAGGCAGTCTGAGAATGTAGCAGCAGAATGGCAATTTAAAGCCAGCAGGGTAGGGAATAAATGACTCAAAATGACAGAAGTGGAGTAAGTGTGTCATCTAACCCAGTCTTCTTCTGTGAGAACGTGACCCCCTTAGCAGATGAGAGAAAGGCTGCGGGTGTTGTCTACACAGACTTCAGTAGAGCCTATGACACCATTTCCCACCACATTTCCCTGGAGGAACTGGCTGTCCATGGCCTGGATGGGTGTGCTCTTTGCCGGGTAAAAAACCTGGCTGGATGGCCAAGCCCAGAGAATGGTGGTGGATGGAGCTAAATCCAGCTGGTGGCTGGTCACAAGTGGTGTTTCCCAAGGCTCAGTACTGGGGCCTGTCCAATATCTTTATTGAGGATCTGATTGAGGGGGCTGAAGGCACCCTTAGTCAGTTTTCTGATGACCCCAAGCTGGCTGGAAGTGTTGATCTGCTGGAGGGAAGAAGGCTCTGCAGAGGGATCTGGACAGCCTGGATTGATGGGCTGAGGCAAACTGTATGAGGTGCAACAAGACCAAGTCCCAGGTCCTGTACTTGGGTCATAACAACCCCAGGCATCACTACAGGCTTGGAGAAAAGTGTCTGGAAAGCAGCCTGGTGGGAAAAAGACCTGGGAATGCTGGTTGACAGCAGCAGAACATCAGCCAGCTGTGCCCAGCCGACCACAAAGGCCAATGATATCCTGTCCTGGATGAGCACTGGAGTGGCCAACAGGACCAAGGCAGTGATTGTCTCCATGTACTCAGCACTGGCAAGGTCAGTTTTGGGGCCCCTCACTACAATGTGTTTTGACATTGAAGTGGTGGAACATTTCCAAGGACAACAAAACTGGGAAAAAGTCTGGAGCACAAGTCTTACGAGGAGTGGCTGAGGGAGCTGGGGTTGTCTAACCTGTGGAAAAGGAGTCTGGGAGGGGTGGGGACAAGATCTTACTGCTCTCTACAACTAAGGTGGTTATAGCAAGGTGAGGGTCAGTCTCTCAGTTACATTTATAAGCAAAAGAGACAGGACAACAGGAAATGTCCTAAAATTGCACCAGGGGAGGTTTGGATTGGATATTAGGGAAAAGGGTTGTCGAACATGGGAACAGGCTTCCCAGGTAAGTAGTTGAGTCCTCTTGCTGGAGGTATTTGAACAGATGTGTAGTTGTGGCACTTAGGGACATAGTTTTGTGGTGGACTTGCCATTGTTGGGTTAATGGTTGAACTCCATGATTTTCTTTTTCAACCAAAATGATTTTATGTTTCTGTGTTCCATATTTTGCTTATTTATGGCTAAATCTAAAGCTACATCAATGATTCCTTTAACTTCCTTAGCGTTTTCTGACCCAAACATTTAGAGACAAGGACTGATAAAATATTGCACTACAGGG
The DNA here is from genome assembly GCA_008694505.1 of Cyanoderma ruficeps. Lineage (NCBI taxonomy): Eukaryota > Metazoa > Chordata > Aves > Passeriformes > Timaliidae > Cyanoderma > Cyanoderma ruficeps. The sequence goes on along the minus strand of VZDJ01007754.1, from coordinate 36,903,046 downwards.
TCATATAACCAAGCGATATTTAGATGTTTTAGTCCAGAGCCCTTCTGTTGTAGTGCATGGTGTAACAAACATTTATGCAAGACAGCCCACAGATCTACCTGTTCTGCACAACATGGCACAAGCTGAAGACGGTAGCAGAAGATCAAAAGTCACCTGCAACACGTCACAAGAAGAAAATAATGAAACGCCCAGGTTGCCTTAGGATGTACGTGACACCCTTCTGTTACCCAGGAGAACGCCAACCACATTCAACAATTCCTGACCTTCTGACCTGGGAAAACTTCCTCCTGCCTTTGTATCTAGTCATTAATTTAATCCTGACTCTATAAATTCAGTACATCAGCCAGACACTTCCCGGCATCCTGTCTTGCAACCACATCAGAAAGCTGACTTACATTTCCAGGGAAAAGGAGGGGAACGTCTCCTTGCCCTGCCGGCTGTGCCCTGACCTACCGGATTGCTGCGGTGCAAATGGAATGCAAACAAACAGCAATGCCACATCCTACCACAACATCTGAGGCTTCACCTGCTGACTCCTATAATTGCATTAACCTTGCTTGCAAATACCTCGTACTAGTGAGTCAGTGCTATTTTATAGTCAAACAAAATCTTCAAGTGTCTTTTTGCCACCTTTTCATGTTATGGTCTAAGGTTTACTGCAGAAGTTTCCATTTGAAGTCCCTAAGAATATGTATTTGAACAAGGCACCCTTACTTTTCTCTCCTTTTTGTAACATTATGCTGTCTCCGTTTTCATTATTCCAGGGGAGAAGGGCATCTGTTTCCTTCTCACTACTGATGGAGCCATGCTTTGACTGTCAAGAGCAATCAGCTTTAGTGTCTGTGCCCTCCATAAACACAGACCTGTCCCTTTCTGCAGGGATGTTAATGGATATTGTGTCCCATAGCTTTTTCACTCCTTCAAACAATAGCTCCCTGCAAGCAATAGTAAGCGGAGAGAAACAACAGAAAAGTGAAAAGAAATGAGAAATAAATTGTTTATAGTAGCAGAGGGATTAGTTGGGGGGGGTTCTTAAAATTATTACTTTGTGACTACTCCTCATCAAGTTTCCCGAAGTCCTCATTAAATTTTCCAAAGCTAAAAAGGCAGCATGCTTCAGCCATTTATGGAGGGGTTAAAATCAGCAAAATGTAGTAATTATCTTTTCACAGCATGGTGTATTGCCATCTTGTGGATGGTTTACCTATACTGTGCTGAAAATGTGAATAAGTGCAGTTTTCTTTTTGCAATCTTATGTAAGCATAACCATTTAAGAAATGTAAGGGGGGTTGGTCGCAAGTGAATGAAGTATCACATAAACTGACAAAAATCTTAGATAACCTTAGTACCATTCCATCAAACTATTTCTCTTTTATGCGTGGCTGCTGTTTTTCTCAACTGTAACCTGTATATTAATTGCTTCACTTATGTCCTTCTTCCTTGTTTTTTGCTTTATGTTTAATAAGTTCAGAGACATTTTTCTTATTTTTGCTTTTTAATACATTTTGTATTTGATTTTGAAAATAAAACTCCTCTAATCAGATTCTGTGAAATTATTGAAGTAAATTCAGCAGGAACTTTGATGTGACCAACAAGTAAAATAATTAGCTGAACAGTCATCAACAAAATGCAAAGATAAAAGCTATATTGCAACAGACGTGTATTAGTTACATGTTTATATGTCCTGCTCAATGGAATGATTCTTTCCTTAGGTATATCTCCAGAATACCCTCCAGAATGGCTGCATAATAAACATCTACACAGAAAACTAAATGCAGTAAAGGGAAGGGATCTCTGCTTGGTAATATACATCAGCCCAAGACATGTTCTCCTGAATAGCAGTAGACTTGGGCTGGCACTTTAATGCTTTCCTGGATTAATGCCCATAGAGAGAGATCTGTGTTGATTATGAAACTGTCCTGCTTTAGTGACAGTGAGAAGAATAAATGACAAAGTGACTCTTAGTGTTTTCGTCATTCCTTTGATCTCACTCTCTTGCATAAAGATGTAAATCAGATATGACAAAATCAAGAGAAAAAACAGTGGAATCAAGTGAAGTTACACTGGTAATAGATAAACACTAAAACAAGATAATTGCTCTCAGTTACCATTTAAAAATCTCCCTTAGAAAATCTTCTGTATTTTTAAGCCTTTCACACTTATTCTTATGTTCCCTGGATTTAAGTGCTCAATATTTAAGGAACCTGAATTTTCTTCAGTCTGAAGAAGGTGACACTCTCATTTGACCTGCTGCTTCCAAAGGTGGCTGAAGCAACTTCCCTGCAAAGGAGTTGTGAACAATTGCTACCTTCAGTGTTTGCATGGGGATTTCTGAAGGGGGAAAAAAAAATTTTACTAACCAAAAAACACCCCCCAGATCCAAGCACCCTCTTTCCTGTGGTCCACTCCATAGTTGTGGCCAACTGTTTCCTAGCAGAAACAAGGACCAATTTTCACAGGCTTCCACACTGGAGAGATGAACAAATAGATCAACTACTGTTCCCCATTGATAACTGCTGATACCAGCATGTACTTCCTAGAGTAGTTCTTACATAGTCCTGCAGCTGCAGCACACGAAGCTCACACTAAACAAAAGATCATCCAGGGAAACACTGATCTTCAGGGGAAGCAGGGATGAATCACTTCCTTTTTATAGTTCTCTGCCCTCCATCTTGCTTCTATGGGAGATTGGAGCAGAGAAACAACAACAATATTCATTTGCTGGAAAAAAGAAAACCATGATTTCCAGCCACAGTTTGTCATTCAATTGTGTTACTTATAGCAGTTTAAACAATCCCAGGCCTCCTTCCTTCTCCATCTTTGTGATGCAATGCATGCGGTTTTGCCCCAAACTCTGAGACCATTGTCCTGATGAAAAATAACCTGCCAAAATGAACTTGGCTCTTTTGTACCTGGTCCCTTACGTTGTTCATTGCTCACCTACATGGGCAGTAGAAGAGAGAGGAGATGTAATCTGCAGCAATTAGCCATAGGAACAGTAAGTGAGTAACCGGTAGAACCTGCTTGCTTTCATGATGAGTTCCTGAAATGTACATCAAGTTTCATCTATAAAGTCCTTCTTTTTTTCAGGAAGCATTACCATTTTCAGAAAGCATTAAGCTTTCAGAAAGCTGTCTCTTGAAAAGCTCAGGCCAAATAGGACTGTGTTTGTACTGCAATTTGGGCAATACAAAGTTAGAAATTATCTATATATAAATAGGAATTTCAAAATTGCCTTGGCACTTTTCTCTAATGGATTTGAACATCTGTTTTGAAGTGTAACTGTACTTGTGTAACAATTCCCAGGGTAGTAACTACATTGCTTGAACAGAACAAACCCGGGTCCTTCTGTGCTAAAAACACAAGTCCCACAGGATTTCCAGTTTTCCGTAGATAAGCAATTAATTCAGCAGGTAGCAGCAGCAGACACTGATGTGCCCACACAGTGGGTTGTGTTCTACATAACCAACCTTTAAATTTCACTCCCAACACTTTAGATGATGAGAAGGGGAGGTGAAGCAGTTGGCTGGACTGAATTAACTTGTCTGTGTTCCAAGTGAACCCCTGATTGCTGGTGTTAATAAAACATGCAGTAGAAGGTGGCCTTCAAATTCTATCTTCATTTATTTTTTGATAGTTTGCAAATAGAACGGCCATGGTCCAGGCATGAAGAAGACACAGCAGCCTCAAAAATAAGCTAAAGTATGGTTCATTTTTTTCAGCTATGCTGTGAAATCCAAACCAGTTGGCAAAATGGTTCAGCCACTAGAGTTGAACAGAGCATGGCTGGGGCCCTGAAGTTATGTTGAGTTTAGCTATGAGTTGTGCTGGGAGGCATTCTGTATTTAAGGTCTGTCCTGGGGGTGACTTTATGATGGTTGTATCCACAATCATCAGTTCTATTTATGCTGGATATTAAGTTCTGCACCTTTCACACTGGTTCTGAGAGCAAAGGGAGGAGAAGCAGTGTGGGGTTTGTTTGCAGACACTGCACTTGCTGCCCCACATTGTCTCTCACAGACTGTGTTGTCTGCAGCACGGACAGTGGGAGAGAGCTCTTTGCTTTTTAATTAGTTGTTTTTAGCTAGCTGAGGCAGAGAAGTTTCCCAGACTGTGGCTTTTCTTTTTCTTGGAACTGATTGGCCCTGATCTGGACTGAAAAACCCAGAAAAACACCCGGAGCTCACACCTGTGGCCTGTCAGGGCCTGGGACATGGCATTTTCCAGCACCAAAGGGACTGATAAGAGACTGAGCAAGCCGAGCTACACACAAGGCAAAGACTTTCTGGATTTGCCATCTCTTCAGAACAGCAAGAGGTTTTGCTGTTTAATGTTATTCATCTTCTATGCTTGTGAATATTTTGCTTGCTAAATAATAAGTTCTTTTTCACTTTTCTCCAAGGAAATATTTTCCCGAACCAGCTGGGGGAGGGGCCACTTGAATCTGCTTTCTAGAGGGACCCCTTTGAAAGTTTCCTCACAAATTTGCCCTAAACCAGGACAAGATCCAAGTACAAGATGATGACACTTGGCATTTCCCAGAAGCTGAAAGCTGCAGGTAGTGGCAGAGCAACTGGCTGTGATGCAGCAGTACTGTCAGTGCTGCCAGCCTTAATACAGGGTGACTGCAAGTGCCCAGAGGTTTGTTCCTGTTCAGTTTCTGCATTTCTGCTTTGTATTTAGAACAAATAACTCCTCCCTAGGTAACTGCAAGTAGGATGTCCCAGGAGCTGCAGGGAGCCCTAGTAGCATTGTCTTGGGACACATAGGAATTGTCATCAATGACAGAAGGTGCCATTCAAAGGAAAATGTGAATTTGAAGTACATGTCATTTAAAGATGCCTCATTGGAAAAAATGTGCCTTCATCTGGACTTACTGATTTCTGTCTGGAGGGTCAATCACTACATACTATATCTGGATAATATAAAGGCCTTTCCTGATAAATTAAACCCTTGTGTGCTGTTTTTGTTGTTGGTGGTGGTTTTTTTACTTTGAACCATATTAAAGGAAAAGAGAGTATTGATTAGACCTAGCAGGTGGTAAAAGAGTTTATCCAGGCTGCAACCTCTTCAAGTCCAGCCAGTTTCAGCTTTCCTATTTTAAAAGCATTAACCATTTGCTCTGTGCCTGGCAGTCAGGGAAGAGAAACCATGGAATGGAATGAAATTGCTTTACTTCTTAGGGAGGGAAGTGGAAGGAGACAAGGAGTTTCATAATGACTTCAGAGTTGTTATCATGTCATCTCTGGTGCATATACAAAGTTAAGCACCCTGGAAAATGCTGTACATATCCTCTGTAGAATGCAGTGTTGAAACTCTCTCAAAAAAATTGCCTACACTGAAATCAGACCTGGAAAGCATCCAAATCACATAGACTGGGAGAGGAAATATCATGTAAGGCAAAGAGAAGAAAAAGCACCTAAATAAGAGGTTTAATTCAAAATCATTCTTGAAAACTAAAGCTACTGGAAAACAAGGAAGGGGATCATAGACTGCAACCTCAAGGATTTTATTAAAAGCAAAGTGGAGATTATGAAAGCATTTTTTAGGAATCAGAGAATATCTGTGTTAGTAGTACTGTTAAAACCTTAAAGATGAAAAGAATTTATAATTATGGGCATTTATAATGTTGTACTTATATGTAGCACTCTGTAGAAACAATGAAACTGATTTTAGGTTCATTAACCTGAGCATCTGAAATGCCCTTGCAACACCTCCTGAATTCAGTGGGGGGTTTCTGAGCTTCCTTAAATGTTACTTCAGTCAGGCAAAAAAAATCCTGAAAACAGCAGAATATTTTATATAGAGAGATTGTTGAATCAAGAGCAGAAGACAGGTGTCACAGTGTTTTGGGCTTAAGTGTAGAAATTCACTTTCTCAAGACCAAGTCTGGCAAGGCAGTTCTAAAACTCTAAGAAAAAGTTCTTATTTTTTCAACATTTTCTTGATGTATACTTTATGCTAAGGTTCTGCTGATAAAATGGTTGCATAACAGATGCAGATTTGCTCATGGTACACTGGAAGGCAAGAAGTGGCAACACACTGATTCCCACAAAGATTTTTCACCCAAATGACGTTTGTCACTTTATATTCCATATCCTTCATCCCACCACTGCTGCCTAGAAGATGGATTGGACTTGACTCTTGCTCCAATGATATGTGTGATGGCTTTAGCTGCAGTGCAGAAGACTCCATGAGCATGTGTCACTTTTCTTAGGTCAGGGCTGCAAAATAAAAGGCGCAACCTTACCACAAAACAAAACTACCATGTTACATGGCCTTGATTGCCATGCAGTGTGAGGAGAACTCCATTATAATCTATACTTACAATTATTGTAATATGGTTATGATAAACAAAGCTGTGAAATAAAAGGTTAGCTTTGCATTATTTGTCTGCTTCTTGAAATGATGCTTACTGCTGCTGGAATTCCGTGTTTATCACATCCCACAGGCTGCCAAGCCAAATCTGCCCTAATTTGAAAGAAATTATAAATTCAAATTGGTTTATACCAGTCCTGACAACATCACCAGGAATCTAAAAGCCCGTGTGGTTGGCAGCATCACCAGGAAGAGAGGTTTTGAAAGGTTTGGAATAGCAATTAAGTGAACAGGGCTCTAGGTACTAGATAATGCAGAGGGACATCCATCCTTCTGCTGAATGTTAATGGAGTAGGGGGAGCATGGGAAGGATGATAATCACTGGAAGCTGCAGATGTGATTCTGGAAAGATAAATGGATTTTGATTAAATATCAGGATGCATTTTCTTTCTTTATATATCTTACTGTTCAACACAGAATGACCCTTTGGGTGCAATCCCAAACCCTGCTGAAGATTGCCATCAATTCAGCAGACTCAATATGACACTTGCTAAATTACTTCATTCCCTTCAGAAGAATACAGGCAGAAGAACATTTTTGACACCTTGGTGAAGTCATGAGTATCTCCAGTCACACTCAAATGCAGCTGCTTGAGGCTGTATGTCCATTTCATTTTAGCAAAACAAATTGATTTCCTGAATGCAGTAGGAAGAGGTTAAGACTTAGTTCCAGCTCTGCATGCTAATATCAGGGAAAGAAAAATCCATGTCTGTAGACAAAAATGTAAACAAAAGAAGAATTGAGGGTTTTTTTAATCACATCATTTAGCCATCCTAATTTTATCATTATAATGTAAACAACATCTATGGAATAAGCAATTCAGGACACAGTGAGATCTGAAGGCTTTCCACATTGTCCTGTCACAGTCAGGGAGAAACTTACACTTATGATCTAACTCTCATGAAGATATCATGATCCACCACCCAGTTATTCTATTAGAAAACTGCATTTCTGCCCTCAGATTTCTGGAGTTTCTTACCTTAGTTTTTAACAGACTGTGCCTTTAGGAAAGGAAGAAGTCTGACTCTGTTGTATTTAATTCAGCCTTTAAATGCCCAGGACTGTGCATAGTGACTATGGGAAGAGAGAGATGGGAAAGTCCATCCTGCAGTCCTTGGGAAGTAATGCTCCAGTTGCTTTGCAATACAGCCCCAGCTGTCCATGTTGCTCTGAGCCCTTTGTGCCCAAAGTGCAGCCCCTTTCAACCAAGTCCAGTGGTATTGATATGAAACTTTACTACGGCTGCTAAACCAGAACACACCTCAGCTAAGGCCAAGATCTCTGCCTTCACAGTAATGTTGAAGTTAAAAGAACAAAAAAGAACAATAAAATACACCTGTTTCCCCAGGTCAAGTGGCTTTTCCCATGATAGAAATCTACATTTCTATGTCTTGCTGGCCTTTCAGTGGAGTTCTTTGCCATCTATTCTGCCAGGCTCATATCAAAGAAAATTGACAACTGTTCCCTACTCAGCTCAGACTTCCTAGCCCAAGGTACAAACATCCTCCATGGTGTTGACCTCCTCCAACATGTTTCTTTTTGGCTATTCCTCAGTCTCTTATTGCACTTAGAAACACAAAAACTGCCACACTGGTTAAATGCCAGTTCAGCCCAGAATGTGGACTTAACAGCACTTACTAACCAGTATTTCAGGGAACAGAGGTATCCCATGATATAATAGAAGTACAGAAGTAAAATAAATGCAGCTTTCCAGCAATTAGCTGTTTAGGAGCTGATATTTGGGAACTTTTACTTGACCACAATGTTTAATACTCAGAAAGCTGATACTTTTTATTTCATCTAATATCTACTTTTTAATCCTTTTGGCCTTTTCTTGCAAAGAGTGCTATGACTTAATTGTGAATAGTGTAAAAAATACTTGCTTTTGTGTTTGTTTGGGTTTTTTTTAATTCATTGTTGATAATATCATTGGTATCTTCTCAACTCCAAGGACAAAAAAATTGCATATAAGAATTCCCAATTCACCTTTCCTAAACCATTTATAGTACTACAGGCTTTTATTATATTACTTTCTCATTCATCTCTTTTTCAGACTGGAGAGCCAAAGTCTGTCTTTGCTGTTGTGCATCTTGGATCACCTTGCAGCCCTTCTCTATCTCATCTCCAGGTTTGTTATACCTGCCTTGAGGCTGCTGAGGAAGAACTGTACACTCCTTCAAGCTGTGGAAGCACTGTGAATTTATGCAGTGACATAAGAACATTTTCTGGGTTTGCTCCATCCCTTTCTCAATAATTTGTTGTGTTTCATTTGTTCTTTTGACCTTCCATGAGCATGGATCAGATGTTTCCAGAGATCTATTCACAGTCACTCCAAAATTTATTTCCTGGAGAGTAATAGCTAGTTAGAGCCTGCTAATATGTATGAATAGTTTTTAGTTATTTTTATTCCATTTACATTACTTTGCACTTATGAGCATCAATTTTCATTTGTCATTTTATTAGCTAGTTACACAGTATTATGAGATTCTGCTACAGCTCTTTGCAGTCAGCTTTAGATTAGACTGTTCTGAATAATTTGTTATCAGCTGCAATCATCTCAATGCAGTATTTATCCTCTTTTCCAGCTCTTTCCAGCACTCATACTTTCCATTCTCTGCACCACACAGATTTTTCTAGAACATGGTCATCGCCCCCTTCTCAGTCCTTTTCTAGGCTTCCTCCTCAGAACACCATGAAAAAAGAATGCTCCTGAGTCTCCCATTCAGTTAGCACATCTACAACAGGCTGTCTGTGTGGGATTTGTCCCACCTAACTTTAAATGGTGACATCTATTTCTGAGCCAAGTTCTCTCTATAATGAAATAGGGAGGAAATAGGCAGCGCTACAGTGGAAGTGATCCAGCTCTAATGTAAATGTCTAAAATGCATCAGATGATTCATGTCCTAAAAGTGTTTATTCCTCCTCATTGACTCCAAGGGAGACTACAGTGAGTGGAACAGATGCAGATTATCTACGTCAGAGGCAGAGACATCATAAATTAGGTGAGAAGAATCCTGCTTTTCCCACGCAGATCTCACTGGGCTACAACCACATAATTTTTCTGATGGGCTAAAAATCCAAGAATCACATTCTTTAAAAACCTCAAAGCTGGAATAGGGGAGGACTTGGTGTACCAGAAGTCTACAGGGCAGCATCTTTGTGATTTCCTACACAGGGATAATGCAGCTCCCTTTGCCCTGTATGCCCTGTGTGCCACATGGCAATGGGTCCACGTGTAGCCAGGAGCTGGTTCAGCTGGATGCAGGCTTTCTAGAGCAGAGAGGGCATAGCTGCGCACAGGCAATATTTCACATGCCCTGTCCCCCATTCCTGCATTATCCTGGCTCCAGAATATCATAATGTCACCACAGTTACTATAAGAATGCTTTGATTTTCTGCTTTTTTCCTTAGAAATGTGATTTGCATCACTGCATCATTTCTGTAGCATCATGCCTTCCACAGAAAGACCAAGCTTATAATGGGTATGTGTACTTCAGCTTCTTCTCTGTCCCAGCTTACTCACCATCCTTTCCATTCCAAATCACCTGTCACAGCAATCAAGAATCATGCCTGCCAGGGCATCATTCACTTACAGCTTGCAGCTTGTTCCCTCCAGAAGTTAATGGCAAAAGCTACATTTCTTAAAAAGCAATGTTCCCACAAGAGTCCACTGAGATAGCTAATATAATCCTGAGACACTTGGCAAAGTTACCTCTGAGATCTGTTTTACAGACAATAATACAAAGGAAAAGTGCTGAACTCAGGGTGTACAAAAAAAAAATAAAGTATTCTAAAAAAATCTTATTCCTTTTCCTTTATGCAATATCCACCAGGGCACAAATATCCAGGGAGAATCTTGTTCTAAAGCTTTAAAATGCTACTGCAAATTAATGTGCCCTGGCTAATACCCTCAAGCAGCTGAACTACTCTGAAAACATGGCTTATAAAAATACTTTTTCCTCTGTCAAGGATATATTCACAAAACATAGCCTATAAAAAGTCTTTAAAATTAGAATTATTTCTTTTATTTCCAATTAGACTACAAGGCATCTTCTGACCCTAGCTTGGATTAAATACTGTCTGAGAAAAGAGCCATGAAGCAGTAAGATAAAGTATAGTAGACAGACAATATTACTGCTTACCTCAGGAGGAATGGAAATATTGAAGATGGTAACAACACAACCTTTTATTCACTTTTATTTTATTATGTATTTTATAATGTTCTTCACTACAGCTGAATCTGGAAGACCCATGTCCTCTCCAGATAGAAACCACTGGACGTGGTGTTTGGCTTGGGATTCATGCCCAGAAACCTGTGAGTAATGCCAGCCCAGGAGTGGCAAAGGAGAGAAGCTATTCTCCTGAAAGAAAGCTTGAACCAAGAGAGGAGACAGCAAAGAATTATTTAAGACTATTCCATGGTGAAGAGGACAGAATGTCATTAATCTAATTACCTAATTTTTAATCTAACATTTAACACAGACATCCTGTACGTTTTTCCACGTAAGTAATGGGAGAGACTTTGCAAAATTGCTTATGTACTCCCAGGAATCATCAGAACAATGAGATGGAAAGCACTGGAATTCAGTGTAAGGCCCTGGCAAATGCCTGATAAATAAACCTTTAAGAAACTATAACATGGAGATGGAGGCTAAGCTAATATAATGAAATATATAAAGAAAAATCAAGTGATTGCTGTAATAAACTGTTGCTGTATGAAGGTAAAGCTCTTCTGTGCCCAGTGGTACAATGTGGATGTTCCAGCTGAGTGGTCACGTCTAGTCCATTTTACAGTCAGTGGAAAAGAACCAGATATTCTGGGGTATAATTAATTTTTTCTTAAATTAGACCCTTAAATTAGGACGCAGCTGTGGAAACCCCACATCCAGAATCCTCTTGTGAGCAGGCTACCATCCCTGTATTCCTACTGCTTATTTTTATTAAGGAATTTTCTAGCTGTTATTGAATGCAAATGATGTGTCTCAAGAGCCTTATTATTTATCTATGCATTCAGAAAATCTCATTGAGCTGCATTCTTGTGTAACTGTTTAGGACCTGCACAAATGCTAATGGAGCACTCTTATGCTTGTCAGAAATTGATTCCTCTCTGCTCTGTAGAAGAGTTTTCCATAGAGCTGCTTCCTCTCAGAGTTATTCATAGAGCTTCTTCTTCTCCCATAATTTTTTTTATCTTAGGAAGTTAACAGACTTGCAGTTACAAACTTGAATTTTGGCATTATGTGTGTTTTATATGCCATATCTAGAATAAAATATAAATGATAAATACTCTCCCTCATTAGAGGCTGTTTCAACAGTCTGAGACCTGGCCCTTTTGGCAGCCCACAAGTGCCATGTGCCCTAGGGGCCAGGCTCCACAGTCAGTATTAATAACTTTAATTTCTGTAAATACAAAAAAAAAAATCAAATTTTTCCTTGTTTCAAAGTAGGCAACTGAAATCCAAATTAAAGTAAAGGCATATACGACAAGTTTTAGGAATCTTTGAGTTTTTGAAGATTTCACTGATACTGCTTTTTTTTTTTTTTTTCCCTAGCACACATGCTGCTTTTCAGATATTGTAATACAGTTTACAGAAGTGGCTAAAAGTTTTCTCCATTTTGCCTACCAGGAAACGCATTCATCTCATTTTTAGCACTTAATTCTTGAGTATTCAGAATTAGTCACATCAAATGAAATCGTGGAAAAGTTCCTTTTAACTACAGCAGGTCCAAATTTCACCCCAGGCTAGATTTTTCAGAACAGCTGCTGGTTCCTGACTCTGAGAGAGATCAGTGGAAGTCTGAAGTGCTCAGAGGAGCAAAAAATCTGGGTCTAGATATAGGAACCTCAGGCTGAGCAAAAGCAAAGATATTTCAGTTCAAGCACTGCTTTTGAAAATTTGCCTGCACATGTAAGAATTTATCACTTTCAATGATCTAGTCATGATCTTCCCACTGGGCTGCAGAGCCTAACCTGTGAGATTATCACAGTAACAGCTAAGGTAAAAAGCCAAAAATATCTTTTTTATCAACGCAGCTCTTCTTGTAATTTGAGTGCTTTGGGTTGCTCATTGCAGCTTTGCCTCGTGCAGGCCAGACGCAGAGGGAGGTAGAGGATCTTGACTGAGATAAATAATGTAGTGTAGACAAGGCATTACAGGAACGTCTGTCTGCTTTGGTATCTCCCTCTGCTTTTCCAGAGGGGATAATGGGCTTTGACATCTTGCCAGCCCTGCCATCCTAGAGAAGAGTTCATTGCTAGTTCAGCTCTGTGTCTCCTGTTTATCCACCATCAGCCACAGCACTCTTAGGAAATTATTTCTGTCTGGTATTTCCATCCTGAAAAGCTACCTTACAATGCACAAAACAGTGTTGTTACATGCACAGCTCATGGTGATCTCCAAGGAAATAACTCCTGCATTTTTCCCCTATGCATGGGGCAAATATGTAGGAAGCTTTCTACCTATTCTGAGTATGATGAATATTTGTATTTTACTTACTCCAATTTTTTTTTTAATTTTATTTTTGTGTCTCTTGACTGTTATATATTAAGCAGCAGTCATTTGAAACAGCTACTTCCCGGCAAAGGGAAATCAGAATCCATTGAATAAATCCCTGATGAAACAAAACGCTGAATTTTCTGTATTGTCTCCTGGAAATGGCTTTCAGTGAGCTGAAGCGCAAAATAGTATCAATAAAATTAACAACAGATGAAGAAAAAACTAAGAAGTGAAATAAAGAACTGAGAGAGAATTTTTCTGGTCAGGCTTGCAGACAGCAATTTAAATGGGAAATCAGGAAAACTTTATCTCACAGTGTGTGCAGGAGGAAAACATTACACAAAATGACTAGGTTGGAAGAGACCTTTAAGTTCATCAAGTCCAACTCAGCCCTAACAACTCAACTAGACCATGGCACTAAGTGCCACATCCAGTCTTTTTTTAAAACACATTCAGGGATGGTGATTCCACCACCTCCTTGGGCAAAGCATTGCAGTATTTTATCACCCTTTCTGTAAAAAAAAATTGCCTAATATCCAACCTGTATTTCCCTTGATGCAGCTTGAGACTCTGCCCTCTTGTTCTGTCAGTTCCTCCCTGGAGAAAGAGACCAACTCCCACCTGACTACAGCCACCCTTCAGGAAGTTATAGAGAGTGATAAGGTCACCTCTGAGTCTCCTTTTCTCCAGGCTAAACAACCACAGCTCCCTCAGTTGTTCCTCACAGGGCTTGTGTTCCAAGCCCCTCACCAGCCCTCCTCTGGTCATTCTTGCAGTACTTTAAAGGTGATGATAAAGAAGGCAATGAAGGCAAATTCCACAAGAACAGAAAAAGTAAATGAAGAAAAACAGGAGCAAGTTTGGACAGCTAAGTCCAGATGCCCAAATAGGTTGGAAGATGCCACGGTATCAGTGACATGCTACTGTGAAATCTTTATTTTCTCTGCCCTCCCCACTGCTCTTCACATCTTATGTCTTGTGACTACTTCCAGCACCTCATTGTAATAATCCCCAGGACCTCTCTGTCCTGCTGTGCCATTTCACCTGTCCCTGATATTCCTGGAAACCCTGGGAGCTGTAAATGCCCTCCCCAGGCAGGCCTGCTGCAGCACCAGCAAGACCCTGGCACATACCCGCAGCTGCAGCTCCCCCAGCAGCCTGTTTCCTCCTTGCTCTGCCCCATGCTCAGAACATCCTGTGTAAGGCAGTGTGCTGCTCTATTCTGTCATGCTTTTTCCACATTGATCCACTTTTATTTCAAGCTCCCAACAAAACTGCGAGGGGAAAAAAAATTCTGCTTTTACAGTTTTCCTAAAAATCTTTTTCTTCTGTCTGTCCCCTGCTATGCAAGGCCTTTGCTAAGTGACTGATGCTCTTCTGAATATACTTTATACTTCCTCAGTTTATGCATAACTTCATCAAAACTAGTGTGTACTTCCTCCCAAAAACTCCTTGTTCTATTCTGGTTTGTTACCCATCGTCCTTCATGGCATTGCAACTGAAGTGAGTTATTTAGGGCAGGGACACTGTGTTTCCGTTTCCATTACAGAAAGCTTACTAAGTTCTCCATGACTATAAAATAACAGTTTTCCCAGGATACTTAGTTGGAGAAAGGTTAGGGGACTCCAGAGAGGCTGGTCACTTCAAGTCCTGCAAGCCCTGCTACTTGATGTTGTCATTCCACAAAGCATTCCTTCAAATGAGCATTTTTGTGGCTGGGTGCCAGAAAATTATGCAATGTCTGTAAAATGTGAGGCACGGAATGGATTAGTACTTTGTCTGTCAGCTGAAAATCTGGGTTATTTTCATGTTCTGGGATGAAGGTGGTTCAAAGGAATCGTGAAGCTGCCACAAACATTCTGTTACTGTTTGTCTGTTCTAAGCTAACGCTGAAATATCTGCGGCAGTTCTGCTTCTGTTCCACCACTCTGTAGGCAAAGGATCATTGCAGGAGATGTGAAAGTGGGACACACGATCTGCAGCCCACTTAAACCCAGGAAGTTGTGCAATTAGTTTAATTCAAAGTGATAATTGACCAACTCGACTGTTCCTAGTATAAAAAGAGCAGGAAAGATGGTTTGGTGCTAACTGTGTCTCAGCCACTTCAGGCTTTCTGGTTATCTTCTTTATATATATAATTAAATACATTTGAAGGACCAATCTGGAGGCTAATGAGCTTTTACAACTCCCATTGAAATTAAAAGCAGCTGCACATGTTCCTGAGGTTTGGAAAGAAATATATTCATCTCATAAAAAATACATTAGATGACCATTAAAGTTCTAAAACATGACAATAAAAGCAAATACATTTATAATTAGTGCTGCCCCTCATTCCTTAGACACAGGCTGGCGTCTCCACTGCTCAATCAATGCCTTGCTTTTACTTTGTACTTTCCTAATTTTGCCTTCATGTTTGCATTCAGAGTTCTTCTGGATGAAAAGTACCATAAATAAGCAAGCTGCTATTACTGCTGACCACAGTCTATGATGTCCTCCCAAAGCTTCTTGTTTTCCTGGGTGTCAGAATGATTTGAAAGGAATTGGTTACATGAGTGATGAGTGCTTGTTCTCATCTGAGCAAGTTGCTCTAGAATAAACAGAGGAATTTGAGACAAAGATTTCATTTAGGGACTTACAAATGCAAAACTATTTCATGTCAAAGGTAGAGAGTGATGATGGTGCCAAATGATGGAACAAAGCCCAGTGGTACATGACTGATTGCTTTGGGAGGCAAAGCTTTTATTTATCTCAAAAGGTAGATTATAAAAAATGTTGGCAGCTCACCCCTGAATATACACTCCATTTCATGTGACTGGAATTCCAGTAAAATGTGTCATATTAAGGGAATTAAAAGTTGATGATTATATTGACAGGGGCAGAGGAAACAGACAAATAGATTATTTTAGTGGGCACAAAGATTCATTATCTTGCGAATCTCGACAAAGTACATAAAGTAAGTGTTGACAATATAAGTATTTTCGCATAAATAGTGGTAAATAATGCTGTAATATGGCAGTTGCACAAACTAATGTGTCTCTGCAGACCTTGAATGGACTCATAGGATAAATTTGTTTGAACAACCATATGTTTTATCACAGTCATAAACACTGAGTGTGGATTCTGAGACTTGTAGACTGAGATCTTGGAAGGCATGGATGCTATAAATATCGTAGAGGTCCCAACATGTAATCAGCTAAATGTGTGTTGCCTTGTATCAGGAAAGAGCAACTTCTATTGCTATAGCTAAGGCAGTGAGTATTATCATTGTTTGAGATCAAGGAAATTTCAAACATTTGTATCTGCACATCAAAGAGACATTGACAGATGGGATAGAGCTCAATGAAAGATTCAAGATGCAGAAAATGTATTTTCTTGTCTCTCTGTGTAAGTGATAAGCAGCCCAGTTTTGCTTGCTGTGAACTGATAAAGTGTCAGCAAGGAACTGGAGACTGAAGGAAATTGTCACTCTGTAGGATTCCCTGATTTCCTATCACAGGCACTAAAGTACTGTGCATCCTGTAGAAAAGAGTGATGCAGGAGCCCAGCCAAGAGAGAAAATAATTTGGAAAGGGTTTCACTCCTTTTTTGCCAGGATCTAGGCAGTATTTTAGTCAGCTACCATGGAGCTGACACTGAGCTGCATGAGTTATTGCCTCCTTGAATGGAGAAGGCAACAGAAGTACCACAGGTCCCAGTAATAACCATCGTTAGAGCAGTGGAGAAAAATGAAGATAAGAAGCTGCATTTGCAACAGTATACTTCCATTCTTCCATCCCTGCACTGGAATCTTCCAACAAAGGACTAGGAGATAGAAACAAAGGGAAGACTCTGGAGTCATACATCCCAAAGGTACAACATGAAGGATGCAAAAGGGCAGGAATAAGAGGAAAGAAAATAACAGGCTTAAGGATGCCTCATATTCTAGAAGAGTCGCACTGTTACAGTGATATTAGCATAGAAAGAAGATAAACTTAAGCAGTTAGAAATGTGTGACTTCAATGGAGTCCATCAAACTTTCCTGTCTCCCAGCCCTGTCAGTTCTTATGGGGTCAGAAAGGAATGAGGTGCTGAGGACTGTAGCAAGAGTGATGTTCTTGGCTACCCTGACACTTCCTCTCCTCTCTTCTCTTGGTCTCAGTTTCTTCTTGTATTTCCTCTGCATGCCTCAGACCTCGACTTGGTGTCTCTTACAGAGTTACATAAGTCACCCATCTGGAAGCAGTGTGTTGTGCAGGCAAGGAAAGGATGCTGCTGCTTTGAAATTTAGATACAGGGAAAAAAAGAGTATCTCAGACACTGTGGCTGTGAAATATTGGCTGGTTTAATTATTTTTGACACATGCTTTCCCTCCATTGACTGAAGAACTATGGAAAATTTATCTACTCTTTCACCTTTACAGTTACTCTGTAGGAGTGGTTTTAGCTGTTTTTCAGTATTAGACTTCTCTGACTAATTTTTTTCCCACTGCCTCCTTTCACAGTAATGAGGTTCTATTTGCAATACATATCAACATGTTTACTGTAATTATATGCATAGCAGTACAAGTAAGACATGGCTGAGAACACATATTCTGCTCTTGTTTACTGTGTTTTTCCTGTTTGGTTCTTCTGGCCCACAAACATGACGATGCAGAATCTTTTCCTTTAAGTGAGAGATGCGGTAAATTCTGCCCTCTTTTACCACAATCATAAGCAGGGCACCAATTTCCTTAGCTCATATTCTTTTATCTTCTGCTTTCCCAGGTTTCCTTTTGCCTCAAACCAAGCCCTGCATGGACACAATCATTTGTCCCTACAGGTGACTCCCAGACCAGGATTGTTAAGGAAAGCAAGCAATTACCCAGCAGCAAATCTCTTTTTTTGTCAACCCTTCTGCTTATTTCAACCACAAAGCACCTGAGGAAAGGCAAGGTGTCCATAGTGGCACAAAGGAATTTTTTTTTTCTGGAAGTGCTACTGCTTTCCAAATACCTGCACAGCAGCCTCAAAGGAAAGTTGATAAGCAAAGGCAGAGGCAACATCTGGGAGAGAGAAGCCAGTGCTGTAGGACAGAATCTGATAGATCCTCACTACCTACAGGGAGAGGTTACCTGTGCTCTTCATCCAACTTCTTCAGGTTCACTTTCTCAAATTCTGTGTTCTATACTCTTGAAAATAGCATAAGTGATTCAGATTGCTGAGAACTCTGCCTTTGCTGTTATCTGAGTGTCTACATACTGAGATTTGCATTTCTGGCTTTAAAATTAAATCACAGTATCGTATTTGGCACAGAGCTTGGAAAAACTTTTACAAACAATGGCTACACAAGGCAGCTGCCTGTCAGTGAGAGGGTGCAATTCCAGGAGAATTTCAAATCTCAACAAGCTGAAAATTCTGTTGGCATTCTTCTGGCTTTTTAGTGTGTTTTAAAAGCTGATTTATATTAAAAAAGATCTGTCTCATTGGCATAACACTTCTGTGGTCTCAAGATAGTCAAGGTAAAATATAGATACTATCATCATTATAAAATACACAAACATTCATAGGAAAGCTTGGTTTGGGTAACAACGCATTAATGAATAACAGAAATAGCTCTTGAGGATCACTTACCAACTCAAAGAAAAATCAAAATATTTGGAATATAGCATACTTCTTTCATACTTGTCACCCAGTACAAGTCCCATAAAGACTGCTGAATCTATCCTGAGCTCTGCTGGTAACAGATCAGATGATCATAGTAACACAGAATTCTTTCTCATTGTATGGGCAGGCTCTTATAAACTAAATTTTAAGAGTCTGACAGCTGATTTCAAGACAATTACCCTGGAGACCTCCCTTCACTTCAGGAACTCAGTTCTCTGTGGCATGTAATTGAGGCAAAGCAATGATCCTCCTCTGTCCATTTTCAACAGCCTTGAGAAATATTTCATTGGACAAAATAGCTTCAATGTATCCTAGGAGAAATATCTCTCTTCTTTTGCTTCTTTACTAGAGAAGTGAAACTATTCAAACTAGTCTATATTGTCATGTATAAGATACATGTATAGTTCTGAGCTAGGTTCATTGAAGAATATTAATACTTTAATCAGACACTTTGAGCAATGGCTTTTCTACATTGGTCAGAGGAGAATTTTCATTTACAACTTTCAAGTATGTTGCCAAGGCAAATGTGATTTCATAGCCAGGGATAATTTCTTTCCAGCTCTAGTTCTCCAACATTGAAATATCAGAACCAGGCAGTGAAGTGAGTATGGGCAGTGATGTTCTTATCTGAAAATAAGGGCTCACCAAGAGCATCTCCAGAGGGGGCAGTGGTTCTTTGCTTCACTTTTTTAAAGATTTTGATTAATGAGAAACTGGGGCTTTCATCAGGATGTGATTTCTGCCAACATTGCAGACTACAGATTGAGAAAAGCCTGTGCCTCAACTCACATCCATTCCATCCAAACTGTTTTCTTTTCCAGTTCAGTAGTCTTCCTTCTTATGACTGTCTGGTTGATACTTCTCTTCCTCCTTTGAAAATCACATTTTACTTTGAAAGTTTCTGTGTTTGATACCAAATATTAGCTGACAAATATTACCCTACTGATGAATTATTCAATATTCTTTGGTACCGATTTCTTCTTTATTCCTACTCCAGCATGCACAAAGCCAATTATTTTGTACCAAGCCCACATCATCATCAGGATCAGGAGGAAATTCTTAGTTTTCTGTATTGGCTGGCAATTGCTTTCCATGGACCTTGCCAGCCTAATAGAGAGAGAAGGCCATGCAGTCTGACATAGTCAGCGTAGGCAGGAGCAGTAATTTTGATGCAGTTGCACTGAAAACTGAAATGTGCTATTCTGTAGATGCAAAAATATTCATATACTCTTTATTAAAATTCTGACCTCAGTTTTTACTTCAGATAACAGATGCAGCATGATCACACTGTGGTTTTGCCAAATATATTCTCTATATGATCTTCATTAATACTACAGGGCCTTTCAAGCTTCCATATGAAATTAAGAAGCACTAATGAGAAGGAAAATATAAAATAGGCCTCAAAAATGCTCAGGCATGCCAGCAACCAGTCTATTTATCATTTTAAAGCTAACTTGTTGACCCTTCTTTCAGCCATCACTTCTTTCAAGCTGTTCAAAATACAGAAGCAATGAAAGCAAATCTCCTGAGACTGAATGAGGGCCATGAAAGAAAGAGTGTAGTAGAGGAAACAGTCCAGGAATACATGCATATATGATGTGACTGCTGCTGTCTTGGGTGAGATGGGCAGAGGTGAAGTGAAATGGGAAGAAGAATTTATAAAAATTTTAAAAAGAAGCAGTGTACCTGGAATACATGAGCTGTACAATCAGGAATCCATAGCCCAAAGGACTGGTCAGGTTTATAAGGGCACTATTTGTAAACCATGCATCTCTCACATGCTCTCTCAAATGAGGAGATTACAACTGTAATCAGAGATGCACTGTGGCAGGTCTCTGATTTGTTCCTTCTGTGTATTTTCTTGTCAGTCTACTACACTGAGAAATATAAGAGCTTTCAAGAGCATGCTTTCCCATAAATTAATTCCAAGACTAATTAACTCTCTCTTCACTTGTTTAATGGTTTTTTTGGAAGTGGTAAGAATGCAAAAAATAAAAGCAAAATTATGAGAAGCAAGCCACTGTGTCCTTGAGACAGAGGTATCTAGTGACAAACATGTTCTGAGCTTTAGGAACCCACATAACATGATATCTTTCAAAACCCATTGCCAAACGTAGGCAATGATAGTGTAAGATGACTGTTTCCAGGAGATGAAAGTTAGTTTTCAAGTGGTTCATTTGAGCAGAAAAGCTGTAGTGTACCTTATGCTCTGTTAATAGTTTCTAAAGCAACATATATTTAAATGCATGACTTCAGTGAATGCTGAGCAAAGGGGGCTGGGAGCCATGCAAGCTTCTACTGTAATTTTGATTTTCAATCAAAATGTCATTCTGCTCTTTCCAAGCAGCTATGTTTTTCTTTAATGACTGATAGTATCTAGCTGCAAAGACTTGAGCTATGTCCAGGAATATTCCCCAGTACTCCCCAGCATGCTAAGGAATTTCAGTACTACAACAAACATTTTTGAGAGGAGTTCCACAGAATTTTTTGTTTCAGTGTACAGTTTCTGCCACTGGCAGAGTTTCTGTATCTTTATAAACTGACACAATTCAAGTTTGGTCTTAAATAAAACCAAGAAATTTCTACTCATTTTCTGAGCTGCTGTCCATTGACTGCGATCGCTTCTCACTGAGTCCTTCTATAATCACTATTCTCCCAAATTGTTGTCACCGTTTAACATGTTTATAGCAAACAGCATTACTTATGCCCTTTTAAAGTGGTGAATTTGTCAGTGAACTTCTCCATATGAAGTTTCATCTTCAAGCCAGAAAGAATAAAGGTATTGGAGCTGCAGTAAGAGGACACTGGGGTTTAAATTTACAGCACATGCAATCACTGTTACTCGGTCATCATTGCTGAGCAAAGAGCAGTGATTGATTCCCTCTGGGAACTGGCTATGAGACTCCTGTGCAAAGTCCCTGGCACCACTCAAGTGTCTTCTGCATCAAATGCTATCAAATGTTAAAGAATATATTGAAACAGGAAGACAGGTCGCTTCCCACTACCAGAGCTCCAGCAGAGCTTCTGCCTGGAGACAGGTTCCACCCCACTAATGCAGCATAGAGCATTAGTTCATGCTTTTTGTGTGAAGATCCCTGTACCCCAGAGCTCCAAAGAAGATTGCAGGAGTATAAACCCCACACTAAATGTTATATAAAGACCCCTCAGAAAGACTGCCAGACTCTTGCACCTGCCTCCTGAAAGGGATGTGTGAGCCAGCAGCCCAGGTGGGATGCAGAGCTTCATGCCAGGCAGCAGAGATGGAACTTCCTCACAGGCTGAGCACTGGCAACTCCCAGGATCAGCCCTGGGGCTCAGGTGGGTGCACAGGGAGAGGCCACGGGCCAGTGACAGGGAGAGTGGCCAAAGACCAGTGTCACCCAGAGTGTGGGTGGAAGGGCAGATGCCAACAGCTGCCAACACCAGAGATCCCTGGGGTTTCCCAAGGAAAGGGTGTGAGGTGATGCACTGGCATCTCCCTCCAGTTAATTTTGCTGTGCACTCAAATACCAACTTTAATACATAGCAAAAAATACAATTTGGAGAATTTGTTTAATCTGGTTCTCACAGTTGGTTTGGGGTGTTATGAGGTGTTTTTTTTGTTTGTTTTTTTGTGGGGTTTTTTTTGGTTTTTTTGTTTTGGTGTTTTTTGGGGNTTTTTGGTTTTTTTTGGTTGGTTTAGTTTTGATTTTTTTTTTCTTTCAGCAAGATGATTTCACAACAAGAAATTAGAGCTCCAGAGTAAGAAATACAAGAAGTGTTACTGAAACCAGATGAAGTATATGAGTTCAGTTCAATTACCCAGATATCTCTAACCTCTACTCTTTTACTGGAGTGTTTAGGAGGTCCACAGAGAGTACACAAATTTCAATGAGTCAGAAAATATTTGAAGTATCCAAGTGCTTCATATGTCTTTAGTTACCAGCATAAGCAACTCATATCTTGTTCTCCTACAAAATGTAATATCCTGCATGAAAAAACAGCAAATTTTAAACTTTGATCTTCAGGTTGTTCAGAAAATTTCTCAGAAGGATGGCAGGTGCTTGCTATACTGAAATACTAATTGCATCTATGTTCATTGATGCCTGTTTTTTAAAATATTTCCTGGAAAACAAAGCTGCTGTCAGTTAGTGCACGGCCAGCTTGAAATAACAGCAGTTTTAAGACAAAAGTTTCTGTGTGTAAAGATTGTGCTGCTATTGTAAAGGGAGTAAGTTCAGGAAAAGGCAAATTGGGAGGAGTGTGCCATTAGAAAAAACTGAACACAAAAAAAGTCCGATCAATTCTTGTTTAGTAATAATTTTGAGCAAGACAAAATACTCTACCGCAGTGGATGTTAATTACTGTTAATAGCAACCATAGTGGCTAAAGAAAAAAACATTAAACCAAACAAAAAAAACCTGAACAAACAGATCAAGCATCTAAAACTTCCAAAAAATAAATGTTTTGCAGTAAAATAAGGGAGGATGGAAATAAGCAAGCCAAAATCATATTTTACTATAATATTTGCTTTGTGATATCACTTTTTCAATGTTACAGTGAAGAAGTGAGCTTTCCCCCTGGCGCAATCAAGTTCTTTTTGGCCTTCTTTCCCTCCCTCCATCACTGTATGCAAGAGTGACACCCAGTGATCCACCCACCTGGAGCTATAAAACCAGAGCATCATGCCAGATGTGTCATCTCCAACATTTCCAAATGGACTCAATCCTCCTATGAGCAAGGTTTTTGGAGTCTATGCTCAGTATGATGCTGCAGTGACTACAGTGAAGCCTCTTCAGAATATATGAGGTATTTGTTCCTGGCAACACAGTGCAGAGCAAAAGCATTGAAATACTGAAAGCTCTGCACCTATGCCACCCAGGTCCAGATTTTCCTCTAATTCTGACTAACTGGGTATTTAAAACTGCATTTTAAGATTTACTTTCCTGTCCATCAGAAGTTTCTGAGAGACAGACTGTGCCAATTTCAAGGCAGGCTGAACATCAGATCTTCTATGCATGTCAGGATTTCTTTGTTACACCTGGATGTCTTCATTGGCAAGAACCTGAGTTACTGCATGTAATGAAGTTAATTCATGTGTATCAACATTGTAGATTACACAGCACATATTATCAATATTCTTTAACCATCAAGCAATTGAACTAGAGCTGTTGCCACATTTCTGGATAGCCAGTAAGAGTTCCTGGAAGATTTAGCTCTGCAGTTCTATAGTAATCACTGGGTCCATGACCTCTTAGAAGGTATCTAAAAGGTCAAATTTGTCAATTAATAATTTATGTGTAAAAGTAGGATTAGTAGAGTATTCTGATAAATTGAAATCTCCAGGTTTTTCACATTTATATGTAATAATGTTCCAATATTAGAAAAAAAAACCAAGAAAACCACCACCCAAAAAATNAAAACAAAACAAAAACAAAAAAAACCCCAGTCAATTTGTTAGCTTAACATCATGTTTAAAGTAATAGAGAATGCCATGATTATTTTGTAGAACTCTTTTTTGGCTCCCTTTGGTCACAGATGTTAGTATAGAAAAAGATATTCCTTCTGCTAATAGTTTCTGCTTGTTTTGTGGATTTTAGAGATATGTCAGGAGTTTCACACAGTTTGCTCAAAATTTTCCTGCCGTTTTGCAACTTACGTAGCACATAATAAGATAGGTCCATGAGGAGAAGCAGTAAATTTGGTGTTCACAGTAGGCTTTCCACGAGAAAGCCCTAATACTTGAAGCAGTTGCAACACCTACAGGTCAACGACTGATCTTGATTTAACAAGAGCACAGCAAGTCCATCAGAACTCCTAAGCTTTTTTTTTCTTGATAATTCTTTTAGAGTTGGCTGAAGATGTAATCCTGTTATGTTGAGGCAGTTCCATTCCTACACAAGAACAAGAGAATTTATCACCTGCAGTGTAGAAGAAGGTTTACCAGGTGCTTGAATAAATGGGAGATGGCAGGAAATGAAGCTGCTCTCAAGTCAATACACATGTACCAAGGAATGAGGCTGTTACTCACACAGGTATGAATAACTCATTGCGATGCCTGTGCCGCTCCACATTAGCCCAGGATGTTTCACATGCACTCATGGTTATGGAAATAGAAACAGATCATGAGTCAGAGAAAAAGTTGAGTCAGAATGAATATGTGAAATGAGTAGAAAGGAATGATCAGAGCCATTAAGCTTGCCTGTGAAAGGTAGTAAGGCAAGACCAGTCAAAGAATTGCAGGAAAAAGAGCACCCAAAGGGCAGCTCGGTAAAATCGCCAAGATATGTTGACAGCTGAAATGACAGGTAATTCTATTATCCACAGCAGTTACATCTGCATGTTACAGAAGCTCAGATGGCAGTTTATATAAATCTTTTGGGTACTTTTTGTTGACATTATTTCCCACTGCCCTTGTTTTCGTTACCTAAGACCTAAGACCTTTTATTACCTAAGTTTGTACTGTGAATAAGTAAGGCAAAATACAGTCTACAGGAGTGCTCTCACAGAATGTGTTTATGAAGGAGATACAGATACTTGACTTCTTGATACGTGATTTATTTCACAGAGCTTGAAAAAGCTGGAATATTGCAATTTAAAATGCAACAGGGAAAATGTACCAGAAAAACTTTCTGTAAGAAAATGGGACCAAAGAAAATCAGATTTCCTTATTAAGGTATCCATGATTTTCAGAATTCACAGATAGCATGAACCTAATGTATATAGAGTATTTTAGTGTTGTGGCTCTGGTTTAATTAAGGTTGTGTTCAGGGACAGAGAAATGTTTGACAAGATGTCAGCTTTATCATATACTTCATTCAGTGTCTTGAGTTCCAGTCAATAATTCTGTTAAGAAAACAGTTGTCCTCTCAAGATGAACTTGAAAATAATTTCTTGAAATAGAAATAAAACTGACCAAAATAATTTACAAGTCCTAAAGATAAGCTGTATTGTGCACACATACTTCTGACCTTCAATAAGACATTATGACAGGGAAAAAAATATCATGATCATATAGAATTCACTCTAGATTTTTTTGTGTTAAAAATATGTAACTTTGGAAGACATTATAAAACTTAAACCAGTTCAGATGAATTGGTTAAAGAGGCTCTCTTGCTGAAAAGACACAATTTCCAAAGACTGGCAATCTATTAGTCCAATTTACATCACTGAGAAAACAAACAAGCTTTGAGGCACACAAATACTTGTACAGGTCTGAAACAACAGAAACATTTTGCAAAGATAAACAAATATAGAACAACTTTCTGAGTTTAAATTGACTGCTGAGTTGTAAGATATGACAGAAAAAGTTGCAGGCAGCAAAGGTAGGAAGTGATCCTGAAGGCAGATGGTGATTATCTCCTGTGGGTCAGAAAGCAAAAAATGATCACCACCTGCTGAACATGTTTAGCTCATCCTGACGACACTTTACAAGGGAAGGCATTAGCATTGATTTTTTTCAAATATATCCACCATAAGGAGGAAAATGCCATCAAGTTTTAACACAAAGCCTGGGTTCAGACTGGTTAACTGACCCAGGAGAAATGATGAGTGAATTTTGTATTAATTTTTGAACCTAACCCCTCAAGGTAAAATATTTTAAGCTTACTAGTGACATCAGCCCCAGCTCACACTTATGTGTTATTTCATAGTTATGACAATATAGAATAAAGTCTTGCAGATGTGTACATCTCTAAGCATGTCTTATTGATCTCACTGGATTAATTATGTGTTTATCATGTGTTGTAGTATTGCAAATTTTTAAGACTGTGTAAAAACCAAGAGCATTTTTTACTTCAGCAAATTCAGAAATGTTTGAGAGTTAATTTTAAATCAAAGCAGCACACTAGAAGCTAAAAGGCCATGATTGTCATCAAAGTCGTAATCAAAAATTTTCTGTTGATATCACAGGCCCTCCCTGCCTGAATTGACAATAATTGAAATCTTGTTGACAACACCACCACCAAAAAAAAA
>VZDJ01007754.1:36331139-36876570 GCA_008694505.1 Cyanoderma ruficeps | reverse complement strand
CCCACCCCCATGGACCACATTGAATGAATGAAGAATTCTCTGTCTGATCTTAAAACAGCTCTTTGGAGTGGTTTATGGAAGGTGAGAATGGTGGTGTGTGGACAAATCTGAACACCTTCCAGTAAAAATACAGCAATTTCAGACTGGGAATCCTTTTGTGCTCTCTACCACAGGAAATCCAGCAGCCACTCCAAGCCAGAGAGTCTGGCAGAGGTCTGTTGCACCAGGGGTTTAGGTCTGGCTGCTCTGCACTGCTGAGTGTGTTCTGATCCACACAGTAATCAGCCCCAGCTGGCTCCCGCTAGAGCTCTGCAACAGCTCCCCAGTCAAAAAACAACAACAATAATCAAACCATATTAAAATTTTTCAAATGCCAGCCCATTCTACAGTTTATGGTGTTTGCCATAGCATATGAAGCTCCATATGTTGTTTTTTGTACAATCAACTTTGAATTTGTCACTTCTTCATGCACCAAGCCTCTTTTCTTCTGTGTTTGGATTTTGTAGTATCAACCACATCCTGAGATTTTCTCTGTCTGCTGCCCCACTTATGAACAGTGCTGTGCAACATGAACCTTTGCCCAACGCAGTCCAAGGCTCCAAAATCTTCTCTGAGATCCCTGTAGAGGTACAATGACTATCACTAGTAATTTTATTCTGAACCAAGTACATTTTCTTTAACGGTAATTTATAACATTTATACACCAAAAACAACAGAACCACCTGTTGTGAGAAACAATGCCACTGATATCCCTTTTGGTCCATTTCTCCATTTAGATTGCTTTTTCTTTTCTGTTTTCTGATCCTGAATATTCTTCAGAGAGTCTAAGCATCCAGAATTTTACTTCACCCATTTGTTTTTTCTTCTTCTAATAGCACAGCTGCCTGTGGTACGAGAACTCAGCTAATACCATATGACTTTTCTGAGAGCATCTTCAAGATAACTCATCCTAAAACTTATTCTAAAAAAGATGCCTTCAGCCTTGTCATAAGTTTGGGGGTTTCCTTCGTCTCTTGGTCTTAAAAAATCTAGTCATGAGGTTGTATTTTCAGACTTTTGTGAGTTTTTGGCATATTCTAAAATCCAAGAGAGAAGAAGCCATTAAACAGGAAATGAAGCTTTTCTTTTTCATCAAAAAATCTGAGTGTCTTTTGTGTGTTATTGTCAAGGAAAATGCAATGTCTGAAATGAAATTGAACTAAATAGCCTTGCAAAATTATTCAGAAGTGGGATGTTCCTTTGTCATCATCATCCCTAGAGTCTTTGTGAGACTATCAGCTAATTCTGCATATGGTATGTTGTAAATAAAGTATCACACAGATGCTTTTCTTCCTGTAACAGAACTGAGTGATTAATGCCACTCTTCTGTGCTCTTCACCCTTCACTTCAATGAGTCATGCAGTCTGGATAATGGTGGACCCACATCCTTTTTAGTTAGGGTAATTTGAATACTTGTTAATTTTTCGGAGCAGCTACAATCAGGATGTTATATATTAAAGGAGGCGTGCAAGATTACAGCTTTTGACACTCTCCCACCTTAAAAATAAATTCAGCAATTATGATAAGATTAAATAATTTCCTGTTTTTCTGAGAAAATGGAGAAAACTTTGTTGTTATTTTTAAGGAAAAAGAACCAAACTGGTCCCAAAATTACTCCATTAGTTTTCAGACAGAGCAACCAACAGAAGAATTCCACACGCTCCTTCTCAGCCCAGGAGCCAAATGCTCTGGATCTGAGGCAGGAAGGAGCACACACTGGCAAGCAGGCAACCATTACTGTGCCTTGGGTGTCAAAGCAGCTCCCCCAGTCTTTCCACACCCACACTGGAAGCTTTTACAGCCCAGTCTCCCTCTCCCTGCACCTGCCTTAGCCGTGCATTCACAAGGGCAACCTCCCCTACCTCCCCTCGGCCTTGACCCACACAGGTACTTGACTGCACCCAGGACTAAGGGTGAGAGGGCTGATAAAGACATTTGGCATTTCACAGTTCTGGAATAAAAAAACAGCCAGAAAACAAAAGCTAGTCAGCTAGACTGGACCTTTTTCACTTCTGCAAATCCTATCAACTGCTATACTGAGGTGGTAGCCTGGGGCAAAGCAGACAAATCTGTAGCTTCATCCCAAACCTTCACTGAAATTCAGACCCTGGGAGCATAAACACCATGCTTTTTTTTCTTTTGTAATCTGTGTACTTAATTAATATCTGACACCTTCCAAGCACACACTCTCCAAATCCAGATCTAACCACTAACAACAAACAGAATATACCTTTTCCTGTATGGGCTCTCCTGCTTCATGTCAGTAGTGAAAACAGGACCAAACAAAGTCTTACTGTGACTTTGCTTGCCACGATTGCCAAGGCTGGTACTTATCAAATGCAGATGTCTCTATCTACACAACCTGAAGTGTTTCTAGACCACAACCTCATTTACTCTGATTAATGTCAATCACATGGAGTATCCACTGCTTCTCAAGGGTCTTTATAAGATGCACTAATCTGAAATGAAGATATCTAGTCTTTGAATCTCATTCAAACTGTCCTGTCCCTACCTCAGGGTTTCCACACAGCTCCATGTCCAAAAATGAAGCTGCTTAGTCAGCCAGATCAGTAACAGTCAGTCATAGCATAGCCATCAACAGCAAACTTAACAAGTCATCCAAATAAACTTCAAGCAGAGCTCTGGTAGAAATTTGACACCCTTTTTTTGAAACAAATATTTGAGAGGATCAAATGTAAGAGGTCTTACTTTCAAGGAAACTTTTTATAGAGTGAAACGCTATTTTATTTCTTACAGAACTTTTCCATTGAGAAAGAGACATCTTTTCTTTTTCATGTCTACTGAAATGTTAGTTTATACCACTGTAGAATGTGTTTCTGAAACCCACCACTAATAATTGTTCATTGAAAGAAACATAGAATTATTGTTTGTAAAGACACTGCACAGACTTGTAAAATTACCATTCTCTTGTTTTCTGTTTCATATTCCAATTTAGAAAGAGGATTCAACCATGGACTGACTATGTGTTTTGAACAGTTGTCAGAAGAGGCATTTTCCAGCACACAGATGAGGAGATTTTAGCAAACATTCTGTCTAGCTGCAAAGCTGGTCAGCACAGATACACACTGAACAAATGAAACATCAGTCAGCAACTTCAATTTAGTACATAGATTTTGAGAGCCAAACAATCAAAAACCTAAAAGTATGCCTAGAAAAACTTAAAAAGAGTCCATAGCAGTCCACAGACTGCGTGGGCTCCTTATTCTAAGTCCCTACCCTGGCTTCCTTTCATCCTGAATTCTGATTTTCATCTAAAATGTGAAACTGCTAAATTTTACCAGGAGACGGACATGGATGGTTTTAATGTCTATCATATATACACACAAAAAATAAAAGGATATGTCTACCTGCTGTAATAAGGCATAAGAGATAGATTTAGCTCAAATTAATGTAAATAAAGATAGTTCTGGTGATGCAGATTGCCCCTGTGTTGTGCTTGAGCTAATCAACCTTGTGGAGAATAGGTGTCTTATCATATGGAGAGAGTAGATGTCCTTTCACATGGAGACTGTGTTTTGGCATCTCTGTGTAACACTGTGCTGCATGATTTGGATGTAGCTGTTCACTCCAGTGTGATCCAGGTTTCTCAACTCTCAGCCCTCAACTATGCAGTGAGGACATGTCATGACCCACCTGCTCCTCCCTGTTCCAGAATCAGAGACAGGCACTGAGCAGACACCTCTCAAGCCACCATGGTGTCTCTAGGATCCAGGTCCTCTGGCACGTTTTTGCTTTAACTCTTGCTCCTGCCACCAGGAATCTTCAAGTTATTAAGTAACATGCTGGATCTGGGGCCAGAAGCTGCAGACAGGACTGGCCCATCAGAAAAATACAGATTGCAAGGATAAGACACCTCACCTTTTTCCACACAAACACATAAATTAGCCACAGTGCCTCTGAAGCTGATGTATACAGCTTTGCATTTTCCTGGGCTTTACCTGCATGGGAAGAGGGGACCTGATAAAGCACAGGACATCCATTTCTTTCCTTTAGTCTGCACAGAAGTCCATAATAGGGTCATGAAGATGATCCAGAGTGCTGGAGCACCGCTCCCATGAGGACAGGCTGAGAGAGCTGGGCCTGTTCAGCCTGGAGATGGGAAGGCTTCAGCATGACTTCATTGTGGCCTTTCAATATATAAAGTGGACCTAAAAGAGAGCTGGAAAGGGACATTTTACCAAGGCCTGACAGGAGAAGGGGCAATGGTTTTAAACTCAAAGAGGGCAGGTTTAGATAAGATATTAGAAAGAGACTCTTTACTATGAGGGTGGTGAGACCCTGGCACAGGTTGCCCAGAGAAGCATGGATGTCCCATCACTGGAACTGTTCAAGGCCAGGGTGAATGGGGCCCAGAGTAATCTGGTCCGGTAGAAGATGAGGAGCTGGATTAGGTGATCTATCAACTCGTTTCCAACCCGAATGTTTTGGATGACCCAAATGTGGTGTTATGACTATGATTTCACAAGTGACATCACAGTCTCCTAAGATGTGTTTTTCACTTGAAAATAGGAATAAACAAAAAGTAAACAAACAAAGAAATTACTCTTTCGCTATCTACCATGATAGAAATAATGATCTTGAGCTGATAAAAAGAGAACTTCTATCATGGAAGAGATAATATTTTTTCTTATAAACTAAATTCAGCTCTAAAGCCAGCAGTTATCACACATGCTTCCCACTTTCAAAGAATTACTTAGTGTAACTCCAAATCTTCTGCTCAGTAAATACCATTTTCAGCCTCTTTTTTGTAGAAAATACATACATACAGAAGTGATTTTTTTTTTACTCTGAAATCTCTTTTTTAAGAACTCCAAACAGCAATCCACCAAAATCTGTATCCATTTAAGAAATACATTTCACTAGTGCACTCTTCCTTCTAGAGACAGCTGTTCAACAAATGTTTTTAAACAGTTCTCATGAAATCTCAATGGGGAGTTATGAGGAAATAAGTATTGTCTTTACAGTCAGGACAGTTTAATTGTTAGAAAGCTTTAACTATAACATGTATGTCCTCTCCATCAAGAGACAGAAACTGAGATATCCTACCCTCCATTTAATATGCTCACTAAAACAACACAAAAAGTGTAAAATTTTATTATTGGTGGCAGATCTTGTGTAATATGATAAAACTTACGCACAGAGCTCTTCTTTCTTTTTCTTTTTCCTTCTTTCTTTCTTTTTTTCTTTCTTTCTTTCTTTCTTTCTTTCTTTCTTTCTTTCTTTCTTTCTTTTCCAAATATACTCAGAAGCCGTACCCTAATCCTTTAAAATACATAAATATATAACTATTAAATACAGTAGTAGCCACTTGCAATGGTAAATCTGCTTCTTTAGCACTCATCTTCTCCTTTTTGTGTTAATATGGGAGAGTAAGAGTAGTTTTAAAGTAAAGTTCACTAAGATGTTACAGGGCTAAATATTAAAAGACATTTTAAAATAATGTTTATTTTGCAGCTTCTGTTCCTGATCTCTTAGGCCTGTACTGCACTCTGAGATCAAAATGCAACATAAGTAGAAGGATTTGGCACAGTCCTTTCCACTTCAATAAAAGATGTGTTTCTCTCTCTTTTATTTCCCAGCCGTTACCATTTCAGCAGAACGCCTTTATGAGGTAATCAAAAGAAAACATCCCGGAAATTTCTGACATAACTTCACTTTTTTTTCCCCCATCTCAAACAAGGGCCAGATGCACACCCTGAGACTGAATCATAGTGAGGGGCTTTTTGGTTATTTAATTACATTTTTAATTAATGTGAGAAAGCTTAACTGATCCTAAATGGTGGTAGCGGTTGACAAATTACAAGAGCTCCATGTCCACGGAACAGCTAATGCTGCAAGGAAAGCACAGGGAATCAACACTAGTTTGTAATCAGTTACATTTCAAAGAAATAGTTTTTCCAAGTATCTTTGTGCATGTGCGTTTACTATTGTCTTTGAAGTTTAAATCATTTTTAAGATCTGGCTAGGGGCAAATTAGATAAGAAGGTGGCTGTGCAATTAAATTAATATTTTGGAAAGCTCATACAGTTACGAGATCCAACTACTTATCCTGACAAAATGCTGCCAACACTTTAAAGAGGTGTACTGGCTTATTTTTTACCTATAAATTTTTTTGCTGACAGATTTGGTAGGTGCATGATTCAGCACTTAGCGCTGGTAACAAGATTCATACAGGTTTCTGAGCAGCTGTCCCAGATGAAGGCTGCAGCGAAGACTCAGCTCTGTGAATCCACTTCCCCAGCACTTGGCCACACTCACAAGCACAGCTTGGAGAGACTCGCTGAGCCGAAACTTGGTGCTGTTTCCCAGCTCAGCCTACTGGAGCAGTGGCCAAAAACATCTGCTTGAGGTGGTGCCAGACCCACAGAGTCCCACGCAGGATCACAAGATTCATTCCTGTCCTCCCCCTCACACCCACCGCAGGGCGCCCAAGCAGCTGTGCCTGGTGCCTGGGCAGGGGGAGCTACACCGCAGCCGGGGCTGGCTCCGGGGACAGGCACAGGGCCAGATGCTCTGGCAGCGGGGGATTCACAGTCTCTCCCACGGCACAGGCTTCCCCCATGTACCATCCTCAGCACATTATCTGGCACGCTCAGGACACGCCTTCATCCCCTGATCAAATGCCTGCCCCCATCGCCCAGCCCCGTGCAGGATTCCTTGCTAACTCAAACAGGTCTGTCGTGCTGGACTGTCAGATCCTGTCTCTGAATCTCCGTTTAGATTCTGTGGGGTTTGGTTGTCAATCACTCTCACTGACAAAGAAATCAAATCTCTCCACAGAGCCAAGTGGTTTTGTAAATTATATTCTGAATCATATCAACCAGATGCCTTTATAAAGCTGCATTTGTGACCAAGACTTGACAAAAAAAAAAGGGAGTTGCAAATTAATGTATATTTTAATCTTTAAACCCCTTGAAAAGTCAGCTAGCTGTATGGAGCAACAGTAGGCAGGTGGAAAAGGGGCTTTATATGAGCTTGTGCATGTAAATCTTCTTTCCAGTGAAAAACTTGAACAAAAGGAGTCTAATTTTTTAAGAAAAACAAAACAAACAAAAAAAGTCATCTTTGTCTTTGCAAGAAGAGTCAAAACTTTGTGCAAACTCCTTTCACACAGACTTTGGGAGCTGACACCCATATGATCAGCAAGTGTTTGAGGTGATTCACTGTGATTCACTCACACAAGTAACTAGGAGATGTCAGATACCTTTGGTATTTTAAAAACCTTATTGTGTGATAGATGGCATCTTCAGATGCCTGAATATTTTTAGACGTCTACCCTGATTGACCTGTCATATGCACAGAGTTAAGGTGAGGCATTATCCCATTTTCTATATCTGGAAGTGAAGGAGCACAGAAGTTGAATCATTTACTCAAGGAAGCTCAAAGGAACAGTCCTACTGGGTTAGAGCAAACAACCACCTCCCCCAGGAAACTGTCCTGAATGGTGTCAGCAGTGGAGGCTCAGGACAATGCTGTAAGTAATGGGCCTTGAGCTGTGTTTTCCCTTTTTCATTCATAGCTCCGACTGACCATTAGTGTAGGGACTTTTTGATTCGGGTTGCCTCCATCAGACTGTGCTCAACACCCATCAACAGTGAGCTATTGGCCGACAGTGGATCAAATCCAAATTTAGCCTCCTGCCTCATGGGCTGTATCTTTCAAAATGTTGTCTGAAGCCTAGAATCAAGTGTATCTTAAGACTGAAATCTCCTGAAAATTAAAGCTGTTCCCTGAGAATGTGGGCACACAACTCAGCCTGGCCTCAGGCATGCAAGGTTGTCATGTGGGTTCTCTCACAGAATTTAAATTTTCCATCTGGAACCTGGCTCCATCGAGGTGAACAGAAGCGTTACAAAACCCCAAAGAGCCAGCTGTGCATTTGAGTTTGATATCTGTGAGACTGAGCAACGTGAGTCACTTATCACAATCGTTACATTCAACACGTCCCACAAGAGGAGCTGCTGAGAGCTTTCAAGAGCACTTCAGGGTTTGCTTTGCTGCAGTGCCTGTTGCAGAGGACTGCATCTCCGTTGTAATGTACTGCTTTAGAATGAATCCCAACAAGGAAAAAGTGTCTTACACTATTGTGGTATCATAATTTTAATAAATATTTTCCTTGTTTCCATAGTACTCCATGCAAGCAAAGCAAGGAAGGAGTCACTGCAAGCAACATCAACTAACGGCAACTGAGAGAATCAACGGATTTACCTGCTGGGCATCGCTCACTCATCAGCTCAGCTTTCATTTGCCTTAAACACCCACTAATGATTGCCAGCACTTTACATGCCCACTAACAAGAAAAAGTACACTTCTGAGTAATTACCTGTGTTGCATCTTATAGAATATTTGTGGCAGAGGGAGGGGTAGGTTTTGCAACTCCTTCCAAGAAAACCAATGCTTGCACTTAGAGAAAAGAGTCAGAAAAGTACAGGATGAGA
This sequence comes from Cyanoderma ruficeps, assembly GCA_008694505.1. Lineage (NCBI taxonomy): Eukaryota > Metazoa > Chordata > Aves > Passeriformes > Timaliidae > Cyanoderma > Cyanoderma ruficeps. The sequence continues at coordinate 36,868,072 of VZDJ01007754.1, read as the reverse complement.
AACAGAGGACAAGTGGGAACAACACTGGAGCAGCATAGGTCCTTGGAATCTGGATACAGTGACAGGATCAAGTCAATCTTGCCAAGTGCTAAGAGTCTCCATTTTTGCCGGAGTTAAAGGACACCCAAATTCCTGATGGAGAAGAAATATTTCTAAATTAAAAACTCTTTTACTCAGCTCTTCCTTTCTGCTGAAGCAAAAAATCACTGAGTTCAAAATCAGTGAAAAGCTGATCCAACAGCTTATGCAAGTGAGTTTCTTGCCAAAGGAAGGAGTGCTGGAACAAATGAATGACTTAAAAGAAAATGGGGATACAGTGGTAACATCTAAAATATTTTAATAATGTGTTCAAGTCCATTAAAAATAGTGTATTGCTTACTGGAGTATGGAATTGAATCAAGTATTTATATTTCAAAACAAAAAGTAAATGTCATTTTGGCAATTATTAAGTGGTTAAATTTATTTGTAAAAATGAAATTAAATTTAAAGGTTATATTTGTATAGCACAATGCAGTATCATGTAAAAATGCCCTTACACTGAATGATGGAGAAGGGTATTGCCAAGGGAGCAAGAAGACATTTAATGCAAATAAACCTGCTGCTTAGGAAGGATAGCGAACCAAGGCAGAGTCATGCTGTGAGGGCCAGGTCCCTTCTAGAATCAGAATTAGCTTGCAGACAACTGGTGCCAAAATTTCTGGATGGCAATGTCCTTTGTAATCCTGAAGGAGGCTACATTCACTTAGACACTTCACCTAAACCTCATTCTGGTTTGCAGATGTTTTCAAGCAGTCTTTTCAGACACTGTGCTTGGTTTTTCCTCTGCCATTATATTTCTCTGTATACAAGATTCAACACTGAAAGGGGAACAAGTTTGTAAAATGCAACTGATACTTGCTTAACCTAAAAAAATTCAAAAACAAGCAAATAGTAAAAGGATCATATATAGGGTTCTTAGGACAATCTGCACTGCTCAAGAAATCCATGTCTGCAGTCCCTATGGTAGTACTGGCCAGTAAACTCTATTTAAAGCCAAAACTCTGTTTTGTCTGTGCAGACCTTCACCTTGCTAGATGTCCTTTCACTTCCATCTCCAATGTTAATTCTTAGGGGCTGCCAGCACAAACCTGAAAACAGAGACTAAGTGAACTGGCTCTTTCATAAAAGCATGAACATTAACACAGGAGAGGGAGGGGGGTTGATTTGAGTGATAACTTTGCAGCCCTCCTTAGTAATGAAGCAACCTGGCCAGGGTCTCCATCCCTTGGTGGGGCTGAGCAGGATGTCACGTGTGAGTCACACTGTGCTGAGTTCTGCTAGAAATGCTTGAGAGTGAAAGTTTCACATAGAGGACTGTTCAAATGGAGAGGCTTTATACAAGGGAAAATACAACAGGTATTGTTGTATTGTTGTATTGTTGTATTGTTGTACAGAGCTAAGGGAGAAAAATGAAAAGGTAAAATTGACATGTATGTGCATACTTTTTAACACAATTTTTATAAAATTTCTGTGAAAGACAGCCATCATTTTTCAATGTACTCCATAGATTGTCCTTGCAAAGAGGTTTGCCCTTTCTGGCTCTTTCTCCAGTTAGGTATTGCCTCAGTTATTTTCCTTCTGAGAGCCTGATTTGAGCTAACAAGCAAAAACACTGTTTTCTATAATCTCACTCATCTCTATTATGCCTCCATTTGTCTCAGCCCCACAAAGTGAAATCCCAACATAGCCTGGTTAGAGGCTGGAGAAGAAGCAAAGGTCATGGTACAGCTCAAAACTGATTCTCCCAGTGAGACCAACATATTTCCCCACCTTCTGCCCTTAAGGTCTTCTGAAAGTCACCATGCAAATGTAGAAAACCTCACCAACAAACCCCCTGTGCAATACCTCCTTGCCCCAGGCATAACCACAGGCAAATAGCTAACATCTACCCACAAAGTTTTGCTAGCCTCCTACTTCAAGATATTTGGAAAACAGAAAAAAGCAATTTAGATAGATTTATTTCCCACAATGAAGAAAAAAAAACATTTAACTAGAAGTACAGGACTTACCTTCTTTCCTCTGACCAAAGCCCACATTGTTCACAGTCTCCAAAGCATTAGCTTATATTACCTTTGGAAGTGCTGTAGAAATACTGCTCAGGCACATCTTCAGCATCTTCTTTTTCTCTCTTTTAACAGTTAACCTCATTTATAACTGGAAAAACTGGTTTCCTCTTTGGAGATGGCAGCTAATATAATTGTTGCAAAAAATAAAAATAACACTGCAAAGAATGGAACCAAGTCCCAACGGCATTGAAAGTCACAGACATGACAAATAGAAAGGTAGATCATGTTTTAGAAGTAGAATTAAAAAAAAAGGGGGGTCATTAATTGTGGAAAACAGATACATACATACCACATGAGGACAGCATATGATACAGATCAATCATTATCCTCCAACTCTTATTTCCTTTTGTGAACTTTCCTTCTGTTTGTAGCACTGTGCAGGCTTTAAAGGCTACTTGAACACTCTCTTCTTGCATCTTTTTATTTCCACAAGATCATTTCAGCAGAGGCATTTCCACTCTCAGCAATAGCAGACTGCTCCTGTTTGTATCAGGCAAAGCAGATGGAGAAAACAAATCATTAATTTATGACTTAGAAGATACATTTGTATGACAAGACTTTGTAACACCCCACACTTCTTTTTTATTTAATTTTTCATGATATTCATGAACAGATAGGAAAATAAAATTAGAAACAGGAGATTCCTCACAGTGGCAATATTCTGTCCTCAATCCTCATGCTGCAATTACAGATCCTCTTCTGCCATGAGCAGTTCCAGGTAAGGCTGTTCCTGCTTCCTGCTATTCCCAACACCCCAACATTGGTGTGTAAGGAATCAGGGTTGTCTGGTGGGGAAGGAGGGCTAGAGATGGGATTTTGGGGGCAACACCACCTTTACTCAGCTAAGCAACAGCAGCAGAGCCTCATGTCCAGCTGTGGCCTTGGCCAGCAGGAATCAGTCTAATCCAGAGATACCATCTTGTCTTTGGTTCAGGATGGTGCCCATCAGCATTTGGAAACACTTGCCATGTCCTGCATGTGAGTGTTTCCCTCTCTTGCTGGCAGAGGCCTGGGAATGAGCATTTGGAATGAGTGCCAAGTTCCCTGGGCTGTTGGAGAGATCCAGTTGCCTGTGACAGCTCCACCACAGTGGGGCTGCTCTCTTGCAAACAGCCTGGCATCTCCCTGCCTTACACTTGCAAGGTTTCCAGTGACCAAGGGAGGAAAGCAGTGGCCAGAAATATTGCTTGTCATGCTTAAACAAGGCAGAATTTCTCCATGTCCAAAGCTAAATTATCCCCAGAGCAAAAGAAAGCATTTCTCACTGCTCCTTTACCCCGTCTAGTAGCTTCACAAGGCAATTGATCTGTGTGTGTCTGGGTGCTTTGGATAGCCCTTTGGGCTTCTTTATGGCCCTCTGTGCATCATAGCTATCTGTCAACACTGACAGAGACAAGGTTATGAAAGTATGTATTCTTTGGAAGCTGGATCTGATTATTGGTTTTGTTTATAAAACTGCTCTAATTGTGGGAACTGTGACAGGCTCTAAGAGGGCAATTTAATTTTTTTAAGTTGGATGAAGTGGCTGCTGTTTTTAGTTAATTGCCAACTCTATTTTTCAGTACCAAGCAGAAAACAAAATTCTATTCTATTTCCCATAATGAGCCAATTCCAATTAGGGTAATTACCACGGGATAATTGTAGACTACCTATGGTTAATTAGAGCTGCCCTGTGTGTTTACAACACTCCAGAAGCATAAATATTTAATGATAACCACAGCTTCATACGTCATTACCACTTAATTTAATATATTACCTCATTATTATTGGGAGGGTTGGAGAGAAAAGAGGCAAAACCTTGAAACATGATCAGAACAGCTGTAATGGTCTCTTTCCCCAGTAGTAAATCACCTTGCCCGATAATGTCATTATGCTGAAATATTCCCCTTCTTTAGGCCGTCTTGTGTTCACTCAGCGGGAGAAACAAGTGCACCATCATCAGCTCTTGATCTCTGAGCTTAATGGCAAGCAGAAAAGCAGAGTGAGATGAGAGATGGTGGTGGGCTCAGTCCCCCCATACAGCATTGTCTTCCTAGTGCACCAGGCTCGTGGGACAGTGGGCACTCACTCTGCATTTTCACCCTGTTGAAAAACACTTCATGAAGCACAAGTACTCTTATCAGGATTAGAAAGAGAAAAAAAAAATGCAAATTTTACTTGGTGTGAAATTCTGTCTGGTCTTCTCGGAAATGTGGGTGTTCTTCATTTAGTCATTATTTCATCAAAAATGTGACATCATGAGCAAGAAGAGAAAGTGGAAGCAAACATTTGACTTCAGGATATGGAGAAATGCACAGGAAATTCCATCTGCAATTAGAACTCAGATCAGGAATACAAAACTCACAGAAAGCCCTCCTAACTGGCCCCTTAAATTTGTCATACATGCAGAAATTAGCATTTAATAGAGCACAGAAAATTCCCCAAAGCATGTTCGTCTGTGGGGTGTGAGCAAGTGCAATTTGCCAGTTGTGTAGAATAACTCTTAATCTGTTACAGTCTTTCCTTAAACATACAGAAGTTCAGAATCCCCATCCCAGACAACAGGGGAAAATTTGAAACATCAGTACCTTTTTCTTCATTATAGAAGAAAATACTGATGTCTAATATGGTGTAAGCATCTGTTGTGGTTTAGGGCATATCTGGGAGGAAACCTCCTAAGGGGCACTCCCTCCCAGTTGGTTCGGGAAAAAGAAACGTCCTCAGAGAGAAGTGGAAAGAACCCTGTTTATTAAACAGGCAAAGCACTCCCTGGCACAATAAATTGAGCAATACCCGATGATAGGAACTTCATGCCGCTCTGGAGAGATAATAGATTTAGGAAAGAAGATCGTCCTGTAGGTGATTGTTCTGTCTCAATCCCTCTGGTGCTGGGAAACGTTGCTGTGCAGGATGGATCTTGGTNAAAAAAAAAAAGGAAAGAAAAAGAAAAAACAGGAGGAGAAGAGGAGGAGAAGGAAAAAAGAGAGCGAAGCGTCTCCTCCTGCTAGCTAGGCTAACTAACTAACTACTGAAAAAAACTCTCCGTGCGCTGAATTCAGCTCTCAAGGGCAGCCGGCGGAGGACAGTTCCTAAAAACCAACTGCGCACCTCTCCCCTCCCCCAGCTCCCAGACCCAACCAGACGATTGGGATACAAACATCATGTCACCCCAGGACATCATCCATTGTAGTTTCCAGCCTTATCAGCACTTCATGATAATAAAGTCTCATTCATCTGTAAAGAAGTTTAGCCAAGTTTTTAGTTTATAACCTTTCTCAAAAAACAGCCCTAACAGAGCAGCTGAGTTACTAACTCCTGGTGCCAGTCTCCTTCCGGATAACCTCCCATTCAAGTGACAAACGTGACAACTGGTAATTCTTTTTTTCCCTTCGAATTCTATTTTTTGAATAATACTACAACTGATACAGAAGCATCTTTCTCAAACACCTCTGTCATTCTTCAAAATAGAAAACTAGGCTTGCAGCACAAGCAAAGCTTCCTTGTATGAATGCCACGGCAATCCTAATGGACATTTCTGCTGCCTACTGTCTTCCATTGATTTCCAGCCAGGTCAATAAATCAGATACATATTGTTATTAAATCCCCGAGTAAACTCAGTAGTTATATGAAACTACAGGAATTATGGACATCCATGGGAATGATACTGTTTTATTCACACTCTGCAGCTAACCACTGGGCTGTACAAACTGTGCTTCATCTGCCCCATTTTCTGCAAAAGCAGGAAAAGGGTGAGAGTGCTGTCAGCAATTTGTATCTCCTCTGGAGCTGGCTGCAGTACTTTCATTGAGCTGTAAGTATGTCAATGGCTCCAGGTCTCCTGTTTAGACATAGCCTCTGGGCTTATCCCAAACATGAATCACCGTTGGTGAGAAAAAGTTCATATGCATTCCCTGGTTTGCTACCACTCTCTTATCCCTCATGAAAAATTATTTCAGATTTATTTCACAATCCCTAAATATAGTATAATCATGTTTACAGTTTTGGTGGTTATCAAGAAATCTTCAAATCCACAGAATATTTTAAAGTCATACCGCAAGAAGACTGAAGCAGCCTTATTGCCACCTTTGTAGTGCCCAACTCATCCTTGAAACACCAAATTATGACAATTCATACGCAAAATTTTTGTTATATTCTGGTGACTGATGCTAATGAAATTGCAAGTGATTTGGGGTTTTGGTCAGTTTCAAAAACCCTCCCATATCAAATATTTTAGATGCTCTCTAGCCAGCTGCCAAAAACTATCATTCACCTTTGGCACATTTTTCAACTTAGGACTGTCTTTGAGGGAATTTAAGAGACACTAAAGATTCAAATTGTGGGGCAGCATTAAAAAAACCTTCTATTCATTGGACTGTATTTTTAAACTATCAGCTATTTAAACTATTCAGCATTCACAGAATCCCAGAATATGCAGAGTTGGAGGTGCCCCACAAGGATCATCAAGTCCAACACTTAGCCCTGCACAGGACCATCCCCAAGAGTCACACCATGTTCCTGAGAGCACCCTCCAAATACTTCTTGAACTCTTCAATGTGACAGAACTATTCAAACCACAACAGAATATTCACAGTGCAAGTAGCAGTATTCTTCTGCTTTGAATTTAATTTAAGAAAAGAATGCAGTTAGTGTTGTTGCCAGATAGCTGTAGCTCTTGCTCCACAGATCGTGCAGGTAATTACAATCTCATTTTCTTCCAGGACCTGACAGAAGTCCTGCTGAGACACTAGCATTCTTGGGTATTTGGGAAGAGGCAAGGGCAAAGAAATAGTTATTTAAGAAGCTTTGCCAAAGGTGGACAGACGAGGAGTTAACAGTGTGTAAAGAGCTGTCTTTGTGGAAAAAACACACTGCAGAAAAAGTGTGTGCAGGAAGGCAGAGGTTGGGCAGAGGGGAGCATGGCTGAGACATCTCACAAACTGACTGGCAAGGCAGACAAGAGCCCTGGAGAGCAGAACCCTGCCATGCCCCCTCTCCTCCCCTGAACATCACCAAAGCCTAATGCATTACCAGCAACATGCTGGTCTTCACTGAACTACAGAAGCTCAGGAAGAACCCTGTCGACTTCATTTTGTTTCTTTGTGAGTTCATGCCATACACAAAATATGGATCTAAATTTCACGTTCTAAAGACATTTTATTAGGTCATGCAGATGAGTGAACTCTGTTTTATTTTCAGCGCCAAAGACAATCAACAATTAAACATTAAGTATTAAGCATTAAGCATTAAGCATTAAACACAGCTCCATCTTCTATAAAATTCAGCAAAGTTACCTGACAGTCATGTTTTTCATTTCCGTGCCTCCACATTAAAACTTCAACATTAATTGTTTGCCAAAAGTAAAGTCTTACTTAAGTATGCAAATGATAAGTGGTTTATTTCAAAGCTAAAACTAACAATTCTTATGAGAAAACCGGAAGCTCATTAAGATATAATGCACCTGGTCTAATCACATTTCTCTTTCTTGAACTCATCCTACATTTTAATAGCTTAAATCACCTCTAAAGGAGAAAAATAATCAATCCCTGCACATCTCTGGAGAAAAGTAGAATTATTTTTAGATTGCACTTTGTGGCCAAAGCTATAATGTATTGTTCTACTCCAAGAAAGCACTCCATAAATGTGGCACCACACAGGTCTGCTTCAGTGAATTTACCAGCTGTTCATTTCTGAAAGTGCTGACATAATCACAAGAAATGAAACTCTTGAAGAGTATATTTCCTTTAAAAATTATGTCTATGTCAAAAGTAAAGGTCAGTAAGCAATTGAGAAGTTAGCTGAAATCTCAGGAGGATAACTGTTGTACACAGCCAGTCCTCTTAAAAAATCAGGAGGAGGCAGATAATGGAGTAATTGCCATATGGATACACTTTTAAAGGACTTTAAAGAATGCAGGAAAATAACTTCATGAAGGCAATCCTTATACATAGTAAATAAATGTAAAACAGTCAGCTGACTCACTAAACCAACTAAAAAGTTGGTTCATAAGCCTTAGGAAATTACTCTGTAAAAGGGGTTCACAGGTAAACACTTATTTGGGAAACATAAAAAGCAAGAGACACAAAAAGAGAGAAATTATGAGCCTGATCCTCTTTTATTTCATCTCTGTGCTCAGAGCAATACTGGAATATAAATGCAGGGGGCAATATGGCTTTAAGGTAGCTTCCACATCTATTTAAAGTTGACTTTGAAAAGAACAGAAAATTACATATCCTGAGAAAATAGAAATGTAGCAAAATGCCATCCCCATAATGTGTGCTCTTCTGGCCCATGAAAGCCAAGCAGGCAATTGTACCAACCCATCAGCACTCCCCACCATACACTAATGATTCACTCATTCCCAAAATCCAATCTGCTCAGCCTGCAATTCCTTTGGATGTGTCCAGGAGCAGCTGGTTCTTCCTGAGAAGTTTCCGTTTCATATCTGACTCTCTTTAGCACTATTTTCAGCCACCCTGACAACCATTAAACCTCTTCCAACCTCCTTCTTAAGGGAAGCCAAGTCTATAAAAAACAGTGAGAGCAGAGTACCGAGCATAGCAGGGCAAGGCAATTATAGATAAATTGAAACTATGGCCTGTAGTAGACTCTATGTACAAGCTGTGCTGACCCATTTTAATGAAAATTGGAGATAGCTGAAGAATTACATAATCTCTGTACCTCCTACTGCCTGCATGGCTTAACTTGCCAAGCACTTGGAGCTGTTGGGCTATTGTTTTCAGGAGAAAGGGTGTGGGTGAGTTTTATATTACTTCATGCCCAGTGAAACATTCTCTTTACTCTCCCCTTCAAGTCATAATGCACTCTGGCTAAATCATCAGATGGACTTAATAACTTTTGTCTTCCAAGCACCCTCCTACTTCTGTGTCTTTCTAAGCTTTGCAAATGCTCTATTGCACTTCAGAGCAGATGCCAGCATGGACCTCCATAAGCATCACTTCATTATTTCTCAATTACACAAACCATACTTCTGAAATGGCTTGGTTAGCTTTATTATATCCATGAATTTTTTAAAGGGCTTTTAATTACATCCCCTGCTGTCTTAAGCACACAGCCTTTGAACAGGAAACAAATTTCTAAAATTAATTTCACAACAGGCTGCAGCAGCAGTTGTATTTCTCAAAAGCCCAAAAACAATGGGATGCTTTTGTATATACAGTAGGAGAGCTTCAAAAGAGAATTGCTAAACATCAACATTTTAAACTGTGACCATGCTAGGCATTGCAATCATCCTTTTATTGTAAGAGAAGAAACACTTTAAAAAGCTTTTTTTAAAAAATCAGTTTAGTTTCTTGATATTTTGATGACTGTTCTATAGAGTCCAAATACAGAAGAAAAATTCAGTGTGTGAACACTACTGTAACTCAAATCAAGAAGTATATTCATATAGTCTGAGGAGTTAGTGGAGAAAAAAGGGTTTTCTAAGGCAAAGACTCAGAAGATGCAATTTTCAGGAAAAGTGATCACAGTAAAGAGCTGCAGCAGAGCCACAGTAAACTTTAGAATGAACAATCTGACTTAGACTTTATAAAGAGAGAAAACAAAACACGTTAAATACCTCTTCTATTATCAAGGTAATTGTCAGTGAAGCAGTAAATAATACACCTTAAAAATAGAGGTGAAATTATTTCAAATCTATTTTGCATATATGAGTTTTGTTAATTACTTGACGCTGATGTACTTTTCTTAGGTGAAAGATCCCCTTTTGCTAATCATGGTGGAACTGGTAACTAAAACTGCAGAGAAAGGACCTGAATAACCACAAGCCAGGTAACAAAGAGGGTGTATAATCCATTTGCAGAGGAGAGTAGTCAGAGGAGTGATCTGTACTTGGGGCATGCTGAAGATACATGCTGTGGAAAAGAATTGCATTAGTTTATTATAACTTTAGGTCATATGGATTTGTTTATGAAGCCACTAAACTCTAAGTACAAAAATGGGGAATGTTGTGCAGCTACAGATGCTGGACTGCGTCATGACAAACACATGAACTATTTTCACCCAATTATGCAGCATGATGCAGTCAGGAACCAAAGCATCACACCCTGAGCTCTGCTCCAAGACAATGGAGTCATGCAAATCCATCTGAAAAAAATGTGGCACTTGGCAATGAGCTGGAAAAATTCCATCTTCAGAGGAGAATCCTCCCAGAATCCTTTAAGAATCATGGACCTATAACATGACAATTAGATCTTTTTACCACCTATATCACATGGATTTCCATTTGCATATCATGTCAGCCTCATCATGTCAGCTTCATAGTCTAGTGCTATTTTTCTTTATTTAAGAGATTTTGTCCTGATGTTCCTTCCATACATCATCAAGATCAGCTTTCCATCACAAAACCTATACCTTGAATATTTTCATTAGTTGCCATGAGTAACTCATACATGCAGAGTGATTCAAGAAATCTACTTCTGTTCGGGTAAAATTATACTATTGTTAACTTTAAAACTGAAGTATCATGGAAAATTGCTGAGGAATATATTTTCGTGGTCTGTAAGTGGTAGTGCTTTTTTTCAGGAGTGGAAATATCCAATGACAAGGGTTTAAGTGAAGTCAGCAAAACGAGTTTTCTCCTTCCAGAAAAGAAGATAATGTATCCTAGAGCACAGGACGTAAATCAGTATCCAAAGAAAAAAGCCAAGCATTGAAAAGGGAGGTCTGCAAATCTGCACTAAAATCCTGTAGACTTCATTTGTATGTATTCTACAGCACTGGGGTCTAGTCTAAAGAATTTATTTGTGTATTGAGAACCCTCTTATTGAATTTACAGCTTCTAATGTAATGCAACAATATTTTCTTTGTGACAGTGATTACTTTGACTCTGTAGCACAGGTATGTGTCTATTTTTATAGACCATTCAGTACTATATATGACCAACTCAATTCATATAATTTCAGTAGTTTGTCCATAAAAAACCAAAACCAAATAAAAAATATAAGAGGGAAATCCTGTTTCCATTAAAGTTAATGAATACTTTGCTATTGTTTCCAGCACAGATGGGACTTCCCCATAAAAGAGAACACTTACATAAACTCAGTTTGATTACTTTGCAGAGTCACACAATAGAATCAGCATAGCTTTAAGGAGAAGAGAGATCTTCTTGCAGTCATTTTTAAATTTGAATTCTATGTGATGCTATTAAGAAAATTTTATGTATTTTCTAAGTAGCTGGGATATTTTAAAAAGAAATCAGTGAAGAAGCCAATTGAGATGTATTAGAAACTCTTGTTCTATTGCATTTCATCTTTGATAATCCAGTGATGTAAAAATAGAGCTACATAGATACAATATATGATCATAAAAATATTTCAATGCTATCAATTTGCTACAAATTCCCTGTTGGAGTGATATTGCCAATATATCCAGGTGATTGATCAACTGACATCTAACAGCTGACAAATTTGGCTTTCATCCATTGGAGGCATAGAAGGCAAATCATAGGGTTAGGTTTAAACTTTTTCTGGTGTTCCTATATTTTCTGGTGCTCAGTATTTGTCAGGTGTATATTTGTGATGCTGAGGACGGTCACTCAAATTCATCTTCCACAGTGGTTTTTTTTCTGTATTCCTGCAGTGATGAGTGCAGCCCTCTGCTCTGACATGAGACATGTCAGTGTCAGTAGTGGGGGGCATGACACTGGCAGAAAGCTGCCAGCTCAGCTACCTGAGCCGGGGCGTAGCAGGCAGAACGTGTGTCAGTAATGAGCTGGGCAATCTACCTGACAGTAATCAGGTGTGGGCTTCAGTTATGCTCCTTCATTTTTTCTGCAGCTCCTAACCCCTCCCTGCAAATCAGCAAGCTACACTAGAAGGCACAACTAAATGGGATGCATCTTAATCCTACCTATAGCTCTACAGAGAAATCCCTGTAGCTACTGCGCAGCTTAGAGTGTCCCACTGAGCTCTGCCCTCAAAAACTAAAGGATCATCCAAAACTGAATCCCAGCACCAAAATGCAACTGTAATAGAAGTGTCTGGTGCGTGTTAGCAGAAGGGATAAAATGTCTGAGAGTGCAAAAACAGGAAAGAGTAAAACAGACAAATATACTCTGCATGTTGCTCTCCAGGTTGTCAACAGCAACTCTGCAGGTCTCATGAAGTTGTCGTAAAAAATGGCATTAAACTTTAGGTACCTTGTTGCACAGGTTAACACCACCAATATGAAAAACAGACATATAGACAGGCTGGCAGAAAAACAGAGGAAAAATAAGCACTAAAATAAACTCATGGAGACCATGGAGAGGACAGGGAAAATATTTTCCAGATAGGGAAAATAGATATGCTAAATGTACATAGAAATATGCTTAACATGCTAATATGACATGGCAAATAATATTTATATCTAATGTAAGTCTAGTTTCCAACAGTCAATTCTGTCATTCTTATAAGTCATTGCCCAAAAGGCATACAAAATAAACATTTAAAAACTTCTTAAATGAGACATCCCTTGGTAATCCTGAAAACAGGTTTGGCCAGAGTTTCATTAACATGCAGGTAAAAGTGATGACCCGATAGGATCAGTAATTTCTAATTCATCCAGCTGAACTGTATATTACTGAAGTAGTAAAAAACATCTCACATTTTCTGGAAGTCTGACATCATGTGATAAGTACTACTGGGGAAAAAATCTCAGATCAATTAGCCATCCATAGTTCCTTATTATCTGTGTGCTTTTTCAGCTTTTTATAACATGAAAGCCATAAAAATGACAAGAGACATTTTACAGATATTTATGGGTAGATGGTCCCTCAAGAGAAGAAACTGTTCCCTACCATTGGGATAATATGTCCTACATTTAGCAAAATCTACAGCTTACATTTTTAATATTCATACAAATGCTATGCACATAGATTGCATCATCAACAGTAGGGATTTTTTTTATAACTGTAATAAAGAAAGTATATATATTTATTTATCTTATATACAAAAGAATGCAGTTGTATATATCTATGTGGACACCTGAACACATTTTATTTACTTTCTTCCCAAGAAAGCAACCATTTACACTGAGACAGAATTCAGCCCTTAGATTATTTCTGTGCTTTCTGTAAAATTTATTTCTCGATGGTTATATAAATAAAGTATCCTGTAATCTGGCTGAGTCATTATTTAAACAATACTTCACTGTAGACAGTTGGTTTGTTCTCTTTGCTGTTGTGAATTTGATTTATTAGGGATTAGGGGGCAGGGGAAGGGTTAGGGAACAGTACCCGTGTGTTGATCCCAATCAAACTTCGCTAATTTTGGGTTCCTCACTCACACTAAGCTGCTGATACAACCAAATGTAAGTTGTCTCATGTGTATTCGGCAATTTGACTTTCATAAAAACTAATAGAAGATACAAGCAAGGAGAATTAGCAGTTAAAATACAGAGGGAAAAGGGCTGAGTAGACAAGTCTCCTCCAGACAGATCTCTGTGCAATCCTCAGTGGTTACTGACTCAATCTACAGCAAGGAAAGTAAATTTTGGATAGGAAGAACAGTCCTTTTGCCATTTTTCTGCATTTACAAAATAAAAACACAACCCAAGCATTCAGCCAAGCAGCTTTAGTTTGGTTCACTATGTCTCCCAATTCAATCAAGAATCTATTTATGATTAGTATAACTTTTTAATTAGACTCCCCTATATACATTCTTACTGTACACAAGGCACTGGAGAAAACAGATGAAGAGCCAGGAGAAAAAACTGATTGAAGAAATATCCAAATTAATATTAATAAAATGTAAAACTATAGCAGCATCTGCCTCCTTGAACTGTCTCTCAATGTCTGTTGGAGGTACCTGAGCAGTCCCAAGGGTTTAAATAGGTGGAATTGGCTCCTCTGCCTCCCTTGACAGCTGATTAATTTGCAGTCATTGCAACCATTCATGTTTTTTAAAACTGGCAGGTTGTGTTAAAAAAACAGATGGGTATTTTATGCATTCAGTTTTGCTTTCACTACAGTGCAATTCACCATATTATTTTCCAGCTGGAAATGATGATTTGTTATGGCCAGGGAAAATGAGGAACTGAGAGAAAAAACAACTGAGAGGGGACTTCATCACAGTCTGTAAGTATCAGAAGGAGGGGTGTCAAGAGGATGGATCCAGACTCTTCTCAGTGATCCCGAGCAATAGGACCAGAGGCAGAAACTGATGCACAGGAAGTTCCACCTGAACATGAGGAAGAACTTCTTTACTGTGCAGTGACCAAGCACTGGCACAGGTTGCCCAGAGAGGGTGTGGAGTCTCCCTCGCTGGAGATATTCCAGAGCTGTCTCGGCAAAATCCTGTGCCATGTGCTCTGAGATGACCCTGCTTGAGCAGGGAGGTTGAACCAAATGACCCATGGTGGTCCCTTCCAACCTGATCCATTCTGGGATTCTGCAGGAGGGTTTCAGAAACACTGTGGGTTCAGCAACAAAAAGCAACAAGCAGTTTCAAAAGATAACAGACCGAAATGGCCATGAAATATCAGTTGCATGTTTGTCATTTCTCAGAGGAACCCTGATAAGGAAAACTGCTTAGGAAGCACTTTGAAACCCTCCAGTGGCAACACAAACTGTTATTACTATTATAATTCCTTTCCCTCCCGCAGGTTGGATGAGTTAGTCACTGGAACTTAAAATGACTCATCGAATGGGCCTGCACTTGTGCCTGATTGCAGGCACAGAGAAACCTCCTCTGAAGAGCCCCAAAGATCCCTGGCTTTAGCAAGGAAACTGAGGAAGAAACTGGTGTGCTAGTGCTGCTGTGCTGGCAGCAAGCACCACAGACCCCTGGAGAAGAGCACAGGGGTTCAAAATCTGCTCTGCCGAAGTTCCATGTCTTTGTTTCAACAATTGCATGTCCCCAAGAGTTGAACCAAAGCACCCAGAAAAGAGCCTCTCCCTTGAGAGGTCCTCAGGCACTTAGGCCGGGCTCAGCCACTCAGATACAAGCAGTCTCATTTTGGGTGCAGCCATTGGACTCAGCCTAGAGAACCCTCAGAGAATGGCTCAGTGAGCCAGTGACAAATGAACATTAGAAATAGGCTCAAATAATCTTTCCTGTGGTTCTGCCAACCCTCACATTGTAATTTTTCCTGTTTACAGGCACCCTGCACTTGTGTGCATGTGCTGCCTTCCCACTGCCAGCTTGGACACAATCCTTGTTTCTCACTGGGAAAAGCAGGTTGGGATGTTCCAGCTAAAGGTCAGGTACAGCAGTGACCTGATGGAATTAAGTGAGTCGGAGATATTTTGGGAGACAATGAGGGACCTCATGCTGAGAGGTAATTCAGGTCCAACATCTGTACCCAGGCAGGCAAATAAAAGAAACTTTCTTTGGCATTTACAAGTGCAACCCTTGGCAGCTGTTGGAGCTGGCCAATACCTTGTGTGGATGGACTAATGAAATATGCTCTGCTATTGCTAGTAACCCTGTCAGCAAGTGATTGTTCTTTAAATGCTACAGTAACATTCATGCATGAAGAGCACAACACTGAGTGGAGGTTTCACTCATGGCCAAATTTGTCCTTGCTCTGTCTTCCCTGATAAAAGAGGAGCTACAGCAGGTGTTAATTGTGCCTGGTATGTCCAAGCACTCTGGACATTAATGCAATTGCTGTCTTTGGCAGAAGGACGAATGTGACTTATGTAAGAACAAGAGAACATATACCCTCTTGCAAACTAATAAGTACATTTTGTGCCAAGACAAAGGCTGCAGGAAGCGGAGGTGGCAGGCATAGCTGGGACCTTCAGTGTCCTTGGCCATGCTTCTAACATGTCCTTGACCACTTATTTATGTGCCTATGTAATCTAAACACATCCCAAGAAATCTGTAGCTGTGAGGATAAGTGAAGTACAACATCGCCCCAGGAGCAGAGCACAGCCCTGACAGAGGTGTCCTGTGGGCACCTGCAGGAGGAACCTGGGCTGCATCCTGGCTCACCTTTGCACCCTCTGCCTGTGGGGACCACAGGAGTTTAAACACACCCTCTGCAGCACACGGGATGCAACACAGGCAAGCTCTTCTTCTATCCTCATAAACACAGAGACACTGGAAGGGAAAGGAAACATTGAAACTCCCCTNCATAGTTCCATGTGTGCACGTGGGCTTTTCTGCAGGATTCCCATACTTTCTGGTAAACTCATAAAAGTGATCATCTTCAGCACTTCTTCACACAGAGAGCATTAATCCCAACAATGGAATAAGCAGAGGACACCTTACTTTGCGTTTTCCAAAGAGTGCATGCCAGGAATATCCTCATGAATAATTATTCAAGAAAAAAACCAGGAAGTTTTGCCAAATGCTACACATCAGGAGGCACTTTAATCTACGTGACCATAAAACCTTGCATTCATCTCTGCTTTCATAACAGACTTTCCTATGCCTTAACAGTGAAAATACGTTCTTATATCTACAAAAGGATTGGTGGCAGTTGTTTTTCACTGCATTTCCTACACTTTGTCTGACAGATCATTTCTTTCAAAGGTGCTTGATCCAGGCATTTACATACATATGAGATAATAGTAATTCGATATTGCAAAGTGAAAATTTCTTCCCATGATTACCTCTATCATCTCAAAATTAAATGGGTTTGAGGATGAGGATTGTAACTCCCACTGTGCTATGGTTCCTCAAACAAAAAGGTGATGTAAATCTTCATCAGTTTTCCTTATAGCAACAAAAGAACATAAAACTGCCACCCAGAAGCACAGCTCTTTTCCTCACTTGACCAGCTAGCTGTTGAATGAAATTTGCCATGTAATTTACTTCTGGGTCACATTTGTACCAACAAAAAGGGTAAACCAAAAATATTTTTGATCTTCAAAGCCACATGTTTGGCAAATCAGTGTTCTCATGAAGAAGAGAGGACTTTTAAGAAGCACTGCCTGACAGAAACCTGTCCCCAGGTGACTCTCAGGCTTTGCAAGCAGAGACGTGGAGAGAGAGACAGCAGCTGGGACCATTGCCTTGTATCCACCAGGACACAGGTCCTGTAGCCACCAGGACATGGTCACAGCAGCAAGGGGTCACATGTGGTGTCACTGGCCATGCTGTGCCTCAGACTCCCAGATGGGAATGCACACAGTGCATTTACTTTTTGATTACCAGGGGCAGAGAATCCTCAGGGAGGGTCCACATGCCACAGTGGGGACCCCATGACTTTAGAGCACATTTCTGGCAAATGCCATCACCACCATTGCCAACGTGGTGACACCTGCAGAAGAGGCCTGGAAGACCTCCCCTGGTGAAAGGGAGCCTTGGAAGACACCTGAGAGTAGCAGCTGTCCTTTTGTAACTTTTCTGAAATTTCCTTGCCAGGGAATTAAGATAAAACAGCTTTGAAATTTCCACCCCAGGACATCAGAAGGTTGCAAAAGTATACATACAATGTTACAGGAAGCATATATATAAGCAACGGTGATTTTGTTCCTTTTCCAGCATTTACCATTATAATGAAACTACAAAAAAATACCTGTCCTACTTAACAGCTTCTTAAGGTGATTTAGTGTCATTGCATAAGGCACTGGAGAACTAATTAGAGCCCAAATGCTGGTATACAACTGATATGCCCTCTTCAAGGCCATAATTTACCAAATTAAGAAAATCCTGATGTAGGGGAAGGCTTTCCATGACGCCGTTGTGACTTTGCAGTGAGTGTGATGGTCTCTAGCTGCAGTTTATTGGCTCCACAGTAGGATGCGATGGGGACAAGGAAGGACTGCCAGCAGTGAATGATGGGAAGCTCTATTCCTGTCATTTGCCAATTTTTCCAAGACTGAATGCAGCCCTGCCCACAAAGAGCACTGGAACTTGGCTAGCAAGAGAAGAGGCAGCACAGGAGGGCAGCAGGAATTAGTACAACAAGAACTGAGGAGCCCCATCCCCTCAGGGTGCAGGCAGGGAGGTAGGTCTGCCGAAGGCATGGAGCTGGGGTGCATTTCACCCAGACTCACGGAGGAGGTCATGCCAGCCCTGGGATAGCAGCTTGATGGACTGCCCCTGCTCTCCCTGCACCTGGGAGGCTTCACTGGGCGCTAGTGAAAAGGGCAACTTTCTGCTGGTTTTGCTCTGCTGAGCAGGAAGGGTGAGTGTGTGTTCTCCTGGCTTAAGAAATGTTCCGCATTTTATTGCTCCTCAGCTTTAGCAACAGCTTTAGCTCAACTGAATTGCAGCAGTTTTTCTGCTGTCCAGGCCAAGCATGTCTCAACTTGCATAAAAGGAAATCAACACTGAGGTTTTGAGCTAAAACCATTTCTATACTAGGGCAGAACTAAAGCGTCTTGATACATTTGGATAATTTGTGCTGTAATCTAAACAGTAGGAAAAAACTCCATCATGTTAACCTGTGAGCAGCTAATATCACTACAGCTCCAATTCCTTCCTCTATATAGCGACTGAGTCCTCTCCCATTAAAATTTTGCCTCTGGAACCAAGATGGGAGGAATCCCTGAGGATTTCAGCACACATTCATTCATACTCATGAAATGCCTATGAAGCAGGGACAGGCCCTCAGCTAGTCTGAAACATTCATGAACAGAGAGTCTGGAGGGAACAGGAAGAGCCTCACTTTGTTAAACCACTGCAGTTGGACTGTCTGAGCTGTGCTGAGCATTAAACAGCTTTATTTATTTCTTTCTTAGGGGATGGACTAATGAAGCTCACCTATGGTGAGAAGTGTAGCAGTTGAGCTAGCTCCACTAAGCATATCCATCAAGCCTTCAGAGAGTTTAAAGGTCTGAAACTGTAACATCACTGACAGAACATAACCCAAAGAGCAGGCCACGTTTTCATCTTTAAGGTATTGATTGTGGCTGTTACCGTTCTTAGAAAAGCAGTGAGATGCCAGTAACAAGCCAAACCGCGTTACAGTTTTGCTACTAAAATATCAACATGATTCTAAAAAAAATTTAATTATTTACAAATAAACCACCAAAAGTTAAAAACCAATGAGCTATTTATTTTGCAACACCACCATATACAAATTTACATCTTTCTGGGAACCGCATTTGTACAGCAAGGGAAAGATCATGCAATTATACACAATCTGTTCCTGTGAAAATTTATACTAGCTGGAAAAGAAGTTGCAATCATACCTTACTACATGGGATGGGGAAACACTCTTCAGCTGCCCCATGAGAGGAAAATAAGCCTGTGCTTTCTGTAAGCCTTCAAATTTCATCTTGGGTCCAGTACTAGCAGGAGTGTAAGTGTTCTGCAAAGCATGTCTGCATCTTATCTTGTGGCTTCTGAGGGTTTCAGCTACAAGCCAGAAGCTCACATTGCCATCTCTCTTCTGGGAAAGGAGATGTTTAAACTACAGAAAAAAGTCAAGAGTTAGAGACCGGATCCTGTGGCCAACAATGAGCTCCTGTACACAGAGAAGCCTGTCTCTGCTACAGCTACAGAGCTGGAGTTTCCTGAGGGATCCAGCAGCTTTGTCCAATGATTATAATCTGCTAACAGATCAATGAGGTCTTTCAGTTAAACAAGTATCACATAAACTGCTAGCAATGGAGTTTGTAGTAAGATCCCCACAGCATTCAGACTATGATTGAAAACCAGAAATACTGAATGCTTAGAGAAAAGTGATTATTCCTACTATCCAATAGACATGTCATGGTGGTGAGTTAGGGCCTGCCTGAAGCTGAAAAGTGTCTTTCAAATATCACTCTTCGCTGCATTGAAATTCCTTCCCAGTCCAGACCAGTGCTACTGTTTTGACATGTCTCCACTAAATAAATCTCTGGTGGAAGTGCATGCTGACTAACTTGGCTTTAGTGCCTCCAGAAAACAGCACAAACCAAACCCACTGGTTTTACTCTGGACTTGCCTCTTTCCAAGTGGTAATAGAAGGGGCTATTCTAGAAGAGCCAAAGGTTGATGTCTTTGTTGCAAAACTGAAGATGAAGTTCCCGGAGGCAGAGCACAGCAATTGAGCAGTGTCTAGTCTGGCTTAGGCTGCTCACCAACAGATTACTTCAAGGCCATTTTCATGTTCTTCATCTATGATTCCTAAGTCAGGACTCAGTCAAAATGCAGCATTCAACTACTCCTACACTCTATCAAAGCTCCTTCCTCAGTACAAATGAGGTACATAGGCTCTACCTGGAAATGGTTGCTTTTAATACTTCAAGGTTTGCTTATGATGTTGATCTTCTTTGAGCTACTGGTTCCTTCTACCAGTTCCCTAATTGAGACAGAATATTATTACCTGTGTGTATCATGATTAGCTCCTAGACTTACTCATATACAGGTGAAGTATTCATGGCTTATCTTGGGTTAAGAGTTATCTCAAGTGTTCAAAGCACTTCCTTGTTTTACAACATTCTTAAGTCTGATCCTGTGTGCTACTAGTTATATTTTACTTGTACATTTTCTACTAACTACGTGTCATCAAACAATCTCTACCATTAATTTGGCTTTTCATAGAGATTGTACATGACAGACAAATATTATCTGTCACAGACTTGGTCAAAAAGCTTGTAGTCCAAGTAACTTCCATCTCACCCCACCAAGGCACAGCACACTATGATGCCATGCTGAATGCTTCAGAGAGGAGGTACCCATGAAAGTCACAAGTCTGAGATCTGCCAACACTGATCTTCTGTTTTGATAACTGCTCTGCAGTTGCTGAGACTGGTGCTGCCTGTATGAATTAAAACCAGAAAGGAATTACTCCTTCTCCCATATTTAAAAGTTAGAAGCAAACTCAGCTCATAACGGATTTTCAGCAGAATCTAATGCTAGTCATAGATAGAGACCTGAGTACATGAGCCTAATTACTGTGCAGGGCTGTTTCTCTAGGATTATCAACTGCAAAAAGAAGTCACATTGCTTAACTCTGATTCTAAGCTAAACAAAACTGGCAAATACTGCTTCATGATCCTGAATCTGCTGACGTATTTATATTATTTGCTGTGTGATTTCCTATGCACTTTTTAAGCAAAATGGAGAAAAGTGGCGTGCACACACACAGACCTAGAACTAAAAAGACTTTTAAATTCTACATTTAAAATATAAGGATACCAAAAGAAAAAGAAGAGTTTAAGTCTGTGAGATATTTTGTTGTTGGGTTAGTTTTGAAAGTTGATCTGTGAAACCTTGGCTTCCTGAAGTGAAACTGTTTGGGGCTACTGGAACAGCACAAGGGGAGAACATCCTGGAGTCAAAGCCACAAAGAGGGCTGTGCTGCCTGACTGTGCCAATGCATCCCAAGAGCAGCAAGCATTCTGCAGCCCATACTAACCCCAATGCAAACAATGGGTCCCTTTGGCCACACTTGACCCAAAGGTGTAGCTTGTGTCAGATCACTTCCTTTGGCACTTTAGGCCATCTCAATCATGGCTGGAGTCCAATACTGACTTCAGGGCAGGTATAACCAGCAGATACATATCAGGGCACCAAAGCCACCAGCAGCCAATCACCAGCTCCATTCCAGGGTCAGGCCCTCTCCAGACCATGGGTACAACTTATGCTCAGTTGTAACCATTATGCCTTTAATATTAATAGCAATGGCAATATGAGTTATCTTCGGGGCGCAACAGGTGCAAGGAGCATCAGTGTTGGTAGGCCATAAGTTGCCTCTTAAGATGCCATTTTTTCACTTGCCCTCCATCTATTAGTGTTAACTGTCTTTATCATCTGCAGCTCATCTGCATGGGTGGTTCTTAAATTCTACTGGTGACCATATATTTTGTGAACTCAATCTGAAATGGAACTCTTGCTTTCCTTGGTATTTATTTTTATCATTCTCATTTCCTTTTTCTGGGTATGTGACTACAGCACATCCCTGGGTGTTAAAACTTTCAAAAGCTGTGGTAGATTCCTCAGGAACTCTGACAAGGGGACATGCACAAATTTGGTGGGTATTCAAGAGGTGAACACAGAAGTATATGACTCCTGAACACCCCAGCTTTTAGGCATTGCAAGGTGCAGTTTTCTCACCCAGCAAGCTGGCTGGCAGACAGAGTGGTCAGGGCACTTGAGTGACAGCAGCCAGAGCTGTTAAGCAGAACTTTCAGCAGCACATCAACAAAAAAGATAATTCCCCCAAGAAAAAGGAAAAAAACTCACAGGATTGGGGATTTAATGTCAGCAGCTAGTAACCCTGCAGTGCTATTACATACTCGTTTCCAATTTTAAAACTTATTAAATAACTTTCACAGTATGCAAAATTTCCAGACCTTGGGTTGTGCCATCCTCATTTTGATCATCTTAAGATGCTTGCTGAGTCATTGAGATGGCAATCTGAAGGGAAGCTGTCATTTCTCTGAGCCAGTGCATCCAATATGAGTGTGTGAATGTGACTCTTCGAGGACTCTCAGAATGAAAAAGGACAAGCATAATGTTCCAGATATTAAAAATATATAAAATCGGGGAACCTCTCTAAAGTACTTCAAGTACATGCTAAGTAGGAATGGACTGTTGAAACCTGGATCAAGAATATCATGGCATCATGATATAAAAGCAAAATAAACAGAAATAAAATCCAAAAGACAGAACAAGAAGACACAAAACTGCTTGCTTGCATACATTAAAAAAGAAAAAGCCCTTTTATGAATCATCGATTGCAAAAGTTGAGAATTATTTTATTTTAAAAATAAGCTGCAAACCATTTTTTTCCTCTCTACCTTCCCTTTTGGGACACTTGCCTTTTTTCCAACAGTAGTGAAATTGGTAAAACTTCCCATACACAGTGACTGCTTTTGATATGTATTATTTACTCTAAGACTATTCTCCTGTCAGCTCAAGAACTGTGTGTGCAGGTTGCAAGATTAAATTCATTCACGAAATGTCTGTGACACTGATCTGGAGTTTCTCAAAGAGGTCTGTGCCAAGTTACTGTTTATTTCCATAGCAACTATGCACCAAAGAAAAGGTAAGTATTGTCAATGTGTAACACTTGTTTAAAGTTGGAGTCATCATAAAGGACTGCTGGGAGAAGCACTGCCAAAGTCTCCTAATGAGACATCTCTTACTTTACCTCAGTATTAAATAGGACTTTGTGTTTTACTTTTGTTTGGAGGTTTTTTTCTGTTCATGGATTTTTTTTTAATCACTTTTTGAATCAATGTAAACTTTTAGTATTTCATATATCCCCATGTGTGCGTTCTACAGCTCAGCTGCTGCCTACTGATTTCCTTGGATGCTTCCTCCTATTTTAGAAGAGCAAAATTATCCTTCTTTATTGATCTTCATCCCATACATGATTTTACAGCTCTCTTTCATATTTCCTCTGAGTCAACATTTTTCATAGTTAGAATCCTTCCATGTTTGATTTTTTTTTAATTGTGCCTTTTTACTCACAGTTTTCCTTGTCATTCTACAGTACTCTTTTATAAATACATACATATATATGTGTGTTTACACACATACATACACTGATATGAAGGCTAAAAAATGTCCACAACCTTCAAGATATTGTAGCCTAACACTGTTTTATGCATCATTCTCCCTCCTTTCCCTAGTAATTTGCTTCATACTGGCTACCATTCAGGACTGTGCTGATGTTCCTGCATAATTTGCTATTATAACTTCAGAATCTCTGTACTAGCTGATAATAGCTTCTTCAGAGTCTGCAATCAAATATATTAAATTAGAATTCCTTTTATGAGCTCTTTTTACATTTTCACACATTCCCTTTCCCCACCCTGCCATGTTACTCAGTATCACAAGATGTTACAGTGGCTCTTCAAACTTTGCTAGCTTTTGTTTTTAACACAAAGAAGAGTTCAGAACAGTCCCTGAACTTTGTCACTTCATATTCCATTCCTTTGTGAATGTAATGAAGGGCTCATCAGACACGTCCCTATGGGACTACAGTGTTAAGTTCCCTCTGGCAAGAAAAGTAACTTGTTTTAATTATTTGCCTATCCACGTCAGCACTGTCCATCTCATCCCAGTCTTAACTCCTTTAAGACCCTTTGGTGAATGATCTTGTCAAGTGACTTCCAGCAATCCAAGGAGACTGTGTCAGCTGTATCTCCCATATCAGCATGGCTGTTCACTCCTTCAGAGAACTCTGATAGATTTAGGAGAAATTCATTACCTTCACAGAACCACAAAGAATCATTCTGAGTGTAGCATATTTGCCTTCATCTCCAGTAATTCTGCTCTTTTATTAATGTCCAAAAAGAGACTTCTAAAATCTCTGAAACTCCATTCAACATCAAGCAGCATTGTTTGTTACATTTCCTTTCCCCTGTTATCCAAGCTACTGGTTGTAGATGAGAAACAAGTGGCTGTACACTAAACTAGTAGTTCATTTGCTTCCATTCAGAGCTCTCAGGTAAAAAATATGGTCCTGCTGGTAACTCTCTGTTAACTCTCCATGCAGGGACCATGTAGAACAAATTGACTTTTCATGGGTTTGCCATTGCCAAGGCTCAGCTCTCCAAAACTGCTTCAGGTCAGGACATTTTGAAGTCATTCTTTTATTCCAATAAAATAAACTGAAATGAGAGTTGTGAAAATGAGAGGAGGAAAAAATGTCATAACAACCCGTCACTGAAAGACCATGTCAGAATGCTCATTTAAAAGCTGGACATTTAAAACCTCCTGATTTAACTTCCCATGGCACTTCTTTAAAAGCTCTGAGGATCAGCAGGAGAGAAAAGCAAGAGCCTGTGTTCACAACTGCCTCTCTTCCTTTTCAGTTGTGTTTGTTTTCCTGTCTAGATTCAGACCTGTCCAGATTCAAGAGGAATGAATAAAAAGATAGATCATGGCTCATAGGCATGCTTTCCTCAATTAGGATGAGCCTTCACAAAATGAATGTTTCTGTAACAAAGGCTTCTAGATACTGGGGCTTTTTATACATTGCTCACATATAGTTTAGCAATGAGTAGTTACCAATGTAGTTAGGCAGTTGTGGACCCAATTATCCAATTACTGCAATTGGTGCACAAACAGGGTAATTGTACAGTGAATGCACTCCCGTACTTGGCACTCGTGCTTTTGTGAGCCTGCTGTCACCCTTTCAGTGCTGTGCCAGAGTAGGGATGCTTCATCTCGCTTATTAACACCTCTGTCCTTGGGGAAGCTTTAGCATGTGGTTTGGGTTTTCACAGAAGGCAGCTGACAGTGGAACTACCACAAGATACCTCCTGGCAACCAGAAGCCTTAATTCTCTCAAACTCAGATGACACTGAAGTTAAATTTGCTAGCTTCTCTGAGCTTCCCCTTCTCAAAGTTCTTTCTTGTGATAATTCTATTCCTTATAGATATTGAAAAGTCAAGCAGCCTCATCAGCCAGAAATTTGCATGTGACTGAAACAAATCCACAGTGAAAACTGAATTCTCTCCTTTGCCTTAACAGAATATTAATTTAGTGTATGCCACAAAATACAAACACAGATCTAGCTCAAAACTAATTTCAGCATTCTTCCTGTTATTCCTCTTGACACTTGGGTTTGGCGTGAGAAGGGAGAGGTGCATCCATCAAGTCTGTGCCTGTGCAACAGCAGTATAAACAACTAGGCAAATTTTTCTTCAAGACACGAGTTCATGTGGAAAGCTAAGTAGTAAGAGTAGGTTGTTTGGGCAGTTGCAAATAAATCAGATCAGAATTTCATTCCAGGTGGAAGTGGGGTACATATTCTTCCACAAACTGAAGCAATGCATTTCTCTTCACGCTTACATTTCTGACTGTGAATTATTGTGTGGGAAGTCTAATGACTTGGGACAATTACTGAAAAAAATGGCACTGCAAGAAAGGAGATACTCTTCGTGGGATGCAGCAAAGGTAAAATCACAGATTGTTCTAAACTGCTTGTATAGAACGTACCTTTATAAGCATAAAATACATGTGTATTTTTGCCTTGACACAATATCCTTACAGTGTTCATCTTTTCCCCATCAGTCTCCTGGATTCCCACAGCTCCCTTCCATTGGTCCTTTATCCTAAAAAGTAGTTGATCAAAATCCAGACCATGTTTATCTTGCTGGAGGCAATTAGTTGGGACCAGCTGTCAAAGCCACAGCCGGTTCCTAGCACATGTGTGCAGCCTGTCAGCAGGCACAGTAACAGCACATGCCTTCCAGAAGATAATGACACTGATTTTAAACTGAAATCAGGTTCTGTTGGGTAGAAAAACACATGGAGAACCAGATTACACCATAACCAAATACTATGATATTTCAATAAATGATACAACTTTAGTCCTATTTTCTGTTTTGTAGACTGTTAGCACAGCAGCTGCCTGTAATATAAGCTCAGTTTATCTACGCCCTCCCAGTACTTAGAGGTTTGAAACTCCTTTTGAATTTACTGCCATCTCTATTTTTAAAAGCTCATTTATCAGATAAGCACAGCTGAAAGACCAAGAAACCTCCAGGCTTTGAATAGATAGATTAAAGTGTTGGGCACAAGAAGTGAAGATTTTTTTCAATTATGCAACTTCCCCTGCACATCAGTGTTTTCAACACTGTCACATTTAGAAACTGTTTTGTTGGAATATTATTAGAAACAGTAGTTAAGTGTTACTTATGAAAGAAAAGCAAAATAATGTTATCCATTTGTGAGCCAGAACTGTCTACCTCCTACTGAATGAGAACTATCAAATAATAAAAAGCTCTTTGAAATCTATAAAAATACTCCTGTGATAATTATGTTTTGCATCAAACCTTTGTAATTCCCAACAAATTCATGATGTAAAATTGATAAAGAACAAATGAAGATTAAGCTCACAGCAATTACTGAGTACAGGTCAGAGATGGGAATATTCCATTCCAGGAAAAATTATCAGGATTGAGAAACTTTGTATCTGGGTTGAGATACTTCTCTGGGGATGAGCTGTACCCCCTTGCACTCTCAAACATGCGGCCTCCCCCTGAGAGGCTGCAACAGCCCCAGAAAGGAACTGCAAAGGCTAGAGGATTTTCTGTGAAAGTGTCTTTAGGAAGAGAAAGTGTTATTAGACCTGACATGACTGAAGCGACTTACTGGGAAACTGAGACAACCATCTGGGAGGGAAGTCCCAGCCCGGTGCAGTGGTTCTGAAACTGGGAAGTAGAAGAAAAGCGACAACAAACTGCTAAAGCTTTGAGCCACTGGTAACTGCATTACCTTGCAATGAACAGGGACCTAATTTAAAAGCAGACAAGATAATGTCTTGGAAAGAAGCAGCACAAGGAGGACTTTCTCCTTGTCTGAATCAGTGGTGTCTCAAGCTGGGTTTAGACATGTGGATGTGTCTTCTGCCTGTGCATCATTTTGACTGTTAACTTTGTTTAAACTAATGCAAAACTCCTGAGCAGCAGAAGAGCTCAGATTTTGTTATTTGCTTTTGAATTGCTGAGTTTTAGACTGTGGAGGTGATAGCCTCTTTAATAGAGGCTATCCCTTTCTTTAGAGAAGGGAAATGGAGCTGGAAGCTCCCAAGTGGAGTAATTTTGAAACTATCTCCACACTAAATCCTCTAAAACTATTGCAGCAGAAGAGGCAAGATCATAGCAATCTCTCTCTTTTTTGGATAGCCCTCTGTGAAGTGCAAGACAGAGGAGAATATAAGAAAGAGAAAAAATAGGAGATAGGAAAGGAAAATTTTGAGCAGATTATGAAAATTATCCAAGTAATTTCTTAAATGAAAGTAATCCTTGACTATGAGCAGCAGAGGCTGCAAGTAGATGACACTTCAGGGTAAAGAATTCCTCTTACTGATGAGAAAGAGAAACTCTTTGCAAGCAATCTAAAAGGAGAGTAATAGTATTAGTCACTCCTCATGCTCTGGGATTAACTTCTTTCAAAACACTGATTACAGCTCTAAGTACAGCCCAAAACTGGAATTTATAAATCAGATGAGAAAGTGGCGTTTTTAGTAGTTCCATTTCAGATCCCAGCCATTCTTTCTGCATAACCAAGATCAGCTTTTGTAAGCTTATGAAGTTCTACCGTTTATAGTTCTACTGTATATCTCATCCTATATAGTGAACATTCCCTGTAAGTCACATTGTGCTTCAGCTGATTTCACAGCTTATTCCCTAGGAATGGAATTTGTGTGGGGTATGGCAGCCCAACAGCCACTGCAGACCTCAATGAAATATCTTTATTTGACTTTTAAATCACATCAGGCATCTGCATAGAGAGGCCAGGCTTAAAACAATTTGTGCATGTGTCTCTTTTGCCTCCTTTCCTGTGTTTGCCCTCCCAGCTGACAAAGAACCTATGGGAGGACACAGGGCCAGATCTTGCATGGAGCACAGGGTGAACGGGAACAGTGAAGCCTGACCACCCACTTCACGTGCCACCTTTGGAAATCCTTGGCTCTTGGCCAGGGCAAACCAGTTTTCAGCTCTGAATACTCAAGGTCAGTGATAGCTAAGCACTAAATTATGTCATAAGAAGATGGTGAGCCCTTGACCAATACACCTGGAGAGAATAACACAGAAGATCCATTTTTGGAAAAATACAGGAGAAATTAAAAAGCAGAACCAAGGAAGATTGTCAGTCAGTGGACAACGTTCTGTCAGAAGATGCCTAGTCTGATTTTTTTAAATTACAGCCTGCAAATTTAAGCACATTAAACCTGACACAGAAAAATTCCATGGATTCTTATTTAACAAGCACACGTTTTCTCTGGCTTCTCAAGGAACTAAGTTGTAAAGTCAGTTCCTGCCTGGTTCATCTCCAGATGTCAGGAGGTTGCACATTCAGATGTCCAGAGCCATTTCCAGGATCTTAGAAAGCTTGTCTCAGAAATACTTCTCCCTTTCTCTCTTTGCCTTTTCTTTCTTATGCCTGAACATGTGTGATGAATCATGACATCCCTAGGCACAACTCCAAGACGGGGCGTATTTGTCCAGCAGAATTCACACAACTTTAAGCTCTTGCCCAAATTAAATGTTTAACCACTGCTTTGCTCATACCCTGCCAAATAAAGGCGTAAGGACTAATAACCACAGTGCTCAATGGTTATGAAACTGTGTGATCAGAATAACAAAGCATGTCCTCATCCTGTGCTGACTCTGAAGAAGCAGATTCAGCACAGGAAAATTGGAAAATTTGTTAATGGGGGTGATGCCGCTGGAAAAGATCTAAGAAAATTTTAGACTTAAATATTAGGAGACCAAAGCTCTTTAATAATTGCATTTCATATACAGTCATTCAGAACGTACAGCAGATAGCCGAGGTGAAAGTTAATTTATCTCAGTATGCACACAGACACTGTATCATCCCTACGTTCATTAAAAGCAATACATTCAAAGAACACATAAATTGCCTAAGCACAGCAAGATTGAAAACAGTAATGTTGAGGTTATGCATCCAATCTTAAACGAGTCCCTTTCACTGTTTCTTAATTAGTAATAAAACATTTCTATCCATTTCTCTATCTATTCTAGTCTATAAAGTAATTTATTTTATATTGCCACCTAGCTCCAAAGAAGCCATTTTTTCTTAATTGTTTCTAAAAGCAGTTATTAGTGTGTCAATAGATGCCCAAATATTAATATCAAACTTTTTTTTAAAAAAAGTAACAAGCATCATTGCTTTTTTTATATTGCCTCCTCTTTCCTCTGTTTAAATTACAACTTTGCTAATTATGGCCCAAATTAAAAATTTTTATTTGAAATATTCATAGCTGAATTAGGGTCCAGCTCAGTTCCTATTCAAACACAAATGAAAAGGAAAATGAGACATTTTGGTATCTTTCACTCCCAGCCTCAGCTTCCTTTTTTCTCTTCCTTCTTAGATTCACTATACATTTATATTGGTTTCTGAAGGAGATGGGGATTATCTGACCACATTGTCTGTCTGCTCAGCTTCACTTTTGAACCCTCTGGCTTAATGTACTTTAACTTGAGAGAGCTCCTGATCTCCAAAAGATTGTATTTCTATGCACTCTGGGGAAATAGCAGAGAAGAGACAGCCAGATCAGTCATCCCTCTAGGAGAAAGATGGCAGTGTGAGGTGGGTTGTTACTTCCTCTCCATTTTGCCAGGATGCAACCCCTCTAGCGAAGGCAGCACTTGGGAAGCATAGATAACAATGTTGATAGCTGGGAATTACAGAAGATACAGAAAGATGAGTCAGGATGAGTGTGACAGGAGCCTTAGGCAGATCAGATGCCAGACTGGAAATCAAGATTCACAAGTGACAACTCACAAACTGGATGTTGTGTTACTTTTTTTATAGTTTTTTTTTTTTGAGGAGGGAGGATCAGTTTGATCATGACTTGCAGTCCTTGTGAATATCTAAGTTCTGAAGAAGAATCCACATGAGTCGGACAAGCATTTGGGTGAGCTAAATCTAAGCAGAAACTTTGGGACTTGGCCCAGTGGCTGTAAGAGCTCACTTCCTCACATCATTTCCTCCCCAGATGGCAAGTCAGTATTTCACCAAGGTACCAGCTTATCGCACCTAGGCAAGTACCATTTCACCTGGTGTTGGATTTTCCCTCTTCCCTCAGTGATAAATTCAGCAAATCTTTCATTTTTGTTTCAGAAATATTAAACACCAAATCCCAGGTCTTAACAAAAGCTGCTATATGTAATGTCTTATAAACATAAAAGTAGGACAAGAGATATGAAAATCAAATCCCATGGCCCACTCAGTTGTGGGAATTTCTTTCATTATAATAACCAGTGCAGCTAACATAGCTCAGCTACATCTAAAACTGCTCACATGCCTGTTCCATTTTCTTCTAATGTTTTGTCCATATCCTGATCCCACAACTACACTGGCCAGCTTCTCCAGCACCTTCAGATAAATCCTACCTAGTCCTACCACCTGGTATTGCATACATCCAGCTTCTTTCAAGTCTCTAACTTGTTTGATGTCTCTCTACTGAGGAAAGGCTGTCCCTCTCCGACCTGTATCATGCCAGTTCCAAATCAGCTTTTCCTTGCAAATACTGAGGTAAAAAAGTCACTGAATACCTAAGCCTTTTTTGCTCCATTGTAACTAGTGCTTCTTCTCCACGCATTCCTGGGTCCCGAATTTACTTTGAAATTAACATCCACAGAGTCTATGCTCCTCAGTAGCTTCAGCTCCAACTGGGCTTTGGCTTTCCTAATTTTGACACTAAGTTTCTAACACTGCTCCAGCTGTACTGCCTGTCCTTCTTTCTACATCTTCTCCTCTTCCTTTTTGTGAGCTAGCTCAATGAGAAGCTCCCCACCTAGCCACACATGCCTTCTCCAGAAGTTTAGTCTTCCCAAATGGTGGGATTCATTACTGAGCTCTCAGTAAGTTACCTTTAGAAACCAGCCAGCTCTCCTGGGCACTCTTTCCCTTCACAGCACCTTCATAAAGGATCATGCCAGGTAAAACTTGAACCAGTTCCTGTTTGCATCCCCAAAGACCAGGGTCCTCTGCTCACCTTTCAGCCTTCTTCAGTGCCCCAACCTCCAGCATCTTGTCTCGCTGCATCCTGGGCTGCCCTGTGTGACCACAGCTGCTTCCAGCTCCTCCCTACTTGTGAGGAGCAGATTGAGTCAAGCAGTGGGGTTCTTTCAAACCACCACCCCGAAAAGGAGAGCCTGCCAGCAGCATCGTGCTGCTGGTTTGGAGCTTGTGTCTGTTCCCAAGGGGCAAGCACCTTTCTGCCACAGGTGAGCAGTCTGTCTGTACCACCACGCACTGCGGCCACAGACACTATTAAACTTCATAAGATTGTTCCATAATAGTTGCCTTGAAGAGCCGAGTTGGTCCTCTATTTTTAGATAAGTGACAGCTTTTCTATCAATTACGGTGATCCTTAACACAATGAACATTATATTTCTTTTAGAATCTAGACTTTGGAACTCCTTTCTGGAAACAACAGGAATATCAGCTCAAATTATTGCTTATCAATCACTGATGTAATTGTTTCATGTGAAATACAGTTTTCCAGTTTGTTTTCATTTTTAATTATTTTCTGGCGTGACAACCACAGGTCTTACCATGCTCCAGTCAAAGACCTCTTGTTTTTAAATTTTGATACAGCATCTGAGTCTTAGAAGGGGATTCTGACAGTTAAAAGAACAAAATAGTATTGTACAGAGATTTTGTTTTTAGAGTTAATTTAAAAAAATGACCATGTCTCTACTTTAGCACTTTATTAAGCACAACTACACTTTGCTCAATATGTGATTATGAAACCATTGTTTTGTAAAAGCAAATATACATTTGAATGCACTGTGGGGGCAGGGAAATCTTTGCAGGATAGTGGTAAATGGAGTCTTACTTCTCTGACAACACTAGCTTGTCTGAAAAATCTCACTCAAGGATAAAAATGGTATAATTATGGAGGAAAAAAAGATATATTGGTTTGGCACTGGCAGGAGTTTGCCAGGCTGGGTGGCTAAACCAGTACAGTCTGCACCAGTGAGACATGACCTTAATACCATGTTGCATTTCAATAATGTTTTTATAGCATCTGGAATCGTCAGTGTTGAAATTTAGATCCAAAAAATGTAAAACATGTTGAAAAAGGGGTTACCTTTGAGACTTTTCTCATCTGAAAGATTTAAGGCTACTTTTTCTACAGGAGAAAAAGATAGCAGCTCTGTCAGAGCTGCTGAGTGTGGTACATGTGTTTTAAGCAAGTTTTAGTCTGCAGGGCCAAAAAATAAAGGTGCAGAGTGTTTGTTTAATTGTTGCCATCTATATTCTTCCTTGACCATTCTTTTTGATCCTTGAGGTTCACACTGCAGATTGTCATTACCAGAAACTCTAACTAGCATCAGAGATCCTAAAATAAGATCCTTACTCCAGGGGATGAAGATCCACTTTCTATCCACTGAAGATAGATAGAACTGCCAATAATTCTCAGGAATAACTACCACAGAAATTTAGGAACAGACAATTTGGCCCATCTCATCCAATATTTCTTATTCCAGTCATATGTATCAGCCATCAGTAAGGGTTTTTTTCAGACCTCATAAGCAGCGTGGTTCTTTGTTGCCTTTGTTGCAGCAGAGTGAAACTCTGCCGTCCTTGAGGATTTTGAGTTTTAAGGACCATGTAGAAAATATTTTTCCCTAATGTCTTATTCCTTTGTTTTCAGGGTTCTAGGTTAATAGTGTTTGCTAGGTCATCTCTCTGATGTTATCTGTGTTCACAAAGCATTATTTGTTATTCCCTATCTTACCCTAGTTGTCTTTATCTAATCAGGTTTGCATGTTGGCACTCATGCCTAAGTAGCTGAATGCTACCAGTAGTAACTTGATTCTAGTATCTACAGGACCATATTATGTTCTAAATAATCACTCACCCTTCCACAAAAAAACACTCAGTTTTCAATTCTAGTTTAGCTTTACTTTTTTCTGCTATGGGCACTTGCTATATCTGCCCAAGTATAAAGGTTAGAGACTGAGCCAGGAGTAATGGACTGGATGGGATTTCCCAGTGCACCAAGTTCTACCTATCTGGCATTACTGGCAAACAATCTGCATCTTCCTTTTTAAAAACTGTCCAACTTTTGGTTTAAAATTATGCAGATTCTGTCATCCTTTATTTCCACTGTAGTTTCAAAGCAACCAAAACCTTATTGCTCTGATAGTTATAAACCATCTCAGCTTTCAATCTACTTTTATTCAAAGACAATTTACACTCATTAGTTCCTGTGTCAGTATTGTTCTTGAGCATTAGTGGCTCTTCCCCTTCCAGGTGTTTTACCTTTTTAACATTCACAGAGAGTAACCAGGTCCTCCTTCAGCTTTTCTTTTCTAAGCTGAGCAAGCTCTCTAGTCTAAAACACTTTCCATTATTGTAAGGAATTCTCTGCACCTGCACCTGCAGACTGTTCCAGTCTGAATTCCCTCTCCCTCAGTCACTGAATGCTTAGAAGGTGCACACAATACTCCAGATAAGGTTTTGGCAGTCACTTACACCTGCATGAATATGTCTCTTTATTTTCTTACAATTACATCAGTTGACAAATCCAAGCACCTTGCTTCAAGGCAGCTTCTCATTAGTAGCTCATAGTCTGATTCTGATCACTTAATACAGCCCAAACCACTTATCCTCTCTGTTATTCCCACCTGGCATTCTCACAACACTTTCTCCAAGATATTTCTACACAAATAGTTTCATTCATACAATTTTAGCAATTTGAATGTTAGTGGTCAGGCTCATCAAAGTATCTGCCAAAGGCAATTTAGATAGGTAGGTCCCACTGTGATTCGTCCCATGAATTTCTAGCACTAACTTGATGTCTCCACCCAAAGGTCACACAGAGTCTGGGACACAGGGGACAGACTTTTTACATTTCCCATGTAAATATTCAGCCCTTGCCTAATACATTGGGGACATTTTGTCACATGCTGGCCCTATAAGTCCCATTTCCTTCACCATCTTCCCAGTTCTTTCTGAGCTTACACCATCCCTGGCCAACCTAAACATGTAAAAACCAAAGCTCCCACACTGACAATCAGGTTCACCCACTCTGTGTAAATACTGAAACCTTCAGCCATGAATTACCCAACATCAAAGAGATATGTAAGATGTGTTTTCACAGAAACCAGCTGGAATTGAGAAGGATGAATTGGAAGACAGCAACAGAGCTTGGAAGGGATATTAATATTAGTAAGAAGATAAGGACTGGACTACCATTCATCTTCCTGGAACAGTTGTATGGACAGACCAAGACCTGAGACAGCTTTAGTTTGATGAACCAGAGAGAGCACAGACTATGGGACAGCTCCAGCCATGGCTGCAGGAGGCCTAAGGGGAGTTCCTGAGGTAAACACTTTCTCCTAGATATCAAAGAAACAATTGAAACTCCCTACCATGGCCTTTCTCACTCAGAAACATTAAAGACGAAAATGTGTATTGCCCTTTCTTTATGATCCGAGCACAGGCCTTTATTCCAGGATAATTTCTCAGATGATTACTGAGTATAGCATGGGAAGACCAAACAGGACCAGAGCAGTGTTTGGGAAACAGCCTTTGACTACACTTGTCAGCTTTTTCTCATTTTTTGAAATGGGCAGAACAGACGTGGGACAAGTCCACACTATCTCTGTAAAAGCTGTTGTTGCTGTCAAAACAAAATCATGGTTAGAAATTAATTGACTCTCTTTCGTGTATGAAAAGCCCAGGAGCCAAGCAGTCATGTCTGATTTGATAGGCAGGTCAATAAAGTAGGACTAGGTCTGTCTGTTCATTCCAAGGCCAGGGAAGCAGGACTTTACCTGAATCTGCTTATCTGAGCAACTCTGGTTGTTGTGGTCTTAGCTGTCCCTCCAAGTTTTGCTCTCAGGTCCACTTCCATCCTTTGCCCTGACCACAGCCGTCCTGTTCTTATGTCTACAAGTATTCTGGCACTTGGAAATACTAGGAGTCAATTTTTCAATTTATTTAGTTTGGAGGTTGTGTTGTTGTTTAGCATTTCAGCCTAAGGAGTGAAAGTTGATCAGCGTATTGCTGACCTATTTAGGTGCAGCCACCAATCTGCTCCTATCAGTGAGGGTCAGCTCTCACCTGATGCAGTTTGACCCCTCTTGCATCTGTCAGCCTTGAGGCTGTGTCAAGTCTGTCCAGACATCCAAGGCTATCTTTAAGATGTTTTTGGGAAGGCAGATGGGCACATCCTACCGTGGCATCTGACACATGGTTGAGAGAAGAAAGGAGAAGCAACTCTTGCATTCTGGGCAAGAAGAGTTCAAAATCAGGGGCGGAGCTGTGCGGGATTACACTAAAGGATTCCTAGCAAGTCCTTACAGTGTCTGGATAATTTTCTTGTACAACACTGATTTTGTGCAAGAGAAGAGACTTCTGCCACCTATGGTCTCTCTTCCTCACATCTGCATTGCCCTAGCAACAAGGAATTCAGGGTGGTAAGAAAGTCTGTGTGTGAGTAGCAGCCTGAGACACGGGCCTTGCCAGCAGCTGCCCGGGGGCTTGAAAAGCTTGGGAGAGGCTTTTCTACCAGAAAGATCATAAGTTGTTGCTCCACTTGAGCAAGTACTGTCTGAGTGCAGAAAGCCTCCTCCAGATACAACGCTGAGCTTGATTTCAAGTGACTGACATTTTTCCTCATGTTTTCAGGTTCATCTTCAGCCACTGACACAACATTCAACTACAGGTAAGCTACATGTGTACCATCTTTCTATTGTTGGCATAATTTAAAGATTGTTAGAAGTTAACAGTGGCATGTCTCAATATTACAAAATTGCCAGTGATAATTCTACTTTACAATTTTCAGACAGTGAAGTTCAGTTGCCTTACCATAAAAATGTGCTACAGATGTGCTAGAAGAACCAACATTTCACAACTTTAATAAACCCTGCTCCTCCATCCTAAAGAAGTTTTTTGAAAGTATGTCATCTCAATGCCTCTGAAAAATAGGGCATTAGATATGTTTCACAAAGCAACACAAATTCATTAAACTGGTATTGCTCTGTATTTTTTATTCTCTCGTAGTCCATGCATCCACCTGGCACTTAATGCCTCATAAATGCTATAGTAAGCATGTCAATGCACGCATCTATTTAATTTTGGCAAGTTCCTGATTGCAGTCTTTTGTATGGAGGCAGTTGGAGATAGGAATTGTGACAGACAGTAAATCTAACTGACTGAATTGGCAACAATAGCTGTAATGAAGATTTGCATTTTTAAAGGCTTGTAATTAACACCAGTATTAACTTCTTCCTCCAGCTAAAAAGCCAAGCTGAACTACCTTTTGCTGAACTTGTGTTGGGTTTTGCATTTCTTTTGCTTTGCTGACAAGTATAAAGCATGCAGATCAGCTGCTGCCCAGGTACTGTTTTGAATATTGGTGCTACAAATGGTTAACCTGTGAGAGAGAAAAAGCAGGACAAATGAGTAGATGTACTGGGAACCAATGGATCTCGGAGCCTGATCTGAGACATTACCCTTAGAAAACTTGGGCTTTACTCTGTTTTCTATAGCAAAATTACACAATGCATAAGGCAAGAAGAATTTTCCTTCCATAATTTCTTCACTTTTATTGTATTCCATATGAACATTCACCTAATGCACACAATATCAAACATAGAAATGGTGGCATTGGTGTCCTTTTTGTCCCCTCAGCCTTTAGACTCACGGTTTGGACACACCCCTATGAAGACATGACATTCAACCCAGTTATTTAAATTTTTGTAAACATCACCAAATACATAACAATAATATTATGGTAGAAAAAATACTAATGATAGTGATTTTGAACACCTTAAAAACCACATATAATCAATAAGTCTGAGTTCCCAGTTTTTGCAATGCTGTTTACTTATTATTTCTATAACTTTTTACTTTACAGATATGGTTTCTTTAGGTGAAATTTTCTTCAAGCTCAATAACTGCCAGTAGTAACAAAAAGAATTATTTACTTAAGCTTTCTCTGGGCCAGAATCTGAGGTTTCTATCTAAAGTTTATTCAGTTCTTTGTCAAACAAAACTTCCATGAGATTTCACTGGTCCTCGTCTTTTGAAAGCTATGAGCATAAGCTGTTTTATAGGATGCAGAACAGTTTATGTGAAGAATTCATCAAACTGTATGGAGAGTTGAAAGCAAGATTAAGCATGAACCTTGTAGATGCCACTGTGGGATGTGAGATTAAGTCCTTCTCAGTCTATGACACTGCATGGAAATTTTGATTCTGTAAGTTGAAGTTCTTCACATGTATTTTAAATGCATTGTGTTATACCAGAAAGCTGTTTCAAAAAATCCTAAGTTGAAGGATGCTATGCAGCAATCCCCTATGACAGGATGAACTGTCCTGTTTTAAAATAAAAGTTTAAGAGACAGATTGATATTTGCTCCTGTATGTATTTATTTGAATTATGCTTATCGTTTCAACGGGAAAATAATTCTATTCATTGTTTTACTGTGCTAGTGTGTAACATATGACATATATATTAATTCGTGCCTGGAAATTAAAGAATCCAACACTGTAAGAAAACTCTAAGCAGAAGGCAGATTTGCAATGGTGAAACACAGGTGGCACAGAGGAAGACTCGAATTTACAACAGAAAAGACGTGGCTCAGTCAGAGACTCAGTCAGAGATGGCTCGTTACCAGGGTTGAGCCGGAATACACACAATGATTGATACGCAATATGCATCTGTGATAAGACAGTCCAAGCCATCAAGGATGTGCATTCCTATGCTGGATTCCCATAAATGGAATCAAGCCCTCATCCCTGCCTGGAAAGATGCTTTGAAAAACTAAATGCAAGAAAGCAGTCGCATAAATATGCAAAGTGAGCAAAAGTAGACAGAAAACCCTACCTCAGGGAAAAAAAACTGTATAAAACAGACCCCTCCAAAGCTTAAACTGTGAATAGGGTAGGTTCCGTGTGATAGAGGCCGAATCTAAGGTTCACCCAATACATTGTCCCTTTTGATTGTGGCATTTCAAGATCGCTTTTTGTGGCAAAATATAATTTGGTTTTGATTTTTAAATTTGCTACGTCGTTGATAACACAGTACATTACAGAATCAGAGAATCACAAAATATTCTCATTTGGAAGAGATTACCTTTCTATGTACCTCATATTTAAATTAAATATTGCATTAGTTTTCAGTTGGTTTATAGGAAAGTACATTCAACAATTGAAATTAATGTCTAGGGGGATACTCCTGAAAGAGTGGATTCACCAAGGGGAAAATATGCTTGACCAATCTGACATCCTTGTATGGCACAACTGGCCAGGTAGATGAGGGAAGAGCAGTGGAGGTTGTCTACTTTGACTTATACTTGGAAGGTGAAAAAGCATTGGAACATCTCCTTCTCTGGTGATACTTGAAACTTGCCTGGGCACAATCCTGTGCGGCCAGATCTAGGCGAACATGCTCTAGCAGGAGTGTTGGACCAGACAACCCTGCTGTGGCTCCTTCCAACTCCAACCATTCTGTGATTATGTAATTCTGGGATTCTGTCAGTACTGTTAGTGTCGTTGTGACATCAATTTCTAGAATTCCTTGATTTTCTTCCTACAGAAATGCACACACATGATTAAAAGCATTACAAATCAAAAAATGATTCATTGAGTCTGTGAGAATTTAGAAATATGCCAGTATGTTTTTCTTCTGCATCCTAACGAAAGGTTGATAAACCAGCAAGGAGCAGCTTCCAACCTAAACTTTAGAAGAAGAAACTAAAAACAAACAAACTAAAGGCAGAAAATTAGATCGGATCTGATATGAAATAACTTCTAAGACTCACAGAAAAATAAAGTGAAACTAAGGCAATGCTACTTAAACGTCCTGAGGAAATCCACACAAATGAAACAATCTCTGTATTTTTGCTTATTATTATTTCATGTGTGTGTTATTCCTTGCTCTGAATATATAGAGCCACTCATTGCATTCAGATATACCTTATCTTTTGATTACGGGCACAACTCCATTCTGCTTGGGCGAATCAACGGCATCCCTGAAAATGCAAAATGGTCAGAAAAGCTAGAGCCCCTTTCATCATCTGCCAGCAAAGGATCTGAACCTTGGATACATAAAGGAGAGCCAAAAAAAGTATGCTGTCAGGAAAAGCCTCCATTTGCTACTATTTTGTTCATCCAAACTAAACTGCAACTTTTTCCCCTATAATGTGCATTAAGTATGTCATGTAGAAATCAAAAATATTCTTTGTGAGCAGGAGAAATTCTGCCCAAACTTGCAGCTACATGGGAAAAAAAAAAAAACCACAGACAAAAGAGGGTCCATTTGCACATCATTTTCCACAAGACATTTTCACTATAGCTTGCAGAGGTATTTCGGGGCAGACCAGGAAGGAAAAATAAAAGCATCTGAGCCGTGGATCTGCAGCCAAACCATCACTTGCTGACACCACTGGTACTGCATTAGCTGAGGTGAAGGTTCAACCATCCCAGACAACCAACAAATAAACCAACACTGTGGCCTGGTAAGGCAGGAGAAAACTCTTCGGTAGGACAAAAATCTTATCTATTCCTGCTTTCGACAACATCTTCTATATGCTAACAAAGTGCAAAATTATTTTGGTCTTCATTTCCATTTTCCTTCATGAATAAGAGTACCTGTACCTGCTTCAAAGAAAGACCCAAACTCATGGCCAAAATAGATGAAATAAGCATAACTACTCACTTCAGACCTAACAAGTGAGTCAGCAGTCAGATTCTATTTCCCTTGTTGAAGTCAGAACACAAATTAAGCTGACAGCATGCCTCTAATGGTGATGACATCACTGACAGCAGTTATTTTTAGTCTCTACAGCTAAAGGAGAGTAAAGGAGAAGCAGGTAAAGGAGAAGCATAAAAGTGAGAAAGGGAAACAACTTTTTACTCATGCCTACTCCTAATATATTTGCATTGCACCCCCTCCTTCAGGTTAGGTATTTTTTGCTATTGTCATTCTGTGTTTAAAAGTACACATGCATTTTTTAAAAGCTTGTAGCCATATAAAACATATTTTTATTTCTTTGGGAAGCAACAAAACATAAGATTTAAAGCAACTGTAGCCTTGTATGGAGTGGGAACAAGTCCTCCAAATACTTTAGAATTGCATCTAAATAAACCAAAGAAGAGTCTAAACCATTTGCCAAAATGTTCAAAAGTAACCTTATATGAAATCTGTCAGTCTTCAGATGCCCAACCTGTGTGCCCTGTGGGCAGTATACAATGTGGCTCTACATCTGCAAAAATACTTCTCTCTCTCAACTGCATTGCTTTCTTTTAAGGTGGAGGTGAAGAAGCTTGACTGCTTTTTGACAGTACAAAAACTGCGCTTTGAAGAGTTTTCTAACTTGGAAAAAAAAAGACTTTCTGGGACACTGTCTGAGAGACACTATTAAGGTGGATACAGGGGGACTCGAGGGGATTTGGGGAAAGGCCTTTCTACATAAGAAGCCTGAAGCACAGAGTGACATAAAAAATGCATGAGGCTGAGAAGCAGTAGAAAAGAAGATGCGTGAGCACACAGGCCCATGAACAAGATAAAGGAGGAAATGAAGAAATAATACAAGACAGAGTTATGCCAAGCTACGAGGCTGAACCTGAGTAAGAAGCAGAAAGAGGTGAAAGTGTGGAAGTGTTGAGGGAGATGGGAGCAGCCTGGCTGAGTCGGTGAGTGATGAGATGTGAGGTGATGAGAATGTTGCAGCAACAGGACTGCAATTCCTGGCATTGACAACAGAGGAAGGAAATGCTGAATTGTCAATATGCAGTTTCCTGAAGGTACATGATGTAGTGAGAAGCTGATGACTTGACAAGGAGGATTAGAGAGGTTGGTTTCTTGTGCAGCAAGTGGGAAGTTATTGAGAGAAGGGGAAGCAAAGTTTTGGATGCACCACATAAAATACACAGATAATTAAAAAATAATGATGACTGAGCAGGAAAGAGGAGTCATGGTAAGCGAGGAAATAAATGTACATGAGGTGGGTGGGCACCTCAGATGTACTTAATATAATGCAAGGAGAGCAGGCAATCTTCTGCCAAGTGCCTTAAGCCGTGTGAGAAGGATGAGGAATACCTTGAAAGAAACGCGAGAATGAAGTTAAGAAAACCATGTCTGTCTTCAGAAGATAAAATGAAGAAGAAGAAATGTACAAAGGACTAAGAGCACTGAGAAAAAGCAGTCAGAACTGGCCAAAAGGAAATTAGTGACAGATTTCCTGCTTGTCTCCAACGAAAAAATAAACCCAGTGTGGAATGTCACACTTTAGCAAAGAACATTCATGACATGATACGTCATGAATGTAAAAGGTGTTTCTGTAGACTAAAGTGTACAAATTCTGTCATACACAAGTGGTGCTTTAAGGAGCTAATAAAGAATCTCTTCATCCTGAGAAACTATTAAACAAAAAAAAATCTGTAGCAATGAAATTAATAATTAGGAAGCCTTGCAACAGACCAATTCAGCACTCTCCAGAGATGGCCATCTTATTGCAATTTACACTCCCTCTTAACCAACATCATTAGTAGTGGTTCCAGAAGGCCAAAAGGAATGAGGCACTGAAGTACTGCAGGAACACTGTCAACACTGATCAAAGCTCTCATCATAGCTTTTGTTCAACTAGGGCAAGCAGCTCATTTGTGCACAGCAGAGCAGCATTCATTCTGATGAAGCAGGCAAAATAACATCATTCTTCCCTGAAAATTGTGATTTTTAAAATAGCTTCTTTTTTTAAAAAAAGTTTCAGTTTTGCTGAAAGTGAACCAGTAGAGGAAGAATATAATCCTGACAACTTGTTTAATCCTTTCTACTGTCTGTGGTGATGTAATACCAAAGACTCTATTTATAGGTCTACTCATGAGCTGAAAATTTACTTCTTACTGCAAACATTAAGCTAAGCCATTGGAAGTTTTATCCAGTTGTAACAGATTTAATGAGACACTGAATGGTTATTTCATTAATCTTGTATCAAGTGAGTTTAAAAAAGAAAATACTGACAAGTTTCTACAAATATTTAGAGCATCTCTCCGGCTTATCACTGTTAACAAAACAGCCTTTATGACTTCCTGTGATTCACTAAATATTGGCACAAGTATATATAGATTTAACTGGCTATTCAGATCCAAGACACAACCAGCCGCCCCTTATGCTCTTTTAAACTGTTCTGCTCTTTTCCCTCTTTAAAAAGCCATCCCCTATTCTCAGCATTCCCTCTCCATTCTATCCTACATCTTACATTACCTTTCTTGGCACTTACTGAAGAATGGTCAAGCCAAAAATCTTCCACAATCTCCCCTCCTCCAGTATCTTGCCCATCCAGTAGTAGATCAAGTCTATACCACTCGTTAGCTTAAGCCCAGAATCTCCAACAGGTATCAGCACAGACTTAACAGTTTCTGACTCACCTGTTGCATATGTACCATTTTGCAACACTGAAGCCTTAATAACGGACCACATCTTAACAGAGTCTTCAGCTGCTCTGCAGTACAGGATAAATGTTGTTTCCTCCTAATCCTGCTACTCGTTTTGGCAAGGTTGTGACTTTGGAGCAAGGCCTTGAGCATGTCTTTGCTCCATCAAATAGGACAAAGTGGGTAAACACGGCTGGGGCAGAGCGAGGTACTTATGGGGGAACAGGGTTCTTTTATCTAACATATTTCTCTTCACTGCTTCCCAATAATGCTTCCAGAGCTGTCTTCCATCACATTCATGCTTCCCTTCAGTAAGCGCTGACTTTGGGGGATAGAAATATGCACTCACTGTGGAACTGTGTCATTGCAATGTGCTGAAGTGATTGCTGGGGATGTAAAATATCCTTACTTAGAGCAGACACCTTTTCACCAGTAAAATCACTTGTGGGACACCAGGAAGGATGCCGATATGCTTTGGAGTTTGACAGCTCTCAGCCAATACTGAGTGCTGAAAAAACACTCCAGGGTAAGTCAATCATCAGCAAAGTTCCTTTTTGATGTATCAACAGCACACAGGAGTGTGAATCCATCATTCCACTGAACCACAGAGGGGCCCAGGGCTCACACAGGGAGCTGAGGAAAATAACTACCTCTACACAGCCTCTTGTCAAACGTACACAATCACGATCTTTACTGATTTACATCGGATGATGTAACAAGTTTTATTGATCACTAGAGAACATTTTTGGACATAATCACAAACCTGGGTGCCCTCTGGCACTGCTTTGTTCTCCACAGGCTAAAAGGCAAGGCACAAAGGTGAGATGCTGATGGAAAAGCGAGTGAACTGTCTTGAGACAATAGATGTATTCCACTGTATTCTCTGAATATAGTAGAGGTAACAAACTCTATTTTTAGGTATGTTCACTTAAACAGCACATCTTTTGGAAAATATCCCCAGACTACTGGAAATGAGCATCAGATTTTGTCAGGCAGGGTAAAGGAAGCTGTTAGCTCAAGTCTGGAGAATCCTGTTCATTATAATTAAGGGTCAGTAAAGAGAAGCTTTCTAGATTTAAAAATGATTCTTGGCTAAGAGATACTGGATAATCTATAAAAGGGAGTGAAGAGTAAGATTGTTAAAGTAGATTTGGTAAATAGCTTAAAAGATACCTAGGCACTATTTAATTGGGAAGGCAAAAAATCAGGAAATTTAGGTAGTAAGGTTAAATAGCAAAAAGGAGAGATAAACTAGGCCTTGTTTGTCAGTAGGCTCTTTAAATAGGACTTAATTTGATAACAATAATAAAAGGGTCTGTGACCCTTAAATTCCTAGATCTGGGGGAGGTAGGGTGCATAAATAAGGTTTGGCCTTCTCCAGACCTCACGTGTTTTATAGCAATAATTTGTAAAGCTGATGAGATTTTATTGCTATATTGCTATACTGTATAATATAACATCATATTCTACCTCTATCACTACTGGTTTTAGTTTTGGGGTTTTGTTTTAGTTTTTTGGTTGGTTTTTTTGTTTGATTGGTTGGTTGGTTTGGGTTTTATAGGAGTTTTTTTGTGAACAGCTATCTTATGTTCTTTTAACCCAAGAGAACCCTGACCCTCGAACACTGATGCTTGTTCATACTCTACCGTTTCTTTTTTGTCTCAAAATACCACAATCTGAAATTCTAATCTGCTTCCCAACATTCCACTGCAAAGGGGTGACAACTTGCAGTCAGTATTTGACAGCAGGTTTCCATGTAAGATTTCAAAGCTCAGCAAGAGGTTTCTTACACTCTGTGGTGAACAGGATAAATTTTGTCATTCAGAAGATAAATCTGAGCTATCTGTATGTACAGAAACACTAAAATGAGAACATATGTTGGAGACAGGTATGCTGTAATGAGACCATATTTTATTGAATTCCAGATTTCCACTCAGGATGTAGAAACCACAGGCACAATTATTTCCTGCTAGCATAGTGACCACAGATAAAACTCAGATAAGTAATTCCATCGAGCTTGATGCATTATGCTTTAACCTTTCAGTGAAATTTTATGTAAACATACTTATAGCCAGAAAAGCTATAGTTTTA
Source organism: Cyanoderma ruficeps (assembly GCA_008694505.1). Taxonomy (NCBI): domain Eukaryota; kingdom Metazoa; phylum Chordata; class Aves; order Passeriformes; family Timaliidae; genus Cyanoderma; species Cyanoderma ruficeps. The sequence goes on along the minus strand of VZDJ01007754.1, from coordinate 36,823,182 downwards.
AGCAGTGAGTCAGACACTGTATCTCTAACATATATAGGATTTAGAAGCATTCTTATTGTCATTATCACATCTACTACATTTGCGGGATTAGAACTTCAAAGAAGAGCCTGCCAGAGGAAAATGCAGGAAATGTTTGCATTCCTGTATGATTCCATCATCCAGGGGCCTGTAATGGTGAAAGCACCCTTCAGCAGATGCTGTTTGAAAGGTCAGCTTAAATCTTAATATACAATAGACATTCATTTCAGTTCTTCCTTTTTAGTTATTGATTGTAACTCTGATTTGTACAGAAAATCCTTCTGGTGTCTCTGCTATGACAACTCACACCACCTGGAAACTTCTTGCAGTACTTTGTCTATCTTCCCCTGGTCTTTGTCAGCATTCCAAACATCACTGAAACCATCCTTCCAATATCCCAGTGAGGTTAAGGAGATGCTCTTTACATCGGCACCTAAGGCACAGAGCAACCAATCCTAACTAGCACTAAGGCTTCCTTAGTTTATTCTGGCAAGTTCTATTTATGGTTGTCTCAATCTTGCTGTAGAAGCATAAATAAATAAATATTTATTTATGCTTCTCCAATCAAGGCCTCATCACACTTTTGAAAAGATTGTGAAGAAAGAGAAAGTCTCCTTAGTTGAATCTCATCTATATGAAGTGACTGACTAAATTACACAATTGTCCTTTGTGCTCTGCTAGGAATTGAATCCAACTGTCTTGAGAGTAAGAGCCTCTCGTTATCTATTAGCTATACAAATAAACAGTATTGATTATTTTTTAAAGTCCTTGGAGGTTTTTTCCCTTATAAATTTGGACAGTACCGTCTATATATTTTCCGGTGCATTAAATTAAAAATTTTACACCTCGGTGCTATGGTCATAACACTTGAAACAGAATTTCACACTTTTGCACTGTATTTACTATTTCATATTCCATTCAGAAGATACACCATCGTAATTCCCACCTAATGCACTACTAGACCTTCTAGATGAGTGTCAGATTGTGGGGTTTGTTGCCATAGTTTCGTTTGGTCTTCTCCCTGCTTTTATGTCTATTTTAAAAATGCAAGTTTGAGTTCCCAAATATTATTCTGATAGTAATATTAGTAAACTAATTTTGTTTTACACTTACTATTTTGGGGGGCATGACTGGTTTACTGGTTTACATGGTGGTTTACTAATTCTAAAACTCTGCACTAATTGCAAAGAGTAAGTAGGTACTACTTTCAAAGCTAAGCAAAGCATTAGATACCACCAACCATAAGTAAGTTTCCCTGATTTCTGCCAGATATATATCAAGAGGATGCCTGTGGGAAAAGACAGGTAAGTACTATTAAGCTGACGTCTCCCTTGCAATCAAGTGACATTTTAGTGAGGTTTGTTAGAAACAAAAGGAAAAAAATGGTGCAGCATATGAAGCCCACCTAATTCATATGACAAGTTAATGGGACTTTATACAGCACTGTCATTTCAGTGCCATATGCTACCCTTCTCCTAACAAACGTGATCAAATTTTCTGTTGCAATGCATATAAAACATCCATGTGGATGCACCACGATTGCAACCACTTATGCAAAGGTGAAATCAACGCCCACAACCGAGTCTGGTGACAGACAGTTATTAGCAATGACTGCAGTCAAGCAGAGATAGCTGTGCCTAGAGGGAAAGAGGGTAAAAGGAGAGGTCTGCTGCCACAGGTGAAAGCACTACCTGACTATGGCCTGAGACAAAAGGAATGAAAAATAGGAGCCACTGTCTTGAGGCAAAATATCTTCAGCATCTTATTACCTCTTGCTGGGAGGATGATCCAACTCCGAGCTTAGCAGGATTTGAAAGTCAGAATCCCCCGCATCTCCCAGAGATTAACTGATATGTTTGTCTTCCCTGTGGAGACACTTTACAGATGATTTTCTTGCCCTGAAATCTGTTCTTGCATAGTAGCTCCTATTAAAATCCTGATGCAGCTTTCTCTTTTATAAAATTTAAATGGGTGGTGTGATAATACTGAAACCCCCGAACAATGAAATGGCATACTTCTACCTACTCTCTGTACTTCAGTGCCTGAGGAAAGGTCAAATTCCTATTGTTTGCAGCCCTCTTACTTGCTAGTACAGAAGATCTTTGCCCCAGTTTTATTTCGGATTTGAAAGATGCACACAGAGAAGGACAAAAGAGGATCTATGTAAAAAATGCAGAAACAATAACTAAACTATGACCCCCCCCCGCCTTCTAAAAAGAGTTTAAAATTCAAACAAGTAATTTAGAATATGTTGCCATACCTGTGGCAAGAAAGGACTAGACAACTATGAAAGGAAAAGAGATCATGGAATTTTTTAGTTAGAGGAAGGAAGTATTTGTGAAATGCACACTTAGGTTTGGTGTAGTTTCCTTGTTCTGATTGCCACCTTTCAGTTCTCAGGTTCTTCTTCCTAATGGCACGTCTCAGATGTATATACCTGACTGTGTAGCTGATGCAGGAACAAAAGCACGAGCTTTGATAAAGTCAAATGAAACATCCCTGTGGGGGAATAGGAACTTGTATTTCCAGAGGGATGTAAGGTAACATTTTTTTTAACATCGTGAATTTTTACATGAACTCAGGGGTTTTTTTTAAAGCCCTGATGTGTGTGTCAACCACATAATGTATGACTGCTGTAAAAAAATTAGATTTATGTTCAACACTCCAGCAGCCAGTTTGAGACTGAAGTGACCTGGTGCCGATCAGACTGCAAAAAATTATTCCTTGCATTATGACTAATATCATAATGCAAATATTATGATATTAAGCATAACGGCTGCCAAGCACTACAGAATTATCTGTTTTCTATTGCCTTGTTCTAAATTTCATACCACTAACCAGCCAGAATTCTGCAAATTGACCACATTGGAAGGAAGCAGTCCCAAGTCCTCTTCAGCCTTTAATAGGGTGGGTTGGTTGGTGGGGTTTTTTTTTGGCACAACAGAAGGTAAAAAGGGTAGGGTAAATTTTGACGTGAATCTGTTCCCTGTTCTCACATGATAGCACAAGCAACTGCACCCCTTCAGAAGAGAGGACGATGCAAGGGCCAGACTGAACTGCAGTGGACAAGGGGAGGGCACATGTGCTTCTCCTGGCTTCAGCTGATCATTCAACCACGACCTTTTACTCCAGATATGGAAGCCTCTGTAGAACCAGCTGAAGACTGATTCATTATGAGCAACTGCCTAACCACTCCTTTGTTCCTCTTTGTAGATAGGTATTTATGCTTACATGAATATGAAGTGGGATCAAAAATGCTACCAAGCAGAAACAGAAGCAGCCTGCGTTCATCACAGCAGCATGTGCATGCACACACACACTTATAATTATTAGCACTTATGCTATTCCTCCCACTCCAAAAAACCTTCCAAGTATTTAAAGAATGTTAACTTTTATAAAGAATGGAACAAATCATGTGACCTGTCAAAAATCTAGAAATGCTCGGGGCAGTGGGGGCTGTCGAAAACTAAGTGGCCTTCTCAAACAGTTCTGGAAAGTTTGGCTTCAACACCAAGAAGCTTGATACCAGTGCTCCCCACCTTCAGTTGCCGGTCTCATGTTTCAAGGATTCAAGGATTCTTCAGCATCAGCCGAGCCGTCTAACGTTGCAAAACACTGGGTGTTTATGACAGTGCTTAGCATTTTAGGAGAACCATGCAACACCCCATAGGCTGTGGGTCTCAGTTTATAGGTTTGCATACCAGCTAACAGCTCAGAATAAAAAGTAAAATAAGGGCTGTTTTCAGAACCTGTGAGGGTTTTTTTTGACAGCTTTATCTTCACGTCTGTTGGCCTATGGAAGTATGCTTTTCCCGCTTCCAGGCAACTCCTACTCACGCGCTCCAACTACTACTTAAATGGTGTTGTTACAAAAACAAATTCCTACACTTTAATTCCCTTTCTTCTTTGCCTAACGATATTCTGCACAACACCACGTCTCACCCGCCTCTCGACTTCTCCCTCCGCGCTTGTTTGTGCAAACAAAATCTCCATGTCTCCCGTTCCCCGCAGCCGGGGGGGCGGCAGCAGCCCCGGTTCCCGCAGCCCCTCTCCGTGGGGCCGGGCCCGCCCCGGCGGCGGCGCTGAGGCGGCAGCCCCTCCCGGGCACCGGGGGCACAGACGGCGCCGGCCGGGGCCGCCGGGCGCAGGCGCGGGCGGGCCCGGGCCGCCGCCATGTCGTGAGCGGAAGCCGGGCCGGGCCGTGGGAGGGCGCAGCGCGGCCCCGCCCGGCAGTGGGGAGGGCGCGGGGGAGGGACGGGCGCACCGCGGCGGCGGCAGCGGGCAGCGGTCGCCGCCGGAGCTGCCGCTGGAGCCAGCCGGGCTGTCCCGCGCCCTCCGCAAGGCTCGCTGCCTGCCTGGCCGCCCCCGCCGGGTAGCGGGAACGCGGAGCGCGGAGGTTGCGGGAGCCGGACGGAGAAGATGCCCCTGGCGCAGTTGGCAGACCCTTGGCAGAAGATGGCTGTGGAGAGCACGGCCGAGAGCAGCACCGAGGTAGGGGCGGGCGGGGGGTGGGGGCGGTGTTGCGGAGAAAGTTGTGAGGAGAGGACGGGACCGGGACTCCCGGTGCTGTCGTCGCTCAGGGGATGGGCAGAGTTTCCCCCGGCGAGGTTGCGGGGCGGGCAGCGGGCGGGGGCCGGGCGGCAGCGGCCCGGCGGGGGAACGCGGCGAGCGCCGGCCCCTGCACGCCGCTTCCTCTCCGGGGCACTGACTCACGGCCGGCACCGGCCGGGACTCCCCCGCCTGCGCCGGGCTCGGGGCGTGTTTCCCGGGACCGGGCTGCTCCCGGCGCGCTCCCTCCCCTTCCGCCCCGTTCCCGGGAGGGAGTAACCTGCCTCCGCGGTGGCCGCCGGCTCGGGCGCTTTTGTTCCAGCGCGGTGTCTGGTTACTGTCACGGCGAGTTTCCTTTCCCAGGGCGGCCCCGCCGTCTCCGCCGGCGCAGTTCGGGGTGGGCAGGAGGGCCAGGCCTGCCCTCGCCTTGCCCGGTGCCCTCGCCTTGCCCGGTGCCCTCGCTTTGCTACCGCTCCCCATGTGAGTCCCCGCCCGGTGCCGCTGCCCCTTTATCTCGGCAGGATGGGGTTGCCGGCAGTTTCGCAAGCATTTGGGAAACCGCAGGGACCTGAAGGGTGGAGAGGCATGGGTGAAGCTTTTTGTGCTCGGCGGCGTTGCCGGGAACATCCCCGGGGTGCCACGCAAGTGTGGGTTTCCTGCTGTGGTAGCGGAGAGTGCGTGTTGTGCCTGTCCTTGTTAGGCAGGACGCGTGTCTGCTTTCCTAAGCTGGAGTAATGAGAGCGGCTGGAAATTAGAGTCGCTTGCGACCGAGGCCATAGAAGCTTTCAGCTATTTTAATTTTTTTCCCTAGTACTGTTGGTTTGGATACATGTAAACATTACACCTACAGTCAGTTGTGCTTGCTCCGTGAGTCCCTACTAGCCCCCAGTGCGTGTGCTGCTTTGTGACCAGATTCCATCTGAAAAGAAAAAGCTGCTTCTGACAGTGCAGCTTCGACCTGAATCAGCTCCAGTTGATATGCAGCCAGGCTGCTTCAAGTGATGCTGATGTGGAACGGTGTGGAGCCAGGCCAGCTCACAACAATTAGTCGCAAGGTTAGGACTCTCTCCTTAGTGAGAGGAGCAAAGAGAGACCGATGCAGAGTTTCTGCAGTATCAGGGTTTGTCCTTTTGATCTTTGTCTTGTCATCCTTCTGCTGAAAGTCACGGTGTCTCAGGGCGTTAGAAGAACCTACAGTTCAGATCTGACAGGCACATGTATCTTTTAAATTCTTGCCAGATACTGTAGTTACTCTTAAATTCGTTCTAGTTATTCGCTGACTTCTGGAGTAGTGATCTTAGATGATTTTAAATTGGGAATAACTACAATATTAGTGTGATGCTTGAGGGTGGGGCAGAAGGTGGTAGGGGAAAACACTTAGAGTAATCATTTAGAGAAAAGAACTGTTGCTTTTGTCTTTGATACTCACTGCATGTGGTCTAACTTCAATAATAGTGTATATGCTAGATAGGTAGAAAAATAGATTGTTATTTGCAGTATGTGTACATGCGTGATTATATTTTGTTACTTGTTTTAGGGTATTTCAGACATCATTTGCTTTTAAATTACTGTCATAAACTTCTTGAAACAAATGTATTTTATCACTTCCTTAAAAATAATTTAACTTTTGTATTGACATGAGTCTACAGTAGTTTATCACCAAAAAATGTCTAGGACCACTAGTAAAACATGAAACAGCATGAACTGACAGGTTTGCACTCCAAGGCCCTAGTCTAGAATAAACAGTTCTTGAAAAGACCAGGCTGCACCTGCAAAAGCTTCTCAGATGACATTCAAAAGGAAAAAGTTACTTAGAAACATTGCTTATGTGAAATGACTTTAAGAAAAGATATTTTAGTAAAAATAGATAAGTTTAATTAAAATATATAGACAAGTGACCTAAATACATAACTTAGGTTTTTGATTTGCATGAGTTGTGTTTATCTGTACCATAGCAATATCCTAATTACAGACCCTATTCTGCAAGAGTATCCTTGGGCAAAAATATTCTTACATTTGCCTGAAGCTCATTGTGATTTCAGTCATAGTTTGATACTAATAATGTCTTTAGCTGTAACTCGGAATAAAACATTTCTGCTAACCTCTCAGATTTGCTGACACAGTCCTTGTAACGCTGTATTATCCACGTATGGAATTATAAATTTTTGGGCTCTAAAACTCAGCTCAGACACTTTCCATGTCTTATCAACTCATGGAGTTTTTAATTGACTTGATTTTTCATTTGTTTTCCAGTGCAGTCCTGTAGTTACAGTGGTACCACCAAGGAGGTGATACTCTGTGACGGATGAGCAAATTTAGGAGGACTAGAATACCTTTAAATAGTTTTAGTTTGGAAGTGTAGTTAACCACAAACAGCTGCTGTAACTTAGGTGTGCAGAACAGTAGAATATAGTTTTTCTTTTAAAATAAAACAGACAATTTTTTTTAGATAAAATGTGGCTTTATGGTTTTCAAAAATTATCTTCAGGACTTCTTTTTCTACAGGTGCAAATAGGTCAGCGATACACATTGCATCTCTGACAGCTTTTTCAATGTGTAAAATTGTTACACATATACAGACAAAATATTTTAAAAATAGTGTAGTTTCAGTTTCGTGTTATAAATCACAGCACCTTTAGAGCTTGTGGAATGATGCAGTCTCTTATTGACTCAGGGTATACTCAGGATTCATAACAAGCATAGGTTTATTTTTCACTGTGAGAATATGCCTGTTATTGCAAGTCATCTGCTTTGGAGCAAATTAAGTATTGATGACTGGAGTTGGCATTTGAATGCCTGAATAACTAGCCTGATCCTTAGGTCTGTACTCCCAGCTATTAATATCAACTGGAGGAGAATGGATACAGTTATGGCAGCCAAATTTTGGACACCGGTATGTTGAAAGAACTGGCCATCATAAGGAGAGGCCATTTGCTAGACTTCCTGGGAAGCATTTGTGACGGCTATTGTTAGGAGTTTTAATTTAAATGCTTCAAATTGGCTGTGGAGAAAGTGCATTTTTTTCCTCTCCTCTTGATAGGGTTTGTGGTCACTTGTTCAGGTGTTTAAGTAGGTGGTATGACTCTTCCTTCACAAATTTTTGGTTTATATTCTGTATCCAGGATTATTTGAACTTTGCATGAGACAAGGGATGGTAGCATTTAACAGTCATGCTGATACTTTAAAGAAACCAGTATGATGTAAATTTTGCTTTGTAATTTCATTCTGTGTGTCAGTGTGGCATTCTCTATGTCAATATATATTTCTGGCCCGGAAGCTGAAATTTGTCAGATGTCTTGCCTTGAGCCTGTGGCTGTGATTGTCTCTTCGCATTCTGTACTGTGTAATCAGTGTTGTGCTTGTCTTCCATAGGAACAAAGGCTGTATTTACAGTCATTTCTGGTATAGCCAACACAAGTAAATAACTAAAGCCAAAGCAGAATCACCTAAATGGACTGTGGGGATTTTGGACACTATCCATTGTCTGTCTATTATAGACAAAATTATGTGCAGCACTTGGCTGTCACTTCTTGTGCATAACCGCTGTCAGTGCGGTACATTCTGAAATCTGAATTTTTCACTGATTTGTGGGGTGATGTTTTCTTGTATGGAGTTAAAAATGGGAATTGGAAATTTAATTCTCATCTAAATAAGTAATATACACTATATTCCACAAACTGCTGTGATGGACAGGTGTCAGATCTTATATATATATAAATACTGTCTTGAGAAACACATCTGCATGAAAAGTTTGGGGGAGAGGGCACGTTCAGATTTTTCATATCCTTGTTGGTATTATTTTATCTGATTTGTTTTTCAGTTAACACAATCCTAGTCCGTGACATAGTAATGATGTCCTGTGGTCAGCTGAGTGGGGCAGGAGAAGGCAGGAGCTTTACTTTGTTGAATTCAGTACCTTCGTGCCCTACTGTGTGTTCTCTGCAGCTCTTGGTTTCCTTGTAAAGGTGTTGAATTTAACTTCTTTGAGAGGTTCTGTTGGTTTTCTTATGACATGGGCAGTTCTTACCTTGTTACTGTTTTATTTGTTGTAGAGTAGGCAATATTTCTTGCCCCAGCTGGGACATGTAACACAAAGTAGATGTAATCAGATTGACACATTTAAAGGCGTGTCTGTTATCTTTGAATTGGTTGTGGTCTGTCACACTGACTGTAGTTGTTTGTCATTTGAAATGCTTGACTTAAAGTCACAATGATACATAGACTGAAGTGGGTGTTTAATTATTTCTGCACATCAAAAATATTAGATTTGTGTGTTGACTGATCGTGGCAGTTGGCAGATCTACCAGCTTTAAGAACTCATTCAAGATACTGTTTTGGAGTTGTGTTTTTTTTCTGTGGCACTTGGTTGGGGGAGGTGTTTTGTTTTGGGGCTTTTTTTTTTTTATTTGGGTTCTTTTTTTCACCAGATATAATTCATAGCCATATTCCAATAGTGAAACTTTTAAGCAGTTTTTCAGGCCAGAGTAAATTTGTATAATTGGTTTTAATCTTGGTGATTTTCAAGAGGAGAACAATTTAATCAGTAAAAGTGGAAAAAGTTAGAATCCATTCAGGGAATTTTTAAGTTTGGATAAAGTGGTTGAGTACCACAGTTGCTGTGCTGTGTGCTTGCATACATGATGTCATGCTACTTATTCTCTCCTTATTCCCTGAAATAAGATTAAATGCCTCACCCATTGGAAACAGAGGGGAGAAAAAATCCCCCTCTGTGTAACAGATGGGAAAATGAGGCTCAACAGCTTAGTGACCCCATCTAGCATCATTCATGGAGTCTGTTCTAGAACTACTTGAACTCAGATTTCTTGGGGACCTACTCCAGTGCCTTGACCACAGCGTTACTGCTGGTTCATTCCTATCAGTAAGAGTTACCGTATGTTGCCTTTGATGCAGGAAACCTCTGTGGCATGCTTAATGCTCCGCTTAACTATTTTTTGAGGAAATGTGCTACCATTTTTTAAATTATTAATTAATTCATTTTTTTCAGTGAAGCCATTCAATTGTGTATTAATGAGTATGTATCTTAAAAATACATTGCTATGGTCCACGTCTGTTTCCTGACAGTTTCTATGTTTAAATTAAAATACATGTTAATAGAACTTAATTTAATCCAAGCATTAATTTATTGAAACATGCTTAGCTATATGCAGGTGATGTGAAGAGATGGTATTTTGTGATTTTAAAGATCCAACAATACATAGCTCTGAAAAATAAAACCCTCTTTGTCCTGCAAATTCAAGAGGTGTTGCTTTTAGAATGCAAATATTATTTGAATTATTTCTTGTTTGCCAAAATTTGTTACTATTAGAACCTAGACTGACTTCTGAAACAATGCTTTTAGCTTCATGGGGATGATTCTTTCTCCTCCTGTCTTCCTGTAGCTGACTTCATATATAGTCACTTCAGAAATCCTGAATTTTAGCAAATAGTGAAGTTGTTCCACAGCTTATTCTCTCTTTTTAGCAGAATGTATCAAAACAATAAATTATAAAATAAGTGTAAAGAGTAATGCTTTAGTTGACTGCAGTATTAAATTTCACCCTTTGAATTTATCATATGTTCTGAGAAACCAGCTCACATCTGAAAACCTGTGTGTGCAACGCAGGGAGCTGCAGCACACGGCCTTGCTGTGCCTGCTGGCTGCCCCTGCTCACAGGGGAAGGCTCCGGCACCTCCTCCCTGTGTCCATCCAGTCCTTTGGCAGGAGCCCGGGAAGGCACAGGGCATTTCCCTGGGCCTGGGACTGCAGGGGGCCGGGAAGGTGAGGTGCACCTGCCTTCCTGTGCAGATGCAAGCTTGGTAATAAGATTTGTGCACGATCAGGTGCCAGAGTCACTCTTAAGATTACGTGTGCAAGCAAAAGGAATTTCTTCTATTTTCAGGTGTTCAGCAGTGGTTGGATATATTGTGGTAGGTGATTCTAAGGTGTGTATTTCTTCTTCCTCTTTGGAGCAGATGGACAGAGATTAGGTGCTGTTGGTTTTCTTTGTTTTACTAAGGCTGCTGAATTTGTGTGTTAAGTGTAATAATTTACTAGTCATCCACTTGTACAGGTGCACTTGTACAGGAAACTAAATGAGACTTCCTCTTCCCTGTCTTTTTCTTATTTTCTTGGGTGGTTAGTTGTTTTGGGTTTGGTGTTTTTTTTGTGAACACATGACCACACATGATTTGGAGCTGGTTTTAGCTACGTAGACTGCTTGTCCAAGACAAAGATTTTATAACAGTATATGTACAGCATCTTGAGTAGTGTTGTGGCACTTTTTTGACCTCAAGATGAGTTAGTTCAGAGAATTAAACTTGCTGAGAGCTGCAAACCTTTTTACTATTCTTTTCTAATGTGACTTGGACAAATGCCAGTGCAGGAAAGGGGACTACTTTTCTGTATTGTTAAACTATACTCTTGAGTCATACTAGATAGGAAGAAGGTGGCAAAGTAGGTAGGGTTTATGAAGTCACAAAGTTGCCCAGGTATCCTAACTTATTTAAGTTTGGCTTTGTACCTAAATGATTTGCAAGTTAATGGCTTTTGTCTGAGGTTGTCTATGGAGAGGCAAGTTTGAACATCCTGTTGTTTCTTTTAATACTCAGCAAAGGAAAAAGTCCTTAGACAATAAAATTGAGAATAAATTATGTAGAATTCATGGAACTTGAGTTAACAAAGTTTTATATAAAAATACTTGTGGGATTTTTTTTAATAAGGAGTTCTTAATACTTACAGGTACTATTTCTAACAGTATATGCAAAATGTTTTGGATAAGTGCTATGAGAGAATAGCTAGAGAAGTCGAAGATGATGGCTCACTTCTGCTATTTACATCTAGTAAATTTTAATCAGGTCAGGATTTAGGTAAGTGCATTGGATCTGTGTGGCTTCACAGCTCAGAAGTTAGGGCACAAGTCATTAATTCAGATCCTATTAAAGCCTTATATTTTATTTAAGCACTGGAATAGATTTTGAAAACTCCTGAAGATTTAAGAAGGGCTTAGACATAAATGTCTTGTGAGCAGCATTGTAGGAATAGCTGATCATGCTTTGGTGTGTGGAGATAGATTGGATGACCTCTTAAGGTCCTCATAGTCTATTTTCAACTTTTTTTTTTCAGACCTACAAATTTCTTCTCGGGGTAGCTCATTGCTGCTTAGAATAGCAAGTTTGAGCGTGCACAGTTTGAAAGGTTTTTACCGAATGTGGTTCCACACAGCATCTTGTGTTGCTAACAGCAGATTTGTTATGAGTGTTTCAGTGGGAATGTCTGTGCTGCTTTGAAACAAGCCAGAAACATTGTCACAGCTTTACTCTATCCAAGGACCTCATGATTCATGAGCTTCGTCCATTGAGAGTCCCTTGAAAATACCAGAGAAAGAGCTCAGATCTATATATACCCAGTGTTTTAATGACTAAATAATAAATTATACTGGTGGTTCTTATGTGTCTAAATCCAATAACTGCAGTTGTTGGCTGAATATGGAAGTTTTGGTAGTTGACAACTAAGAGGTACCTGAGAGAAGCTTCCTCACCTGTTACTCATTGGCATGTTAAAACTTCCATGTAACAATTTGTAAAGGGTCTGATTCAGATGTCTTATCTATTTTGCTTATTTGTGTCCTCAAAGCATCATTCTGTGCTGATATACAGTTTAATTCTTGATTTAACTCTTGTTAAGTGTTGATTAATTGCTAAGTCTAAGAATACAACAATTTTTGTATTTACTGAGTTTTAAGGTTCTGCTACAAGGCGCCGATTACATGGAAAAGCCCATAGCTGCCGAGTCTACTGAACTCTGTTAATAGTATAAAGGCTGCTTAGTAATTTATATGCTCAGTTCCAGTATTAATAATTAGGAAATGTTGAGTTTAATGGCAGAAGAATTATTCTAAAAGATGCAATTGGTATCAGTTTCATAAAACGTTTTTAAATAGCTGACAAACATAGTTGAGGAAAAAAGTTAAAATATTTGCCAGAAAGAGTACTTAAACATCCTGAAATAGTCTAACAATAGTCTAAATGCAAAGGAAGGCTATTCTGGGGGTGGAATAAGGTGTCTAATATCAAAGAAGGTCTGAGGACACACTTAATGCCCTTCAGAAAAAAAATCCTTTTAGACTGTAGAAAAGAATGAAGTTTTTAGCAAGGTAAGTCCAAATCAGTGGAACTTTGATTTGCAAACAGGATGTAGGAATGGAGATGCTAAACTCAATCTAAAAACTTTGAGTGTATGCTATCATATATTGATGAAACAAAGGGGAAAAGACAAAAAATGAGTACAATGGGAGGCATAATGATTTCCCACTTAATATTTCAAGTGATGTTTTGGATCCATGTAAAAAACACTGTAATGGGAATGATGGTCACCTGACATTATTATTATTAAAACAAGATATCCTGCCCCAGATTGCTAAGTCCTAATTGTGTTTATGGATGCTGGGTGCTGTATTGTACATACAAAATGACCCATGTGGATCCAGTGCTAATCAGAAAGGTAGATGTGAAAAGCATTAGGTTTACTGTGCCAAGTGAGTTTTGCCAGACTTCTGAGATGATTTGCATTTCTTGCAATAAATGTTGGAACCAAAATGAAAAAAAAAAGTGGCATTATGACTTGCAGATTAATATATAACTGTAGTATGTAAAGTGCAGGATATTCAGTGCTTCAAAGGAAGTGGTTAATTGACTGTGGAGGGATGTGGGCTGCATTTCTTGGTGTACTTCTTTCTTACGAAGGGTTTGGTATGCCAGTACCGTAACATATGATGCTACTTGTGACCTCGTTGTCCCTGCAGTGTGGTTTTTTTATGGGTGTGTATTACTGGTCCAGATTTGAAATAATTTGAATTTTTAAAAAGCTTTCTTTAAACTACCTTTCTGGCAGGAAATTCCTAAGAGTTCTTACGTCCTGAGAATTCAGTGGGTTGAAACCTGTAATTTTTGATTGCAAGAAATTTTGATGATTGATTGACTCTTGTGTCAGATGTTCTGTCAGATCATGTGGGGGACCAGCTGCCTGATAAAGATTCCCTGGTGTCTGTCTACTTTATACCTAGTACAGAACCTGTAGGATCTCTTTGTGTTCCTGTTCATGTGCTTTCAGGAAAACGGCTGGAACACAGCTGTGTTTAGGTATTGGTTTCTACTAATTTAGTGAGACATGGCAACAGGTTTAAAAGCTTTGGGGAAACATTTTATACCTTAATTAACATGACTTTTTCCAATGGAAAACAATAGGAAGTTGAATCAGAGTGGATTGGAAGGTCATGTTGTAGGTTGCCTTTATAAGGGATGTGCACCTTTCTTTCCCTGGCAGAAATCGAAAATTGATTGTTGATATGTTCAGGTGTAATTAGAAATTTTCTGTGGACCTTTTCTGTTATTTTTCTTATACTTCTCTTGTGTTGCCGTCTGAAATATGTTTTACTTTTGCAACCAGAGTACTGGGAATACCCAGATCTTGGATCAATTCTGCTTGACTTAGTTGTCCTGCTATGGGAGAAGAGAGTGCATTGGAAGAATAATCAAGGCCTAGAGTCTCTGTCTTTTGAATTAGACTAATCTGAGCATGTGAAAGGTATATATTCAGCCTTCTCTTAGTCTGTGTTCATCAGACTGTTGTATCTACTCCCAGTCTGTTATGTCATCGAGGCATGCCCTCGGTGCTAGTTAAATACTAGAGGGAGTCTACACCCAGCAAAACAAAATGTATTTCATTTGCTCACCTCTTAAGCATGCTGCTGACCTCCTCACTCCACGCTGCTTTCAATAGTGCCATTTCCAACAGGAACCTTTGGGCTTTACATTTTAACTCCTAAGAAAGGCTGTTTGCTTTGTAGCCTTTCCGAATACACAGCTGCTTTCCATTTAATGGTATATACCGGCAAACCATAAATCATATATACATATTCTTCTTTACCTTACATGGCTCAGACTGTTCTGAGGAAAAACTGGTTCTACCATTTAGTGATTCCCTTAGCATAATCATTGCTCGGGTAGACCTGTTTTTAAAGATCTTGCTTATCCAGTGCTCTGGCTCAGACATGACTGCATGGCGCTCATGCTTATTCCTTGAGTTTGTTCCTAGTTCCAGTGAGTGTGTTTTGAATGCATTGCTTGAGTTCAGCTGAAAAGTAACTGTCAGGAGTGCAGGATTAAACAGGAAAACCAGATTGTGCAAAACAGTTTATTTGTTTTGCAGAAGTTTGCTGTGGTTTTTCTGGTCGACTGTTAAGAAAGTCAGTGAGGTTGAAGATTAGAGCCTCTTTAAAAACAGAGGTTGATCTCGCCTTTTTCTCTTTGAAGGGAGGCTTGTCTGAAGTTCCTGAGAGTGGGTTTCACTTCCAGCTATTTTCAGTTGTCTTAAAATAGTAAATGTGAAAACTTAAACTTACTGTGTGGTAAATTGTTATTTAACCTGCAGTTAATGTACATTATTATTTAGCAGAATGACAATTGTAGAAGGAATCACTTTTTCTGAAAATCTGCATGTGGAGTGGAGTCAGTGTAGAGCACATGGTTTTGATATACAAATTGCCCTATTTTAGGCCCCAGAGTTTAGCCATTGTTGTTGTTAGGACATTATAGACTCCTCCTTTTCAGCTAAAGTCAATTATTTTATTTGTTCTACTGATTTTTTTCTTTTCTTTTCTTTTTTTTTTCCAATTGGCAAGATTGAAAGAAGCTGTCTTGTAGCATGAACAGAATGTAGAGATGTGTAGCTAAAATACAAATGTTAATTTATGTCATAGATTTGAGAAAAGGGGATGTGACTTGTGGCCTTGATGGTAATGATATATGCATACTCAGTATGTTTCCCTGTAAACAAGCTTTATTAAAAACACTCATTTCTGTTACTTAGCTAAGCTGGTATTTTTCTGGTCTTCCCTTTGATAATATTGACTTTTTATGTATCTTAAGGAAGGATAGTACAATACAATATTCACTGCCTGTACACTATAAGTAAAAGATATTATGGTTTGGAGCGTGTGGGCTTTTTGGAGAATCATCTTATCAAATTACCCTTTGCTGTGCAGATAGAAGGTTGTATTGATGGTCATTAACTGAGACAGCTTTTAAAGATTATATTCACTGCTGTAATAATGTATAGCATATGCCACTGATTTCTTACTAGTCTTCCAACATGGAAAGATGACTTTTAGAGTAGACCAGAGTCATGCGAGAAATCTCTAGTATCTTCCTGACACCAGGAAAGATGAGAAAATAGCACTGCTACCATGTGGCAAGTGTCTGCACAAAAAAGACAATCAGAAAGCCCAGCCTTCTTCCCCTCCCCACAACCTAAGCAAAAAAACCAAAAAAAAACCACATTAAAAGAACCCAAAAACATAAAGAAACACCCCCTCAAAAAAACCCAACCCACCTGTGTCATATTTGAGAAATCCATGATTCCTATAATTTAGCTTTTTCCAGCTGCATCTTCTTGGGGGGAAAAAGGGTCAGGAGAAAAGTTGCTGGAGAACTGGTAATTATGTAATTGAACATTCAGTGTGCTTGCAATATTTGAAAATTAGAATTCGAAAGTGGTTAAGATTTAATCTGCCACATATGAAGGACTCCCCTCTAGCCATATGCAAGCTAGAGGATTCTATTAATCAGAAGTTGTTACAGAAGAATGCTAGGAAGGTTCTGAAGAAATCTGCTGAAAAGCTGAGTCATGGAAAGGAAGGTGTGCAATGAAGCTAAAATCTCTGAATTTCTGAGCTGCTTTTATTAACTTTCTGACATCTAAAAGGTAACTATATATACATATATGTAACTTTTAAGTAAATTAGGATTTGAAGAATTTGGTTAATTAGGCTTTGTGTTCTCTAGGGAAACAGTGCAAAAATGAACTCAAATTCTATCTCCAATGGTAATGGAAAATGGTAACCATTTTTAATAGTTTTTCATTTGTTTCTAAAATGATACTGAATTGCTGTTAAACTTTAGGAGCAAACTAAGAATTAATGCCTGAGGTGATGCCCTGTACCATAACTTAGGAAATACATACTTTTCCTTACAACTTGCTATTGGTCGTGTTTGTTGTGTAAGCAAAGTTATTCAAAGTCTTTCAGGGGAAAATATCTTTTAGAAATTCTCCAAGTATGACTGTATCACTGTCAAGAAAAAGAAAGCCTTTGTTGACCAACAAGATATTTAAGAATTTTTTTTTAAAAAAATCTGTATGGCTAAATTTCAAAATCAAAATCCTTTTTATGTATGGCTTGTCAGAGTGGCCCTTGGGAAAGTACAGAAAGTGGTAAATGCTGTAAAATTGATAGTAAAATTAGAATTTTATTCAATGTTTTTTCTAAGTCTATACTGTAGTTAAGTTTCCTTAAGGTGGAATAAGGGGTGACTTACTATTTAAGGTCATGCTCTTAAAAAGAACCCATTTATCTGTTTGCTTTGTGTGGCTTTTTGGCATTCAGTCTTCATTAGGTTTAACTGTTTTGCAGAAGCTGTTGTGAAAAATAGTGTCTAGTTGTGTAGTAGTGAGGCTTCAAATGCCAGGTGGTTTTATGTATTTCTTACTGTGATTTCATCCAGGTTGAGAATACGTAAGAGTCAAAGCAAGAGTAGCATTACATGTCAGCAATAGGGAGTTTTCCATGTTTACTTCTAATTACCTTCTTTTGTAGAATATGGAGAGGAGAGTACAGTAACATACTATGAAAGCCTATCTCCAATATATTTATTTCTGTACTTGGAGTCAGTATTTGTTTTCACTTTCTGTGTCTTTTTTTACAGAATGGACAGCAAATTGTGGATGAACCCATGGCAGAAGATGATATCAACCAACAAACTGTGAGTAAAAGATGGCTGCAATAAAAATAGTTCAATATTGGAGCACACTGACATCACTTAGTTCATAGTCCATTTGCCACTAGTGTTTTGTTGTTTGAGTTCACTGGACATAGGGTGCACTCTCACATCTTAATATTTGTGAGAGGGTTTTTTTTTCTCACTGACTCAGGTCTAGTTTGGTCTCCTACTGTTCTCAAAACACATTCCTCAGCTTTTAATAGTGTTTCAGGGAAGGTCAAGAGTGAGGAACAACTGTGAAAGTGTAGTTTCCATTGTGCTTCTTATTGAAAGGCATTCATCAAAGGAATTCTTAACCTGGGCTTCTTAAAAATAGGTTGTTACTAAAGAGAGGATCAATGAACCTTCCTGACTGTGATAATTTTTTAGGGTTCTTTGTCTTCATGTCAAACCTGCAGTTTACAGAATTTCGTAATGTGAAGATACCGAGTTCAGTTTTCTTGTTGCAATGCCTGTGAATTTTGTCAGATATCTAGTTTACCTGTACTTTTGTGTTAGAGACTACTAGCTGAATGTTAAGTCTGGTGACAAATGGCTTTGCCAATAAAAACAATTTATGAAACTCCATATTTGGTTGAACTTCAAGGTTCATATGCTGCTATTGCATATTGTGCAGACTTCAGGTTGTGAGTAGATGGTCAAAGCTGTTCCCGTCTATACAGCATGGATATAATTGCAACACTATAGCAGTTCCTCTCTCTGCTCAAAATCCTGCAGAGACAATTGAGATAGTAAGTTGCCTTTTCCATCTTTGTCTTCAAATGTACCCATAGTAGATGTATCTCTTAAGCTGACATGAAAACTGGGTGACTGCAAGCCTGCACAGCGCAGCTGTTCTTGATTCCTCCTCATAGCATCAAGGCTGTGCTGTATGTACCACAAGGTGAAGAAATGAGGCGACTGCTGACAGGTGACTGAAGTAGTGCATTGTTAACTATAAGAAGAGAACAGTATTTGTGTATTTAGAAGGAAACACTAGGAGATTGTTTGTTCTAATATTCTGCATAATATAGACTACAATGCTTACTTGAATTCTTGTGTAAACTAGAACATATCTTTGGGAAATTATTCAGTTTTGTTTTGGTTTTTTAATTTATTTTGACTTGTGCCATTGCTTGATTATTTCCTTGTTTTGAGTCTGTAACTTAACAATTGTATTTGGTTTACAAGGCAAGGTTTTAGGGGGGAGGATTGATCTCTGTGAGAAGAGGTCAGAGGATTTGCACCACCATGTAGGGCAGAGTCAGATTCAGCCAGCTCCATAATGGGCCCAGCACTGCCCAAAGCTAAACCCATCAGCCATGTGGGTGGAGATCTGTGATATCATATTTAGGGTAAAATTGCTCTGTTGCATCTGTGAGAGTAAGGAGTAAAAAAATTGAGAGAAACAGCCCTGAAAGACAGCAAGATGAGTGAATAAGGAGGGACAAAGGAGGTGCTTTGTGTGCCAGGGCAGAGATTCCCCTGCAGCCCCAGAGAAGACCATGGTGAGGCAAGCTGTCCCCTGCAGCCTGTTGGAGGATTACAGTGGGGAAGATTTCCACCCTGCAGGCTGTGGAAGACTCCACACTGGAGCAGGTAAATGTGCCCTTAAGGGAGCTGCAGCCTGTGGAGAGCCCATTCTGGAGTAGGCTGGTGGCAGGAGCTGCAGCCCAGAGAAGTCCACAGAGGGAACAGATTTTCTGGCAGGACTGCAGCTCATGGGGGACTTAGACTGGAGCAGTCTATTATTGAAGAACTGGGCTTTGTGGAAAGGATCTGTGCTGGAGCAGGGGAAAACTGAGGAAGTAGCAGAAAGTGTTGACTGGCTGCAATTCTCATTCCACCTGTGCTGTTTGAAAGAGAGGAGGTAGAAGAGTGATATCAGCCTAAGAAGAAGCGGAGGGTGGAGAAAAAGGTGGTTTGAGTTTCAACTTTGTTTCTCACTGTCCTGGGAACAGGTGAAATAAATTCTCCCTAAATTGATACTCTTTGTCTCATGGTGGTAACTGGTGTGTGCTGTCCCTGTTCTTAAGGCAGTGCATGAGCTTTTCTTCTCCATGTCCTGCTGAGGAGGGGAGGTTGAGAAAGTGACTGGGTGGGTGTCAGGCAGCCAGTTAAAGTTTATCCCTCAAAATTATCAAACTTCTTTTTCAATAGTTGATAACTACAGGATGTTTACAAATGTTTCCCTGTACTTCCTTTGGAAATTTCCAAACTGCTGCTTTTTAACTGCAGTTGCTTTTTAATCAGAAACTGATTTTAATACACTATAACCATCAAAAAGTTAAAATGTTTCTTCAGTATTCTTTGTCACACTGGAGCTGCTTGGTTAAGATTGCTTTAGCTTTTTATTTTAGCTTTTTAATGTCTCAGACCAGTATTTTAGGAGTATACTTTGCATTTATTTCTAGTCTGTGGTGAGTAAAAGGTTGCCAGTTGTGGTGTAAATTAATCTTGGCGTTTTTAGACAAGACATTACTACAGCTGCTCAGTCAGTTATATCTGGAAGCTAACCAGTGCTGTCAGTCAGGGGATAAAATACTTCTTGAGCTGGGATGTGAGATTCTGTCAGTGCTTCATAATCTGTTTTGGTGCAAGATACAGATCATTTTAAATTACCACTGAAACTCATTTCAATTGTCCTGTTTAACTTTTGCACTTGAATGGACTTGGGGCACTTACATAGTTGCTAAAAATTTATGAAATTTCTCAGCTGTAACTGAGGACAGTAGAATGCTTAGGGTGTACTAGCAAATCAGGCAAGGAGACAAAATACTTTGGTAAGTGTGTAAAGTATGCAAGTTCAGGATACAAAGTTGCCATACTTCTGTGGAGATACAAGGTGAAAGCTTGGAATCTGCATCCTTTTGCTGTCTTAAGTGATTGGATAGAATGCTGATGATGCAAATGAGATAGGAAGTTTAAAATAAACATTAAAATTTAACCCAGTTCTGTGTACATAGGAGCTCTTTCTAGTATTCTGTGTATCAAAAGAGAAATTGTTTCATTATATCTGTGTTCTTTTGGCCAAAAGTAAAATTAATTAACAGGAAAGCCTGAGTTACACGGCTGTGATTCAAAATTTATGGTAGTTTTAGGAAAAGCAGGAAATATAAAGATACCCATTTCTAAGGAGTTCAAGATGCTGTATGGTTCAGACTTGCTTCTTTTAGAAGGGGAGTCATTCAGTACTCTGGTTTTATTGCAACAAGTGTGCTGATTATATCTGACTTTCTAGCTTGTTGCCTACATTTTTTTATCTGTATCTCATAAATGACCTGGGACCAGCAGGAAATAAATGTAAGAACAGCTGGCTGAAGCTGAACCTAATGTGAAAGCTTAAGTGGACATTATTGAAAGGGGAAGCTATTTAAAGTCTTTTATTTGCTACCTTTCTCACTCTTGTGCTGTCTGCCATTGCTTTTTGTACCTCTGTGTCCACAGAGATTGAGTAAATTAGCTGAGCCAATTAATTGTTTTGAGCTGTTGCAATCATGCAGCATGCTTTATTGCTAGTTAAAACTAACCAGAAACTGCAGCTAGTCTGGCAGGTGGCTTCCCATTTTGTGTGTATGTGAAGATCATATCATATTTGTGCTGTGTTCTTTTTGTTCTGTGATCTGGATTCTACATAGCTGATAAAACATTTACTACAACTGATGTATTACCATTGCATTCTACTAGCTTAAGCCTAATTATTAAACATATGAAAAATAGTAGGTTCCAAGAATTTGTAAAAAGTTTCTTTTCACTAGAAGTGAAGTTTTCATTTGTAAGTTGCGGGAAAATTTCTTTTTGGTAACCTGCAAGGACTAAAGGTTGTTATTTTTTCAATACAGGCAGAAGTGGAACCTATTCAGGCTCAAACTTGTGATGAACCTCTCTTCAATGCAGGTGGTGGGGTCACATTACTCCCCTTGACTTCTTGCTTTGGCCCTACTTTTAAACAAGCATACATAGACTTAAAACTAAATCAAAGCAAATCACATTGAAATATGCTGATCGGGGTGATAAAAAATTAAATCTCAGTAGCTGTCATCTTACTAAAAATATATGACTAAGGTAACAATGGCTAGGCAGTGGGTAGTCAAAAGGCAGAGCAGGAAATGCTTGCAAAAAAAAGTCTTTTTCATTTATTTTTTCCTGGTAGAATTTAAATAACACATCTGTTTGCAGTCAGGGGAGATGAAAATTAAAACCATTGTGTTTCCAATCAGTGTTGTTTATTAAAAGAGTTTATAAGAAAAGTGTGATCTTAAAAAAGTCTTCAAAATACATTGGAAAAATAACCTGAAGCACGTGGACAATACAATCTCATTGTTGAAGTATTGAATTTGATTGGTGAGTGCTGAGATTCTGTATTTTCCATGCATGTATACCACACAATTTACACTAAATCTACAAAGCACTGGAATGGGGATGTCACGATAAGGAGAGGGAGATCATTCATCAGTTACAGCCGTGGGCAAAACAGCACCCATTACTCAAGCACTAATGCTAAATCCAGAGTAATCTGGGGTAATCTCATTTGTTGTGTCTTCATCTCTGAAAATAATGTAGGATGAGAATGTTGTTCAGGAAAATTCAGTTAAAAAACCCATAATTAAACTGACAGATTTTTAGATTTTAAAACATTTCATTTTAATTGATTTTTAGTTTTACCTCAATTTCTAATATTCTGTACTAGTGAGAACTCAATGTTTCAGAAAGTTTTGTTTGCCTTTTGGCAAGTAGAAGAACCATTTCAGGACTGCTCTAAACTTCTGCTGGATGTTGCTGCTCAGGTGATCAGTAACAGTTTCCATGTTTAAGAACAGGCATGTTTGTTAACATGACAATGAAGGCATTTCTGATGATTATTTCAACATGTTTGTTTTGGTAGTACAACCTTCATGTTTCAGTTTTCTGTCTGTGTTTGTCAATTTTTTGATTAAAATTCTTGGCTCCGTGGTAGAGGCTTTAAGACATAGCTATAATTTCTTAAGCGTTAGGGAAATGTTTGGATTCACAAGTGTTCATAGTCCATAATACTTCTCATTATTTACGGACTGATACTTAATTTTATTTGTAACAGCTACTTGTGTAGCTACTTGTAACAGCTTGGGTTACAAATACTAAACTTGTACTTGAAAGTATTCTGTAATTCTTACATGCCTTTTAGTGTATTCTGCTAAATATACTTAGATGTATGTACTCATGTATTTAATTCTATTTTACAAACAAATAGCTTGGTTCTTGAACAAATAAGCTTTTTTTTAGGCAAACAATTTACATCTGTAAAAATTAAATCCAGTAATTTCCTTCTCAATGACCAGATTGTGCTTTGTAAAAGGCAGAAGGCTTTTTTTTTTGTCTAATATGATGAAATTGGAAATTTGTTATCTTCCAAAGCACTGTACTCTACTGAAACTTGGATTAATTTTGTTACCAACTTAGTGACATCTTACCTCTCTGAGAATGAGCTTGCAGGTCCTCACGTAAGTAAGAAGTTACAGAATCCTTGTAAACAGTGCAGACCATTTGGTCTGAGATGTTACCTCTTAGATATCAAACCAATATATGAAGAAGGCAAGCCCTGGAATACTTTTTTTCATCCAAATGTTGAGGAAAGGTTACAGCAAAACTTTCATTGATATGTTCTACTGGATTTTTCTGAGTGACTTATTTTACATTTAGTGTCTTAGGTGCAGGATACTTTCTGGATCTTGCTCAGAAATTTTGAATCATTTGAGACTGTAAGCAATGTTCAGAGTCAAGCTGCTTACTTGTTACATAGAGAGAAAACAGATGGTAGCCCTGCAAAGCCTGTAAACTGACAGATGGAAGCTGCCACACCCTGTTTAATAGGATATTGCTGCTTTGGCTATACAAATGTATTTATTATGAAGAAAAGTATATTATTCAGCTTCTGAAAACTTAAAAAATTAGCCCTCTATTCCTCAACTGTTGACCTTTGTCATACAAGGGCTTTTCATTCCATATGTGTGCTGCTTGTTTTTTGCCAATAGTTGAAAGCAATCCATACTGCAGAGACTTGCTTTTCTAGCACTGTAAAGACTTGATTTGCACTGTTACATTTCTCAAGCTGAAAGTATTGTCAGCTTACCTGATGGACTCCATTTAGATTAAATGTTTCAGCATCCAATGAAGCTCATGGATTCCCAAATGTTCTGTATTGCTTCAAGAGTTCCTCAGCGTTTTTCAGTTCTCCTGCTGTCTGTAGTATCTATAAGCTCTGTTGTCTTCAAAGTCTAGACAGCATTTCTCTTAATTTTTGTAAACTCAGATCATCCAATTTAAACAATGAGAAGGGGAAGATGGGAGATGAACTGACTTTATATTTCTGTACTGGAGGAGAAGGAAATGCATTGTGCAAGTGGAGTTCTATAATTGACAGAACTGTGACTGACAGGCATACCACATTCCCTTTGTTTTGGAGACAGTTGTCTCCTGATAAACAAGTATAATACAAATCCTTATCTAAGATTTTAAGGTAGGGAAGCAACTTACTGGAGCAATTTGTTCTTTTTATCAGAGACTTTCCTGTTGGGGACTGCTGCCCTCTAACCTGTCTCCTTCATATACGAAGGAAGATTTAAAAGGGCAAGTTCTCTTCTGAGAGATCTCAAAGTGAGTTGTGTAGCTTGTATCTTAATGTTTCTGGTTGGCTGCTGGTGCTCTTTGGGAACCATGCAGGCTGTGTTCTCCCAGACACAAGAAATTTCTTCCACCTGCCAGACTCCTGCCAGTTATAGGAGAGCTATTGTTGTGAAGTAACCCCACTGACCCCTGAGCACTGTGCTTTGTATTTCTCTGGGAGGTCACATAAAAGGTTTGGGAGAGCAGTAGTCAGTAATTGTACAAATGTTTCAGTTGAAATGCCTTATTCCTGTCACCCTTAGCAGATACAGCATATCTGCAGCAAAATGCGCTCTTACCTTTACAGCCAAAAGATAAGAAAATTATTATTTATCCACGGTATCTTTTCATCTTTAAGGAATATTGTAGTTAGAGTACCTCTTACCATTTACTCTCCATTTCTTCCTTTAGCTTTTTTTGGTACCACAGGGTTTAATTTAGTGACTTGAAGATTCCTGCTCACTCTGCTTTTAGTGTAATTGTATCTATTCTTGACAAGGTAAAGGCAGAGAGCTTGAATGGTCTCCCATTTATTTATTTAAATTTATTTTAAGTTTTCCAAGTGCAAATAACTATATTGTTTTAAGTTTTCCAAGTGCAAATAACTATATTGTTGTTAAACTGCAAAATTAAATTCTTCAGGTATTTCAGTTTTGAAGGAGGAAGTAGCTGCAAGTTTGAAACAATAAAAGAGAGGAAAGCTTCAAGTAATTTTTATGCTACTTATGAAATATTTGAAATCCTTGTTGCAGTAGGCTCCTTGTGTTCAAGAAGCTTTGTTCATCTTGAAACTAATATTTAATGATTCTTCACGCTGTGTTACCAGTGTTCTAGGAAAGACTGCTTCTTCCAAAAAGGCTGTACCACACAGGACTATAAAAAGCACATTGGCATTGAGGACTTTTGAGCCCTCAGTTGAGTCACGAAGTCCTCCTTTGTGTAGTAGTAGTTCCTGAAGGCCTGTGTTTGTTGTAATAATAATGATGTATATTCGGTACACAGAATTTGAAAGATTGTCCCTGCAGATGTTACACAAATAAAGACCCAGAGGAGTACAAGAGAACACTAAAAGAACACAATTTTGCTTCTGGGATATGGCTGAAGTCAGGTCTTTATTTTATCTCTCCATTTTGACAAGAGAATCTTGGCTCATGCTGGGGAGATGTGTAATCCCAGTTTAAGGGAAAAGCTAGAAACTGATACTGTAGGAGCCAGGATGTGGGATAGAGATAGCAGCAGTGTGTTCTGTCACTTAATTTACTGGCTTTGTCTTCTGAAGAGGAATTAAAATGTAACAAAAAAAGCAGTAATCTAGATATTTGTTAGAACCCAGTCAAGGGAAGCTGTCTGCTGGGTGGGTTTGTTTTCATGTCTAGTGCAAGCAGGACTACAATATCTTGCTGTATGTTTCCTTTGATACATAGTCACTAAACGGAATCACCTGGGTATGTTTATAGCTGAATACTTGTATATGCCTTTGACTAAAGGTCTTTTCTTGACTTTGTTTATTTATTACTTGAAAAACAGTCTTGTTCCACTAAAGGAGCATGTACTTTGGAATTTATTGTTTCAACAAGTATCAAAAAAGCTAAAGATACCGTCAATATTCAGGAAAATATCTCCCAAACTAAATCTAGAGAGATCAAATTAAAAACTTCATCTCTTACTCTTTGAAGTAACTAGATTGAAATCTAATTACTAAAACATTTGAAGTGTTTGGGACTTTTCAGCATTGAAAGAAAGCTTAGAGATCTTTTTTATTTCAAGAAGGTCACTCTCTACAGAGCAATATAATATTGGTGCATAAGTCAGACATTTGGACTGGGCAATCTAATTCTAATATTTCTACAGTTTGCCTTGGCCTAGAACATCTGCATTTTCTATGTGCAGGATTTCAAAGGACTAGGCACAAGGTCATTTTGATCCTCCAACTAAACTCTAGTAAATAAAAACAATCTTTAGGCGTTCTCTGCATTGCAGTTTGTAAAGTAGTGATATGTGAGATCTTAAAATATTTTGTAAAGTTAAATTCACAAAAATGCAATTATCACACATAGGACTTAAAATACTTGCTATTGTGCTTAATCGGTGAAATGTTGCATAGTAGTGTGATTTCTGAAAGAGATCCTGGTCTCTTTTGTTCTTTTCTGGGAACCAGGAATCAGTAACATCTGCAGCAGCCTGTTGCTATCAAGCAATCTGCTTACATTTCCTGTGGTGATGTCTATAAGAATCAGCAACATGAGTACCACTGCTGCCCAGTCTTTCTTTATCACAGCTCTGTGTGTGTGTGAAATCAGCATCTTTTTTTTATGTCTTTTCTCTTTTTTTTTTGACCTTTTTTTCCCCCCTTCTCTCTCCCCACCCCCCAGCTGTGTCTGACTTGCCTGACAGGAAATTTTCTAATTGCCGGAACAGCTGGTCACAGCAAAAACGCCAGGGTTGGTCTTCCCTGCTAGACTTAGGATCGCTCACTCAGAAAATCCAAACATCATGGCTTCTTAGTCATGTTTAAGTTTCTGGCTCTGCGTGTTCGCTCTGTTCGGGTGAGCTTAGTTTCTTATTTAAGAGAATAAGGGGGAAAGGGGGAAGTTTTGCTTTAATTTAACTTCTAATTTCAGAGCAGTTTTAGTCTTTCACTGCTTAGGGATCAGTGTTGTTTGGATACAAAGCGTTTTGTATTTCCTTAACAAAAAAAAGTCGGTGGTATGTTCCTATGTTGTAGAAGGCTCTAAGGTACCTGCTTAGCCTTATTAGGAAATTGTTACCTGTAGTAAATAATATGTTAAACTTATATTTCAGGGGGAGGTGGGGGGATATTAAGTGTGAGCTTAGCTGTATGCTTTCACTGAGAGTCAAGTTTTATTAAAAATTTTTGTATTTTTAATACTTAGTGGATATTTTAATGGTTACATCTTCATATAGTACTTTGGACTGTAAAATATGGCTCTGCGTGGTGATAGATAAAATAACTCAGGCTTATTAATATCTTAAATTTACTTCTTAAATGGTATGAAGTGTGGTGGTGCTTGCATAACAGTGCTAGGGTTACTTCAACTTTTAGATGATAATTTAGTCACAGCAAATGTTTAATTTATATAATTTGTCTTGGTGGGCATATATTTAAGCATTAAAAAGTTTGGTTTAAGTTGAGAAAAATTACTAGTGGAATATTGTATGATCCCAAACACTGTTTCAGAGCTGTTTAACGTTACATATAAACACGCAGTGGGCCAGAACATTTTATCATTGGAAGTCAAATCAGTTTTTGCATTTATCCTTCTGTAAGTCTGCAAATACTTTCAGTGAGGAGGTAAAAAATCTGAAACCCCATGATCTTCTTGTGTAATGACTTAACATCGTAAGTGAAGGTCTATTAACTTGTAAAAGTGATAGATACCTACTAGCCCAAGTACTGATTTAAACAATTTGTAATAATTTTTGCAATGCATATTAAAAAATGAAATGGAATTTCCTGCCATAAGTGAAACACCAGAACAAGACATGAATGTGAAACAACAGAACATAGGTTGTAACATAATCAAGGGGTTTTTAAATGTTAACCTTATAAAATAAATACTTATCAGCTCATTGTCCTGAATTATAGTTCTTTTCCACAGGCAACATGAAAGGTATTCCTCAGAAACTTGGTCCAAAAATGGCATTGTTCCTTCTCCTTACAGCAGCCTGGTTAGGTTGTCTTCAACATTCTGATGATTTTAAAATGCTATCTATTGCAGACCTAATAAGGGTTTTCAACCTGTATAGATTTCAGTATGTGTGTAGGAAATTATGGTAATAAAGCAGGATTTCTAACTTTCATAGATTAGTGCTGAATATGGTCAGGGATTATTTTTCCTTCTAAATATTTTGGGGCTTTCTAACTTTTAATTAGTTTTTTAAATTGCAATTCTCTGAAATGTTAGTGCTTACAAAGTAGGAAAAAAACTTATATCAGAGTTACTGGGAAATGAAAGTTCCACCCAATGAGTATTTTTTTCCAATGCTGACAAGCACATTTCAGTTCATGAGATAATTTTGTGCTGTTTGCAGAACTGCTTTTGGTGACATTGAGCTTTTAAAATGCTTACAGGAGTTCCTCAGCTTACCTGCCAAACACCCTCCTGCTCACAGTTCCATTGGGAAGGAAGGGGTAGTGTCCTCCTTCTGTCCTGCCCTTTTATATTTTCATTCTAAGGGAAGAAAGCATTTTCAGAATTACACTCCCAGCCTGGTGAACCACATTTATCCCTAGGGCCTTACCTGTTCTCTGGCTTGTTTCTCTGGGACAAGAGTCATTCTTCAAACTCCTGTCTTGCTTCATCAGTACAACCAAAAGAATGGGAGTTCTGTCTCAGTAACCAGCTCTGCAGTCTTCATTCTGTGAGTCGGCTACGTGGAACAAATACAGACATAGGCATCCTTCTAGATCTCAAAATTGTTGCAGAAGAAGCCAGAAATGAAAAAGAGTAGCAAGAGCGTAACTAATAAATACATAAATCCAATTTTTATTTTGTTATCTCTATAAATTGTTGTTCTCT
This sequence comes from Cyanoderma ruficeps, assembly GCA_008694505.1. Classification (NCBI taxonomy): domain Eukaryota; kingdom Metazoa; phylum Chordata; class Aves; order Passeriformes; family Timaliidae; genus Cyanoderma; species Cyanoderma ruficeps. The sequence continues at coordinate 36,794,620 of VZDJ01007754.1, read as the reverse complement.
GAGAGACTTAACATTTCAAGAATTTCAAAAAAACCCAGACCTGAAATTAAACATTTATAAATAGTTTTCTTTTAGGAAATCTTATTTTATATCACGTAAAACAATAGATGCTGCCAGCAACCAGTGACATGATGTTAGTTGAAATTGTAAGTTTTTCCATCTTTTCAAAAGAAGCCAAGACATAAATTGTGAAAGCCTGTATTTCTGACTTCAGATGTCCACATTTAGAACTTCTGTTCTACTACTCTTGCTTTTCTTTGGTAGTAGTGTAAAACAGACAGCATACACAGAATATCCTTAAATCAGCTTGACTTAATTTTATGCGTGGTACTGCTTTGCTTTTTGTTGTATTGGAAAAAATAGTACTTCAGAAGCGGGATTTTTAATCAGCTTTTTAGAGCAATTGTTTGTGTATGAGCATATAAGTAGTGATTAGTTCTATTAAGTGACTCAAATTGAATGTTAGTCACAGATATAAAGAATTGGTTTTTGTCCATGTTAGCACACTAACACTACTTACCAAAGCAATGAGAGATTGTGAAGTACTTGTTGGACTGAGTTTTATTTTTAAGGTAATTTTGAATTTGAAGGTAGGAGTATAAAAAGTATAGAATTTATGAATGTGTATAAAAGGTGTCTAAGATATTTCAAAATACCTAGACTGGTGCACTCTTCACATTTTTAACTCCCATTTTTACCTTAATGAAGATTTCTATAAGCTCTAATACAAGAGGTAAAAGTGTTTGGTTTTCAGTTTGTTGGCTCTTTATTACTTCAAAAAGTAGAGCTCAAAAGGAGGTTTCATTTCTGCAGATAATGCTGAGAATCCTATGTTCCTAACAAGTTGGGAAAGTAAAAATGCATCTAGGAGACTTCCTGACTCAAGGGAGGGGAGGAAAAGGAAATTGTCTATATGAGCTGGGGAACTGTGCCAACATTGAGTCATCCTTTTAAAATCACTTGATATCCAATAAGCTGACTGTCCTTACAGGATATAACTGTGTTATGCAACTTCAGCACCAAGGTTTAAATATCATAGTCAATACTTCAGAAATGGTTTATTTGATTATGGGGATCAACATTATGATGATGCCTGTGATAGACAAATATTTTGCCAAACACAGCCATGTCCAGCAAAGCTCTTAGCAGTACAGTGAGGGCTAGAAAAGTAGGAAAAGGCAACCTATAACCATTGTTGAAGCAGTGCTAAGTGAATTACTGGGGAATCCATTTTTCTGTTTTCAGCCTTATCTTTGTAGTGAATGTACATGTGCTTCGGGAAAGTGCATTTGTCTCAAGGAAGCAAAACATTCCTGAAAAGAGATTGAGAGGAAAACAAAGCCGCTACTTCCATAATGAAAATGGAAAAATCTATGTTGCTACATAATCAATACTAACTAATGAAAAATGATAAAAGCAGTATCTTTGTTGCTGCACGTTTTTTAAGAGAAAAATAAGATTGCAATTAGCTCTTTATTCGTTGGATTTTCTTTTTTGAAAATTGTATGATCAACAGCATACACTGATTTTAGGACTGATATACTGATTAAGGTCCTATCTTGAAAATGGCTGATGTGTGAGGAAGGTGTTCACCAATATGGGCAGTATGGTTTTGACTTAATTGTTATGATTAAAGCTATCAAAAGGATTTTTTTCTTTCCCTCTGATTCCTGGCTATGGAGGTTGAAGTTCCAGAACTGTGATCTTTCCTTGTGGTGATTCTGGCTGTTTCTCAGGTGTAAATTATCCCCATATAAAATAGATACAAAAAATACTGTAATATGTAATTTTAAACAGAAAATATTTATTAAATAGTTTCCTAAAGAGTTTCTGACGGGATCCCACCAACATTTTCTAATGCATAATAGGGTCTGTTTAAAAGAAGTATTAAAGTCACAATATTGGCACAGTTAAATGCTAAATGATGTATTAAGAAAAAAAATCTTGCAGTTTGGGGGAGTGACTCGTCTTTGTCCGGCAGTGACTCTTGGAAGGACTCTCAGTACCCCTAAACACAGCCCTGGACTTGGTCCCTCAGCAGCTGTGCTCACTGCAGGTGGAGGCAGGAGGATTGATTGTGGCTGGATGCATGGGGGCGTGAATCAGGGATGCAGAGGCTTCCATGATAACGTGAACAGTCAAGTCGTAAAAATAAAAAAATTCAGGGAAGACTTTACAAGAACGTGAGCTGGCAAAACACTTTACAGTGAAAAATCTGAAAAAATTTTTAAGGAGCAAATTGAGTCATAACTAAGACTAATGTCTGTAAGTAACTATATGTCAAAGATGGTTCTGTTGTGTACCTTTTTTACTCTCTTTAGTCCAGTACAGAATTAACAAGTAAAGGTGAAACCTGAGTAATGCTGGAACCTGGATTATCGGTATTTAAATAATTTCTCCAACAGTTGCTTAAGATGGCTTAGGTATTATAACGGTTTTAATTATTTATTGAGATTGACTTTAGGTAAGTATTGGATAAGAAGATTAACAAATTTTAAAGTCTTACCCTCATTTTTACAGTTTTTGGCCAGTATGTCAATAATGTTTGATGTCTGGGAAGAACTTTTATGATTACTGGGCCCATCCAAGGATTTACTGAATGTGTCAGATTTCCCTCCCACTGGGTTCTTTATGAACCTGAGTATGTATAGCCACATCTGTCCTAGTCATGTGTGCTTCGTATTGGAAAATGGCAGTTTATTTAAAAGTCCTACTGATAGTCAAGTTTTTTTCTCAGTTCTAAAAACAAAGATACTACAGGGGCTTCTTTCTGTCCAAAAATTGAGTTGTAAAATTCAGAGGTTTTATTTAAAATGAGTGGTTTGTCCTTGTTCCTTTTTTTATGTTCTTTATTTCATCTTCCATTTTGGTTTGATGCAGAAGTGATTGGTATATGTCCTTTTACTTTCTTCAACCATGAAACCTTTTATTTCTGATGTTACAGGTTTGGTGTTGTATTTCTTGCTATATTTTGTATAGCCAATGAGTGTGCAGAGGGGAAGTTTTTTGATCAGTATTTAGTCATCTGCCAGCTGAAATTCACTGCACTTCTGAGGAGTTTTTCACCTTCATTTGGGGAATGTTCATTTCATGGAAAGTGAATATGCAGCCAGCCTTGTTTTGCACACAGTTCTTGTGAGTCCCTTGTTGTAACAGCGTGCGGATGTTGTGTGTTATCTTCAATGTCCCCTTCCTGATGCAAAGGACTCAAGATCGCATAGTTACTCATCACATGTCTCATGCAGTAATGACTTCAGGGATTTTCTAAATCAACCTTTTATAAAGAGAACTTTCCCAGAAATCTGGTTTTGAATTTGTTCCAGGTGGAACTCGGGTATGGTAAAGGAGTCATTTATTTTGTTTAGCCTTTAGCTGCTGTTACTCCTTTTTTGTCATCAAATAAGAACATCCATTTTCCACAATAATATGCCTCAGAGTAATCCAAAAAGTAATGCCAATCCTTTCAGAGTGTTTCAACATGTTAAAAATAAATAGAATGTTCTTTCAAAAAGTCTTAATCTATAGGTACTCGTGACATGTACGGCACATACCTATCTTTGCTCTTGGCATGATAAAAAAATTAAACCTGCCAGGTTTTTTATTCTCTGCATAGTTTAATCAGAAAGATTGGGGTTTTTTTAAATTTGATTTTTTTTAAATCCCACACTATTATAATCAAATAAAGTCTTCCTGGACCTTTCCAGCCCCCAATCTTGTTGTTCATACCTATCTTTGTTATCTTTGGCTATCTTGCTTTTGGTCAACTGTTAAGTCTAATTTCCCTGAAGCTGACAGCAGAGCTGCAGTCAGTCTTTCTGTTCGGGATGGGTCCAGTTTACTTTAAGAGTCACGTGCTATTGACTTTAATGTTTGAATGTCTTAAGCTGTAAATGTTTCGCTGTATTTTTTTTTCCCTTACCTTTCCAATTCTATGCCACTTCATGGCTTTACACCCCATAAATGTCATCTGTAGGTGACAGTGGAGTGGGAGCAATTTCAATACACTGCTCCATTTTCTTTTTTTTTTGCACTAAAAAATACATTTTTTTACATTTTTTAGGTGGTTGCTGCTTTTTTCCCTTGGAGTAATTTATGCATATCATAATTTTAATTTATACTTTCAGTGTATTGAAAAGTATATACTCAAGTCTTTGTCACTCATCGCGAAGCTGATGAACTATTGTTCTTTTAATAACTGCTATCTAAAGTATGCTGTCATTAAGATTTAAGTGTTTAAAATATTTCTACTCATGGTCCCATAATTTTGAGTATCTAGAAGGGGAGAAATCTGTCTTCCAGAAATACCTTTCCTAAGTAAGCATTTCATACATAACACAGCTGTTTATTCATTGATTTTCTGTTTAAGTCAATTCACATCTAGTTATTACACCTCTTTAAGAGTAAATTCTTGCTGAATTTCCTATTTCTGTCCTGGTATTTTGAAATTTCTTTGCCAAGCAGTTATCATGCATGTTCACATTTTGCTTGTATATTTTTTTCAGGAAGCTGAGGCTGAGAATTTTAGGTGCAGTGAGACTCCAATGGTGTTTGGATGTGCTAATATTCCTTATTCTGAATGGCTTTCCTCTTTCTGCTATGAGTAAGAGCACAGATCTGATCCTGTGCTGCCTATTTAGATGATTCAGTGTATTTCCTTGTGAATTATTTTGCCAATATTGCAGCATATATTTTTAAAAATTTTGATCTTTAGTGAATTGCTTCTCTGTCCTTTTTACATAAAAATTGTAGAGTAAGAATTCCATTTTTTGAGGTGCTATTTAAACACTTAACGAGTGTCACAGTGGTATTGTAGATTTTACTGGTAGTTCTCCTAAATACCAGTTCAGAGTCCAGTTTAGTATCCTAGTCCAGCTTTTCAGCTGTCCCTGGAACACACTGCTCAGAAAAAGGTCTGCAGATAACATACAGCTTGTTCTGCACTGATGAGCTTATGGCATCCAGCTCTGCTTGGGCCACTTCTTTACACAGCAGTTTTCAGGTCTCCTACTGAAAATTCAGAATTCTGAAGGGAAAATTGCAGAAGAGTCTGTGTATAGATAGACTCGTGTTTTTCTCTTGCTTTTCTGGGCTTTTCCATTACAATGGAGAAATAAGGATCTAGTAAGACTCTGTTTCTACTTCCTTTAGGGTTTGAAGTGTGGTTTTCTTTTAACACATTATCTGTTAGTTGTTCCTGTGATAAGGTCTCAGAAACAAAAATAAGTATTTTATGTTGCAGCAGAGTTAATTTACTCTTGAATTAAAAAGTGAAGGTAAAGGAAATTCACATAAATTCAATTACTAGAAGCAAAATGAGTGTTTAATGTTCATTAAGTACCTAAAATATTTGGGGTTTTTTTCCAACAACATGATTAGCCTATTATTTTTATAGCCTGATAATGATTAAATAGTTTTTCAGTGCCTCCCTCTTGTTTTACTGGCAAGCATGTTTCCTATTCCAATTTGCAGCTGATTACTTAAGATAAAAAGGGGTTGCCCTTGGTGTTGCAGAATGCCTTTTTTTCCCTTATAAAATTTTTCATTCAGATTTTATTTGTCTGCACCATATGATCCATTTGGTGTTCTTTCCTATGTGTATGTTTGTGTTCTTGTTGTGAGGTATATTACTGTAAGCTTTCTTATATGGAGACACTGCCCAGAATAGTTCTGACTTGCAGACTGTATCAGTACAGGAAATTATTCTGGAATATAGAATTTAAAACTCATACCTAAACTTGTTTGTCACTCACTTCCTTTCTAGGCCAGTGTTGATTTAACACGATTACGTTGTTAAAGAAACTCAGAGTAATGTTACCTTCTGTTTGTTTCCTTGTATTCTGTATTTAGTTTCAGTGTGGTGGAAGCCAGTAGCAACCACTTAAAAGTTGACTAACATGGTTGTTTTGTTTTTGTTATTTTTTTTAAAATGGCTTTCTGAAGCAGTGTAACTTCCTAGTGTGAAGAAGGCTTTGAGAGAACTGTGTGCCTAGAAGAGGAAATAATGTCTTGAGACTTTTATTTAGACCCTGCTGCAGTATAAGGCTTGGGAGAGGGAGCTTTCCAGCTTATAAATAACGGAAATAAAATGTAGGCAGTTGGGTATAGTTGTAAGTGGAAGGAAGACACCCCACCCCCACCCCCCCATTGGAACTGGAGAGTTGACTGTCTGTACTTGTGTGAAAGTTGTCAAGGAATGGAAGAAAGGAGAGGAGGACCCAAGCATTCCAGCATCTCATTTGTTTTCAGTTCATCGCATGGGACAAACGCTTTTGCCAAGTACCAGGGAATGATCAAACAATTCAGTTCCAGGTGGAACTGCTGGCTTCTCTTCCAGTTTACTGCAAGATGACATCTATCATCTGATGTAATTAGTGCAGTTGGCTGAGAATAGAGATCTCTTTCTACAGTGTGTAAGACTTGTATTTTAGTTCAGGTGGATAGTGAGGTTTGATTACCTCTGCATATAATTTGTGTTTGAAAGAAGGCTTAGCTTTTGTATTTTTAACTGCATTTGCAGAACACTGTTTAGGTTAAAATAACAAACATTCAGCAGTTATGTCAGAAAAGGAAACTAAGAATTTGTGGGCAGCCGCTCATCATAAATCTTGCTCCCAAACAAGTGTTACTGACAAACTAAAGTTGGATATCATTTGAGTTCCTTTTTGTTTAAAGCAGAGTTCTATTAGGTCTGCCTTTTATGGACTGAAGAGTAACTGAGCCCTGAGAAAATGCAAAGTCTGGGAATATTCCCGTAGTATCAGGAATGTGAAGTGCTGGTTTGGGTTTGTTTTGTTTTTTTGAGGGTGCTCAAAATAACCACTGGAAAGTTGGTTGCATAATAATTGCGATGCATTCAAAAATAATAATTTTTGTTTATGTATAGAGAGCAGGTTGATACATTTTCTTCTTTTCTTGTTCTTGTTGAGTTTTGTAATTAAGTTTGTTTTTAAACTTTGTGTTTTGCTTTTAAAGCAATATAGAATCATAGAAGGGTTTGGGTGTGAAGGGATCATAAAGGTCAGCTAATTCTAACCCTCTTGCCCTGGGCAGGGACACCTCCCACTAGATCAGATTGCTCAAGGCCTTATCTGGCCTGGCTTTGAGCACTGCCAGGGTTGGGGCATCTATAGCCTCCCTGGGCAATCTATTCCAGTGTCTCACCATCCTCACGGTAAAGAATTTCTTCCTAATACCTAACCTAAATTTCCCTTTTTCCTGTTTGTACCCATTACTCCCTGTCTTACCACTACAGTTCTTGATGAAGGATCCCCCCTCTGGCTTCCCTGTAGGCCCCTTTCAGATACTGGAAGGCTGCTCTGAGGTCTCCATGGAAACTTCTCTCCTCTAGGCTGAACAGCCACAACTTTCTCAGCCTTTCTTCATAGGGCAAGGTGCTCCAGTCCTCTTACCAACTTCATGGCCCTCTGGACTTGCTCCAACAGGTCTATGTCCTTCTTATGTCCACCTGATTGCTTTGCATCCCTGAAGGCAGTAGATAAAAAAGATTTGAGAATGTTCTGTTTCACTTTTTTTTACTTTCCCAGGATTGCCAGGGAGCAAATGGATAAAACAGTTAAGCAGAAATGGATCAAAGTATCTGAAGTAATGTGTACTTGGCAGCCTGTTTTGCTGAGCTGTTCTGTTTCTTCCTTGGGATTCTCCAAGATTCAGTGGGTGGTTTAAGTAGTGTGTAATCCAACTGATCACATACTAATTTAAAAGATAAAACTGAAAGTGTCCACCAGCAATTTATTCTTTTGACAAGTAAAGAGAAACAATATTTCTTTCAGACTCTGTAAAGATTCAGGCGGGAGTCAAGGATGGTAGTATTTTCTCCTGAAAAGACAGAAAAGTTCAGGTTATTATGTGGAATACTCAGCATGCCTGTGTGCACACACATGCAACATTTTGGCTGCCTTAAAATGGAAACAGGCACCCAAACTTAGAGGACATCTTAGATTTGTCTTGGGTGTTCTAAAACTATTTTTGAAACTCTGTTCTTCACAATAAATTATCTTTTTTCACTCCCCGATTTTAAAAGTTGCCAGCATGTTCTGTGCATTATTCCAAATCATGTGCTGGAGTTTTTTAATATATACAGACTCTCACACACAGTCTCAGGATTTCTTATGTGCAGCTTGTTTCCAATTTTGTAATCTTCTGAAAAAAAGAATCTTTTGAAGAGAAATTGTCAGTCTAGGAGAAGCATGTGTTGGAATATGCTGACCTGGGTGGACAGTTGCTTTGCATTTATATACAGTACTGCAATGATCACATGCAAAAGGATACTTTCAGCACTAATTCATGCATAAAATTTGCAGAATGATTGAAAAACTTAAAAATTAGCTCTTCAGAAACACAGATTTAGAACTCTGCCTCTACTAACCTATAACTATAACTAATTAGTGCACATTTTGGTGCATATAGATGAAGGGAAAGACTGGAGCATGGAAGACATACTCTTAGAGGAAGATGATAGAATATCCTGAGGTCAGGGGGACTCATCAAGATCATTGAGGTCCAGCTCCTGGTCTTACACAGCACCATCACCAAACTCACACCATGTGCCCAAGAGCATTGTCCAAATGCTTCTTAAACTCTGTCGGACTTGGTGCTGTGACACTTCCCTGGGGAGCTGTTCCAGTGCCCAACCACCCTCTGGATGAAAATCTTTTTCCTAATATTCAACCTAAACCTTCTCTGAAACAACTTCGGGCCATTCCCTCAGGTCCTGCTACTGGACAAGTTAGAGAATACTTAAGCAGACAGTGTGTACCTAATTCTGAGGGCCCTGGTGGGATGCACATGAGTGCTGAGGGACCTGGCAGCTGTCAGTGTACGGCCACTCTTGATTATTTTCTAATTATGATGACTGGGAGAGGTGACTGAAGACTGAAGGAAAGCAAGTGTCAACTCCTATCTTCAAAAAGTTCAGGCGTTTGTACATCAGGAAACACTTTTTCACTGTCAGGCTGGCTGAGCCCTGGTTCAGGCTGCACAGGTAGGTTCTCACCATCCGTGGAGATATTCAGGTCCTGGGCAGCTGGCTGTGGGTAGCCCTGCTTGAGCAGAGGGTTTAGAGTTAGACAAGATAATCTCCAGAGGTCCCTTTCAATGTCAACTGGTCTGCAATTCTGTGAAACAGGTCTGAGAGTTCCTCATTAAATAGATGAAAAGTATTCTCAGATTTATTTTATTTACTATAACCCATAGAAGAAATAGAGAATGAACAAGAAGTTAAAACTATAGATAGTATATTGCTTTCTGTATGTTAACTGAGTCAGTTGTGTGTTAACTTAGAGTAGATTGGATTGCATGTAATGCCCAGAGAGATCTTCAGGTGACATTAAGAAGAATGAAGGTTTTTTTACTTACTTGATGCTGATAAGCTCTGAAATTCTTTCCTTGTGTGGCAAGGAGTGTCACTTTTCAGGGGATTTTCAAATTCAGTGCAGAAAACACTGAGTTAAGTGCAGAGCACAAGAAGATAAGATTCACTCTTGCTTAGAGCTTTCTGGTGACCAGTTTCTCACAGAAGGGGAAAGGACGAAGACCAGGCAGCTTTTATAGGATAGACTCTCCTTGAAAAGAAAAGCAGAATACTTTCTTCAACAGAATTTTGTCAGTGGCAGGTGAGCTGCTGAATTGTGGGGGTGGAGAGTGTTGCTTTGTGTGGAAATGTCTTGAGTCGCACACTGTCTTAAAAGGTGAGCATTAGCATTGCTGCAGCATAATGATCCTCATTCAAGTGTTGAAAAGGAGGGCTTTCCAAAGACATCTGATCCATTTGATGCCCTCTAGGTGTGCTTTAAGATGACTAAATTCTTAAGATAATTGCTTGTGAATCTGGAACAGAAATAAAAATGTTATAGTATGGGCCCAAGATAAAAAGCTTGGGAATTGCTGGCTGCTGTCAGCTCTATTACTGTCTGGATCCTGGAGCATCTCTAAAAGTTTAAGCTATGTTGTTACTGAACTAGTGCTGTCTGTCTTAATTATGCAAATAGCATTGCTGAGTGGTTTTTTTGGCTATATTTGGCATTGTCTAGTTCATTGGGTTCGGTGGCACTGGTATTTTTCAACACACTGTGAATTTGTAAATATTTGTAAACTGTTAATCTAAATTTATTCCTCTGTTTTCCTCTGCCAGGAAGAAGGAAGTATCAAAGAAATTGCAATAACTCACCATGTAAAGGAAGGACATGAGAAAGCAGACCCTTCACAGTTTGAACTTCTGAAAGTACTAGGACAAGGATCCTTTGGAAAGGTTGGTAACTGAACTCTTGTGGAGCCAATTATTCAGGAATATAGCATTTAATATTGGTTGTGAAATATTTAGAACAGCCACGGTTTTGCATTAAGCCAATGTTGCAAGTGAAAACTGCTTTCTAAATTAGCGCTAACTAGGCACTGTAATTGTGGGAGATCTTTTTAAATCAGTAATTTTTTTTACATGTTAGCATGATATGTGGATTTCAAAGTTCAATAGAAAAAATGGCTTGATATGAAATAATTGGGTATTTACTGTTAAAATGGAATGTCATTCTTCTCTGCTCTCTATTTGAGAGGGTGAGGATTGAAAGGATTTTTTGATAAGTGTTCCTTGTTGTTTGCTAATGGTAGGATATCACTAGTACAGAAGCTGTTTTTTGTAGCATGTTGCAACTGTAATGAACAAATTTTAGGCAAAAATGGCTAATGAAGTAAATGTGATACACCCCAGTCATGGTCATTATCTGTCATAATTTGGTTATGGTGCAATGTACCTTGATGTTTATCTGAACATCTGTTAAAGACTCAATGTTTCTAGTATTTCATGAGTACCGAGATCTCACTAGGCACAAATTTTTTATACTTTTAGTTGTCCAAATCCAACTTGAAAGCAAAACATTAAGTTCACATGGCAAGACAGATCATCAAGACTGAACAGAATATGTAAGGCAAGACAGCAGAGCCTTTACATCCATTTTCAGCCTTAATTGCAGTTGTGAATGTGATGTTAAGCTCTAGCATGTAAAAACTCCACCTTAGATATGGAGGAAAATGAGAAAAATAGGTCCAATTCTCTTTTTGGTGGTAATAAGTTACTGTTAGTCACATTATTGTTGCAGTTAAGTTTGGAAATCTACATGCTTAGAAACTGTATGATTTTGTACTCATACTAGTAAGAGTTCACTGGGAAACCTGATTCCAAAGGTTTGATTTAATCCAGAATCATAACCAAGTTTTTATTTGGGAATCTTCAGATCATGAGAAGTAAATCGTTCAAGGGCAAGGAAAAGTAAGCTAATAAATGATCATTTCAGCAATCACTTTTATTGATAATACTAAATGCAACACACTAACGGGAGAGAGAATGGGGAATGTGAGTTTAAAAAAAAATTAAAAAACTGTCTAGATAACTCAAATTTCTGCAAAAATGCCAGCGTTGTCCTCAGTTGTCTTAGCCTTTATGCAAAAATCATTAATATTTTTAAAAATCCATGCATCATTTTAATAATAATTTGTGAAGAGATCACTGTTTCCCATTTAGTTTAAAAAAAGTAAATCTACATGCTTTTGAAGGTCGCTTGATGATGATCTGATCTGCTAGTCTCTGGGTAATGCATGGGATGTTAATGTAAGTGAGAATTGGGCACAAAACCAGACATCAAACTGGTTTCATAGAACATGTTTAACTTCCTCATGTACCACAACATCTCTCTGTATATGTCCATAGCTGGAAAATCTGTGATAGCTGGGTTTTTTATTTTTTTTTCATTTCTAAATCTAAAATTTGACTCTACTGGAATTAGTTTTGTGTTAAGGGTATTAAAAGCAATACCAGTCAAGAAATCCCAAGATCCTGAAGAAGGAAATGAAACACCCTTTAATTGAAGCTGGTTGTTCTTTATTGGTATGTGCAACACTAGGTGTTTGTTGGGGTTTTTTTTAATTATTTAGTTATACCTTGATTTATATAGGTTTCTGGATCAAATCTTGTTCACATATTTATTGTCATATCTGAAAATTATTTTATTAGCACATTTGCTGTGCCATCCTATGAATTTCAATTAATTAAGACTAGAGATTAATTTTAAAAAGCTGATTTCTGTGTTTCAAAATTGGATGAACTTCTTAGAGAATCCAATTTATTCATTTTTTTTTAATTCACTGAAATCACTTAAATTTGACTGAAATTAATTTGGCAGAGTATCTTGAATGAACCTTTTAAATTATGAAATAAAGGAATAGAAGGAAAAAAATGAAAGGAGGCTTGGCTTTGCAAAATCTAAAACGGTCAAATAGAGTTTCATTAAAATCATAGCAACTACTTGAATTTCATAGCAAAATACATTAATCTGACTTGCTATTATTTTCTTTTAAGAATTCTTTCTAATTTTTAATGCAGGTCTTCCTTGTCAAAAAAATCTCAGGATCAGATGCTAGACAGCTTTATGCAATGAAGGTGTTGAAAAAGGCCACCTTGAAAGGTAAGCATTGTTTAGAATAAGGGAAGAGAAATAAAAAAGATAAATCAGGGACATTATACCAAAACCTAATCTTTACACAGGTTCTGCTCTACAGATTGTGTTTTACAGCTTTCTTCTCTGAAACAGGAAATAGCAAAATACACTGCTTTGTCTCATAAACCTGGAAGGATTTAGGATTACCAATACCATATTGGGAGTTAGAGAGTACAGCAGGTTCCTTCCCATGCCACTTTCCTTAGGTGGTGGTGGGTTAATAGAGTGGTTGTGTTACATCTGCCACCTGACTTGCTCCTGAGCTGTTTTTTGAAACTTAATATCCTTCCGTTTTTCCTTTGCTGTGCGTCACCAAGGATACAGTTAATGCCTTTTGCTCTGTTTATAATTAGGTCATGATGTTTAAAAGTGCATTATATCGGCTCTTTTATTCTAGAAGTTCTTAAGCACATGACTTAGTCTTCTTTTTTTGAAACAGACAGTAGCTCCAAACTCTTGGCATGTGATCTCGATGTAGAATATATTTTATAAAATCTTAAGTTATTATCATCTAAGTTACTTGAGCAAAAACAAATTGTGAAGTGATCTGTTTCTTGGCTGGTTTTGATCTTGAATGCTATCAGTAGCAAAATAAGTCTAAGCCTTAACAATCTCAATTCTCTCTCAGAGAATTCTGTAAGAAAAAAGAAATAAGGTATTTTTTACCATAGATCAAAATGAAAGTCATTTTTCACACTAATGCCTTAACCAGATTGTATGCTTGTTCTTTTATGCCATTGTTTAATACTTTTGTCTATGTGAAGTTTTTCTAATTCATGACTACTGAAACTGAAATGATAATTTTGGGTTGGCTCCAACAGCTTGTTGTGCTTTACCTATGTTATCGATTATTATATTGAATTTCAGTTTTAACATATTATTTTATTGCAAAATATTTATAGAATGATGGAGGGAACAAAAACATTGGATTATGTATTTCTGCTGAAATGTTGAATTTTTTTCACTTAAGATCTAGTGCTGAATGTCACAGATCTTCCACTTAAAACTGTTACAGAGGGTGTGTATTTGAACAGTTTCCTATATTTTGATTCCTTTGTGTTTTGTGGCACGTGTCATTCTCATTATTTACTTCCTATTTTTCTGAATTTGATTTCCACTCATTTAAGGTGCATTAATATCATCAACAGCCTTTCATTCCCCAGCCTGTTAGTAGCTCAGGACTGGTCAAAGGTCACTCAACAGTTGCTTTTTTAAGATGTTCGAGGGCTTCTTTTTCTCACCTTTTGATTGCAGTTTAACCTTGTGTAAAAAATCCAGTCCAAGCTGTGGTTCTAGTTTTGCCTACAGATGGGAGAGACTGATAAATACTGAAATTGGGAGCATGACTTTTAATTGGGAAAGGAGACACTCTGAGGCACTAAGAACTCAAGGATGCAAAAGGGTTGAGCAGAAAGGTGATACCATCAGGAGGATGCCACAGTTCTCAACACTTTGTATCTGGATTATCGGATGCTTTCCATGCACTGCTTGCTCATGATTCATGTTTTAGGAAGAGCAGAGTTGCAATCAAGTTAAGGTTACTGTTTAAACTTTAATATGAATTTAACTGGAATTAGTTCTATCTTCCATAATTGCAAAATTTTTTATATATATAATACTATATTTTAAATAATACAGCATATTACTTGATTTGTCTGTTTCTTTAGCTCTTTCAAATCTATTTCATATAGGTTTTGTGCTCTATAATTAATGATAAAAAGACCACACTTGGAAACAGTGTACCTGATCCACAAATCAAAATTAGAGAGACTAGTTTCATAGAAATGCAGCTATATTAGTCAGAACACATTTATGTAACTACATAGTCCAACTTTTTAATGTTTAGATCAAATCTAAGAATATATACATATAATTTTGTTTACTGCAGGGACTAGTTTATTAATACACTCTGATAGAAGGTGTTATCTTTCAATGCCCCTTTATGATGTGGAGAGAGAAACAGCCAAAACATTGCTAGAGTGTCTGGAATCAAATGTGTTAAGAAAAATCAGTGCTTCCAGTAGAATGCATGTGGAAATTACAGTCAAACAAAGATCAGATGTCAAGTTAAATAATGGCTTATGCTAATGTCTGAAATGAGCTCAGTTCTTTACACTATTTTTGCTTGGAGTTTTGTTAAGTCCATACTTTCCACGGAACTGTTGCATCGCTGCAGGCACTTGAGAGTCTTTTGCATTTTTTTCTTACCTGAAACTGCCTAAAAAAAAAAGACTCTTCTGAATTTCAATTTTGTTATTCAGATGAACTGCTGACACAGTTAAATGCATGACTATCTTACAACATTTTAATGGCTTTAGATGCAAAGGTCAACATTCAAATATGACGTTTGCTCCGTATTTGAGCACTTATTTCATGAGCTTCCATTTTTAGGAGTCTGTTCTGCAGGCAGGTGGAAACTTCACAGTTGTATTCATTCATGAAAATGTATCTATTTAACATTTTTTTAAGTACCTCTACTATTGTAAGTCCCTGTTTCTGGGAAAAGATAGATAAATGCCTAAACACCATTTTGCTTCTTGTTTTTTTTATTTTTTTCTGCCTTATGTTTTAATATCTGAGAACTCTGGCTTGTTAACTGTATAAAGAATGCTGTGAACTTAACTTTGGACCTGACTTCATTGCTGTGGGGTGCTTCCTTCAGGAAGATCCAATACTTATGAAAGGAGCAGTAACAAAATGTAAGACAGAGGAAAAGAGAAAAATGCAACACCTTAGACCACTGAAAGCAAACTTAGGTAGCTCTCCCCCACACAGAGTTGTGAATTTTGTCTGTATCCTGGCTGATTCAGAGCTTCAGATGGGAACCAAACCCTGACTGGGGCTGGCAGGAGAGTTGTGGAGAACAGCTGAAGCAGGTGCTGTGCTCAGCTGACTGCCCTGCCTGTATTCCTGCATTGCTGGCACTTGCTCCTCGCTTGGATTCAATGTCTGGTGGCACAGGAACACTTAGATGTCCTGTTCAGGGACACCACGGGGGAACAGCACAGGCAGCTTGCGCAGCAACTGCTTCTCATGCCTGATATATTTCTCATGCACGTTTACTCTCAGTAAATGTCCTTAAAATCAAAAATATAATCTGGAGTATATACTACATTGAATCAATGGCATTTTAAGTCCATAATAAAAGAAATAAAAAATAAATGCCTCCCAAATTATAAAGGGCATAGTATTTTATTAGTGGGAGTTTTTTAATGAGTTAAACCAATATAAACATCTTTATGATCGTATGATTATATTTATGCTATGTTTGTTTTTCTCTGACTTAAATTCTCTATGCTTTTCACTAGCAGAATGTTTTCTATACATAGCTGTGGTGGTTTTGCTGTAATGCTGAAAAGGTTAACTAAGTATAGAGCAGACTGAAGGGTGACTATGTTTTCTCATGTGCATTTGTTAAATTTATTTGCCTCGTGTTATGTTGTCTCAATAGCAAGAACTTAAGCAAATCAAAATGCCTAAAGATATTTATCAGAAAAAAAAGTGGAATAAATTCTCTCAGTTCTCAGCTGTGTTCAGTATAATGACCTGCAGAAAATTATAATATTACAGGACACAATGGGAAATACATCAGGAAACATGAGAGATACTGAGTCATAATGTTTGGGTTTTTTTTAATCTTGCTTGCTCATGTTCTGTTGTAGTTCGAGATCGAGTTCGGACAAAAATGGAACGTGATATCCTAGTAGAAGTTAACCATCCTTTTATTGTCAAGTTACATTATGGTGAGTTGCAGAAAAATTGATTTTTATAGCATAAAAATGTGTGTTTGCCAAGATAGTTCCTAATATTTGCTTTGTGGTTCAGAAAATCCTAGAACTTCAGTGTGTTAAGTCCCAGTTGTGCCAAGACTTGCTCTATAATAATTCTGATGCAAAAGAAGCACATGATTGACTTCATGCAGTGAAGTTAAATCTTTACGGGACTAAGAGTCTGTAGCCCTTTGTGTTATAAAAAGCAGTTATCTATTAATAACTAGCCATTATTTTCCAAAACCTCTAATCTTTTGTATAACATATACTTTTTCACTTAGTTGCTTTATTTACTCTGTAGAAAATGTATGCAATAGCATTAATTCCACTTTCATCAAAATTGGTGGAAATTAGGCTTTTAATTTTAATAGTATGAGCAGCTGTAGCAGAATACGTATGTGTAAGGGGAGAGGATATCAGTGCTTCTAACAAGTGGAAAAAAGATGGAGTTTCTGCTTTGTTTTGATTTGGGGTTTTTTAGTTCATATTTTTCTTTCACGGTTTGTTTTTTCTTATAGTTAAACCTCATGTCGCTCTCACTTTCTGATGTGGCTAAATTAAGCACCTTTCACTGTTTCACTTACTATTCTTTTGCAAACTGGACTAAATGTCCCTGTTAAGCTGAGTTTCTAGAGATTTTTAAAGGTTCCTTAGTTACTAGTTTGTCCTTTTAAAACTGACTTCTTACTTTAAAATCTGGAATAAAATGCTGACTAACCTAAGTAAAGTTTATTTTTTAAGGGATTTTATTGGTGATTTGCTTTACTTTCATATATCATGGGAATTACTTGGTCCATGGTAGAGGAATCAGTTACCTAATTCATTTCAATACATTTTCCCACAAAGAAGAAAGAGAAATTAATTTTAATAATGAAAATAAGGATGAATAATTTGGTATGTTATTTTCCTGATCATGGATAAAGTTAGGTGATAATTAATTTTTTTAATTGATCTTTTCAGCTTTTCAAACAGAAGGGAAGCTGTATCTTATTTTGGATTTTCTCAGGGGAGGAGACTTGTTTACACGTTTATCCAAAGAGGTACATTTTTTAAATTTGAAAAATTGTCTGTTGATAGAATTTGATTATAAATTGTCTGTGCTAGGAGAGTTTACATTTTAAATTCAGTTTTCATGGAATAAAATTTTAATCTGTTTTTAACTAGGTACATTTTTTGTTTGGTTGGGGTTTTTTGCAAGTCACTTCATGGAAGGGCTGATGGCAATTTACACTATTTCTGAAAAAAGTTTTAGACAAGCAGTCTTTCTGTGCTGCTTTTTATACCTGGCAAAATCTTCTCCTGTTGCTACCATGTTTAAATATAAGATTCAGAAAGTAAATTTAAATCTGGTTTTAATATCCAGAATTCAGGGGCAGATAAGATATCTCTTTTTTTTACCCATGAATGCAAAATTGCATTATGTATGAATATTTAAGAAGAGAATTGTAATCCGCTTGTTTTAGTAATTTTCAAAAAGTGAATGTTTTGCCTCTGTCATGATGGTAATATGTATGTGTAGATATATTAAATACTTTGAAGAGTTTCATTACCTCAATTTTATTTGATTATAATTCCTAAAGTAAATGTTAATATCTAATATATCACCATATTTTTTAAAGTTTTTGTTATCCATTATTCCTGTTCAAAAGCTCACAACAAATATGTTAGGATAGAGATTATATCCAATGTGTATCTGGTAGCCTGGAGTTGCAGTTCTAGCTGCTTTCCATTTTGCTTTTCAACAACACTATCTGGGACAGCCAGGTTACCACTGCAAAGCTCAATTGTTATTATGAGGAGAGTAGAGTGGAATTTACTTTGTATATAGGTGTACATTACTTCTGTAATGGACACATAAATTATTACATTTGTTTTGATGATGCCATCTGTTTCAAGTTGTCCTTTGTTGTTTGTTTTGCCACAGATAGCTAATAAGTTATTAATGCTCTAAAATTGAGATACTCTTAAAGTTCATAGTTCATTCTTAATTCCCAAAAAGGGATGTATATTGGCTTCCTGGTGATTACTTTTTCATCCTAAGCCACTCGCATTTTATAAAATTTAACATAGATGAGAAATATTCATTATAGGTACCTGAATCTAAGCAAAGTGTTCATAACTGGTGAGAGAAATGGGCATTTTGGATGTTACTAATGTTGCCCTCTTTCCACTCCATGTGATTTAGAAATGGATCAGATGAACTAAAAGTTGTTGCTTTTTTCCTATTGACTACAAAGGGAAAGGTGATTAATTCAAAGCTAGATGTTTACACTGCAGAAGCTTAAGGTTAGGAAAGATGAGTCCCATGCAATGGTTTTAAAGAATGTAGTGTGGGTGTGTTATCCTCCTCATGAGATCTTTCATTATTTGAGGTTTTGTTTCTTATAAAGATTTCCTTTCTTGAATATGTCTGCACTAAATATTGGCTCCTTTGTAGAAGTAACATCAAGCTATTGTGCAAGCTTTAGTATTGCATTCTGTCATGAAACTAGTAAGGGGAAAACATATTCTCCATTCTTAACTCTTGTTTAAAATAATGTTCAGCTTTGCTCCCTATTGCTATTTTTTTTCTACGTCTATCTGCTTTATCTTAGGGTATTAGTCTTGGATTCTAAAAACAAAGCAAATACTACTAACAGTAGTAACTGAAATAGAATCAAATCATGCAGGATCTGTTTTTATTTTTATCTTTTTCTATAGTCTCAGAAGAGTTGAATTGTAATGTATTCGGTCAGGAATCACAACAGTTGATATATTGGGATAATATGTTCATTTCAATGAACATAAACAGAGATGAGATTATCTTCCTAGTCCAAAAAGTGGGATAGCTACCTGGGATCCTCCCTGTGCTATTACACAGTTCACTTTACTCCTTGTTAACTCCTGTCAGTTTACTCCTTGATCTGCCTTGATATCTCAGGTGGCACTTTGGGGCATTGCTGTAACTTCTTTCTCCAAGCATCTAGGGGCAGTCTTTCCAAAGCCAAGATACATATTCTTTTCTTCTCTCTTACTTTGTGGATGAAATTCAGGCATTTGGACTTCTTTGGTCCGTTTGTTGTCTGTAAATGAAATGGTTCCATCCAACCAAGATGTAGTCGCATTCTTTAAGTGCTTCCAAAATACTCCAGTTTCACTACAACATGTCTGTTTTCTTGAGCAATCAGAAACAGATCATTTCCCACTTTGCAGAAAGAATAATCTATTGCCTTTAAAAGTTCTTTTCAGGTATGTCCAAGTATTTCAAGTATGAAATGGTGTGGGTTATAAAATCCTAGTTTTTGTGTAACCAAAAAATTTGAATTTGCTAGTGTTTTGTGTAGAGATGAATTCAAGTATTGTAAGAAATCCTTTTGAAAAACCACTGTTGTTGTTTAGTTGGTGCTGATGTAACCTTTTTAGATTTTACATGTGAAATACGTTGTGTTACTTTTTCAGGTGATGTTCACAGAAGACGATGTTAAATTTTATTTGGCAGAATTAGCACTTGCTTTAGACCATCTACATAGTCTTGGAATAATATACCGGGACCTAAAACCAGAAAAGTAAGGCTCCTCTTTGCGAAATGCAGTGTATTAATTTCTATAGCATTTCTTCTTATGCACTTTTTCCCAACTGTTAAACTTTGGTAATTTACCATATAAATTGAACAGAGGGGTGTGGGGGAGGTTTATGAGCTATTTTTGTTTAAAAGGTTGGATTTCACCTGTCTCAAAGAGGAATAAAGGGTCTTAGCTCAGGAATTACAGGGGCTTGTTGAGAGAATTTTAAACCCTTTTTGAAGGGGAGTGGGGACAAAGCCAGAGATAAGCCGAGGGGTGGCACACCACTCTTTGAGGGACAGTGTTCTACCAAGGTCCTTTGGTCTGCCATAACAGCGGAGTTAAGGGATGGAGGTCCTTGCAGCAGCAAGGATGAAAGGAGTATCAATATGTTAGAAATCCCAGAAGCAGAAGGCAACAAAAAATATTTGTACAAATCAGCAGCAAAAGGAGGACCAAGGAGAGTCTCCATCTTTTGTTGGGTGTGAGGGGTGACATAGTGACAAAGGATGAAGAGAAGGCTGAGGTACTTCATGCCTTTCTTGCCTCAGTCTTTTATAACAAGACCAGTTGTTGTCAAGGTACCCAGCCCTCTGAGCTGGAAGACAGGTTGGGAGCAGAATGAAACCCCCATAATCTAGAAGAAAATGGCCAGCAGACTGCTATGCAATTTAGAACCCCAGAAGCCCATGGGACCAGATAAGACTTACGCAAGAGTACTGAGGGAGCTGGTGGAAGAACTCATCGAGCCACTTTCAGTCATTTATCAGCAGTCTGGGTCAACCATGGAGGTCCCAGGTCACTGGAAGCTGACGAATGTGACGCCCAACTATAAGAAGGGTTGGAAGGAGAAACCAGGAAACTACAGGGATTATCAATGACCTCAATGGCAGGGATGGTCATGGAGTTATCATCTTGAGTGCCATCATGTAATGTGTACAGAATAACCAGGGATTCAGGCCAGGCCGGCCTGGGTTTATGCAAGGCAGGTCCTGCTTGACCAACCTGATCATCTTCTATGATGAGGTGACCTGCTTAGTGGATGAGGGAAAGGCTCTGGATATTGTCTACCTAGACTTTAGTAAAGCCTTTTTTGGCATCCAGCCTGTAAGGGGAAAGGACCATGCAAGATTTATAAATGCTCGTGGTGGAAAGGAACAACAGTAGTAGAGGGTCTGAAAAAAATCACAAGGTTTTATTAGTAAATTATGTACCTGGCATGAAAATTAGTATTTTTTGTCCCTCGCCTACTGTAAAAGCACATGCAGTGGAGTTTGGATAAAGGAGTAGGATGAAAAGGATGAGAGAAAAGAAAAGGTAAATTAAAGGAGGAAAGAGAGAAGGAGGGAAAAAGAGATCACCAGTCTTGTTAGAGTAGCAGTCCAACTGATGAGATGCCCAGGGTCTGGGACCGCTGTCTGGGCTTGGTGGGGGTGTGTTTTTATGGATAGGTTTCCCTACCATGGAGGTAAGTTTCTCGTTTTCTATACAAATTACTTGTTATGCACAGTCTGTTCTTTCAGACCTTTCTGGAAATGGGTTAGGGGTCTTTGGGAATTTGGGTGGTCTTTTTTTCCCCTACAGTCCATGCCTGCTTCTCAGCCTTGTTCCTGCACTTGTACTGTACTGGGTTGTGCTTATCTTCAGGAATTAGAACAAGGATGTTTGTCCCGGAAAAGTGCTGCCCTATCTCTGCACGGCCTCTTCTCTGGGCACAATTTGTTCTTTCTCACAGTGTATTATTACGAGCAATTCTTGCTTATTACTAGCAATTCTTATCTGTTATTACCAACAATCTGTGGTTGGCCCCACAGCCAAATGGCTTTCAGTGTTTGAGACATACATGTTAGCCCCTTATCTTCTGTGATTCTATGCCTTTGACACCATTTCCCACAGCATTCTCCTGGAAAAACTGGCTTCCCTTGGTGGGGATGGGTGCACTCTTCACTGCGTAAAAAACTAATTGGTTGACCTGGCCCAGAGAATGGTAGTGAATGGAATTGCATCCAGCCAGAGGCTGGTCAGCAGTGGTTTTCCCCAGGGCTCTGTGTTGGGACCAGTCCTGTGTAGCATCTTCATTGGAGATCAGGATGAGGGGATTGAGTGCACCCTGAGCAAGCCACAGACAACACCAATTTGGGTGGAAGTGTTGATCTGTTGGTGAGCAGGAAGACAATGTTTGTGGCACTTGAGGACATGGTTTAATGGTTCCTCCCATCCAAACTGCAAAGTGGACGAGGAAGGGGATGGGGTCTGGGTCATGTGTTACCCCCAGGATGAAATGCAGATGGAGAAATTAAATCCACTGTGTGTGGGGTGTTAAAAAATACAGTTCTTGAATACTTTGCATGTTTTGCAATGCAGTGATATTCAATGGCGGTCAAGGACAGTTGGTATCTTGGGAGAAGTGTGGCCTTTCTTGTGATTGAAGTGAAAAGGTGGAAGCCTAAGGTCTACTCTGATTATGGGGCCTGTGGGTTCTGTCCTTTGGTACAACATGAGCATATTTATTACTTGATGTTACTTGGAAGTGGTCAACAACTTTTGAAATAGTAATTACAAATTAGCACCTGTTATGTATACATATGAAAACATACCTGGTATAAGAGAAATAGAACTATGCCTCTTTTTAACAATTACAATAATGCTGCATGTGCTGCAGATGGCCAAAGCTGTTGCTACATATTGAATTTAATCAAATACTTGAATAAAACATCAATAAATTTGTTTGTTGGAACCCCAGGTTAAAGATTAAGAAACATGTGTTGCTTTTTATCTTAATCTTTAACAAGAAAGAGTAGAAGGAAAAGAAAATGTGTAGTTCGAATCTGTCTTCTAATAATCCATTTTCATGCATGTTCAATTCTCCCTGTCTTTGTGTATCCTCTACTGTTTATTCCCAAACGTTGTCAGTATGTTGCCTGAAACAATACTTAAAAGATACTTTAATTAGTTTTTTATATTCTTTTTATTGTTTTTTAGCATCCTGCTTGATGAGGAAGGACATATCAAATTGACAGGTGAGTAAAGGAGTTGCAATACTAGGATCATTTCTGTTCATAGTAAAATCTTTGCATTTTCCTTTTGGTAAACCGATATGATAAAATAAGTAATTTTAACTGATCAGTAATTTAGCTGTGGAAGCAAGTAGTGTAATTAGCTTGAACTAAATGACATTTGTAAATATTTCAATAAGATACCTGCTTTACAAGTATATCTGATGTTACAGACCTCTGATAGTGTGGGGAGGGAAGGAGAATCCTGTAATTCTCATATTAGTGTATATTGTATATACAAATGGTAAAATCATAATTAATATTATTCATATGGTTAAAGTATCAACCGTGAACTTTTTTTTTTAATTACATTTGCAATTTTATTTTCCCTTTCAGATTTTGGCTTAAGTAAGGAGTCAATTGATCATGAAAAAAAAGCCTACTCTTTCTGTGGAACAGTGGAATATATGGCACCAGAAGTTGTTAACAGACGAGGCCATACACAGAGTGCAGACTGGTGGTCTTTCGGTGTTTTAATGGTAGGTTTCTGGTAAATGTAAATAATAGCAAAATTGTGATTTGCAAGGTCTGGTGAAACAAATCAAACACTAACCCCTGAGGTGAGCTTTACATGAATTTTAACAAAGGAAGTCTAAATTGTGTGAAAGTAATAACACCACAGAATTTGATCAAGAACATGGACTAGGTATCATATCAACACCAATAATATGCCATATTTTTATTATCATTTAATTCAAATACTTTACATCTATAGTAGTTTGAATGTTATAGGGGCCAACAGAAGCACAAAAGTATACAGAAAAATGCTGTCTACTCCAAAGTGGGGAAGGAATTCATATTCAAATTTTAAATTTGAATTTACATTCAAGAGAAAAAAGGATATTGGTAACTTTTTAATTAGGGTCTACAGTGTAATTACACATTAGTGGAATAATGGCAACTGTTGTTTTCACACATCAAAATGATCTACATGACACTGAGCTGATATGGGATATAGTTTCTGAGTTGATTATCGTTTTTCTGCAAGGGGTAATTACTGTAAAGTCGCAAGGTCAGGGGAAATATTATGTATATGGAATATGAATTGGAAAAGAATAATAGATCGTGTTTGGTATTAAAGAAATGCTGAAAGACTTAATATTTAAAGTATTTGTGTGCATTTTTGACATGGAAATTAAATAATTGTATAGATGTATTCATTTCTTACTGCTTCTACTACATAACTGTAACAGTACAACTAATGTGTGTGCTTTATAGTACAAGAAGGACTCTTTTGTCTGAAAACAGGTCATCCTATCACTTGATGATGATCAGAATGCTGTTGTGGTCTGAAAACTGACTATGTAAAAGTAGTACCTGATAACTGAACTCTCTCCAGACGGGCACACACACTCCTCACAACTGCACATTTTATCGCTAAGAACAGTCAATTAAAAGATAATTACAATGTAGTTGCAGAATATTTGTTGTTGATAACACAAACATAATTAAACTTCAGCTTTCATTTATAAAGCTGGAAAACATAATTTGGTGTTTATCTAGTGGATATGGTATAATTGAAAATTGCTGTAAGATGTTAGCTGTGACTGGGGCTGCTTTCACAGTCTTAAGTGCACTGCATGTTAAATACTTCAGCTTCTACTTTGAATACACAAATATGACCTCAGAAACCAAGTTCTATAAAGTAGTATATGAGATACAGTGCAGTTTTTCTAGGACATATTTTTGTTGCTTGCATTTATAGTTTGTAATTTTCATAACCAATTTTTAGTTGTCCACTTTTAACTCATTCTTAATTTTTGAGCTGATCAAAAATTCAAGTGATGGTTGGTGTGCTGTAAGTACACAGTAACTAGAGTGAACAGAAGTTGTAGCATAGAAATGGAGACTTTAAAGATACTTCAACAAATCATTTGGCTTTTCTTGTGCTGCTAGACATGAAATAGGCTTACGCCATTGTTAAGAATTATATTCCAATTTGTAACTTAAAACATTGACAGTTTTAAGGGATGCCATACAAGTAAAAACATTCCTTTAAAGTTTTCAGAAGCACTGAGGTACTCTCCCCCTGAAATAAAAAATAAGTAGGGAAGGCCAGTGTTGGCTTATTTTGTAGGTACTATTGGCGTATTAATGTTGGAATATAGTATATGGAAGGGGTGACAAAGAAAACACATTGAGCTGTTAATACAAATGTGTGTGACAAACTAGGAGCTTGCTAAAGAAGCTGTATTTCATGCAAGTGTCAGTGGAACATGCCAAATTTACCTTTTTAAAAAGGTTTTATTTTTATACGTGTACCTTGTGAAAATCTTTCTAAACCAAACATTTTTTTTTCTTCTTAAAGTTCTGGCTTATCCCTCTCACATCTTCCTGACAATTTTCTTAAATGTTAAAGTTAAAAGTAGGCTTTTTTTGTATTGGCATTATTAATAATTTTATTTTTAAAATATATCTGTAAAAGTGTTATCTAGAGTATAAAGTATCTATCAGTAGTGAAGAGATGGCAGTAAGAAATTCAAATTTTATTTCAGTAAAATGGTGTTTTAAAGGATACTATTAGTTGCATGAACGCAAGTTCATGTTTTTATTGTAAATCTACAAATACTGTAATCACACATTATTTGTTCAAGTTGTCCTTGTACATTTTTTATGTTTAGGAGGCTTAATGTTTGGGTTATATCAGAAAAGAGGGGAATAGAGGATGCCTTGTGTTCAGGATGACTTAAGTTTGCATAAGCTGTTCAGAGAGTTCCTTAATTTTAATTTTGATGTCGTTAACTGTATGCCATGAAATTGCATTGAACTAAATTATTTTGCAATCTTTAAACCAAAAAAAAATCAGATTTCTGCCTAAGTGCTGGCTGCCATGACTGCTGCTGGACTGCTTTCACTGCCTCACTTAGATCAGATATCCCTGCAGTATACAGCAATCCAACAGGAGTGCCTTTATATTTATCTATTTTTACTCAGTCACTTTCAGAACAAATCAGTATTTTAGCAGTGTCTGTTGCTTACTGCCAGGCACTGTGGAATGTGCATGCACGTACTGTGTAGCTCTTCCGTGTTCCTTCAGGCTTTATTTCCACTGTATGCATACAGTAACCACTTCTCATCATGCATGTCTATGTCAATCAGCTAACCTTTTCTCCTTCCCAATGAAGGCTATATGTACATGCTAATTTACAGAATTTTGACCTTTTTAAAAATTTCTGCATGAGGAGAAATCATCACTAACTTTCAAAAGGAAAACTTTTTTCCCTTCCCCCTCCCCTTTGTTTAAAACTAAAGATACAGTTGTACAGATCAAGTCTTCCTAGAACAAGCTTTTTAGGCAGAAATGAAACACAGAACATTATAGTCTAAGCTGTTCAGATAAAAGGATGTAAAGCAAGTTATAAACATAGGAAAATATTTTGCAGCTTTAAAAATGGCAAAGGCTGCTCAATGTTCTTAGAAAATGAAACTGTACAATGAAGTTGTTTTGCGCAGACTTGATTGTTAACATGCATGAATTTTGGAAGGTTAAGATGCTGAGTAGTTTTGTCAAAAATTAGTTTTTGTCCAGGTAATGTAATTGATGAAAGTTTTACTCTATACAGTTTGAAATGCTCACTGGTACTCTACCTTTCCAAGGGAAAGACAGAAAAGAAACCATGACTATGATTCTCAAGTGAGTACACTCTTATTTATATATCTCATCAGGTATTCTACAGGGATGCCCTCCGGGCTGCAATATCTAATTTCTACTCCTCCCTCATTTTCAAAGGTACTGGTAAATCCTCACTCCCTATTCCATATTATTAATTCCCTTTGCTGCCTATCTAATTTGCTTCACTATTCCTCCACCACACCAGGTACAAAGGATTTCATAGCAGCTCTTTAATCTGTAATAATAACTTCTCCAACCACATGATCTCTACCATCTTATTTCCATAATATTTTTTAACCTTCTTATTCTTTTTGATAACGTGCATTTTTTTTTTCCTTGTTGGGTTTTTTTCCTTTATTTTAGGTTTTTGGAGGTTTTTTGAGAAAGTATTTTCACTCCTTATCCTTCTTTATTTTACCAGCTCCTCACCCTACCTCTTTATATTAATGGTGCTGCCAACAACTTGCCTCCCCAATATTCCTCCTTTCTGTACTCTCCTATGACTCGCCTAAGCTCCAATTTTCCCCTTTGCTATTTTCAGCATAGCTTTTGCATTAGCTCTGTTGTGAGAATTGCTTTCCTTCATGCAGTTCATGTTCTTGTTTTTGCTAATGAAGGTCTGCTCTTTTCCTTGCCGATTCCCCACATATTCTCTAAACTGATACAACCTATGGCGTAACTGCCCCATTTTTGGGACTGTAGCCAAGCACTGTGCAAACAAGTCTGTTTCCTCATATCATAGGTTCACTTCTCTGTTTCCATCTATTTTCAACTAATACCATTTTTTTCCGTGGAAGCTCATAAGATTATCTTAGTTTTCTCATTTGTTTTCTGCTTCATTGTTTATCACTGTTCTCAGTCCTGTTAACCACTTGTCTACCCATATATCAAAGCTGGAATTTCTTTTGCACTAACAGCCTGTTTTGAAAAATAAATATTTGAAACTCTTTCATCTTTTCTCTAAGTAATTAGAATGTGAAAACCACTAGAAAACACACTCATTATTTTCCTGGCTTTTGCTTTCATAATGCATACATATGAATATTATGTTTTTCTTTGCCCTTGTTTTTCTTCTTCATCTTATTTGCAAATATATTTAGTGATGCTAGTTTCTTCTGCTGCCTCAGCACCATGCCAGATCAAATCTTCATGTTGTGATTATTCAGTGTCTTTTAGTTAAAAAGTTCTATCTATTCACAGTAAACAAGCTCCTTCTGACCACCTCCTATTTACAAGAAGCTAGTCTGAGATAGTTCTGCTGAACCCTCACTTGTTTCAGGAGCCATGCATTTTTTTCTATCTGTGTCTCATGAGTCACATCTTTCTCTTCTTCTCTTTGCCTGCATGTGACTCTGCTCTGTTCCTCAACAGTCACTGCTGCTATAAATATCTTCTGTATTCAGCTGCCATGTAGAATACCCTTTCATTTCTCCAGGTAATTGACGTTCATAGTCATTCATAACCCAGAGAGCAGTGCTGAATGGAGTGAAATCCAGCTAATGGCCAGTCACAAGTGGTGTTTCTGGACAAGGGGATCGAGTGTCAGTTTGCAGGTGCCCCTGACCTGGATTAGAGGGAATATGGATCTGCTGGAGGGTAGAAAGGCTCTACAGAGGGATCTGGACAGGCTGAATCAATGGGATGAGGCCAGTAGGACGAGGTTCAGTGGGGCCAAGTGCCAGATCCTACACATGGGTCACAACAACCTAAGGGAGCATGCCAGGCTTAGGGAAGAGTGGCTGAAAAGTTGCCTGGCAGAAAAGCACCAAGGAGTGTTGGTCAACAGGAGCTGAACATAGGCCAGCTGTGCCCAGGTGGCCAAAAGCCAATGACATCCAGGCCTGTGTCAGCAATAGTGTGGCCAGCAGGACCAGGGCAGTGATTGTACCCCTGCTGTACCCAGCACTGGTGATGCTGCACCTCAAATCCTGTGTCCAGTTTTGGGCTTCTCACTGTGAGGACATTGAGGTGCTGGAGTGAGTCCAGAGAAGAGCAATGGAGCCAGTGGAGGGTCTGGAGCACAGATCCTGTGAGGACAGCTGAGGGATCTAGGTTTGCTTATTTTGCAGAATGCTCAGGGGAGAACTTATCACTCTACAACTACCTGAAAGGAGTCTGTAGCCAGATGGGGATCAGTCTCTTCTCCATAGTAAGAAGCAACAGGATGAGAGGAAATGACCTCAAGTTGCACTATGAGAGGTTTAGATTGAATATTGGGAAAAATTTCTTCATTGAAATGGCTGTAAAGCATTGGAACCGGCTGCCCAAGGAAGTGGCTGTTCCTTTTGAAAAACTTGGGAGGTTTTTTAAACAGATGTGGCACATAGGGATATGGTTTAGTGGTGGACTGGGTGGTGCTCTTGGACTTGATAATCTTAAAGGTCTTTTCCAACCTAAGTAATTATAGGTTTCTATGATTCTGTAATTACTTTCAGATTTCATTTGAGAATGCATCTCCTAATGCCTTTCCAACTTCTTCCTTTTTTCACTTCTAGTCTTTGCAATTGTTAATGGTTTCAAATAGCTGCACAGAAAGTGTGCTGTAATGCACAGGCATTTTACCCTCTTTTAATGTTTTGTATGCTTATGAATATTATCTTGCATAGAAGTGTTTTTCTTTTGGTCATATAAGCAGCTGAAAACCAGAAGATATTTTAAAGTGTTTCCTGCTAAGTTCACACTTCTTTTCTGGTCTATGTTTTCTTTTTATTTTCCACATACCTAGTATATTTTTCCTTGAATTTTTCATAAAACTTTAAAATGGACAGGTGTGCATATGAATTCTGATTTTCATAGTGTATATTTAAGATATATAGCTTTTTTTGCTTTCTGTTCCTAAAAATCCACAGAAAATGCATTCTTCTTACAACAAATTTTTCTGGGGTTCTTTATTCCTCACAACATTATCAAGATAAATTTTTGTTTGTTCTTGTGTGTTTTACCTAAAACTGGGGAACCCTGCAGTTTGAAGAAATCATAGGTTGCAGCAACAAAGTTAAATTTTTAAACATCTTTCTCCTTTACATGAGAGGTATGCCTTCATATAAAATTTGGTCATTCTCCATCAGGAATGTCAGAAAAAAAAATTGCTGTCACTCATGTAGTTGCATATTATAGGAACTCTGAGGACCTGGCAATTGCCTTTCTCTGTCATGTGCCTGATACAGGATTTTGTGAAAGGTGGTGGTGCATGCCAGTCAGGAAGAACTGGATGGCCCACTGCCCATTCCCCCTCTCCATTGGTGCCCTTGATCTGTCTTTAGTATGTTGTTGAAGAGCCCAAAGTCAAAGTTTCTTGTATTTTCCTCCTCCCTGCTCTAGCTTTTTTCTGCTGAAAGGAATGGAAAATATAGTAAATTCTAGTTTTGAAGTAATGAATAGTGAATCAGTGGCAACACATATGCACTTACTCAAGTGACACAGAGGTGAATATCTACAAATACCTGGAATACAAGGCAAATCAGGTTCTGATTGAAACACAAAGCTTGTGTCATGGACTGTTACAGAAAAATACAAGCTACAGGTTAAATTAGTGATTTGAAGGAGGGAATTATATCACTCCCTACCATTATCATAGTTACAAGAAAAAGTAAGCCCTAGTAACAGTGAGAGGATGGAGGTTCAACATTAAATGGAGAGGAAAAAATACGACAAGGATTACAAAACCAAATGAAATTAAAGAAGTATAAAAACTTCAGTCTAAAAATTCGAGACTGGCAAGATGTAAAAGTATTATTTGAGGTAGATGGGGGAGGGGAGCAAAAAGGAAAAGAGGAGTGGAGGTTTTGGTTGGTTTTTTTGTTGTTGTTTGTTTGGGTTTTTTGTTTTGGGGTTTTTTTTGGTTTTGGCCTTTTTTGGGTTTTGTTTTGGGGTTTTTTTTTGTTTGTTTGTTTGGGGGTTGTTTTTATTTTGTTTTTTACCAGCTAATCCGGCAAGATCTGTCCTACCTTAATTCAATTTCTATATTCTAGTTTGTTTCCCTGCCATCTTGATGTTTATCATAGTGTGGTACTTTCCTTAGACCTTCTGTTATATCACTATCAGAATGCTTTGTCTGGTGTCATTTGCTAGTAACTGGGCCTTAAGTGGATCAAAGCATATTATGAAAATTTGCAAGTTTATAAACTGCTATCCTCTAGCTATTCTTCTTCACATGATTTTCCACCTTTCCCTCTACTTAAGTTCCTGAGTCATTACTGAAAATACTATACTATTTAAAAAAAAATAAAATTAAAAACCCAAACATGTTTACATGATTGACAGCACTTTTGCTCTGTGTCTGATGTCTGAAGGCGATTTCTCAGTGATGCTACTTCATTTATTATGGACTTGTTGAATGGCAAAGGACAGGGGGAATGCAGAGTTAATTCTTACATAGATATGTTTGTATACTATTAATTATTTTTATTCTCTAGGGCAAAACTTGGAATGCCCCAGTTCTTGAGTCTTGAAGCACAGAGTCTCCTGCGAATGCTCTTCAAAAGAAACCCAGCAAACAGATTAGGTAAAGTTTGTAGCAGAATATTTTAAATTTGATCATAATATTTGTAACATCTGTGATCATTAAACTGACTAAAGTTTTGTTTCCTGTGTAAAATAGGCTTTAAAGTAAGAATGTAGTTTGCCCTTCAAGTGATCACCAAAGTATTATAATTTCTACTAGTCATGCATCTAAAATTAATGCAGAATGAATAGAAAATATAATTTTACTAGCCATTCCTTTGACCAAGAAGAAAATAATTCATAGACATTTTTCTTCCTTATAAAAGGAGCAGGTCCAGATGGAGTAGAAGAAATTAAGAGGCATGCATTCTTCTCCAAAATAGATTGGAATGTGAGTATCTAATTAAAAATCAATCCAGTAAATTTCTTGGTTAAGTCTTTTATGGTATCATATAACTTTTGCATTTACAATGTGTCCCTTCTCTTCAGAAATTATACCGGAGAGAAATTCATCCTCCTTTTAAACCTGCAACTGGCAGACCTGAAGATACATTTTATTTTGACCCTGAGTTTACAGCAAAAACTCCAAAAGGTAAAGAGATATGAATGAGATAATTTACATATTAAAAAAATAGAATTTGAATTTCAAATTTTTTCATTCATTATTTGTCTTTAAAAATTCAAGGTGCTACTAAAATTTCAATACTTAATCTCATGTTAAAGACTCTGCTTGTAAGTAGATGATGTGTTTTTCAGATTCACCTGGTATTCCACCCAGTGCTAATGCACATCAACTTTTTCGGGGATTTAGTTTTGTAGCTATTGCATCAGATGATGAAAGCCAAGCAATGCAGACGGTTGGAGTGCATTCAATTGTCCAGGTGAGTACATCTAATAAAAAAAATCAGTGCTGTCTCTTGGTGGATGGATTGTTTCCTGGTCACTGAATGAAGTATCATGACAAAATCATTGTCATCTTTTATACAAGAAAAGTAAAGATCAGATTATTTTATCCAAACAAGATCTCTGAAAGTACAAGACCAGTTTAATTATTGAGCAGCTACAGGTACAAATGGGCTTCAACTTTAAATGAAAACATTCTACCATCTGTGCTGTATTAACTCTTTAATGTCAAACCATAACTATGACGTGGAGTGGAATAAGACACGTTGATTTACTGGGTTTTTTCCCCGTACATGAAAATGTCAGTTGGCTCCTGCAATGCAGTAGTAGGAGGCACTGGAGTATGATTGTGAATTGCATCTGGATGTTCTGGACTGCTGTGCATCTTGGCATCCATGACCCCGCACATACTCTGTCCCTGCCAAGCCACTTGAAGTTAATTTGCTAATCTGTGCTATTTTGTGACTGATTTCAGTGCATGATACAAGTCAGTGTTACAGTGCACACTCGAGCTTTGGCTTCCTTGATGTATTTAAATGACTTCAGTAGAGTCTCTTGAGTTAATAATTGTCAGGTTGTCGCCTGGAAGAGGAGACTTCTGCAAGAATTGTATTTCTACCTCCTCTCTCTGCTTTGATAAATTCTAATTACTGAGTCATGAAAACCAACTCATGATCTATATTGTGTTGAAAACTTCTTAATGTATAGGTAGGAATAAAAAGGTGTGCTGTATGATTTGGTTTATTTGGATTTTTCACTGCACTGGTATTTTGCAAATGTATGAGAGAATTTTAAAAACCCCACAATTTATACAGAACATGAATAACCCTTGTATTTTTTTAACACTCTCATATCTAGAATTGTTGCAACATGCTTTTCTACACATTACTGTTTCATGTGTAATATCATTTTTTAAAAATATAACCTTAGATCCTTTTTTATACTCAAGAAGCTTTCTGATTTGATACATGCATCAGAATTATTTCTGATCCTGGTATCTTGCTAGAAGTTTCTGCAAGCTTTTCTATGCTGCTTCATTCCCACATAGTTTTGTAGATGGCATTATTGCTCTTTGTACATGGTTTCCTTCTCTCGTAAGGTCTGTTTCTCTGCTGCCTTTCCTCTGTGCCCCTCAACAACTTCCTCACTCCTATTTCCTCTTTTCTGTGCTGCAGGATACCCAGATGGTTTCCTGCAAATGCTTTGCATCCTTTGCACAAACTCCATACACTAGAACACCATTTCCTTCCCTTGCAAGAGTGAGCACTTGTCCTCCTTTCAGCTTTTTATTTCTGTGAAAGGATTTGTGACTGCCATTCCATGCAATTCCAGCCAGTCTGATTCTATTCAGTATGTCTGAATTTTCCAGCTGGCATTCTGTCTATTCAGATAATAAAAACAGTGATACTTCTTTACCATTGTATCGCTATTTTATCATAAAAGTCTTCCGGTTTTCTTGGGTTTGGAGTTTCTAGCTTTAAATTAGTAAAGCGGTAATCAGAAAAATTATGTTGTCAGTTTCTAAAATAAGGTGTGCATTATTTACAAGATGTCTAATATATAATTTATATATACTTACACTAATTTTGAACAGAAGGTAGTGGGGATTTAGACCGCTTTGATCTAGTAGAGTCATCAGTTTAAAATTTTAAGCAAATCAAATAGGAATTTTTAACAAGTTATTTTAATAAAAAAATCAGTTACATATTAAGAATATTCATCAACTGATAATGTTATTTTGATAGCAGTTGCACAGGAACAGCATTCAGTTTACTGATGGATATGAAGTAAAAGAAGATATTGGAGTTGGCTCTTATTCTGTCTGCAAGAGATGTGTTCATAAAGCTTCAAACATGGAATATGCTGTAAAGGTAATTACTTTGTAATAAATGACACTTTTCAGATTTTAGCATTGGGCATCTTTTATTTGCCATAGAGAAACAGAGATTGAGATTAACTTTTTTAATATAAAAATATTTATATGCAACTGTAACAGTAAATTCATAAATTCCCAAATGGGTAAGGAGTTCATAATGGTATAACTTCCATAATAAACTTCAACTCTGTTTTGGCTTCCTGGTTTTCAGCAAGGTTTTTAATGTTGTTTTTATATTATTCTATAGGGCTTTTTAGCACTTCTTTGAAGGCATTAAATTCTCAGTTTAAATCAGTAGATTTCCCAGAACTGCAATGATAAGGTTTTTTGTCTTTCAGTGTAATAACCTGGGACCAAATGGTTACTATGAACGCAAGAGTATGGATTAGCAGACTTTATACATGGGGGGAAAAAAGCAGTCTTTAAATCCTATACTACGAAGTGTTCTCTTTTTGGATTGTTGAACAGCTTACTACTTAATTATGTAAAATACAAAGATGGGATAAGTATGTAGATTGCCTCCTGGAAACCTTCCAGTTTTGATTTGGTAGTTAAATACTTATTTTTATTCTGGTTCTGGCCAGGAACAGATTTGACTTCTGTGCTTTCAATTTGAAGTAATTTCTTGAAACTGCAAGAAAGTCATGGCATAGCTGATAATTCCCTCAGCTATAACATTTGTTGTGAAGATTCACTCGCTTTTCTATTGCCTCTCTTAGGGCATTTTTCTCCTCAAGGTATCTTGAGAAAAAGAATAAGATGATCAGAGTCTGATGTGTTAGCAGGGGATGGGTAGCAGTATGGGCATAAGGATGAAGGGGTAATACAACAATGGAAAAGACATTATAGGAAATTCTGCAGTTCAGGAGAGGAAAAAAGTGAGCAGAACAAGAATACATCTAAGTAGGGTAAGACAATAGTTTACTTGTTTGAACAAGGTGAACTTTAGAGCCAGAGATTCAAATGGACATTAATAATGAATGTGTGTTTGAATTAACTCTGAGAAATTTTTACTTTTTCTATTTTTTTTGTTCTCTTTCCCTCCTGCTCTCTTTTGCTGAACCAAATATTTGTTTGAGATTAGCATTGTGAAAATCAGTTCATTAGCATCAT
Source organism: Cyanoderma ruficeps (assembly GCA_008694505.1). NCBI lineage: Eukaryota > Metazoa > Chordata > Aves > Passeriformes > Timaliidae > Cyanoderma > Cyanoderma ruficeps. Next base: position 36,759,798 of record VZDJ01007754.1, on the reverse strand, counting down.
CCAACCGGTATTTCGTGTTAAATTAGGAACTTCCTATTTTATTAAATAATGGGTCACCGAAGTCTTACCTGCTAAACAGCCTTGCCTTATTTATCACAGCCAAAGAGATCAGATCACTTATCCTCCAAAATTGTTTTCAAAAGAGATTTTTTTCATTTTTCCCAACATATTTTGCTTTGCCTTGCTTTTCCAATTAAACAAACTTGGGATTGGTTATAATCCACGTCTTTTGCAACAAACAATAAGTACTGCTTTACTGTTGATGCTAATAAGCATACCAAAGCATTACACTAGATTCACAAAAAGAATTATGCCTATGTCTGTACATGCTCTTACAGATTATTGACAAGAGTAAAAGAGATCCAACTGAAGAGATTGAAATCCTGCTGCGCTATGGACAGCATCCAAATATCATTACCCTGAAAGATGTAAGTAGTGTTTTAAAGACATCCTTTAGTGTATTATAGTTGCAAATCACTTTCTAACTTGAGAGATGACGAGCTTTAGATTTATGTTCACGTTTTTCAGTATTTAAAAATAAAACAATGTCCCAATGCAATTTCTTCAATAGTATCTACTGTTACTGGGATGTCTGTGTTTTTTTTAAAGATGCTTACATTGTGGTACAGTGTATTCTAAGGTGTCCAATAATTCATCCTTCCTAAATCCTAACACAAGAATAATCTATTTAATGTTGGCTGTATTTTTAAAGAAAAAAGGAAGCTTTTGATTGCTTAGTTAACTTTGAATCTGATTTTTGCCTACATTAACCAAAAGCAATTTTGCTGTACATTATTGTATAACAAAGGACTCACTGTTAGCACAATACCCAAAATAATTTTCATGGACAGTAGCAAGTATTACTCAGTAGTAGACAAAATCTTTCCATGTCTACAGTTTTCACTTTTTTTTACCCAGTATCTTTATGAATACTATCTAGGTATTTTTTTCCTTGTATTATTTGCTCTGACTGTGGAAACACTTTGTCCATAAAAAGCAAGGAACAACATAAGCTGGGAGGTAGAGGGTTTTCATAGTGAACAGTATATTCCAATGATCTATCTGAAAAAGAAAATTGCCTTTGTCTCCTTGGTTATTCATTAAAGAGGATTAAAAATTAAAAAGGTGTATGCTTAATGACTTTCTTAGACTGCGGGGAAATATTGTGGTCTCCCAAACCAAACCTCAGGCAAAACAGCAAACCATTTCCAGGAAGCTGAGCTCAGCTGAAAGGAGATTGTCAGACATTTTGAAGTCATTAAAACAACAGCTCATAAATACTGAGGAGATGAGCGCTATAGAACTCTGCATGAAGTTGGGTACTATAATCTGTCTTCACTTGATTGATATCATACTGTTTGGCCCTTTCTTAGACAGTGAAAATAAGGTAGATATTCAGGGGAGCCCACCAGGGAGCTTATTTTATTGTAAGCAAGATAGCACAATTACAGTCCCACTTTCTCTTCTGCTTCATGTGGTTGGACAGTAAAGCTACTTCAAAGTAAAGCTTCTGTGAACAGAACCTGCATCAGCATTCACGGTGCTTTTAGTGCTGCATGCTGGGCTCATGTGTTACTTTAATTCATAACAGAGCTTTTGTTATTTAAGCAGGAGGACAAACATGAGAATGTGAGCACTTACCTGAATTTGAGCATGATGAACAGAAATCCAGGCGACCTTAAACTGCTGCAATATATGCTGAATTACTTCACTTTGTAATTAATCTTTTATCATCATCAGTCACCTTCCAGCAGGAGCCATCCTTCATGCACAGCAACCCCAATACACAAATAGGAGGCTACAAAAAAAAAGGCATCCTAAGCCCACAAGGGGAGAAAGGCTATAAATCTGACTCACTTCTGCTTCAGATCAGTTCCCCAAGCAGAAATTATGGAAGGATGTCCATAGAATAGAGATATAGGATTCATATGTAATAGAATCTTGTATAAATCTGTTAGAATTTGACATTAAGTTTTTCATATCCTAATACAGACCCATGGGGCAGATTGCTTGCATGTCCCACATTATAATGGTGTGCTATTACAGCTTTCAGAGAAGATAAGGAGTGTTTTGCCTTCAGGTCTCAAACTCTAGAGCACCGTGTACCATTATAAAAATAAAACTCATTGTTGATTTGCTCAATTTTTCATTTAGTTCCACATCAAAACTTAAATGTTTCTCATCTGAAGTGCCAAAATAAAATATTTCAGCATTTATGTGCCTGCTTTAGAAATTATTATTCTGCAAGAAATAATTTCTTTCTTTCCTTCTATTTCAAGAAGAAACGCAGTAATATTTGAATTTTGCTTAAGGTGGAAGTTTTCATTCTTGTTCAGCCTTTTTATGTAATCTAATTCTGAAGGTGTTTGGATTGAAACAATGGATATTCAAGAGACCAAATTCTTTCTGCAGTGCACAGTCCTCTGGGGGTTTTCCTTCTGATTGTTATCAGTGGTCTTTTTCAGTTACACAGTATATAAACAAAAGGAGCTATATTGTGCTAAATCAGATGTCCTTTTTATCCAATATCCTGCCTCTGACAGAGGCCCTTAGTGGATGCCTAGGAAACAGTGTAAGAAGGGAGGAAGCACACAGCTTCCAACAAAACATTACCTAGAAACTTCCTGTGCCAGACCATTATTTTACCATTTTTATGTAATAGTTACTGTTCTGTAACAGAACTTTTGTCCTGTTTTGAGTTATTTAAAGCATTGCCTGAATAATCATTTCAGAAACATTTTAGAAACCTGAATACAAGATATCCAGTCTCCCTGTCCAAGTGTTTATTTATAATTTCAAAATATCTCATCATATATCTGTAAAATCTTACTTCCCTTGGCAAAAACCTTGATTTCTTTCTCCATTGCATTGTATTTTGTTCATATGTCTACATCTGTCTCTCACTATAGTTTCTTCCACTAGGGCATACTGACTGACTTGTGGCTTGTGCTCAGAGTTAATTTTAGAAAGTAGTGTCACATTTGTGATCTTAGCATGATACTGTGCACCTGTGAAGAAAACTTCATCAGTATTTATTCAAAAACAACTTAAGTTGGTAATACCATTAGGGGAATTGGTACAAGGGGAAAGGTTTATTTGGGGTGAGTTATCTGTGGGGTTTTTTGGCTGGCAGACAGGACCAGCAGATAAAAGAGTAACCAAATGCAAATTTTGCTTGAATTCTGCAATCCTGAGATGTGTATGCTCTGTCATGTCAAATGAAATAAGCTGATCTCCTCATGTTATACCAGGATTAGAAGAAACATGCCTATCAAAAAAATTACCTAGTTTAGTATCTAGAATTAGATAATTCTGCTTTTGAATACTGTGTCATATTTAAAGTCTTAATACAAACACATTCAGATGCTCAGTCATTTATATTTCATGGGGGGAAAATTCCTGTTAAATGAGAACACAGAAACCCATCATGTCTTCATCTCCTTAAGATCATAAGCTGGTATGGCCCACAGAATTATTTAACATTCTTTTTTTTTTTCATTTGGTGAGAAAATAAATCTTTCTAGTATTGTTATTTTTATACTTAGAACTTTATTAGCGTGTTTTTCCCAGGTAGCTTAAGACCAGGGAATTGGCATGAAAACCTTTCTCTTATTCTTATTTTCTGTTACTTAGCTGATATTCCTAAATTTATTTTACTAAAATTTTGATAATTGTTTCTACTGAAACATAAGGGGTTTTTTTCATGCGTTTTACTGAAAAAAAACAATTGCAATGTCACCCTAAAAGTCGGTAGAAATGATTAAAAGGAACAGTCTGTAAAAGGTTTCACTAAAGCAGGAATTGTTTCTGGATTAAGTTGGAGCTCCCAGGCCAGGTTGGATGGGGTTTTGAGCAACCTGATCTAGTGAAACATGCCCCTGCCTATGGGGGAAGGTTGGGACTAAATGATCTTCAAGGGCTCTTTCAACCTAAACCATTCTATGATTCTATGAAAGTGCAATGGAAATGAGATGCTGAAGATGCAGACCTTAAAATGTGCTTTGGTCTCACTCAGTCTGTAGTGCCCTCTGGTGAGAAAGTAACGAATTCTCAAATTCTTCCCTGGACGATAAAAGCCATGCAAAAATTAAGCCATTTTCCATAACTAGAAGTAAGGGATAAAATATGTATATTTTAATACTTTCTGACTTTGGCATAGGCTTTATGTGCAGAGTAATGCATAAGTTGTAGGTTTTTTATCACAGCAACTTTGTATTCACTGTTGACAGAGGCTATTTGAGATAAACTTAGATTAATTTTTTCCTCTTTTGTCTGACTGTTGGGACAATCTCTGTTTATATTTTTAATTTGGTGCAATAATTGCAGCTTGAATTACCTCTGGTTTTGCCTTAATTAGACTAGTTTCCACTTTTTACTGCTTAATTTTTCACATATCTTGTTTACTTTGTTTTAGAGAAACTGTGTGGGGAAAACTACCTGTTATTTATCCTTTTTTATCTTTAAACACTTTCATGCCAGTATTTCTATGTTATTTTGGTACAGTATTGCCTTTCTGTAAAGATTTTGTGTTCACTTCTGAAGATGAACAACATTTGGACAGCGTGTGGGTTGTGAAATACAGGGAAAACAATTGAAGAGAACAGCTTGTGGATGACCTGTACTCTGCACTATCTCTATGCGTTTCACAGGAAGACAGCAGAGAATAAATATTTTGAAGTTTAAATTTTTGTGTACTTTTTGCAGGTGTATGATGATGGAAAATATGTGTATGTAGTAACAGAACTTATGAAAGGAGGAGAACTGCTGGATAAAATTCTTAGGCAAAAATTTTTCTCAGAACGAGAAGCTAGTGCTGTTCTGTTCACAATAACAAAAACGGTTGAATATCTCCATACACAAGGGGTAAGTTTTCATCTCAGACAAAATGTTTATAGCTATTGATGTTCTTCTCTTTCAGAAGCATAAACTTGTATCTTGATACATTCTCCTGTGTGGTAATAAAGTCATTTTTGGTAAACAATTACATTGCAGCAGGAATTTGTGTTGAAATCAAAACTTTCCTTATCAGCTCTGTATGTGTTCAGATAAGTGAGATGTTGCAACTGTTTCTGTTGTTCTTCATGCAGTCTATCAGCAGTCCTGTGGAATATGCAGATAATTACTAACAGAGAGGATATGATGGGAAGAAAGTCCAGGAAGAAGTGCTAGGACCCAGTGTCATTGCATAGCCATGGGACCTAATGTAATTTCAATCTCATTCTGTGATATACCCTGAAAACTTATTTTCCACCTGTCATACTTGTAATTCCTTTGTAATTAATTTGAAGACAGAGGAAGTAGTTCAAATATAGAGAAGGACAGTGTGATAACTTCATGGCAAGAAAGACAAGTTGTGTTGCATTTTTAAGTAAACAAGAAAAAAGGAAAAGCAGAAAAAAAGGGTGCAAGGAAAAAGTCAAGCATGATGATGTTAGCCAAGAAAAGGTGCTTTAGAACATGTAGTACTCAAATTATTTTAAGTAACAAATAGCAATTCAATACACACACTCATATCTGGAAGCTGTTATTTCAGAAAACTTAGGATCAAAGTTATCTGGTATCTCATTCAGTGATTCATCACTTCAGTCATTTGCTCATATGTGTGTTTTTATTTGAGCCTGTGTGCACAGATTATAGTCCTTGGCCAGCAGCATCCATGGGAGTTGTGATCAAACCTTGATACCTTCTGTATGGAAATACAGATAATAGAATAACAAATCATAACTTGGTTCATTCTTGCCACATGTGGCCCAGTGTCCTTGCATCAAGTTAGGGGGTTTAGGGGTGTTTGTTTTTTACTGTAGATATCTGTAAATATTGGCATTTTAACTTGTGTTAGACCACATGCACTTTGGAATGTTTGCCTTTGGAAATTTTCAAGTCTTATATTAAGTGCACCTCCACGGAAAAGCTGGCCATATATGTAAATAGTGAGCACTTCAGTAGTCTATTTCTTTTCTGGAAGAGTCCCTCATGTCTTCAGTGGATTTTCCTGTTGAAACTCCTTTGGACACTGGAGGAGCTGATTTGAACATGGTGTTAAGTAATATATGGTTTGACAGTCTCTGCATCTGTGTGCAGTCTCCACAACCCTTCCAAAGAAGAGTTTCCTCATGGACGTTCATAAAATACTTTTGAACTGAGAAACTAGCTAAGCAAGGAATGAAATCCTCAGGGTAAGCAGTGCTTCCAACACTCACCCAGAGCATTCTAAAAGTATTAGGGCCAGCATACAGTGATTAAGGATTGGCACAAGAGACATCATAAACCAGATAAACAAGAAGTGTCATGTCACCTTGGAGCAGCAGACTTGTGAATGCTGGTAGGTAATTAAGACTGTTGGTCAAAAGCACAGTGCTAAGAAATAAAGAACTGAAAGTTCCTGTCTGTTATTTTGCTCTCTTCTGTTGCTCTAAAATAAAATGTTATTTATATACTAAATATCAACATAATCTAAACAATTTGGCAATTTTTAAAAAATATTTTCAAAATTTTGGGAAACCTTTGGGAAAAAAGCTTAACATTTCACTTATTCTTTGACATAAACATTTTGATTGCTTGGTAAGTAGTGTTTTAATTTGAACTAGACTGTTACACTTACTCTTCTTCCTACTTGACTATTGCTTCTTCTTCCAAAAAAAGCATACAACCCAAGCAGACTGTTCTAGAAACTGCCAAATCCCCAGCTCAGTGCTGCTTCCATTGCTCACTTCTTCCTTTCTACCCCTTTTAGAATCTTTTTCAAAAATCCCAAAACATCAACAAGAATAAAACTGGGTTGTGTTGGGTTTGCTTTGGGTTTTTTTGCCTCTTGGAGCAGTAAAGGTTGTTTCATTCATTATTAGGGAAAAAGGTAAAAAATAAGGGCAATCAGGAACTGGTTCTCTCATACACTGACATCTAAAGCTAGGATGTTCCCCATAACACCTACTGTTCCAAGCCAAATTCTTTAATATCATTTGTATATTTCAGCTTACAAGGTACTTATTTCCATAATTTTAAGTACTTGGTTTGTTAAATCTGAGAATTGCACAGGATTTGCATGCTGGAGAAGTCTCTGCTAAATAGATTTAATGTGTTAAATGGCTTTGCAATGTGCACAGCCCTCTGCACTCTTACTCCTTGGTCTGATACTGCTTTCCTGAAACCCTGCTAGGTTTGGATGAGCCTGTTGAACTTCTGATTTCTGAATCAGAAAGCTTCATTCACTTAGATCCACTTTGCTATCTTACAGTGGTACATACCCTCTTCTTTACAGAGAGCAAAGTCTGTGGAGGCTGTAGGCTAACTTGTGAAGAAAATATAGCAGGTCATCTGATTTCAAGGACTGTCCTTGTGCATTCCAGGTTTTATTAAGGCTTATTCTAACATAGCCTCAAATTCTGCCAGAACTCTTTTGTATTGTCAAGCATTTTACATCTCGAGCCCCTGCAAAGGCAGCCACCTTGGGAAACAATACAGGCTTTTATTAATATTTGGAGAATACCTCTTTGATACTTTCTGGGGGTTTTAATTAATAAAGTTCTGTGTTAATCAGGCTTCAAGTGTTTTTCTGAGATTAATTCAGACTGTCTGAATGAAGATAATGGAATACAGAGTTACTCCAGCAGTACCTAGTCTGTGGTTACATAGCAAGGTGGTGCATCAGCAGCTATGGGAGCCCCTGACTCCCAAAAGATATTAGTAGCCAAAGTTCTGATTTAAAGAGCCTGGTAGTTATGCATGTTAAAAGGGAAATACATGATTCAACCCTTAGAAGAGACATCTGGAACTGTATAAATAAATTAGGGGGGTGGGGATATCTGGAGGGGATTTTGTAGTTAGAATTCTCATGCTTCAGACACCACAGAGCATCAAAACACTGCAGCTGATGGTGGAAGCTGGAACTCTGGAAACTGAGGACACTGATGGGAGACTTTAAATTAAGTAGCAGAATTGCTAATTAAAATAAAAAGCTTTTCATGTGTTTAGCTTATTGTATTTAATGTGTTGTTTTGTTTTTGGTGGTTTTTTTTAGGTTGTTCACAGAGACCTGAAGCCTAGCAATATTCTTTATGTTGATGAATCTGGTAATCCAGAATCAATTAGAATTTGTGACTTTGGCTTTGCAAAACAACTGCGAGCGGAAAATGGTCTTCTGATGACTCCATGTTACACAGCAAATTTTGTTGCACCAGAGGTAAAACCCAGGATAGTTTATGTCTTGATGTATTTTACTGGGATTTTTTTGCTAGCTAGATTTATTTTTTTGTTCTTGTGTAACAAGTAGAATCACTCTGTAAACAGTAAAAATTTGAAATGTTACCATTTTTATAGCATAATCAAAGCCCTTCTAAGCATTTTTTTTCAGAAAAAATATTTGTCTTCCTCAGGTTTTAAAGAGGCAAGGTTATGATGCTGCATGTGACATATGGAGCCTTGGTGTTCTGCTTTATACCATGCTCACTGGGTAAGGGTGATTATTGTTTCCTTCACTGTAGAATACCAAACCAATACAAACAAAACCAGTAATAAATGTAGGCCCACTGTTGCAGATGTTTCTATCAAAGCACCAATTAATCTCAACTTTGGGGTTGAGGAAATGCTTTGCCTTAAGTTAATAAGCTTTAATCCAAGTTTGCAGGGACTGATGTGAACAATTCTTTTCTTCTAACATCTCCTCTATTTTAGGTTTTTAATTTCTGCTTAAAGGTGATTTTGCACTAAGAATTTGTTTCATGTGAAAATTAAAAGATAGATTAAGCAGCATGTATGTTGAAGAAAATACATGTTGCAAATACAATTGCAATGCATTAAAGCACATTTGTGTGCAAAATCCAGCCACTGAATATTCGGAGTGATGCAGTTAGAATATAATAAATGCAACAGAAAGGCATTTGTATATGCAACAGAAATGAATTGTATAAAAGATAAGGAATTCAACTATAGTACCTAAAGTTCAAAATAAAATCTATTTAGCAGGTGCAAGAGCAACTATCTTTTTATGCTAGGTTATTCAGGTTACCACTTTGGTTAAGAGTTGACGTCATCAAGAACTTTCTTATTTTTAAATAAATAACTAACAAGCATATTTGGTTTTAAGTATATCTATTTTTTGGTTGAGGGCATTCTGATAGCCGCAAGAGTATGTATAGTCAAGCAAGGAAAACTGGTGCACCATTCTTCCTCTGACATTAAACCAACATTTATTCCTTCTCAGACATTTAGATTTACAACAGAATGGATTGTTTAGTACATCACTAGAATATGAAAGCTTAAAGAATACTTTTTGCAATTCAGGAACCACCAGTGCTTGAACTGCTCTAGGAAAAATCTGCTTTTCAGACCAAATTCAGAGGGAATACGTGCAATAAGAGCAGATCTATAGTCAGTGCCATGTGTTTTCACACACTAAGAATAAATTCTTTTTACAATTGTTTGGCTATTTGTTACCTATAATTATGTTGAACTTGCAATCAGATTTATAATGTTTAGTGAGGCCCAGGTTATGGGAGTTACTAACATTGAATTTTTTGGGTTGAATAGCTACACTCCTTTTGCAAATGGTCCTGATGACACCCCAGAGGAGATTTTGGCCCGAATAGGAAGTGGAAAGTTCTCCCTCAGTGGTGGTTATTGGAACAGTGTTTCAGACACAGCTAAGGCAAGTATATTTGCTTTGTCTCTTAGGGGATCAGGGATGGATTGCAATGTAACATTTTGATTATAATGTATATTTTATATCACAGATGATTGGGTAAGTTCCACCCATTGTTATATTAAAATACTGATCTAATCCCTTATGTGCCTAAAGTTTTGTTTCTTGTTTTTGATCTGTTCATGTTTCAGCAGTCATTTGCATGTAGGAGGAAAGAACAGGTGTGCCTTACACTGTAGTAGTTAACAGCTGTCCTTAGAAATACAGTGTTTTATCAGTATTCACACACACCATTTTCCATGGTGAGAAGTGCTTTGATAATATGTCATGTGGAAGCATGACATTCAAAAATCATACACATAATCTAAATCATGATAATGAAAACCAGTGAAGTATTACACTTCTTTTTGCTGCATTTTACTGCAAAATAAAAATTTTATACATTTTTGAGAAGCCTGTTTTTAAAAGCAAATAGACTCTGAACTTCAGTGTGCAATATCCTTTATTCCCCTTCTATATGGATGCTTAAAATGCTAAAATTTTCTTTGTTTAATTGGATACCTTATTTTTGTGTTACCAAATGTTTATTAAGTCATAAAATTAAAAGATACTCTGTTAGCATTGCTGGGTGACTTTTCATTTGTTTTAAACTGACATTATAAACATATTTTTATACCTCTAGAATCTTCTTTTATAATTTTTAACTACTAATATGTTTTAAAGCTGAAGTTCTACTGTTATTTCCGTTGACTCTTTGTTGACAGGACCTTGTTTCAAAAATGCTTCATGTTGACCCTCATCAAAGACTGACTGCAGCTCAAGTTCTCAGTCACCCCTGGATAGTTCACTGTGACCGGCTGCCTCAATACCAGCTGAACAGGCAGGATGCTCCCCATTTAGTGAAGGTGAGTAGATATTGGTGCAGCTTGCTGTTTAGCCAAAATTAGTGTAAACAAAAGGGGGTTTTGTTTTGAAAGTTAGGGGGTAGCATGTGTCTCTAAATACTGTGAAAAAGTTATTACGACTGGATGTTGCACTGAGCCATAAGTTGAACTTGTAATATGTAATAGGATTTAATAAGAAACCACTTACAGAGAATAAATATAATGTATTTGAAAAAGACTTTTTTTTCTTGTGTTTGAAATCTATTGGGCTTACTTACACTGGAAGGCTTAGTACTTTCAGAAACAAACATAAATCATTCTTCTCATAGTGAAAAATGTCAGGTGACTATAGGGGAGTTGTAAAATCATTTTTTAACTTTACAGTTTCAGAGGAGGGTACTTGCCAGTAACTGAACGAAAACAGAACAGCTTGTGATCACAGTAAAAGCTGAAGAGAAGTCAAAAGGGCAGTGTTAATTACTGTGGTATCACACTTCTGCACTCTGTCTGAAACAAGATCTGGTTTTAACCCTGGAACTTGTTCACTTCGAACAAACAGACCAGAGGAAAATCAAAAATAATTGAATTCTACTTCTTCGTATTCAACCTTGTTTTCAGTCTTACTTTCAAGAATCTCTTGTGGAACATAAAAGGGATCTGAAGAACAAAAGTAACACTCTTCCTGAGTCAGCTGCTGGAAATTTCTAGCATCCAAAAACACGAACGGGAAGTGGGGGAGTTCTGATCCCCCAGCTCACAACTTTCTAAATGTTTTTAAAATTTCATGTGCTGAATAACGTAGGTGATTCTTAAATATTTTGTTGGAAACTGAAACGGTTATATAAGTGAGAAGCAGAGACAGTCTACCAATGGGGTTTCACTCCCCAACTCTCTCACACAACATAGTGAGAGAACTTAATTTGGCAATCTAGCTTATGCTTTCTGGGTTTGACTTTAAACAATGTAAAACTATATATTACCCTAAAAAACACTCGCTCCTAACACTGCTAGGGCTTGAGTAATGCAGTACTATGTTTCTGTTTTGTAAATGAAAATAGACTGAAAGTTAAAACTTGTTCAGAGTTTCTGGCATTTAGCACTGCTGTGGTGTGTGCATCAGTCACAACATACTCTTGCTGTTCTTTTCCCCTCTATCCCACAGGGTGCAATGGCAGCAACTTACTCTGCTTTGAATCGTAATCAGTCACCAGTTTTGGAGCCAGTTGGCCGTTCTACTCTTGCCCAGAGGAGAGGTATAAAAAAAATCACCTCAACAGCCCTGTGAAATGACCTCAACCAGACACTTGGTACCATGGCATAAGATGATAGCACAAATCATGGCGACAGGTAGCACATATCTGACAGATACCTGCAAGCACACTCTGTCCCAGCTGGTACCTATAATGCTGCTGCTGCTACTGCTTTCATCTACTCTCGCTTTAAACTGTTGATGGCAAGTTACTGATCTGACTGGAGCTGCAAATGGAGTGACAAGTGGAAACAATGAAAATGATCATGTTCGTGACTGAGCAAACCAGAAGAATGACAAACGCCACCTCTGTCAAAAATACACTGAATAAAGCACTCTGCACCACATAGCATTATTTTTATAAGGAATATTTTTTTTGTCCCCTAAAATATTCTTTGTTACAGGTCGAGATGGACAGTTTATGTTAAGCACTTAGCTTAAACAATCTGTTTATAGTAGCACTATATACATTGTGCCATCCAACATTTTGTATGTTTTTGTAAACAAGCAGTACATTTCCGTGCTGTTTTCTTTAATGTATACATGCCTTGTTTTACTTAGATTGTTAATCATTATGACAAGTAAGTCTGATTAAACAGTTCACCTGGATTAATCAGTATTGTTGGACAGCTCTAAAAGAAGCCTGACTGTTAAACAGCTATTGAATGTAATACTATGGATAAGTAGTTTTCCTTGCCTATGTCTTTTCTACCTTTCTGTGTTTTTGATGCCATATGTCATGTTATGAAATTTAAACAGTGAATCTCTCACCATATTATATATCCTATAGGTAATATAACCCAGAGAAAAGATAACTTGCTCCATATCTCACTGTCTTTGTTACCCCTCCCCTCCCTTTTAGTCTCTTCCATCTAATCTCTGGACTCAGGAATTATTGCTAAATACTTTCTGATAGAGGACATCTCTATATGGTTTATTCTTATAATCCATTGTTAATATTTTATCTGTATTCTGTGACTTTAGTTTAAGCTGCAAAGGAATTGTTTAGTGGATGAATGTTGGCATTATAGATGAAAGGCAACATTTGAAGATAAAGCAAAACATTGGTCACTAATAAGCAGCAGCCTACAAAGAGTAGGTTTAAACTGCATTCACTGCAGTTACGAAACCGATGGACCTAATTCTCTGTCAGTTAGTTTCTGATAATTTTAATTGACTTTAAAAGCAAAATGTGAGGCAAATCATAAAGATCTGTTTGGTTAGAAATGGGTCATTCTGTGTTACCATGAAAATAGTGTCATCCCAGTCAGGTGAGATGAAGCCATTGAGAGGGAACATTCTCACTTTTCCACAGATGGAAGTGAGTTGGTAATGAGGGAGGAAGACTCACTTTAAATACTGATATAAACTTTTAATACTCTTGGCCTCTTGGTGTCTAAAGTAATTAAAGGCCCATCTTCATGACTGGTCTTGAAAAGATGAAATTGCCCAAATGAGAAGGGGCACTAGAATGTGTTTGAATTCAGTGAGTGTTCCATTCCACCAAAATTATAGGCTATGTGAAGTCCTTCCAGATATGAAAATTACTATTGGGAATTCCAGCTTTAGTAAATTATGGATCTGGGTGAATAGCTGTTGGTGAACAATGCAATTTTGTGTTTTGCATAAGAAGGTATTTTCTTGGTTTAGTGTATGAAATTTCTTTTATGGGGATTAATTGGCTTATTTCCCTGAAATCATCAGCAGTTTGTTGAAAGGAAGAATCATCTTTATGACACAACAGATTTGCTCTGAATGGGAGTGTTTCTTCTGCCAGAATTTCTGAGTTCCTTGAGGAAGCTTCCTTTGCTAGATTTGCAAAGGATCCCTTTTATTGCCCTTAAAAATTTGCTAAATATTTAATCCATGATATAATGGTGAAGAAATTGGTTTTATAAACAAGGATTCTTAAATTAGCCTACCTCTCAGAAATTTGAAAACCCAACTCTTCCCAAGCAAACAGTATTTTTCCTTTACTTGGTGCTCTGGCATTGAAGTTCCCTTTAGCTGTACAGATGCATCTACCCCTTCTTCAAGAAACATTTTTAAGTAGAGGCAGAAAAAGGCTTTTTTTTTTTTTTTTTGACAGTATCAGCAGTTCCAGAGAAATTTAGTAAAACCTTACCTCTCAAATAAATGTATTTTTCAGCTCTGTGACCAATTTTAAGTCAGGCTTCTCAAAATCTAAAACTCTACTTTCTGGTGGCTTTTAAGGTGTTAGTTAGAAGATAGTCATATCTAGTCAACCAAATTATTTAAATGCTGTTGAAATAAAAGGATGGCAGTACTTGCCAGTGTGTCAGTAATAACATTTCACTTCAGGAAGGAGTTCTTACTCTGTTCAGTGTGTGTATGTAGGTACAGACCAAAAAGAGGAAGTGTTAAGCAGCCTCACTATTGGCAATTTCCACATTAAAATAATATAAAAATACTTCCAGTAGTTTTATTGTAGCTGTGTTTTGTGGCCCTCAAGCTCACTGATCATTAGCCAAATGGTGAAGCAAAGTTAACTCCTGCATTTTATGTATCTACACTCTCAAGTGAGCTGTTAATTTACTCTAGATTTTACAAATGTTGCTATGAAGTCATGTATATGTATCAGCAGAGAATGAACATTTTAAATTGTAGCAAAACAGGAAAATTTAGCACACCCTAAGCTGAATGTGTTGAAGTCTAGATCCACTATATTTTTAAGTCACTTTCTAAACTAAGGTATAAAGGGCCTGCCTTATCAGGGAGGTGTATTTTACAGGCCAAGCGTGGTTTATGTACCTTACTTTGTGGTTTGGATCCATGTTCATGACTTACACTTTTTTTTAATGTTTTTATAGCTGCAGTTGTTATAACCTGTAAAGAAATCCACATAATGCTTCTCTGAGTCTCAGCACCTTTCTGTTAGAATGTCAGTATATGACACGCTGTGTACATTCATTGCTGGACTGCTGCTTGGTCTGCAAAACATAGCAAGTGAGTCAGAGAGGATTTAAAAAAAAGAATGCAGATACAGGTGAATTTTCTGTGTGTTGACCATGGTTTGTTTTTAATTTTTTTAGTGTGAAATTACCATTTACTGTGCTCGAGAGCATGAGGGAACAGAGGGAAGAGTGTAGTTGTAATACCCATTAAATACCATCTATGTCCAGTAAGGGCAAAATTCTGTGTTAATAATTACTCTAACATTGAATGAAACATAAAAGGGGTTTTTCAAAAAAATATTTAAAACTTTTTTTCTGAAGAGAGAAGTCCATAAGAGAATAGATTTATGTGTCTGGGATTTGTGTGTGTGTGTGTGTTTTTCTTTTGTAAATGTGGTGTTACCAACTGAAGCTGTGCTTTTTTATTATTGGAAGGAAAGGATTCAAAGTGTGCTGGCCCTTACTAAGCAGCAATGGTTAATAGATGAATTTTCACTTATGAAAATGATGTAAATGATTAGCTTTATCTTGATACTCTTGACCTAATCAAAGGGAAGGTGTACTTATGAGGGATGTAATTATTTTGCAACCTAGTTGGGGGGGATGTCTACTTAAACAATTTTTAAAAAATTACAAAATCACAGATAAAATATTTTTCTACGATTCTATACAATCATACTTTATACTAGTTTTCTCAGCATGGCATGTAAGTGAGTCTAGGGTACTGTTCCAGGAAATCAGTGGTATTGTACCTTGTCCTAGACCATTACAATAGCATCTGTTAGATGCTTGGCACTGCTGTCATAGAACTGAAATGCTAGTTAAAAAAAAAAATTAATTGTACTGAATACTTTAAATGATTGTTTTATTCAGAGTCTGATCTAAGAGATGTTCCAATCATGCTATTAATGTGTAATTGAAACTGTTCCAGATGTAACTATGAACAGTTTTGGAAAGTTATCATTGCTTGTTTTCCTGTCTAATGGCAGGTTTTGTAGTCTTCAAAAGAAGTTGAAATTTCTACTATGAATAAACTTTCAAACATCTTAAAGGGTTGTTTTGTGTAATCATTTGTTCTGATCAGTTTCAAAATCATTGCTTGTTCACTAACTCTGAACTACCTTCACAGTACAGTGAGTGTGCTTTGCCAACCAGAAAGGGTTTGTAAAAAACAAGTGTCCCAATATTGCAGCATGTTAGGGAAGGTAAACATGGAGACAAAGGAAAAACTTGTTTCCAGCTGGTGCTTATAGACCTGATATAACATACAACAAAACCACAGTGCAAAGATATTGTATTTTAATACCCCTTCGGATTCCAGTCAACTCTAAAGTACCACCTAACAGGAGGCTGCTAAATAATACTTGCAATGCCTGCATTGCTCTGGACACTGAAAATATGGGCATGTTGGATAATTAGTGCACTTTGTAAATATTTGAAGCATTATATTACATGCAGAAGCACTCCATAAACAACAGGCCATGTTTTAGCAGCCCATACAACTTGGAAGCTTACAGCTGCGATTCTTTTTAACCTTGCAACCTGGAAAAAGCTGGAAGGTTTTCAAAGGTTGCATAGTCTACAAAAAAAATGCAGTAATTGTGATAGAGGATTTGTGAGGAATGTAACCAAAGGTTTTGCTAAGTGTACCAAAAGAAAGGCACCAGAGAACATGAAGAGGCAATGGGGCAAGGGTACTGTGATTTCCTCAGTGAATTCACACCTGGGATCAGAGGTGTGCATAGCTGTGGCCCTTTGTTCACATGAGGCTTTATCCTGTCTGTCTAAAAACATTTTAAAATTTATTTACAATTAAAATGAATAATTTGTAAGCCTCCAGAAACTCTGCAAAGGCAGAAAGGGGGGCTGGTAGACCAGAGTTCCTGCTGTCAGCCTTCCTCGCCTTCATACCCTCTGATTTACACTATTATAGAATAGTCTGAGTTGCAATGGAACTTGAAAATCATCCAGTTCCAATCCCCCTGCTGTGGGCAGGGACACCTCCCGCTAGACCAGGTTGCTCTGAGCTCCATCCAGCCTGGCCTTGAACACCTCCGGAGATGGGGCATCCACGGCTTTGGTCAGCCTGTGCCAATGCCTCACCACCGGCACAGTAAAGAATCTCTTCATAATGTCTTGTCTAAACCTACTCTCCTTCAATATGAACCCATTCCTCCTTGTTCCGTCACTGTGAGCTCCTGTAAATAGTCTTGCCCCATCTTTCCCGGTAGGTACTGCAGGCACTGGAGGGAGTTATCACTAACACCGCTCCCCCCGAGCTGTGCGGTGTCCTGGGGCTGGCTGGGTGCGCGCTGCCCGCTCCTTCTCCTCCTTTTCCTCGAACTCCACCACAGAACGCCTCGCAGTGCCCAGGCGGGGCCGTTCCCGGGGCCGTTCCCGGGGCCGTTCCCGGGCCGGGCCGGGGCTGGCGCGGGGAACGGGCCGTGGGCGCGTCCTGCGCCGCTGGAATCCGCCGGGCCGCGGGGGGGCGCTGTGGCCGGGTCGGCGCAGCGAGCCCGCGCACGAGCCCGCGCAGCCCCGGCCCCGCCGCTGGTCCCGCCCGGAGCCGCCGCCGAGCCCGAACCGCCGCCCCCGCCCGGAGCCCCTCCCGCCGCCCCTCCCGCAGCCCCTCTGCGGCGGAGCGTTCGGCGCCATGCCTAAGAATAAAGGTGAGTCGCCCTTCCCTTCGCCGGGCCCGCGGCGGTGCGGCCGGGCCCGGGCGCGGTGGCGCAGGGCAGGCCCGGGGGCCCCTCACGTGGGCGCCGCCGGAGCCCGGAGCCCGCGGGCGGAGGGGCCCTCTCGCCACCCCGGCGGGTCCCCGGGCCGGTTCCGCCTGCCGGGCGCGGGTCGGAGGCCGCTGAGGCCCGGCCGGGAGCGGGAGGCCCTGCCCGCGGCTCGCTTGTCAGGAGCGGCCCTGCCGGGGAGGCGGCCGGGCCCCGCCGTGCCCTCGCTGGGCAGTGCTGCTGCCACTTCCCTTCTTTCTTACCCCGGAAAGGAAATGCAGAAACCGTGAGGGAAAGGGAGCAGCAGATTTTAACAGCGGGGCAGCTATGAGCTGCTCTTATGCTCTTCGTGAAGAGCATCTAACCCTGTTGCCACGTGTGTGCCTTTTAAAAAGGACAGCTTCACTTGGAGCATAAGCTTCCTCTTTAGTATTTCGGGGATTTCAGCACCACAGTAAACTGAAGTTATTCATCTGCTCTTGATGATTACGTGCATCAGGCTATCCCACCGTTATTTTTGAGGAATTTGGTAGCAGGGATCACAGAAATTGAAAATGGCCATCTTGTGAAAATCTTTTTTGAAGGCTGCTGTCACTCCAGAGCATCCAGGATATCTAAAACAGTGGATATTCTAATGTTTAATTACTTTGTTACTACTCAACTAAGAATTTAGACTTAAAAGTAGACAAAAAAAATTCTAGATCTGGGTAGGATACTTAAAATAGCCATATAGAGTACAAGCATAAAAATCTCCATAAGTCTGATTTTTTTTCACTCACTGTATCTAGAGACAGTAACACATGGTTTTTACTTCTCCCACTTTTAATTTAGGCAAAGGAGGTAAAAACAGGCGACGAGGTAAGAATGAGAACGAATCAGAAAAACGAGAACTGGTGTTCAAAGAAGATGGGCAAGGTGAGTTTTTAACTATGGTATGGCAGTATCATTGTTTTCAGTCACATACTGCAAGTGACAGAATAGAGAGAGGTATTCTTACTGGGGTTGTGTTTGAATTCCAGATTACATATTGAGTGTAAGAGAAAGACAGTAGAAGGAAAATTTTCAATAGCTTTACCACTTAAGAATAAAGTTTCCCTTGCCTTGACCTTAGTGCAATGCTCTGTGTAAAACAGCACTTAAACATTCCCTGGAAACCTCTTGATAGTTTTGTGTGAGGGTCTGTGAGCAGCTCTCTTAGCAGATGTGGTTCAGTTTTGCCAGTAATTGTCCCTGGGATGCACAGTCCCACTTCCTGTTTTATATGGACTGTAATATCTCTTGGATCCTTCGCTGAGCTCCCCAAAGTCACTGATGTGGCAGAGCAGCTCATGTCACTGCTCTGTCCTGTGATGGTTTGGTTCAGTTGGCTCCTGGGCTGGAAGTCTAACAGTTATTAAAACTGGAGCAGTAGGTGGGATGCTGTCAGGTGAAGTAAGGCACAGCAGAGTTCAGCCAGGGGGTGACTGGGATTCCCATCTGCCCTGCCTTTGGTGGCAGTGAGCTCACACCTCCCTTTCAGCTCACTCTTTCTTGTGGGTCACACTCTGGTGGTTGCTCACGTAATGCAAGTGCTTTCTTAGTAGCCAGTTAATCAGTTGGTTTGTTAGAAATATGGGAAAGGTACTAATTTAGATCACTACAGAAGTGCCACTGAACAAATGTCTGGTATTTTGTGTTGGCTGTAAGCAAAAAAAAGGAGTTTATTTTTATGTGCATCTGAAACTTAAGATCCTTTACATCTCCCAAGCTAAATCTGTTTAATGAAACATTATTCTCAGTTATGAACAGTCTCGTGGTTCATTGGACTATCTAACTTGTGTGAAGTTCTCCAATGTGTGATTTCTGCAGCTTGGTGAGGGACAAGATGAAATACAAGGTGAAGAGATTGAGGGTAGGTGTTGGAGAGGTGCTTCACAGACCTCAGCTGAAGTCTGCTGTTGCCTTCCAGACAGTGTCTGATAACAGCAGGTTATGTCTTTTCAAGGACAGGGGGGTGTTGTCCACAGAACCTCTGCAAGGGGGAGTCAGAGTCTCAGTGGGTGGTTATACAGGGTGTGCAGCTTCCTCCTCCCTCAGTGACAGCACTGAAATGTTGTCCTTTAGAACAGGTGCTGTGATGTTGTCATAAACTTTCAGAGTCTGAGTGTGACTCAATAGCTCTGAGATTTTCTGTAAGTGGGCATTTCAGAGGGAACAAAAGGGTGGATGCAACCAAGAAGGGGCAGTGTTTGAAAATGTTAACATCAGCAGTGATACAGACATTCAGCAGCCTCTGTGGGTGCTTGAAGCTCCTCTCAGCAGTTCATGTTTGACAAAATGTTGCAGCAAATTTGGGTTGCAGTGGAGAATTTTTTGGTTGTGCCTTGAAGCTGGATTTGTTCTGAAGTTTTGCTCTGTGGCACTTTGGGACGTGGCTTAGCAGTGGACTTAACTGTGCTGGATTAATGGTTGTACTTGTTGATTCTAAAGATCTTTTCCAGCCTAAATGATTCTGTGTTTCTGTGTATTACCATCTCTTTCAGAATATGCCCAGGTGATCAAGATGTTAGGCAATGGAAGACTGGAGGCATTATGTTTTGATGGTGTGAAGAGGTTATGTCATATTAGAGGCAAGCTAAGAAAAAAGGTAATTCTGAAGCATTGCAATAGGAAGCAGTGACGTTATGCATAGTTGTAAAAATTTACATATGTAGCTTGTTACAAAAATGAATATTTCTACTGCACTTAATACCTTAAACTACTTTTTTTGATAATATGCTGGTCTGTCTTTCTGTTTCCATTGCTGGCACAAGAATAGGTAGTCGTTGGCTCTTGGGTGAAGCTCACAGTTGAAGGGCTGCCTTTCAATGTGTATATTTCGGAGGAAGGTTTTTTTGGCGGCCTATGAAATACAAGCTCTTCATATTCTAGAAAATTATACTTACATAAAATAATAAAAATCTCCCTAATTACAGATGGGGAACTTGGTGACTATTTAGAAAATACACCTCCAATGCCATCGTTTCATTGTTCTCTTCATCTGTTCCCAAAATATTTCTGTTGAAAGCTAATCTGCGAAGATTTGTACCTTCAGGGATGTCAGGTGTAAGTGCATTCTAAACTTTGCCATCTTCAGATGGTGTCCCCTCTGGCCCTTGTCAGGTGTTACATCTTCCTGTCCTCTGCTGGTGTATGGTAAGGAGGAGGGCCCTCAGTCTGTTTCCAGTGAAAACAGACATTCACTGTCTTCATTCTGGATTGTTCCGTTTTTTGAACAGCAGTGAACACACATGTCTTGGGGTCAGCATAATCAGTGTTATAGCTGCCTGCAAGAAACTGCTGAAGGTGGTGGAGAATGTGCATAAATAAACACTAAGTGCAGCAGAATTAATTTCTTGCTACAAAAAGCACCACTTATCTATTCCTTATGTTTAAAAGAAAGGAAATTCCAACAGAAATTAGTTCAATCTCCAAAGTAGGCAAGCAGATGTGGGATAGAACCACCCTGTGCATTTAATGGCATATCCTGGTTCTTCAGATTCCTGGTTTACATGGTCTCTAGAAACAACTCAGTTCATTTTCATGTGTTCTTCACTGTTCTTGTCCATCACCCCCTTCATCAGGTTTTTCTTTAATTTTTGCCTTTGAGGAGCTCGGTTCACGGAGTTCATGACTGGTGCCTTGATGCATTCTTTCTGTTTTCCCAGATGTTAAGGGTTAATAACCACCCTGTTGGCCAGAAGCTCTTCAAAGAAGTTTGATTACCCTGTAATAGTTCCATAACATGTAAAAATAATGTAACTATGAGTATTTATGACCTTGGATTTCCTGTTAAAACATTAAATTGGATATTTCTAGCATATTGGTTAGAAAAGGAAGGTGGTGGCTGTAGTGGAATGTTTTGTGTCTCTCCATAAATCTAAATGTGCTGTTTGATTCCTGTGTCATACAACAGAAGTTGAATTCCTGTTTTCTCCTTCAGGTCTGGATAAATACATCTGATATTATATTGATTGGCTTAAGAGACTACCAGGTAAAAATTTAATGTTATATACCACTATAAGGAGTATTTACAAGCAGCTTTATTTACTGTTAAATTGCAGCAGGTATTGTGAGGAAATTCATGTCTAAGTTTGCATTTGTATTTACTTGTGCTAAGTCATGATTTTTAGTTTCCTTGTACTACAGGAAGACTAATGAGTAGACAAATTCTGGTTTGACTTGTTCTCCTAAATTGCACCCTGAGAATTTGTGAGTGCAGGTGCTTATTGTCATCAAGCTTGACCTTTTTTTTTCCAAATGTAGCTGTTTGGCGCTTGCATCCTGTGGTACAAAGGGAGATTGAGTCAAGTACCAAACGTTTTATTGTGATAATTAGAATTTTTGGATCCCTGATGTTTAGGCTTTTACTTTAAGAGGCAAATAATTTAGTAATTAGTTTGTACTTAAATTTCCAAAAATGGAGTAGCGTAGCTTTACGTAATATAAATGTAATGGAAACAGTTGTCAAGTTTTCATTAGGTGAATGCCTTTCATGGATGTTAGTGTTGTCATCAGTTGTTGAAGATAGGATTCTGCTTCTGAAATGTGCATTAGGTTTAGAAGACATTTAAGATACTGTCAGTTACTTTAATATATAAGTACTTAAAATGAGGAATTTTTCAGTTTTGACTTCTCTAAGGGAAATATAGGTTGGTTATTGGGAAAAAGTTTTTTACAGGATGAGTGATTAAAGTACTGGACTTGTCTGCCTGGGGAGGTGGTGGAGTCACCATCCCTGGATGTGTTTAAAAAAAGACTGAATGTAGCACTTGGTGCTGTGGTTTAGTTGAGGTGTTAGGGCTGGATTGGACTGGATGATCTGAAAGGTCTCTTCCATCCTAGTGATTCCTGATTGACCATCAAACACCTCACTATGTGTATTGTCAAAGAAAGATTCATTTCAAAGGCATGAAACTCAGCTTGTCAAGTTGTTGAATTCTCAACATTTCTCATTTGTCTCAAACTCTCCTTTATCTTGTTGCCCAGGGAAGTTGTGGGTGCCCCATCCCTGGCAGTGTTCTGTGCCAGATTGAGTGCCCTGGTCTAGTAGAAGGTGTCCCTGCCCATGGCAGGGGGGTTGGAAATAGATGATCTTTAAGATCCCTTCCAATCCAAACCATTCTCTGAATCTATAAATTACTTGTAATTGGACATAATTAAGTTATCACTCAGAAGAAATGAAAATACTCCCATGTGTTTACTTCACATTTAAAGGAACTGGAGGGGAAGGAAGAACAGGAAGTTCTGTAAATATTATAGGTGTTAATCCACTGGAAATAATATGATTGTTGCAAGTAATGCAGTTTGCTGAGGTTAATAGTTCTATTTTTCCTTCATAGATGACTAATACATTCTGATAAATTCTTCTTTAGGATAACAAGGCTGATNTGATGAAATCCAGTTTGATGATATTGGAGATGATGATGAAGATATTGATGATGTAAGTAGTAAATGTGTATTTTTATCCATACCCTTGAAGCCCTCATCTTTTGCAGTAAGCTGTTGTTAGTTCTGCAGTAAGGAATACACAGGTGTCAGGATAGCTCTGTTCCTCAGGGACTGCCTCAGGAAGTGGTGTGGTGCAGGCACGTGCCAGCTTTCTGTCCTCCAGTCCTGAGCTGGCCTCTAAACACATGGTACACTTGGTGTCACACTGCTAAAACACACATGCAGAGCAGTCTGAAGGTGCCTGAAAGAAAATCAGTGGTTTGATCACCCCACCCAATTCTTCTGTAGGTTTAAGAGCCTCACTGTCCCACCAGAACTACAAAAACAATTGGGGGATTTGGTTTTAAAAAAACAAGGGGTTTAAGTCTCCATTTTTGTTTACATGAAAACTACAGAAAGCTGCATCTTATTAGTTTTTCTAAAGTTAACCGTGATCTTGACTGTCACAGTCACTTGTGTTACTGCTTACCACCAAGCTGTAGTAACTGGTCATGCACACTCTGAAATTATAGTAGTAAAATTGTTACGACTCAAATTTATAATAAATTGCAGCAGTAGAATCTGCTGTGCAGTGTTTTCTAAGTTGATGCACTTTAATTTACAGCTGAGAGATGGATGTGTGCAGGGTCAGCTGGCTGAGGGGATAAGTAGTAACTTACTGAGCCAGTGAGTTAACTTAATTGGATAGACTGTTCTAAGAATACTATTATGCTTTAATTCTTCATCTTTTTAGTCCTCTCTCTATGAGTTGATAATATGACTAATTCTTTTAAAGTGCTTACATTATTCTGACTTTTTTGAGGTTCTCAATATACGATTCATTAGATGAAGTATTTCAAAAATGTCAAAATGCTGAGGAATTTTTCTTCATACTTTTGGAAGTTTCACTTTGGGCCTGTCGGTGGTTGAGCTGACTGAAGATTTAGCTCATTGAAGCTAGAAAAACTAGTGCTGCCTGCTTTTAATAATGAGGCTATTGTAAGACATCAAAGAGATAGGTAGCTGTAGGACAAATTTGCAAACTAATGGATCTGTGTGGGGGGTTAAGAGAGCAGCTGTAATTGTTTTTAAGCTTTTGTCAGCTCTTCAATAAAACATTAATATCATGCTTTAAGAAAGTAAAAGATGAAAAGATGTGAGTAACCTCTCTGAGGATCACCGTCATACATCTGGAATGAAGTGCAGCTTCTGAGGTCATTGTTAGCAGGAGGAACTTGGTGGAGCCTTTCCTTTGTTTTTTATATCAGAAGAATGATTAGAAAGTCACTACTTAGGGAAGTGACTCTAAAATTTGGTTTTATTTTCGTTTTTGAGAATCATGGGCTGATTAATAGCTGTTCTAGTGACATATAATAGTATTGCAGATCCTGTGGTTATGCAGAATTGCTCACCTGCATGACCATAGTGTTGTCACAGGGCTGCTGGAGACAAAAGCGGGGAGTAATAGTTCATGTCTTAAGAAAACAGTATGAGCTGAGGCAAAACCAGGACAGTGCTAAGTTCTGTTGAACTATAAAAGTAACTTTAAAAAAGAGTTGCTTGATGAAAAATGCACTTGGATGAAATACATGGTGTGGTATTTTTGCTTTTCAGATCTAATTTGGAACAGAGGTTTACATTCCAACTTTTTTCCTCCAAGGATTGTTCTACATTGATACTTCGATTATTTTTTGGGTGAAGTCCCTTACTTTTAAGAAGACTGAAAATTCTCAGTAAAGAGTGTAGTTTGTTACATCAAAAGGATTTATTTTCAATGTTTGTTTTAAAGTATTTATATTTCTTTAGAAATGGATAATGCTGGATTATCACAAAGGTTCAATGACATGCCACAAATACTTTCTCTTCACCAATTAGAGCTTTTATCTCTGGATATAAGTGAGATACAGTGACATGGGTTGTAAAAGACTGCATTTTCCCCTCTTCTGCTTTCATCACTACAATTCCACTTAAACCTGTATTTTGAAATAAAAATTGTTTACCCTGTAATTATGAATTTTGATTAAAGGCAAATAACCCAGTTCAGATTAGTATCAAAACATACTATGCAGTGTCTGTCCTTATACCCCTTGCCTTGATGTTAACTTGAAAAAAGATTTTGATAATATAAGAGGAAGGCAGAAATCTGTATTTCAACTCACAATGCATGATGAATCTGCTTTTCGCGTTTAGTAGCATGCTGCTATTTTTATACTGATTTTGATAATTAAAAACACTCATTATTTCAAAGATGTAAATTTTCCATGGTGGAGGGAGGGGTGGGAGAGGAGTAAAGATGAAAAGTGAGCAGCATCTCAAATTTGCAATTTTTTGGAAACTGCAGTTGGTGCAGTGGCCGAGCTGCAGCTGCAGACGATGAGCACTGGGTGGCACCCGACTGAACAGGGAGACACAAATGCAAGGCCTTCACAGTTGGGTTTGTACTAAAAAATGCATAAAATAGGTTTTCCCCCAAAGTAAATGCTTAACATTTTTGATATGTTAAACATGTAGAATATTTTTACATTATATAAAAGGTTATGTTAAGAGTAGAGTTTTATTTTAATCTGAAATTCCATACATTGTAAGGTGCAACATAAAAGCTTATGTGAACTTTGAGTAACAATATAAATAAGAAAATAAGTTTGTGTCAAAAGTAGAAAGAATCTTTTCATCCAGAAAAAAATCAATGAAACAGACTACTGGAAGGATTCTTGTCCACCTTCAGACTGGAGGAGTCAGTTGAGAAACTGAATAAAGACTAACATCATCATGCAAATATTATTTTGTGGTAGCCTTAGTGTCTTTGTCTTTAATAATGTATTTAACAACTCTGAAAGCAGGTTAATGGAAAAATTCCTTTTGTGCCATAAAGATCTGATTCTTGACACTTGTATTCCTTATACAGTCTTTTGGTATGATGTAAAGTGACTACCCCAATAGATAAAAACAAAATGGCTTTAAATACCGAGTGGCCTCTTTGCTTTACATTTTTTTAAGGAGATTTAAGCATTCAGAGCTTTTGTAAAAATGTCTTCTCTTTTACTTTTCTTTCATTGTAGTGTCTGTTTTCCTTACATCAGGTAAGGTACCCTGTTCTAGAAATAACATTTTCTTAGTATTAAGTAATTTTGCCAAATATTTCATGCTTTTTAACTATTTGTTGTAAAAACTTGCTAAATATTGAGGGAAAGATACTACCAGTACAGCATTCTTACTCAACTGATCTTAAATGTATCAATTTACTGTCTTTGTATGTCTGTAAGGTTCAATTTTGAAGGAACATAGATGGTGTAATGTTTCAGAATAAGGCTTATAAACCAGTCCTAAGCTCACTGGTTTCCTTATTGTATTCAGCAGGCCGTAAGCAGCTCTGAAAATGGTTAAAAGCTCTCAAAGTTCTTGAGATCCAAGTGCAGAAAGTGTCTGTCCTTTCAGTTGTACTAGCAGGAAGGTTAGTGATTAAATTGCAGGGAATGTATACTGAAGATTCAGATATTATGGGAATTGTACTTGCCAAAACTGATCTTCTGTATGTGAAATGTGGAAATGCACGGTCAGTGCTGAGGGGAAATACACACTGCTGCTGCAGGGAGCCTACAGTTCTCAGTACAACACAGACTTCAGCTGTGGGTCAAAGATGAAACTCCAGAATCGGTTGTGGTTTGCCCTGAGGTTCCTTCCAGTCTTCATTGCTCCCAGGTTCATGTCTGGCTCAACCTAAGCTGCAGATTTTAAGGAACTTTTTTAGTTAACTATTAATTTCTTATTAGTGCACCAGTTTAACACCCTTAAGTTTCTACGCAAGCTGTGCTGTATTGGCTTCTTGAGTACCCTTGGTCACCTTGTTTGTCTGTCCTCTGCTAAAGCTCCCTTCACAGTCCAGTCTAGGCAACTTTGATATCATCCCTTTTGTCTCTCTTTTTTTTGGGGCTGGAAAAGCAGCTTGCACAAGAAGCTCTCTTTCCCATGTCTCTGTTCAGAGAACAGCGGTAGAACAGCAGCTGCCAGCTGGAGGATTGCAAGGTTGCTGACTCTAAAGCTGTCAAAGGTGCTCCATCTGTAAAAGTATTTCCTACATAAATTTTTAACTGTTCTTGTGTAACTGAGAATTGCTGCTGGCTTTTTCTCCTAGAGTGCAAAATTGAAAGCAGGGATACATAAATTAATTTCCCACAGCTAAAACACAAACTTGGTGTTCTCTGTTTCCCACTTCGAGGTTTTCTCTGTGATTAACATTTTGAAGAAAAATTTTTGTCCCATTGTTCCAAATCTTGCCTCTTCACCTTACAATAGGGGCAACTGTGCATTTGCTTGGACAGCCCTAATGCTTTTCCACCCTAATCCTTAGATACAGTCCAGACACAGCAACTGAAAAAAAAGAAACAACCTCTTGTTCCCCTCTCAAGAGTAGGAGCTGGTAACCCATGACTGCTGAGCTCTGTGCTATTTATTTGTTACTGCTGATAGGTTGTGTCGTGGCTGTGCTCTGCATGTGCCAGCATGCACATGTGAGGTGCTGTGTGCT
Organism: Cyanoderma ruficeps; assembly: GCA_008694505.1. NCBI lineage: Eukaryota > Metazoa > Chordata > Aves > Passeriformes > Timaliidae > Cyanoderma > Cyanoderma ruficeps. Next base: position 36,732,417 of record VZDJ01007754.1, on the reverse strand, counting down.
AGTGCCATACAGATATGTGATACATGCCATAAATCTCATATATAGGATCAATATCCTACACACACACACATAAATCAGTGTACAGATGGAACCTGCCGAGGTAACACTGACACAGGCGTTGCTCTGTCTTCTGGGTGATGTCCATAAATGTCAGTGAGCTGATGACCAAGGCTGGCAAGTTGCTCTGTGGTATCCAGCCACACTCCCACCAGGTTCTTCATGATAAACTGGTAGGACTGGAGGCATCTCTGTGTGTGAAATGATGCTGGGACTGCTGCTCCCTGAGACCCTCTGGCCATAAGGTAAGTCCTGCTCTCAGGTGAATTGGGGTGTCAACTGTTCCTGCAGTTGAGCAAGCTGCAGTCTAATCCATAATTATTTGCTGTTATTGGATATGAATGTCAGAGAACTTGAGTTATCCTATGTTCCCTGGAGGATTCAAACCTAGCTTTTCATCTGGACACTGTGCTATCCTATGGGCAGGTTGATTGCTTCATAGAAGACTTAAAATTAAGTGTAGCTTTTTGGAAGATGTGTGGGAAGAGGGAAGTATTATCTGAAATAATTTTGTTGTAGTGTGAATGCTGCTTTATTTGTCCCTTTTGCAGGTAGCTGTTGGCAATGCTTTCTCATTTTGTTGCAAAAATGAGTCTTCAGAATTTACTTTCAGGGCCTTTGTTTTGGAGGAGAGAGAAGGGAGGATGCCTTGGCTTCATTACATTTTTAATCGCAGCAAGCAAGAGTCAGAGTTCCCATTGATTAATTCAGGTTATAGCCTGTGCTGTCTTGCCCATCAGATTGGATGCCAGAGCTCAACATGATTATAAAATGCAATCACAACCAAATAGAGGCAAAGTGAAAACTGAGTCCCTTCATTTAGTAATTCCAGCTAGTTCAGTGGGACAAAAAATACTTTGAAAAAATGCACTGTTGTCTGACATATGAGCTGTTCTTCATGTTTTTTCTGTGTTTGTAGAGAGGACACTTGCACAGCAGTTTTATTTATATCCAGGCTGCCAGCTCAAGGAAGGAAAGCTGCAGCAGAAGCTGACAGAGACTTGGGGCCTCTTACTGCATCAATTGCTTAGCAGTAAATTTTCTTTTGAAGCCCTCTCACTGTGTTTTCTAGACACTCATTTTTCCGTCTTGCAAAAGTGGGTGGCTTGTCACTGTGTATTTAGGCTGTGATGGTGTAGGAGTCTGTTCTGTGGTCACCAGAACCTGTACTCCTTAATCAGCCCTACTCTTCATTATGGTTAAATTGATGAATTTTATTCCGTGTTGAGGAAGATGATCAGCTAAATGCCTTTGTGTGCTTGGCCTCTGGAGGGAGCAGACAAACAAAAAACCAAACAGACCTTGACATACAGAAGCAAGCAGGGTGCCTTGGCATCTCGGTAGGAAGTTTCTAGTCCTGGCTTTCAGGTACTCTGCAATAAGTATTGCCAGTTATGGAAATACTTGAGATTTTTTTAGGGTTTTTAAAGTAGGTCACCTTCTTCCTAAAGAAGCAGCTGACTGAAGCATGTTAGTATGGGCTTAGGTGCACCTCTGGCTCTGGCAGCAGCACAGGATGGATACTGCTGTTGCCAGCAGTAAATACAGTAATACAGTAAATACTGCTGTTGCCAGCTGCAGTAAATACAGCAAAGAGCAGCAGAAATACTGAAGGATCCCCGTGGGACACCCAGAACTGTGTAGCTTATATATGTTCCACTATCAATGGTGCTGGCTGTCAGAGAGGATTCAGCCTTGTGACAGTCCTCAAGACAGTGACAGGACACTGGGGACTATGTTCAGCCTCTGTGCTTGGAAAGGGAAGCCAAGTGTTGCACAGGGCTTGAGGAAACAGCTTCTGACTTACAAGACTTTGACACTAACTGTAGTAGACAGTGGTGGAAGTTAGAGAAAGGGGCATTAATGAGGTTTCTGAGAAGAATTTTAGTCTTTTGCTGCCTGACCCAGTAGAAAGATCCACCCTGCTCATGAAGCTGTCTAGAGAAACTACTGTGATTAAAGCTGTAGTCTTGAAGACTTGTTAAGAAGCCCAAGACCCTGAAAAGGTGTGGAAGACCTTGCTGCCTTTTTACCCACTGGACAGTGACTATCCCAATTTGCCTTGCCAGGTTGCTCTGGAATACATCGGGATGTTAATGAGCTGTTGCAGCAGGTGGCTGATGAGAGAGAGTCTTGCAGCAGCTCTGATAGAGGGACCTTTTTGTCTTGAACAAATGACAATATGCAGCTAGATCATAAGCTTTGCTGAAAACGGCAGAAGTAGCCAGTGCTAAGTAACTGTGTGATGGAATATACAGAGATGGATCTTCAGATCTGATTCTGGCAGCCCTGTTAGTTGAAAGCATCTTAAAAGATGTCCTAAGACCCATTGGTGTTTTGTTCAGTCTTACTGTATTCCTCTTGAGTGATTGTGTCAGAAGGAATGGGCACCTGGATCTCACTGTGGTTGTCAACTGGCTCCCCTTAATAGCAGCTTATACAACTTCCAGCCTAGTAATGTGTCTGGATTGCTGCCCTTAACTAGAGCATGGGTGAGTGAGCAGAAACCTCTTCCTGAAACAGGGCACCATTTTCACAAAGGTGTTGGAAATGTGCAACACCCTAGAGATTGTTTTGTTGTGAGTGTGCCACCTGTAAGTGGAACAAATACTGTTACTGCTGTATTGTTATCCCGGCACTGACTAGTGAAACAGTTGCTAAAAAGTGGAAAAAGCCAGTATTAGCTCATGCTTTTTTCTATTAAATTATGCTTTAATCCTCAACAACTCCCACCCTCTCCCCAGTTTGAATTGATGCTATTGTATTGCCAGGTGTATGCTTTGTCCACAAATGTAGAAGGAATGGTCTCAGGCTTCATGAAAGGTTTTAAACGAAACTGATGTAAAGCTACTGTTTAGGACTACAAAAGTCTAGGTTAACTATAATATTTACTATAGGGTAATACAGAAAATAATGTATGCTTACAAAGAAAGAGAACATAATGTACTCAGTAGCTGATTGTGTGTGTTTACAAGCAGTTTAGGTTAACCTATCAATAGTTACATAAGCAGATGTTGGAGAATCAAAAAACACCGAGGATGTGTGTCTGGTCTAGGACATGGGGGAGCATTTAAAGGAAACAGCTTGAGTGCCAAGTAGCCAATAACTTTATATTGAAAAGACAGCATGAGTGTTCCTAATTACTTGTGTAGATTGACATCTAAATCAATTAGAAAAATAACAGGGGGAAGGAAGGAGAGTATGACACCTAATAGTTTCCTTCTTTATTACCCAAGCCTTCCTTATTAATGGTTTTCAAACTATTGTTTACTCTTGAACAGGTTTTGGGGATTTGTTTTGATGCGTGCATGCCTAAAGAGGGTAAGTTGTAAACCACTGAACTTTCCCCAGACAAGAATTCTGAGACATTTAAACTTTCAAGATAATTTGGGAGTTATCACTGATCCTCAGAACAAGCTGAAGAACACAGTATGTGAGGAGAAAAATGATCCAGTGGAGATCTATCAATCAAATTCAGATTAGGGGGTCCTGCCTGTTTACATATTTTTTTAATATTTTTCACTGTAACAATAATGAATGCACCTAGTTTGCACAGCTGAAATACTAGATCCAAATTATCTCTTCAGCAGATATTATTACATTGTACTATTTATTATTCAATGAGGAAAAAATCAGAAGCTGCAGAAACCTTTTTCTCTCTTGGGCTAAGATGAATTAGCAGTAGCCTGGGAATCTTTGCAACAAATTTCCCCTCTGTAATTCTTCTGTGAAATTAGTCCTTTAATGATACTGAAGTTAGTTTTATGTTTTTTAGTATAGAGTTGGTACTGACCACTTTAGGAAGTCAGTATTTCTGTTGCTCTATTTCTCTGTGGTTGTGTTAGCAAAATAATGTTGCATTGGTATAAATCGCAGAGAAAAAAGAGGAAACTAACATTTATTAAAAGAGAATTTCTGAAATAGTAAAAATTTTAACAGTGACCACTAGCAAGACAATTTTTGGATAAATGATCTTTAGGTCCTTCCCTGGTCAATACTCATTTTGAACCTCTGCGACAGTGTGTACAACACAACAGTTTGTGCAGCACAGCAGCACAGCCTGAACCATCTCAGGGCAGAGGGCAGTTTAGTTGTTTAGTTACTTAAGAAAACTTTCTCTCTCTTTTTTTTTTTTTCCCAAACCTCTTTTTAATCTGGGTCACTTCACTGTTCCCTTTGCATTAGTGCCAGCCAAGCTGAAGGAAAAATGCACTGGGAGGTGAGAAGAGCAGTGGAGGCACAGATACTGCTGTGAGCTGGTGTAGCCTCTGGATCGTGGCCTTGAGTAGCTGTTTGACTCACAGAATTGCATAGGTTGGAAGGGACCCATGGGGGCTGCAAGTCCAATGTTCTGGGCAAAGCAGTCCAGTTAGAGCAGGTTGCTCATGGTTCTGTCCTGTTGCCTTTTTAGTATTTTCAAGGTTGGAGGTTCCACAGTCTCTCTGGGAAATCTGTTCCAGAGTTTGAAAACAATTAACTTCCTTGCATCTCATTGCACAGGAATGTCCTGTGCCCTGAGTTGTATCCACTGCCTCTTGTTCGCCCACGGTGTGCAGCCAAGAAGGCTCTGGCTCTCTCTTCCCCCTTCACCTCGATTGTGTAGTTGCAGAAAAGTAAGATTTCCCCTCATCATTGTCTTCTCCAAGCTGAGCAAGTCCAGATGTATGAATCTCTCCCCAGTATCATGTACTCCAGTTCCTTCAGGAATCTTGTTAGTCATCTGCTGTTCATTTTTCTCATGTTGGGGAGCCCCAAAATGGACATAGTGCTTTGGATGCATAACAGTGTTCTTCTCTGCAGTCTGAACCAGACATCTGGTGGATGATTTTTTATCCACTGCTGAGCTGTTGAAGCACTTGATCTGAATCACAAGACTAGAACTTGACTCCTGAGAAGTCCTGACTCACCTCCCTGTTAGAGAAGGTAACTGAGCGATTGACTGAGCAGAAATGGAAAAATACAATTGGGAAGAATTGCATAAAAATGTGTTTTAATTCTCTTTTTAAACTAGCTTTTATCTTCAGTGCCATTAGAAGTGCCTGTGATTCTACTGAAAACTGCACCACAGACTATGGTACTAGCTAATGTCATAAACACAGATAGATAGATTGATCTGAAAGTGTTTGGAAATCTTAGAGCTAAGCTTCAAAGGTGTGATTTATATCTACTGAATCCCAGCTCAGAAGAGTAAATTCTGGTTGAAAGGGCAGGACATATTTCTCATAACAGAAGGACTTTCAAAGGTGTACTTGCTTGAGCTATGAGGTTCTGGAGTTATTTTTAAGTTGATGCTTAAACAAAGTATTTTTCTTAAGCCTATAATCAGTCTAAGTGTTCATTCTGTAGGATCACTTGTTCATCCTTTTATTTCATTAGCTTGCAGCCCTTCTTCTAGGGCGGTGCTTTCTGAGGAAATAAGTGCAATCACTGGAATAATTTAATTGTTGTTATTCTGAGCCTCTGTCTGTCCCAGCCCTGTTTTAAACTCCCTTTCTGTGTCTAGCTGGATTTGATGGGTGGACAGTTTGGTGCATGAGAAATTGGTTGGATGGTCACATCCACAGGGCAGTGTTCAGTGGCTCAGTGCCCAGATAAAGAACAGTGTCAAGGGTTGTCCCTCAGGGTCCACACTGTTTAGCATTAAACAGTTAACATTAAACAGCACTGTTTAATGTCTACATTGATGGCATGGCGGGGTCAAGTGCACCCTCAGTGAGTTTGCAGATGGCACCAAGCTGAGTGGTGTGGTTGCCACACCTGAAGGATGGGATGCCATCCAGAGGGACCTGGAGAAGCTCAAGGAGTGGCCCATGGGAATCTCATGAGGTTTAACAAGATAAAATGCAAAGGGCTGCACCTGGGCTGAAGCAAGCCCCGGTATCTACAGAGGCTGGGGGATGAACAGATTGAGAGTAGTCCTGTTGAGAAGGACTTGAAGATACTTGTGGATGGAAAGCTGGATTCAAACGGGCTGCCCATGTCCTGGGCTAATCCAAAAGCAGTGTGGGCAGAACAGTGAGGGAGAGAATTTGTCCCCTCTGCTCTGGTGAGACCCCACCTGGAGTGCTGCATCCAGCTTTGGGGTCCTCAGCATAGGAAAGACATGGATCCATTGGTCCAGGGGAGGGCCACAACTACAGTCCCAGGGCTGAAGTTCCTCTCCTTATGAATAAAGGTTGGAAGAGTTGGGGCTGTTCAGCCTGGAGACACTTTCTGGCAGCCTTCTAGTATTAGAAGGGGCTTAAAAGAAGGATAGAGATTAACTTTTTATCAGGGCCTGTTGCAATAGGACAAGGGATAACAGTTCTAAACAGTTATATTTTAGAAATAATTTAGTTTTAAACTAGTTATAAAGCAGAAGTTTTTTACAATGCAGATCTTAAAGTTCCCTTCTAATTCAAACTATTCTATGATCTAATCCAAAGCCCTACTTATTTGACTATAAGAGTGTAAGACTTATTTGACTATAAGACTATGACTTATTTAGTCCTAGTCTTCAATCTGCAATATTTCAGACAAAAGAACCTTCAACCCAATCTGAGTGTCAGAGGTTGAAGAGCCCTTCCATGGCCAAGTACCCACTGTCACAGACAGGTGAATGGGAACAGCTATCACCAGTGGTTTGAACAGCATCAGCTTTTACTGAACTACTGGATCAGGTACTGCATGGGACAAGGGCAAGTAAGAGAAGATTTCTGCTTGGACTTCAGCAAAAGAAAAAAGGAGATGAGACACAGTGTTTCAGTCCATCCTCAGGTACTTCACTTCTTTTCCCCAGGTGTGGGGCTTGGCATTCTCCTTTCTTGAACTTTACAAGGATTTTGTTGACTCATTTCTGCAGTCAGAGTCCGTTTGAATGACAGCACACTCATCAGAAGTATCACCTACTCCTCCCAGTTTTGTGTCATTTGCAAAGGGTGCAGTCTGTCTCATCATCCAGGCCGTTAATGAAGACATTATGCAGTATTAACTCCAGGGTTACACCACAAATGACTGACCTCGATCCTGAGCTCATGTCTCTGATCATAAACCTTTGAGTCCAGCAGCTCAGTTTTCAATCCACCCCACTGCCCATTGATTTTGTACATATTTTATCAGTTTCTCTACAAGGATGTTATGAGAGACAGTGTTGAAAGCCAACATAGGTAACACCCACTGCTCTCCCTTCCTCCACCAGGTCACTCATGATCTCATCACAGGGAGGCATAATCTCCACTTCGGAAATCAATCCTCACTACTCCCTAACACCTTGTTCTCCTTCATATGTTTGGAAATCATTCATGACATTACTTTCCCAGGGTCTCAGGTGAGACTGGCTGCCCTGTAGGTTCTTGGATTCTCCTTTTTGCCCTTCTTGAAGAAAGCAGTGACATTTGTTGGGTTTTTTTTCCAGTCCCTAAGAACCTCCCATAATCACTAGAACCTTTCAGAGATTAGTGAGGGTGACCTCACAATGATATCAGCCAGGTCTATGCTGTTATAACTTACATAATTCAAATCTACAAGAAGCAGCACATTCCATGAATTTCAGGATTTGCAGGGAGGAGAAAACCTCATCCTTAGTTGTATGTGACAGTGAACTTTAACCTTTGCAATTAAGGTAAGTTAATGTTTGATTAATATATTAACAAAAGCTTTGACATGTATGACATAAATATCCAAATGCAGCTCTGTAAAACTTCTGTAAAGTTACATTATTTTATCTTCCATGCAGGTTAGAGTGTATTCCATCAGATACATTCTAGTTTTAATTTCTCCAAGTATGGCTGCTCTGCTCCTCTCATTTACATACATCATGTCCCACCCTTTCTCCACTGAATCTTTGAATACTTAACCCAAGATCAAATCCACCATACAAGAAAGCACTGAGATGTATGGCATATATGGATCTATACTACTGTCTCAGAGTAGGGGGTAAAAGATTCACAGTTCTAAATAGAAGACAAGCAGGTTGCTGTTCCCCAAAAAACAAGTAAAAGCAAGTTGTCTTCATGGTGTCATCAGTGTGGGAATCTACTGGGCAGAGGAATCAATATAATTATGTCTATGTACATAAAATCATTTTCTACAGAACAAAGAAGTTGGACACTCCTTTGATAACAGAAGGCCAGAGAGAGCCTAATTACAATTTGTTTCAGACATGTTGGAAGGAGCAGCTGAGTTTATGTTCATATTTTAATGTGGTAGAGGCCTAAATCAACTAAGTTGGAAAGGCAAATGGGTGCCAGAGCAAGGAGATGTGGAGCAGAACTGTGACTTGAAAGCCATCCCTTAGCAGAAGTCTCTTGCTACATTTCTAACTCCATAAAGTAGGTTGGTGAGACGTGTTGTCCCAGTTAGGCAACTCACCAAGGTGTTTCCCATATATTGAGTCTTCTCTCTCCAAACAGGCTAAGTGACAATCTTTTACCACCACTCATGAAACCAAACAAGTTAATAAATAGATTATTTTAATAATAGGCTTTATTAATAAGATGTGAAGACCTGAGACCTGCTGCAAGATCATCAAAATGTTGGTTGAAAGGTACCTCTTAAGGCTGTTTTTTAGTTGGACCAGGTCAGCACTAGGCTAAGTCAATCTTGGCTTTGCCTGAGTCTTGAAAAGCCTCAATGACAGATTCCTCCACTCCCCTGGACAACCTGTCCTAGTGCCCAGCTACTCATTGATTTTATTTCCTGATGCTCGGTCCGAACCTCCCAAGTTGTAAACTGTGGCAATTGCTCTGTTAGACCAGCTGGCAGTCATAAGAAGAGTTTGGCTCTGACACTTTTCTAATGATCCTTCAAACACTTGTACACCGATGTTACGTTACTTCACAACTTCCTTTCTACCAACTAAGTCCAGCACCTTCAGCCTCTCCTCAACAACTTTCTTATCAGCCCTCCACTGAACACATTCTAATCTTGCCCTGTCTCTCTTGATCAGAGGTATCCAAAACTATTTCAGGCATGGCTTCACCAGCACCCACCAGATATTATCAGCAAATTCCCTGTGATGTGCTGGCCATGCCTCTAATGCACCCCAGTGAAAGCCTCCTTCCAGAAGATTCATGGGTTCCTGTGCAGCCTGGTGTGTGCTGCAACCCACAGGACTGTGCCTTCACCAGCCACTTCCCACTCCATACCCATACATGGGGCAATTCCAGCTGTTCCAGGGGCAGAACTTCATACTTCTTATAAGAATCATAACATCTCTGTCTAAACCTTAAGTTTTTCAGGGTCCTTCTGGGTTGAACCAGCAGCTCCTCTCTGACATCAGCCTTACCTGCTCAGAATGAGCTCTGCATTGCAGCCAGGTTGCTGATGAAGGCACTGTATCCTTACAGCTTCCAATTCATACAAACAGGTGGATTGTCCAGCCCACACTTCTGCTGTTTCCAGAGGGGAAGGGTGGGAAAGGTGGTGTCAAAAGCCAGATTCAAACCAAGGTATGTTGTAGCCACCACCCTGCCCTTGCCCATAGGGACAGACATTTCATCACTGCAGGCACTCAGCAGGTCCAACATGGCTTGCCTTTCAGGGCTGACTTTGCTGATAATGTGCTCCCTGATCTTTCCATCAACTGAGATGTGGCTGACTGGCCCATCCAGAGGGCAACCCTCCAATCCTCAGCTCCTTCCAACCCAAACCATCCTGTGATTCTGTGATTCCCATCTTCCTTCTCGCCTTTATTTAAGGAAGAGTATTGATAGTGGCTTCACAGTCAGGCTCACCAGGTCCCCCAGTAAGCTCAGGGTGATTCCCCTCCAGTCCAGTGGATCTGAATACACAGAGCTTCTCTAATCTCTTGCTCCTCTGTTGCTGGCTGCCCAATTCCCTCCCCAGTTGTGTCTGTACAGGCAGGAGTTGAAGAGCTGGCTTTGGCTCTGAACACAGAGGCAGAAAAAAGGCACTGAGTTCATCAGCTTTTTTGTCAATACCAGTTGTCACAAGGGGCCTCTGTCAGTAGAAGTCCTGAACTTGCTTTTCCAATTAACAATCTCCAGAATCTGCTTTGTTCTGACCAGTGCCCCTCAGCAGTCTCAGCTCCAGCTGGGCTGTGGCATTCCTGGTTTGACACTAAGTGCCTCACACTGTGAATGTTTCTGTGTCTGTCAAGTGGTAGTGATTTACTTAGGACATGAAAATATATTTTTTTTTTTACTTTGGCTAATTGGAATCACATAGAAGAGATGATCATTCTGACTCTTGAACACTTTTGTTCCAGTAGGTCAAGACTTATGAATGAACATGGAAAAATTGCTCCAACTGCAGAAGCAATTGGCAGCTAGCAGAAAGACATGGGAAAAAATGTCTGAAACTATAACCCAGTTAAATGCAATTAATACAATATCAATAACAATTGCATGGAATTCTTTTGTTTTTTAAAGATTTAGAAGGAAGGTGCAACTTGATAGTGAAGATCAACAGATGACATGTAGGAAGGCCTAGGGTTGGTCTGGCATTAGGAAAAATTCTTGGAAGAGGATCATAAATGCATGCACATACGGAGTAGCTTGAGGTCTGGACAGGGATCAAGGCTAATTTGATTGATAAAAGCTAAAATTTTAAAGTAGATAAAGCTGGGAAAGGTTCATTTAATCTGCATGATGATAATAGTGAATAATCTGCATGAAGTGAGAAAGGAATATCAGAAGGTGAGAGAAAGTGCCAATACTGATACTTGGAGTGGGAAACAGCTGGCTAAAAATTAGCCTCTTGTGGTGGGTAGCATGAAGATATTGGATTGGTAAAACAAAAGAGAGGATCCAAAACGATTGTGTCAGAATGCAAAACTAGCTAATACAGATACCTTTGAAGGATTAGCAACTGTGGCTGGAATAATAGGATAGAATCACATGCATCATTTACAAAAGATGGAGGAGGAAAAAAAAGATGGCAAAACAGCATTATACATTAATGACTTCAGAGAAAGGAAAGAGATAGTGTAATAGCAGGAGTCATATTTAAGATTGTCTAGAAAAAGAAAAAAATACTGCACTGTACTGGAGTATCAGAGAGCCTGCAGTATCCAAGAGAGCCTGAGAGTTGGATTTAGACAAATGTCTGCCATGTCAATTGGAAAAATAAGTACTTTTGGTTTATAAATATGGAGATAGAACATTGTAAGACCTATTCCTAAACATGCTAACACACCATTATACTGCAATGAGAAGATATGCAACAGTGCTATGAAAACTTTGCCATAGTTTTCATATTTTTATCAGAAATTTGTAGAATTATTAAATATTTTAACTATAAGAAAGTAATTTCCATTACTTCAATCTGAAATAAAAAGAAATTCTGAAATGTCAGAATTCTCATTGAATAGAAGCACTGGTTTTAGTCACCATAATTTTCCCCAATTAATTGTGATAGTTGCATCAGGTTGCATCTTCAAATTGAGCTTGAAGACAGAGTAAATAACTTCTCTCATAAATATCACAAAAAAAATTAAAAACAAACTTTGAACATTCTAATACGCAGTAAATATATATGAAAGAGGGAATTTAGAAAATACATCCTAGATATAATTCTGATGTTCAGTGGGGGGAGAAGAAAAGCTAAAGAGTTAGAATTCAGAAAAATACACAAAATGGCTACAAAAACAGCATTATGCATTTGGGACCTTACTCAACACTCTTCCCACAGAATCTCTCACACTTATTTTGATTCAATAACTAGCAATTAACCATTTTTTTTATTATGGTCTCACTCGTGTTGGCTACAGAGATTTATAGACATGTACCAAAAGCACACACTGTATTTGCTGAGTTGTAATTCCTATAAAATTCAAATCTAGAGGAAGCTGCATGTTCCATGATTGGATTGGCAGGGAGGCAGAAAATGGATGCTTAATTGCTCATGAGAATGATCTTTAACCTGCAAAATTAAGGTAATGTTTGATTAATATATGATGTTTATTCAAGTCTGAAACACATGACAGCTATCTAAATGCATCTCCATGAATTCTTTCAAATTGTCATTTTATCTTTTTAGCATATCTAATTACGATTTTTTTATCAAATGTTTACACATTATAAACTGAAGTAACTGATTTTTCTCTTCAGAGACCGAGTAATTTGTTGTAACTGTGTTGAAGTCAGTGGAGCTCAGCCTGAAAATCCATTTCACTCTTGATGAACAAGTTTTATCAACAGATCTTCCCCTTTTGTGTTAAAATGCCCAGTATAATATTTTATACTAATTGATTCCAGATTCAGCTCAACCATTTTTCAAACATTGCTTGCTTTAAAATTATTGATCTCATTTTAATAACCAGGAGGCCTTCAGAGTGTGACCATCTCCAAGCATACCCTGATTTATCATGCTTTGAAGCAGCCACAGAATCATGGTGACCAGCATTGCTTCCTCTATGTCTGAGTGTGCCAAGTCACATGGCACAACCCTTGTCTGTGGAATTTAAGGAAGAATGAAAAATTGATTATAAGAGTAAATAAAATCCTCATCTTTTACAATGTTCTTGCTCTCTCTTTCAATAAAAGCAATCAGAATTTGACTTCTACTTCCCTGTGCTGGGCAGGTATTATGTGTATTCTTAAATTACATCTGGGTCTGTCATAGATTCCTAAAGGTAAAAATTCATGAATGTTTATGATTTAAAAATCATTGAAAATTAGTTATGAAAGCAGACCTAAAGCACACAGACTTCTCTCCTAGAATTATCATGTCTCTTCCAGAGTTATCTTATGGATAGTGCTAAGACAGGCTGAAGCACTGGACTTAGTAGGCATTTAGGAAAGGGTGAGTATGGAGCAGGCAAATGGTGTCACTGTGACTGTGAGGCAATCTGGCTGTGCAGATGCAGTGCTACTCATAAAGCTATGTAGTCTCAAGATCACATGACTTCTTGGACTACCTTGGTTTATATGCTGCAGAGGTTTTTGCATCCCCAGGGTAGTCATGATGTCCCTTCTCTTTGAAGTGACTGAATTTATCATACTTGGGATGCTAGTTTAACCAAAAAAGTAAAAAACTAATTCTCTACTGACTGACATCTGATGCAGTATAATTATTACTCAATGATAACTAAACTGAATTAGTTTAATGGTATTTTAGGCATTCAGTCAGGGTAGAAACATCTTAGGATTTAATATTCCATAAACTTGAGAACAATTCATCAATCTGAGATAGGAACATTCCTGTCCATGCTTCTCTCCTATATAGCATAATCTTCTCCTGCATGTTTAGTTGAGGTACTGATGGGGGGAAAATATTCCACTTCCTGGCAAAGTATCCTGGTGCAGTTAAACAAAAGTATTACAAATAACTGCAAATCCTTCAGGCAAATATCAGTCATTTCAGCAGGTGGTGAAGAGAAACGGAAAAATATTTCTATGGCTGCAGGGCAGACATTCTTCCTTTCCAAAGCAAGACCTATCTTTTCCTGCCTCTCCCAGCAAAGGTAAGACTGTCACATCCTCTTAAAGCATGAAAAGCTGATAGAGCTTTTACCTTTTCTTTGCCTAACACTGCAGTAAGTAACGTTTAGTTGCATCCCAGAATCAAAAGCAATCCGAAACTCAGTAAAATCTAACTTGTTCATACTCCTCACTGATACCTGCCCACAAATCTGCAAAGCAATTAGAAACACAGCTCTTAAGACTCATGGTTCCCAAGGGTTTGAATCTGGAGTAGAATAGCAGGTATTTGGTGGCAAATATTTAAGGACTTATTTACAGGAGAACTGAAGAAAAAATATGTATCACTCTTCCAGTGAAATATTGATGACAAAATACTCAGTTTAAATCAATGTGAAATAGGTTTGTGCTGCATTCCACTACTGTTTATCCCATTACCATGCTCAGCAAAGCAGGGTGTGTATACAGGGCTATGTTTGTACATGACTTAAAATGCCTCTGCTGTCAGTAAATAACAAAAGACAAGGTGATGAGAGAGTTCCTCTCTTGCTCTGTTTTCACGTGTTTTTGTGAAGATCAACCCTGTTAGTGCCAAACTTTTCCAAATCAAATAGCTATGACTGAACTTCAAAGGATAAAAGTGTGAGGCAAGTGAAAATAAGCCCCTAGTTCAAGGCATTTGGGGAGTATAAAAAAATCACATATGGCATAGGAGATTGGGGGGGTTAATTGAACAATTTAACATTTAGCAATATTTAAAAAAATGTACTTTGACATGAAGGAGAAAGAATGCACTTCTCACATGTCAAATAACAAATACAAAAGCAATCATTATGAATCATCCTAAAAATTATTTTAACACTAGGCTGATATTACTCACTGAATGACAGTTCTTAGATATGTGGATACACAAAAATAAAGCAGACAGATGTAGTTCAGGATTTTTCCAGACTGAGTTGCATGTTGTTCCTGCTCTTCAATCAGGGGAACCTAAAAAGGCAAGTTTAATGCCTGTGAGTATCTGTGGCTTCTTAAACAGTGAGAGAAACAGAAATTGAAGCCATTTCACCTGGGCAAATTCAACTATTTTTTTAAAAAATATTTTTGACTAAAAGAAATCCTTCAGAAATGCAACCATGAGCTCTGATTTCAACATTGTGGTTTTGAAACAGAGCACCATTTTGCTGTTGGTATCTACAATCAAGACTGCTACCACCAACACATTCTATAGAAAAATTTCAAGCTACTGGAAAAAAAAGATTTTTCTCTGTTATCACAATGTGCCTCAGTTTATTGACTCAGTGCCCATGATTTTTTAATGTAAGATTTAGCTCTTGTGAAGAAGATTTCTTATCAGTCAATTACTCCATGAGTGTCTATGTCATTTTATAGAACCATAGAATAGTTTGAGTTGGAAGAGACCTTTTAGAGCTCATCTAGTCCAACCCCTCTGTGGGGAACAGGGGCACCTTCCACTAGACTGGGTTGCTCAAAGCTCCATCCAGCTTGACCTTGAGTTCTTCCAGGGATAGGGCATCCAAAACGTCTCTGGGCAATGTGTCCATGTACCTTGCCACCCTCACAATAAAGAATTTATTCCTAATATTTGATCTAAACTTGCCCTCTTTCAGTTTAAAGCCCTTCCCCCTTGTCCTACTCCTATGTGCCCTTGTAATCTGTTTTAGGGGAATGTTTAAGATGCTGAGTAAATATTTCAACCATCAGAAACAACTATATTTAGTTATACCCACCACCTTTCTTCAGTTTCTGATACATGTGCTAAAACACTCTTTCTGACTTCTGAGTCATGTTCTGTTTATTTCAGAGAACACAAACTTACCTGATGAAAAGGAGTACTTCTCTTCAGATGACTTTGCACTGCTTGTAAAGATACTTTGGTCTGAGCACTGAATTTCATCCAGAGTTTGTGAGGCACTGGACTTCCAAGAGTTTCAGAAAAGGAAGGATGATTTTGAAATCAAAGCAGACAAATACTGCCAAGGAGAAATGGATTTACCATCTCTAACATGCTGTGTGTGCATGACACTGGGCCAGTTGCTCCAACTGAAATACCTCGGCAGCCACTCTACTTGCATTACTTTTTTAGGGGCACTCAATTTCTGTGCTATTGATTCAAAAATGGCAAAATACAGCAAAAACTGTGGACCAACATAGATCTGTAACATTGTAAATTTGGCTAGTTTGCTCAGGACTGACTGTTCTGTTTTCCCTCTGAAGCATTCCTAGGGTGGGATGGCGTTGGTTGCATAGATACCACCATCTCAAAAACACTGAGAAAAGAAGCCAAGATTTTCAAAATTAGTTTACACTTTTGACAGTTTTTATGTGAATGTCTGTTAAGGTGGCAAAATTATCAGTCCCTCCAGCTTTTTTCTGTCTGCATCCTGAGCTGACTTTAAGATTTTACTTCTCTGCAGATTTACCTTTGAGTTTTTCTCAGGCTTAGATACCTACTGTAGGTAGGTACCATACCTACCTACCTACTGTAGCTCAGTTACACAGACCTGTTTAAATACAGCATCTCCTGAAAATGTGTGGTAAGATAGGAAAAATGTTTTCCACAAAAGAAACTCAAAACAGTGTTGATTTTAACAGTGTGCAACACATCACAAAAGAAAGAACAACGCTTTAAAACACAGCAATCTAGAATAAGTATTACCAGAGCTTCATTCATAGCAGGACAAATTGGGCTTCAGATGAAGAAAGCAGAATAACCAAAGCATTTGCAGTAAATACTTTCCCAAATGGAGTGCTCAACATGATGCACCTTACAGAGATTAAGTACTGCATTGGGAAAATTCCTGCACTGCTTTATAATTCATGCCAGAGAGCTACTGATCAGAGACTGGCAATGCCCAGCAAACACACAACTCCTTGCTGTGTGCAGGTAGTGTTGTGATAATTCACACTACTGGCCCAGGCTGAAGGTGAGGAGAAACTTTCCAATCCCATCCCTCAGCAACCAAAGGCTATAGGACTATGTAAAAGTTGTGTAACCCTTCCCCTATCTGTTGTAGTCAAGACAGCCACTGCACTCAGAGGGCTTCATTTAAAAACCTCAGAGGGCTTCAAGTATCAGCACCATGTTATGTAGAAGTCCTTCATACCTTTTCCATGTAGCAATCCCATGGGCAGCTCCACACAGCTCTGACTCTTTCTCTCTTCCTTCTGCAGTTCCAGCTCTCTCCTTCCTGTCCCTGGCATGGCCACCTAACCCTGTCTATCCCTTGTACAGTGGCTTACCTTGTCTGTTTATCACATAAGCTCCTATCCCTTCTTCCTCACAGCACAGCCAACAGACCCCAACTAACTCTCTACCAACTAACTCACTCTTTTATCACACCCAGCTGTGAGGGCAAGGCTGTTCCCACTCTTTGGTAATTAACACAGCTGCACAATATCAGAGGCAGGATAGCCTTTAGCACTATCTCTATCTGTCTTAACACAGTTATCACTCAATGGACCCTCGCATTGCTCCTGGTGATGTGCAACCTCTAGGATGTTTCCTTCTGCTGATAGGAAGGGACATTAAAGAAAGGTGGACTGTGGAGAGTTAGGGAAGAATACGGTGACATCTCCAACTCTAAGCATGCAGACAGCTGGGAAGGCCCCTTTTGCTGCTGTAGTCAAGAAAATAATCTTGTTCTGTGAGGTATGGGCAAAATTAAACTGTTGATAGCTTCCTTTTTAAAGGCTGAATATTAAAACATTTCTGAGAGTTCCCCTATCTGTTCTAAAGAAGGATATACAGACATGCCTGAAATTAGCTCCTGACTCCCAGGTGTAAGTGCATACCAAAGCTCTTTAGATTGTAAGTAACCCATTACATCTAGTGCTGGAAGATCTATAAAGTATTTAAAGTCAAACCTGAGCAAGAACAGTTATGCTTTTGTTTCTGAGGTGCTGGTGGATGCACATTGTATTAAATCCCCTGTATTGAATTCCCTGCTTTAAAACAACCTGCCAGCCTCCACAGCATAAAAGAATTAACAAACCACTACAGACAACTCCAGACACATTACCTTCCGTTAGCTCTTCCCTGTGTGGAAAATATGATAATAGTACTACTTCAACTTAGAAGGCTGTTACAAAGTTAAATTTATGAATGTTTTGAAGGAGTTATGAGGCTACCACAGGAAAGTCATCATGGAAATTAATTAACCTGCCTTCAAGGCAGAGTTTGAAGAGTGTACAGAGAATGTGACATGAAAGATTCCACTTTACATGATGAAAATGAAGAGAAACATTGAAGAACTGTACATTAATTAAAGACATCCTTATATTGAATGAGGCAGGAGTTTTGTGGGAAGAAAACACTCTGCAAAGGTAATTTAAAAACTGATTCATATCACCAACAACATACAATACTGTTAGGGAAGGTCTTTGTCTTCAGAGCTTTCGTGTTTTTTGTAGTTTCCTAAAGTTATCTTTAAAATATTTTTTTTTCCACTGCATGACTCCCAGTCTGAATGTTGTGAACCAACTATCAGAGGAAATTACAGTTGTAGGAGAACACTTCTTTCTCCATGTGACATGCTGTGTTTATGGGCTTCATGACCACTTGAGAGCCAGCACTGGGGGGCTCATGTTCCTCAGGGCAGATTCTCCAGTGCCTCCATCCCTTCCTCTCCTCTCAGCCACTGGCTACTGCCTGAATACCCTCCCTGCAGATAGCGTCATACCCCTTTCTCCAGTTTCTGGACATAATCCTCCATCTTTTCATGCCCCACATCCATTCTCTGCTGTCCTATTTCCCAGTCCTGGAAATTCATCCTCTCTGTTTCCTTTTCCTCATCACTAAACCCATGTATCTTGCACTGAGACAAGTGTTTTTCCCATGTGTTCATCAGGCACCATCAGGCACCAATAGGCTAAAGATGAATTAAAATTACAGGAGATTCTCCCTTCTTTTGGTTTTGTTGCCAAAGGAGCCCTAGGAAATTAGGAGGAACAGCTACAGTAAGGCAGATGGGGTTTTTCTTCTGTAATGTGACCAAAACTGTGCAATTTAATCTTTAGACCGGTAGAATAATAAATGGAGCCCCTTGATGTAGGGTTAGCAGGAGAAACAGCTGAAATGAAAACCTAATTTGACACTTTTTAAATTTGGCAGAGTTATAAACAATGAAAATGAAGTATTTTGTTGATAATGCAACATTAGGAATAATTATTACTATATGCACCAGAAACCCTAAATCTGTGTAGCCAAACCTTTATTGAGGTGTGTGAACCCAAAAATGAGAATACCACTTGAGCGTGTAGATGGAAGAACTGTTGCCCAGCACCCCAACAGAGGAAATAGGAGACACATGCCTCTTAGGAAATAGGAGACACATCAGGAATACCAAGTAAATGCTATCCTCCTTCCTCTCATATTGACTATGGTCTGTACTTTCAGGTAAAGAATATAAAGGTAATATAATTGCTTGGGAAAAAGAAGAAAAAGCAGAAGGATTAAATACATCTTATATTTAAATTTTGGTACATTGGCAGTGAAGACGGGTCAATAAGATGTTTGGCATCTAACACCACTTCTGGCAATGCTTGGAGCAGGACCTGCCCAAAGCCACAAGCCCTGTGGCTCTGTGGTCTCCCTTAGCACCGCTGTTTCCCAACATGGTCCGGAAACAGCAAAACCAGTAATGGGGGAGCAAAAGAAGTATACAAGATGTGCGTTAAAATTTTGGGGAGGGGAGTTCAACCACTACTATGTGAGTGATGAGGAGAAACAAAGATTATGTTAATTCCTCTCCTTCTAAAACGAGTACAAAGTGGTCCTGCCGCTGCAGGGCCGGCCCGGCCCGAAGGGACCCCGTGGAGGGAACCGCGACCGCAGCTGGATGGGACGGACACGGCTGTGCCTCTCCCCGGTGCCATCCACTCATCTGAGGCCGCAAGTGGCTGCAAACAGCAGAGGAAAACACCTGGATGGAAAAATCTGGGAAAACGGCTGGATCCGCCCGGAAAGCCGGAAAGAGCGCGTCGTTCGGCTCTCGGGGACAACCCGACTGAACGTGCCCGGGCACCAAAGCGCCGCTCGGCTGCCCCTGCCCGAGCGCAGCCCCGCAGCTCGAGCGCTGAGGGCGGGGGTCGGGGGGCTGAGGGCGGGGCGCGGCCCCACCTGGGCAGCGGGCCCGCCCCGCCGTGCGGGCCCGGCCGCCTCCCGCCCCTCCCCTGCTGCCTTCGCCGCGCCGTCAGGTGCCGGGGCGGGCACTGCGCCTGTGCGGCGGCCGCGGGCACAGCCAGCCCAGCCGGCCCCGGCGGGACGCGGCGGCACCGGCGGGGAAGATGGCGGAGCCGGGGGCTGCGCGCAGCCACCCGCGGGCCACAGGTAAGGGATGGCGCCGCGGCCCCGCGAGGTGTCGGGGGACGGCGGCTCCCTCGCCCGCAGCCCGCGGCTTCCCCCGGCGCCGTCCCGTCCCGTCCCTCGCCGCCCGGGGCCGGCGCTGCCCGAGTCCCGGGGAGAGGGCAGGCGGGGGTCGCTCCCTGGCAGGTGCCGCCGGCTCCGGCCGCCATCTCGGAGGGATGGGGCGGCCGCTCCCGGCGGGAGCCGCGGCCGTGCCGGCGCCCGGCGGCCGCTCCCGAGGGGACGCGGAGCGGGTCCCGCCCGCGACTCCCGGTGAACCCCGTCCTTGCCCATTGTGGTGCGGGAGGTGTTTGCCATGAGGTGGCTTTTGTGCCGCCGCGATTTCCCCGGCCGCCGGCGGTGCTGCCGGGGCGGGCGGGCGGCAGCGCGGCTGTGCCCCGAAGTGCAGAGCGGGGAGGCAGCAATTTGTAAACCTCCTTCTCTCGGCGGTGCCTGGGCCTGCCTGTGCCGGTGCTGCCCAGCCCGGGCAGCAAACTGGTTGAGCGGGTATCGGGCGTGAACACCGCACGCAGAGCCCTTATATAGGCGCGGCTCCTGGTTAAGGTCCCTCCTCGCTGTTCAGCGAATATAACTTTTAATTTCCGAGGGTGAAAAGGGTGTTCCAGATGTGGTGGAGGTTGCTGTGCTGTATGTGCGGAGCAGCACCTGGCATGGGATCAATTCCCCCAGCACCATGAGATGCTGGGGCCAAGGCTGGTGGTCGTGACCTTGACTCCTGGCTTCACATGTAGGTGTTAGGGTGGGTCTGGCTGCTCCTTCTTCACATGACCTCCCCTGGGCTCGAGTATGAGATGAGTGGTGATTAAACTGTTATGCAGGTGCTCATTACACTTTTACCGTAATTATCTGGTATGGAGCCTTTGCTTTGTGGATGGTAAACCATCTAAACCTGGTGCGTAAGAGGGAATTAATTTCTCCGTTTGTCATAAGCCACTATAGTGACTAAAAGTAGCTTTACAATTGCTTTGGGAGATAAAGAAGGATTACTCTCCCAAATTTATGGAGTGGGAATCTGAGACTGACATCTTTGGGATGACACAGTGTGAGGAGCCAAGGAAGGAGCTGAGAACACCTCTGTTAGCTGTTCCTCAGCCTTCTCCACATGCTCAGCAGTTGCAGCTTTTGCTGTAAGGCTGTTGCCGTTGAGCAGTCAGGCACTTCTAAGGCTTGGGTCTCCATTTTTTAGAATTTCACATGGAAGATGGGAGGAAATTAATGCTCAGAATTCATATTTGTGAGGATTTTTTTTCACCTCTTTTATAAAGCATAAGGAATTCTTCCCAATATTCACTTGCACTCTTCCCAGACATTTTTCTTTTTGTGTGTTTTAGTTTATACATTCTAACCTCGGAGTCAAATGTTGCAAAAAATCTTCACTCCTTATATTGACTAGTACATAATCTATTTTTCACCCTGTATGAGATTGAGAATCCATAGAAAAGGTGGCATGTACTATAATTAAAGATGATATCAAATGGGTCAGGTGTTGTAGGTACAGACAGATGTAATTACTTGTGGTCAAGCATTGGCATTTGAGCACTAATGCCCAAGGAAGGCAGTATAGAGTGGTCTTGGCCAAATTTGTTATTTGAATTGTCTGCTAGAAGATAATACATGATGTGGTGTAAAAGATTGTGTATGTGTGGTGTATATTACACACAGCAGTATGGATGGGATTTGGATCTCCTGCGGCAGAGAATGAGGCTGTTTTTTGTGGGATTTGCCTATTTTGTAACAAGCACAACAGCTACTGAAGTGAATCATTAACGTGGATGTGGAAATGATGCTCTCTTAGTTCATGTTTGTATGTATGTCTTGATCCTGGAGTCCTCGTCTTGGACATAGGGATAGGAGGAATCTTACCTCTCTGTTCCAGAGTAAAATGCTCCTTCCCCACAGTGTTGTCCCCCAAAAAGGTGCTGCCCCAACAACAGGCAGTAGCTACATGACTGTAGCCACCATTCCCCTTCCCAAACTTTGTAGTTCTCTGGCAGCATCTGAGTCTTTGAATTCTTCCAGTGCCAGGGGAATTGCTGGGATGGCAGTGCAAGCGAGGCACTTCAGATTGTCTGCCCAGACCGAGCTGTAACAAACAAGCTTGCAGCAAGGGAATTTTTTTTTTTTGCATCTCTTGACTACTAGGGGAGAGAATATTGTTAAATTGTTTATAATTCTGCAAAATTCTGTGGCACAAGAAAATAATATTCACAGAGCTCAGTTATATCCTTTTGCCAAAAATCAAAGGCATGAGGCAAACAATAGCCTGAGAAGACACCATAGGAATCTTTTTTGTTAGGAAGAGTGTTAGGTGACCAAAATGTAGGCATTATTGCTGCTGCTGTCTGTAGTAAAGGTAATGACTAAGGAGCATTTGAAGGACAAGTGGCTCAGTATTGAATCTCTTGGCTTCCTTTTTACTGCCGGTGAGATTTGCTTAATCTGTGTGCTAGGAGGTTGAAATGCTGGACACTTTGATTTTCAGAGTAAAATGTTTGTTGGTTGTTGGGGTTTTTTTCCTTATAGAAAACATGACCATGCCTGAAAGAATTTAAGAGAAAAAATGATGTGTTGTGCCATCTTAGACTGTAATCACAAAACAAGTTTGTGTGAAAGGAATTAATGTGTGGATTCCTTTAAAAATACTGTGTGGGTTTTTCTTCTTGATCTCCTTTCTTTTCCAAATGATTTCTTAAAGGCCAAAATGATTTAAACAATGTATACTTACACTCTTCTTTTTGTACTGTACTGTTTTTTCTCATATATGGACATTCAAGGTTGTTTATCCCCAGGGTTAATTCATGTGCTGCTTTTCATGTGATGTTACCATTTGCAAGTACTGGCTTTAGTTCAGGGCAGTTTAACACACTACATCCTCTCAAGGTTACTGTTTCAGTATTTAAAGTATTGTAACATTGGCTTCGTCCTTAAAATGGAAAAAGTCAAACCACTTTCCAATATAGTTCATTAAACTGCAGTGAAGAAAAATGTCTTGCCTTTGAATTCCAGGACTGTAAAAGTAAAAGGAAGGTGTATCACTTGAAATGCACGTGTTAGGAAAGTGAAGCATCTGAAGACTTTACTGTTTATAGGACAGTGTCACATACTGCAATTTCTTTTGGTGGCTGGTGTATTCATAGCAGTGGAAAGGCATCAGGAATGCTTTTTTTAGCATTAGGTAATTAGTTCTAGATGTGCTAATTGAAGAAGCATGTACATATTTAATGTAAATGAAACTAAATATCCTGTGTGATGATACTGTATGAAGATATATGTAGTAAGGCTTTTTTAAATCTCATGAATAAATAAAATACAATTATAACACTCTTGGGTATCAGTCATTGTGACCAAAACTGACAGGAGAAATTCTTTAAAAATCTTACATCTGTCATTCACTTACAAATGCTTTCTAAGGCTACAGAATAGAGCAAGGCTTTAAATTCTGTTCAATTCTGGACTATTCAGGTGATTGGAAAAAAAAATCTTTTTTCCTTCTTGTGTGCTTCACCTTTGCAAGAAGGTCCCACTGTCAGGATTATTGAGTAGCTTGTTTGGCTCTTTTTTAGTTATCTTGACCACTCCTCATGAAATCAGGTTTTTGCATCAGCTCTCTGATAGGACATTGCAGCTTCCAGCCCTTTGTTTATGACTTGATCAAGCTGTTGAGCAGATCCTCAAAGCAGTAATCCTCAGTTTAGATTCTACATCAATTTATATCATGATTTTTTGTTTTAGAGATATGGTTTTATGGAGTCTTTAAAAATAACTACTGTACAGGTTGGAGAGAAACGAAGCTGATCAGGAAGCTAATACAAATTTTAGGAATGCTAACTGCATTTAGTTTCACAAGTAACTAAATTACACACTCAGATTTAACTTTCTTGTGGACATGTACTGGTTGAGAGGGAAAATCTGGATAATATGCTTAAATAGTGGAAAGGAGCACTAATGCTCAGCCAAGGTTATTGGAGTAATCAAAAGCAAAGTTCAGTACTGTAACAGGGTTTATTTTAATCTGCCTGTCTTAGGTCATTTTACATAATTTCTGAGTTATTTTGCTGTAATTGACTCGTGTTTGGTACTTTCATTACAACTTGATATATCACTGGTGTGTTTTCCATGCCTGGAATTAGTGCATGTAGGACCATGGTGTGCATCAGTTTTCCCAATGTAGTTGTGTTCAAGCAACTTACCCAGTGAAAAATATGACTTGAAATCTTGGGTAGTCACATTACCCTGGACTGACTTGAGATAGGATATTTAGAAATACCTTTCACTGTGTCTTATCTCCACAATGATTAATGATGATGATGTGTTGCTGTGTAAAGATAAGAGATAAGTGGGTTTCACAAAGTGGAAATCTATCTAACCATTAAAATGGGGAAAAACCCTCTTCAAGATTATTATGTTGCTTAAAAGAATGTAATGCATGTGACAGACTTTCATTCAAATAATACACTATTGTTTTTCTTTGTTTTTGTCATGAAGCTGTCAAGATCCTAAAACCCTTGCATTCTCTGTGGGTCTGAATGTTGTAAGAATCTTAGTAAAGTACTTCTTGTTGTAGTTAAATAGTAATCCAGACATTTCAGAAGTGATTCTGGCTTTGAATTGTCCTCTGTGTATGTACATCCATAATGTATGTACGTTTCAGGCTTTTGCAGTTGTAATGAACTAATATATTCAAGTGCTTGTTGGTCACATTCTTAGTTTTCTTAATTTTCTTCTTGTAACTCTTAAATGCATTATCTATCCACAGTAGTTACACTTTCCCATAATTATTTAATATCTATGCCCTCTGTGATCTGAAGTTTTGTGAAGTATCCTGCTTCTTTTCATTTAATGTATTATTTGTGTGCATGTCATCTTTGTTTGCTAAATGCCAGATCAAACCTTTGTGCCCTAAATTCTGGGATGTCATTTTCACTTTTGTGCTTGAATATCTGAAGATTTTTGCTACTTCTTTCATGTGTTTGTGTCTGCTTTCCTTTGATCGAGAGGGAGCTGATTATTCTTGTAGTATTGAGGTGCTGCAGACAAATGTCTACTTTGCTGAGGTTGATAAATCATTTCTGTGATCTTTGCATAAACTTCAGTTACACGGAAGGTGTTTGGTTTTTTAGCAGCTTTTCAGTGAGAAAGTCCAAAGCGTGAATAGAAGGTCCGAAGTGATGGATAGAAGAGGTATTCCTGGTGTTGTGCAGGGTTTGCATAGTTGTTTGGTGGTAGCTCTTTGCTTAGGCATGAGCTTGCTTTAAACTGTTTTTCTCTGTGTGCCAAAGTTTGTTTGTTCACTGTATTTTCACCTTACTTTTCTTGGCATAAAGATGCCAGTAGCAAACTTCTTGTGTAACTTTTGTTAAATTCATACCTTTACAATGTGCAAAATGCAACTTTTTGTGTTCCAGTGTTACACATATGTGCTTTTTGATTGGACCAGTTGGAAAAACAATGTTGAACTCAATTTCTTCTAATTATTTAATGGATTGTATATGATTGTTTCCTGTGCATCATACAATATTTAACTTTCCGAGTTATGTTTTTCCTTACAAGAGTAAATACAAATTTGATGCAGTGTTGGACATTCAAATCCTTTTTTTTCTAGTTTGTGAAAAATCTGAAAACTCTCATTTTTCTGTGTTTTGAGTACAGAAATAAAAGAAATTTTCCAAGCTTTCAAAGTCAGTGCCTTCAGTAGTAATTACATGTGTTGTTTTGTAATCCTGTGTGCTTGCATTTGCCTTCCAAGAGGACCAGTCCATGGAATATGTATTAACTTGGTGTGATATGATGAGCATTTTAGTCTGGGGTGTCTTGTGCATTGTTACTTTGTGCCAGAGCCGGTTGCCTTGTTGGCTTTGTGCATGGTAATACATCTGCTTGCAAAAAAAGGAAAATAGATTTTATGCCCCATAACCTTACCACTATCACAGGTGTGTTGTGCATTCAACCAGTTTAGAAGAAATTACATGAAGCTTCATAAATCTAGTTTTCTCTAATTTCTCTTAGATACTTCTTTTTCCTAGCAGTGATTCCAGTAAAACAAATGAGTGAGAATTTATCACTTCTACCTGAGATTTTGATATGATGGGAAATGATTGTGTTGGATAAAAATACACGATACCATCAATTTGTGGATGCCACTGTAAAAGCCTCTCAAAAAATCTTCAAGAACATAGTAGTAATATTACTACAGTTAGTACCGTTTTGTTTGTTTTGATGCCAGATGCTGGAGGATGGATTGTGGTTTTGGTTCACTTAGGAAGGTCTGCAAGTATGCCTTGCCCAGTTTCATCCATACAAATTATCAAATTACTTGTCTTATGCCAAGCAGAAGCCATCAAGGCTCTGCTTTATTTCAGAAAAATGCATATTTAAATATTTATAGTTTGAAATTAATTTTACTCGTGGGTGTGGAATACTGAAATTCTTCATGTGGCTGGGATCAAAAGAGAAAGATACAAACTTTCCAAAGGTGCTGTGGCATGCCTGGGTTTGTAACCACAGCCGGAGTGCTGAAGGGCTCGGGGCAGAACTCTGCTGCCTTCTCATTTAAGCAACAGCTCAAGTGAGAGCTGGAAGAATACTCCAGTTTGAATAAACTAGCCTTGATTGTTGAGTTGGAATAAACTTTCAATATCTAATTATACTGGGAGTAAAATTAACTTAATTTTGAAAAAACTCCAGTCATGTGAAACAAAAATATTTTTTTAAGCTTGTAAGTTTGCTGCATGACAATTCACCCAAGAAAGGCCTTTCCTTTTGTCTCAGAAGGGAGAACAGGACAATATTGCAGTGTTTACCCACACATCATTAACTGTGATTTTTACGTGTTTTAGTTTTAAGTTAAGGGATTTAGTTTTCCTTCCCTTGGGAGGGTAGTGTCAACACATGGGAAGTGCTTTCCTTTTCCTTTTGCTGGTGACTTGCTCTATCTTGCCAGTTTTCATTCCCTTGTTTGTGTTGAATGTGGCATCTGTGTGTGTGTGCAGACACGCTCTGTGTCAGGGGAAAGAGACCTCAGGGAGAGGGCTGGAATGTGCTGTTGGGCCTCTTAAAATGTTGATAAACAGTAGGCAAATTGTGGCTTCTGAGATAAATGGTGGATAAGCTAGCTCTCCTTTCCCTCTCCTGAAGGGAAGGGAGAGAGCAGGGCTTTACTTTCATGCTAGTTTCTTGACTTTTGATACCATGCATCAGCCACAGGGCATATTTTTCCCATATGCTTAATGGTCTATTAATAGATGTAAGTATTTCCATTATGTTTCCTGGGTGTAGTGGCGCTAAGTGCTGTGGTTACAAGTAAACATGGCACTTTTCAATAGTCAGAGGAAGTGGTTTTAATGGTGCAGTGAAACAAGGGGGTGACCTTCCGTTGGCACAAATGAGTTTTTGATGAGGTTCTGGATGTGGATGTTGCAGGGTTGTGGGCCAGGATGTGTTTCGTGGCTTGTTGAGGCCAGGTTATGGCACTGAATGAAAATGTTTGAGTGCTGCATAGGGAAGAAATTGTTTAGAGAAGTATTATGGAGAAAGGTTGCGTTTTTATGGCATTATCAAGTAACACAACTGAAAGAAAATTTGAAACAGAAATAACTGCACAGATTGAAGCATTTACAGATAATGGAAATAGCTTGATTTTCGTAATAATTTTTATATTCTACAGGCAGTTTTGCGTCTCTTTCATGCCTTGCAGTATGTTTTCCCTGTTTTGGAGTGGGGTTTATTTTTGTGGTTTTTTTTTTTTGCCTCTGAGGTTTTTGTAATCTCTGTTCTCATAACAGTCGCTGCCTTTATGCAGTCTTCCTTTAAGTCTCATACAGCCAAAGGATGTCATAAAAAGAGTAAGTAGCCTATCTTTGAATTTTAATATATTTAATCTCTGATGAAGTTGTCCAAATCATGTGCAAATGGAACTGAAAGTCATGTTACACAGTACAAGCACATCCACTTTCAGATCCAATTTTTGTCATGACTGGTCTGTTTGAAGTGCTGAAGATGAACTGAATACTATAAGGGAAGTCTTCCTGTAACCTTGTAGTGAGTGCTCCCTAAAGCACAGTGACAAGCTTGCAGGCCATGTAGAAACTGAAAAGGTGTTTAAAATAGCACAGTGATGCTCCTGGAAGATCACTAAATTCTCTGTTGATGAAAACCCCTGCCCTGCATAGAGCTTCTGGTGCCTACTTGCTGATAATGGTGCATCTGTGCTATTGATAAAATGAGATCCTACTAGGATAGCTCTTAAGATTTTAAAAGTTGGGTTTCTATTTTTCTCTGTACTGGTGTTTTCTTCCTTCCCTATTGTCATCCATGCAATCCTGCCTACCAGGTCATAAGGGTGGCCACCTCAGTGAGAGGAACAGTGTCTCTGTCACTGCTGTCCTCACTGGTGCCTACAGAAAGGCATTAAGGGTGGTGTGCAAGATCACAGCAAGCATCCAGTATGCTTCCTCAAATTATGGTTACAGGACTTAGAGATGTATCCAGAAGATACATCTTGAGTATAGCTCTGTATGAGCATATTCCCATGCTCTAGTCAGCTTCTTGCTCCAATTTCATAATTACACTCAA
This sequence comes from Cyanoderma ruficeps, assembly GCA_008694505.1. Classification (NCBI taxonomy): domain Eukaryota; kingdom Metazoa; phylum Chordata; class Aves; order Passeriformes; family Timaliidae; genus Cyanoderma; species Cyanoderma ruficeps. Next base: position 36,704,040 of record VZDJ01007754.1, on the reverse strand, counting down.
TAGACTAATTCTGGCCCAGCAGAGCTCACTCCACTCCCAGCCTAGGGAGTGGAGGGAAAGTGTAATGGAGGAGACTGGGCCCATCTGATGGGCTCCAGCAGGAACTGACCTCTCCCCAGCCCACCTGCCTCCTGCAGTGGGACCCCAGAGGGCTGAAGTAGCTCTGAAATTATTCTTGTGGCAGCTGCAGGGGAGGCAAAGAGACCATGAATAGGAAAAAGTTGGAAGGGAAAAGAAAATGCATTCCATGCTATTTAACCTCTGCTTCAGGCATTACTGTTCAGAAATAGAGAATCACCATATCAAAGGCTCTTTGAAAATCAAAGGTAACAAAAACAAATAGGGTGAGGAATGTTTTCCTAGTCTTCACAGCAGCTCTTGGTTAACATGTTATAGTGTGATATACTTCCTTAAGTTACAGACTTGGAGAAGTAGAGGGGCAAAAGTCCTCAAGATGGTTTGCTGATGGCTATTTTGCACTGAAATGAATCCAGATATCTCCTGGTGATGCATGCATCTTGAGAAATTCTGGTCAAAACTTCCATGGTATAAAGTAGTACTTTGAAGATGTAATTTTCCTATTCTGACCTTCATCCCCAGTGGCTGAGAACTGTTGGATCTGATTCTGAGGAGCAGTGTTTGAAGCTGATTATATTATGCAGTCCATCATAAATTTGTACAATTGAAAAGCCCCAAGAAAGAAAATTCTTAAAGGAATATGGAAAATTGCTCAGCAGCTTAAAGCTAGCTTTAATTCCAACATTTTAGATTTGAAAGGATTCAGCCACCTCTGTTTCCAGCTGTGTAATCTAGTCCATTACTTTGTACCTTGCCAGAGGAAACCAAATTTGTTCTTGGGTGTCATTTGGTAAAAAAAATCAGTGAAGTTTCACCATTGTCCAACAGGTGCCAAGTGCTGTTATTGGGGAACAGTGAAATAAATAAATATACATATCTATTTGTAGGTAGAGCTAGAGTGACATTCTTTGAGTATACAGTTTGGGGTCTTGGAATTTCCTTTGTTTTAGTTTACACAAACTGGTGAGAACTGATAGTGTCAGGTTTGTAGAGATAGATATTTTCATTGTGCATCATCGAGCACTGCTTTAAGAAGGTGGTACACGATTTGGCTTCTGGTTCTGGATTTAATGAAGCATGTTACACTGAAGAAATCTGCCCCTGGGTCTTCAAATGTTTCATCGGGCACAAGAATCTCTATCTTCTGCAAGCCAACTGTCTCCTTTTAATTCGGAAATGTTTAATGCATGAATTAAAATGTACTAAAAGCAAAGACAAAAATATTTATTTCTTGCCATTTAGATGGTCCTCTTGCCTATGCACAGAAGCAATACCAAAATGTTTACTTGCTTTTTTGGGAGAACTTAATTTCAAACTCATTTGTATTCTCAGGAAGTTTGGATGCTGATCTACTAAAAAAAAATGGGATTTTTTTGTTTGTTTATTTTGTTTTTTGTTTATAGCACTAATCCTCATTTTGGTAGAGAAGGTGGGTATAGTTGGCTGTTTGTGATGATACACCTGTAATTTTCTTTGTCCCATTGCTTGTTGGCCCAGATGAATCCATTCTTTCTTCTACTGTCAGCTGAGGCTTAGAGCAGCCTTCCTGTGTGTGTGTAGACCTGCACTTCCTTCTGCCCAGCTTTCTTCATACATGCACAGGATAGGATGTGGTTTTTGCTGCATCTGACTTCTCCTGTCCTCGTCCAAAATGTTTACTGGTTTCTGTTTCTTCAGCCAACTCAACCTACTCATCCATTACCTCTTTTCCCTTCCTTTGGGTAGGCAGGTTTTTCAAGCCCTGACTCTGTGTCTTTTGATTTGTATCTACATGTGGAACAAAATTCTGGAAGAGTGTAGGATTCCCGTGGCTTTCAGCCTGAGTGTTTGGTGATATGGGGCTCCATGTTCAGCAGAGCTACTTTCTGTGGCCACTATCAAACAAAAGCCTTTCCTTGTATAGGCGTGTCCTGAACTTTGCTCTGCCTGCAGTTAGTCTGTGTCTAATCAGCCCTGGCAAGGGGCTCTGCAGTCAGCTGCCTTTGCTGAGAATCCTGCTGTGAACGGATCTTTCCAGTGAGACAGGGTTTGAGGACAGGTAACCTCCCCTCATTAGACCAACCAGTTACATTCCAAACAAGCAAGGTTCCTTGCCCACTGGTCTGAAGAAGGAGCAGCTTGGCTCATGATTCGTGGAAGTGGAGAGGAGAAAAGAATAGGACAAGTGGATGCATAAGCACTGAGGTTCGTGAGGCAGCAGCTGGTTCCTGCTCTTACAGACACACAGGATGTTGTGGCCCAGCCTTTAATAGTGGGACACAGCACCTGTGATCCTTTACTGTGCTGTAGCTGTGCTGCAAGGTGGCAACCACTGCTCAGGGTAGTTGTGGTCAACTCGGTTCAGGTTCTAGAGAAGCACTAGACAAGAGGGTGAGAATAAAAGTTCAGATGTTTCATTTACTTTGGAAAGTATTCTAGTGTGGTTCCTGGCTTTGCAGGGTGAATATTTACTGTTATGTTTCAAGAACTGACTCGGTGAAGTTAACACACATGTCGTGGGGTTTAGAACAAAGTGTAGGTGGGTTTTGGTTTTTCTGTGCTTATATCCAAAACTACTTTCACCTAATGAAGCATCCCTGGTGAGTCATTTTAATAACTAGAGTTATAACGGTGGTATTCCAGATTAGGAAATGAAAACAAAACCGGTATTAAAAAAAAACAACACACCAACAAAAAACCCCAAGCCAAACAAAAATCCCTTTTTGACATATCTTTCATGTCAGTATATTTTGGGTGTGTACTTCATGATCTTTAAAAGTTACTAAACCAAGAGAGAACTGCTGATGTGTATCATCATTACACACAGTTTTCAGATTCTTTGTAAATGCTGGAGATAACAATCTTTTGTATGCACTCTTGCAATGATTGCTAAATATTAATCAATTTCTAAGTCTGGTCAGTGCATTTAAGTAGACAGGTAAGGCTCTTTTTGCATATACTGCTGTTAATTTGTTCCTAGGTTTTTCACCTAGGTTTGCACTGTATAGTAAAGATAAATGGCACTACTGGTTAGCTTGCATGGAAAAATATGATGCAGTCTCCACTTTCTTTGTTTGAGACCTTCCTTTGTCAAGGACAAATGTCAGATGCAAGCTTGCTGGAAGAAGTAAAATTGTCAGCCGTAACACTTAGCAAGGTTGGATTTTTTTGTTCTTGATATGGTGGGATTTATGGCACCAGGCTGTGGGCACATCTGGAGCTAAATGAGCAGGCAAGTGTGTTGCTGTCACTCTGTTTTCAGGGACTCTGTTGTTAGAGGCTTCTGCCATTTCTTTAGTAGAAAGGAGTTTAATAGTGTCAAATGTATTGTATCACTAAAGCAGTGGCAGCTTTACTGTTTTTCTCTACGATTTTTCTGGAGGATGCCAGAGTTAGAAGACAGTAAAGAGATCCTGCTGCCACCTAGAGCATTGGTAATTACCAGATCTGTTCTGAGCACATACATGCTGTCTTTGAGTGTTTCAGGATTTAAGTTACTAAGAGAATTAGGGATATGCAGTAGTTATCTGGAAAAACACCTTTTCTCTTATTCACAGAGCTGTGGTTCTCATTGGGAGCCATAACTGGAACCCACTGTCAGTGCCTTGCATGCCCAAGGGCAGATTTTTTTCAGCAAATTTGAGGGGAAGGGAATTTATGAGGCCAAGTACAACTGCTTAGTTTCAGCTATAAGAGCTTTCAATGTAATTATAAAAATGTTCTTGTTATTTAGCTTTGTTTTATTTGACTTGACAAAAAGTTCAGTGCAATATAAATAAGGGAGGGGAATAAGGTAATGTTTTGAGTGTTATATAAAATATCATTAAGATTTTTGCCTTTGAAAATAACATGTATTTTAAACTCCTATACAGATTGCCTGCTAAGTATAGAGAACTATCAGTTCTTAACACTTTGCTTGTAGCATGAGGGTGTTTGCTTTTTAAAATGGCTGGCAGAACAAATTGCAGACTGGAGGAGTGAGGTTTTTTTTTTGTGTACAGCACAGATGTGTAGGAGATGGAAAGTTAAATTTTGGAACAGAAAACTATTGGGAAAGGTGGAGATTTCCCTTAGTATTTTCATACTTGTCTTTTAAAATATAGTAAGATGAAAGGTGCTGTAGTTTCATTTGACTGACAGGATGACAGTAGTAGTCAAATGTGTTTTGGGAGAGGAGTTTAACCTGTCCTCATACTTGTGTGTAGAGGCAGGGGATGGACTACAGAGCAGTCTGTGTTGGCAAGGATAGTCTGAACAGCCCACTTTATTTTAGGAAGAGTTGGAAGGAATAGGTATGAAATTACATTTTTTTGAGAAGGAACGTAAAGCTGAAGATAGCTGAATGCTTAGAGAAGGTGATAAGGGAAGAAACTGTAACCTCAACAAAGGCAAATCTTGCAGTTGATTTCAGGAAGGTGGGGAGGTGTGAGGTCTCTGCAGTTCAAAGCTCAGACTCTGAGCATCCACATCTTGTGGATGGACCTTGTGTTGGTGTATAAACAGCTGCAAGGTAGCATGGGTTTAACCTCAACTTATTGCAGTGATGGAAACCTTCCAGTTTCAAAAACCTGGATTTCAAATATATCTTGAAAACTTTAGTAATCTGATTTTTATGCCTTTGTTAACGTTACTGTAGCCTAAGTCTTAAAGCATGACTGACATGAACCATAAATAATTGAGGTAGCATGCCCAGGATTGACAGCTCTGATGTCAGTAGTAAGGAAAGAATGCAGTTTTTCTTTCATTTTTTCTGTAGAAGCTTCTAGGTTCTTCTGAAAACAAACAAGGTCTCTACTTCAGGTGGGTGAGTTCTGGCAAGTTATCCAGTGATTTCTCTGTGCAGATGCCTGTTCTCTGAAGAACATTGTCAGTGAGGGGAAAATGGTAGGAAACTCACCCTGATGTCTTGTGTGGGAACAACAGAAAAGGGTATTATTTGGTGCTGTTTACACCTAATATGCCACTTTGGTAGCTGATGCAACCAAGATGTGGCTGTGGTTATGTGTATGTTATCAATAATGAGCGATTGGTATTGTTTTCCTTAATCTTTCTTATGATGCATTGATTTTTTTTCTCCAATATTGAGTATCTACTGTAAAAAATCTTTATTAGTTGAAGTCACTAACTCATGGCATTTGTTCTGATGTTTCTCTTTTTACTTAGTTTACTGAGGTTTGAGTTTTGCAAGGAAGAGATGTTTGCTAATCAGTGACTGTGACTTGATCTCCTAGAAGGGCATAGAGCTCTCCAATCACTTGAATTTAAAAAAGAAAAAAAAAGGTGTGGGGGAGGGAGAGGAGACGAGACATTGGAAAGTGGACGGGTATGGTTTTTTTTAGAGGTGCTGACTTAAAAGCAAGAATGAAGCTCATAATTTTAGTGTTGAAGCTCTGAAAAACTATGGAGAATATATAATAAGACACTTAAGCTAAATTTGAGCAAACCCATGCTTAATAAAGAATGACATACATTAATTAAACAATGAACAGGGTCCATATACATTCTTATTCCATGAAGAAGTGTCATTATTAGAGAATAACTCATTGATTTTCATCATAGTCCTGTTGTATATTTATTTATAAATGTAAAAACGTAAGGGTTTTGCGTATTGATTTTTTTCTTTGCTTTAGTCAAATCTCTGCTTTTATGACAGGGTCTTTTGAAAGGAGCATCCTGCTTCTGTTAGATGATCCTGGAAAAGAAAATCAATATATGAGGTCTATCTACTAGATCATCTACTAGATGCATTGATTTAGTAATCTTTAATCCTGCATGTAAACAGAAAGAAAAATGCTGTTCAGGAAGACTATTTTTTTTTTTACTGTTTGTTATTTTTCATCTTCTGGTAACAGGTTTAACTTCTGCAGTTTTTATGTACCTATATATATGTACACATAAGAGTTCTTCTGAAGTGTCCTGTATTTATTTGTACTTGGAATTCTTTTACACAGTCACAGGAAAGAAACTGGTGTGCATCACTTTGGTTCAGTGGAATTTATTGTCATGATGGGAAAAAGAATAATGGGATTGAGATTAAATAAAGGTCGAGAATTTTATGTTGGCATTACTGCACTGTTGTTGTTTCCTCGTGACCTTTTGCAAGCATCACTCTTGCTGTGCTTTCATTAAACTGTAAAAACTCTGAACTCTCTTCGGGTTTGTTTCTTATCTCTGAGGTTAACAGGGCATGAGTGCTGTCTATTTCGTGCTGCTCTGAGCATTCATCTTGAGCAAGTGCTGAACCTGGATGTGTATATTGGAAAGCTGGTACTATTACTGTGTTAATTTGTTGAAACTCTGCTAAACAGTACCCGCGAATAAACATTTACACAGGTTTGTTACAGGTGAAGAAGGTACTGTGAAGTGTGGGTTTGTCAGTGTTACATCAGGAACTGGGTTCACATCATGTGTTATAGGCATTCTGCTTAAATGTTTTAGTTCTGATGAAATCAGTTTTGAGGTAGTTCTATCTCTTTAGCAGTCCAAGGAGGTAATTATGACATTAAATACCTAGTATTTCAGTTCCTTTGCTAAGATTCTTTAGCTGGTTTCTTCCATTCTTCTCAGTCCTGCTATTCTGTCCCTTCATTCCCTTGAGGTCTGTTCCTTTGACAGTGTAGAAGTGCTGCCTTCATTCAGGAACCCAAAGGCTGATGGTGCTGTGTAGAGTAATATGTAATGGAATTGAAAAATAAGAGCTTTAGATAGTCTAATTGTTAGAAACCCCAATTTTATAGCTCTTTTAGAAGCCTTTGATCCTTAGCTGAAAACTCATCATTAAATGTCCCTTCCCTGGAGGGATCTATGTTCAGCTGCTTAATGTTCTTCATTTGTCATCAATAAAAATGTAGACTTTTGAGATTCCACCCCCCAAAAAAGAAAAGTTTAAATAAAAACTTCCTCCTTTGCTGTTACGTGTGCAGTGTCATTTTTCAGCTGTTAATAAGCAGACAAATGAAGACAGTTGATATTTTGAAAATACCTGTAGAAAATGCTGCCATTCCCTGTATGTGCCCTGATGCCTGACTGGCAGGGAGAGTGCACAAATTACATTACTGTGCACAATTAGGTTCTCTGCAGGAATTCGTCTGACATCTGTCTACCCTGGTTGTCTTGGGCTCCTTTTGAGTAGAGTGGAATAGGCACTTGTTAATTCCTCCCTCAGGAAGAGGTGACAGTTCTGAGAAGTTCCCCAGCTCTCTGTAAAGTGAGTGAGAGGGAAGCTGAGAGCTGCTGGCTCTCTCTCAGAGGTGAGCATCTGTTTACTGGGCCAGCTGAAGTTAGGCTGAATCTCACCCTTCCTTGTACACTGGAGCTGCTGTACCTGTCCTAATGTACTGCGCGGTAAATGAGGAGACAATTTGTGGCTGCCATCCACTTCATGATATGCTGACAGCTGTCGCAGCTGCTTTACTCTGCACTGCTCAGGCTTTGAGGATGCTCAAGAGGCACAGCAGGGCCTGTTATGGCCCCTGTGCACTGTTGAAGCTGCTGCCTGCAGCCCAGAGGCAGGAAGGTGGGTGCTGTTTACAAGTCAGGTTTACCATTTTTCTTGCAAAGGTTAAGTGCCAGTCTGCTGTCACATTTTCCCCTCTGTAGCGGTGTGTTGCTACTGGTTGGCAATTCATGGAGCCAGGACTCAGCCAGGGCCTTTCCAGAAACCTTTCATTGACTCACAAAGATGTAGTCAGTGGGACTTTTCCAGTGGCAGCAGTTTGTTCCAAGCTGCTGTCTACCTCAGTACACCTATGGCCTTCCCTAATGCGTGACTTGTAGTGCCCCATCTAGGCAAGGGAAAGCTGCTTGTGATCTGTGTGACTCGCATGATGGGCAGGATGTAGCCAGGATAACTAGGAAGCTGTTGGTTTGGTACCACTGAGTTGGTTGTTGGTAATCATTCAAACCACTTATCACTTCATTTAAGAAGGCAGGCAAATTTCATAGGATGTTCTTTTTCAATTATAGATGTGTTGATGTGTCATGAAGATATTTGTCATGCTCTTGCTTCTCTGGCCCTGAAAGCTTATTTTAATCATCAAAAGAATTACTGGTCCGTATATACTGTGTATCACTATAACCTTTGAGGTTACAGCACGTACCACTTGGGCAAACAGTGTTTGTGGTGTTTTAGCTTTTTGCAATATAGTAATTAAATAGAAATGTGGGATAGAGGTTATGAGAATTGCCAGTCCCTGTTTTAGAAAAGTCTGTGTAAGGTAAACCCATACATACATGGATTCCTGTGAAGCCTGTCATTCAGCAAAGCATTTGGGATGTGGTTTGAAAATATTTTTTAAAAAAACCCCAAATCATCAACCTTCAGGCTTTTTGAGTTTTGTTTTGATTATACAAATTGTTTATTCACGTAGGGTATTTTTATTGCTAAATTGAGGGTAGTCATGAGGACTAAGACTTAACATACTGTATTAATTCTGTTTATTGGACCATGATATTTGGTGCATGTTTTGTTTATTATGTGCTTCTTGGTGAATGTAAGATTACTTTCCAGATACAACTAGAAGGTCACAGACATAACAGGCTGTGTAGCCCCTTGCTTTGGAGATGAAGCCATTGCTCCAAAACCATTTTTGATGCTCCAAAACTCTGAATAAATGATACCTCTTTTTCTGCATGATTTGCTAAATACAGGTAGTATTTAATCTTTGACCAGCTTTCCTGCCAGAGCTGCCTTATATAATTTTTAATGCCTTATTACTATAACTATAATCACTGGGGGACAGGGACTGCCTTTTATCTTATGCTTCTAATGCACAGTGTATATCTGAGCCAAATATTAAAGACTTTGTGCATTTTTTTTCCTACAATAGAATTTTTTTTCTCTAAAGAAAAAACAAAATCTATCAAAATAGTGCTTTGTTGGAATCCTTAAAACATGGTTAAACAGCAGAATAAAGGACTATATTGAAATTAAAAGAATAAGGGGGAAATGTATCCAAATGAGACCATGGAAGGGAGCATAATCTCAGGAAGGCAGAATTTTAATATTACAAGACGAATATTTTTGAGGAGCAAACTGGCAAAGACATAAAAAGAACAGTGAACCTGTCACCCTTCCTACAGACCCTGGCAGACTTTGTGCTAGGTTGCTAAAGTGGTCCATGTGTGAACATTCAAGAAACATAAGGCTGTATCACTGAAGCTGAGTTACTTTAGTGTTGTGTGTGGAGGAGCTTAGGGGTGTTTCTTGTCCAAGTCTTTCTTAAAATGGAATCTACCTTAATCTATTGCTTAAATTATATTTGATACTGGAGGAAAATAGCCTTAATATAAAGGTTTAAAAACTCTAGAGAACTGAAGAAAGAAAAATGGAAATTTTCAAGTGTAAAACTGAGCAGCTAAAATATGATACACTGGGAAGAGCCTAGGAGGTTTCTGTAAGGGAATATATTTTGGTCTTCTCACAAGAGGTCAGTAAATAGGCAAGGTGCAGTGATGCAGAAGGAGGAGTATGCTTGGTTTTTCTAAAAGATATTTGTAGAAACCTTCATCAGATACTAAGCATCTTGAAAGCTCTTTACTGTCTGGTGATTTCAGGATTGATGTGAAAAAAAATGTGAACACTTAGATGGTGTTTCTGTTAAGATTTTAAGAATAGTTGTGTAAAGAGTAGGCACTAAAAACATTTGAGTACCAAGTGACTGAGCAGTAAACGGCAGATACATTTCAGTGTCCATTGGTACAGAGAGATGTCAGGAGTGATGCCTGTGGGAGACAATTTATAAACAGTGAGATATTTTGAATTACCCAGTAACATTGGGAAATGGTCCTGGAGGAGAGCCCGTTTCTGGGGGTGACAGCCTTCCCTGCAGAAAGTTCTTGAGCTTGTGAGGATGGGTTTGGCTGGGATCTTCTCAGATCCTGTGGCATCACAGCTAGTGAAGCTGCCTGTAGCTGTGAAAAGTCTTTTATTCTAAGTAGTATTAATGATCATTCAGAAGCTGGTTTTCTGTGGAGATTTTCTATGCAATACATGTGAGTGAAACTTTTTTTAAACCAATAATTAAGGGTTTGTGATAGAAGTATTCCCTAAATATGATATATGATTTATTTTTAGAGAGAAACTGTATTGATCATGTTAGAATTATTGATGTTAATTTTAAATGATTTTAAAAACTTGATCTCCTCTGCAGAATTTGGCATGTGTGAAAAGATTGCCTGTTATAAATGCCTTTAGCCATTGTTTGCACTGTGAAGGGTCAAATCTATTTGAAAGTTAACTTTCTGCTGTATACATGCAACAAGCCTGCCTCTTGTAAAATCTACAGGTCTACTCTGCATTTTCTCCTTTTTTTCTTGTACAGACTAAGCATCCCATTTCATAAATATGTAACCATGTAGACTTGCAGAGATTTTCAACTATCTGTTAAAGCTAGGAGTAATTTTGAGAATGAAAATTTAATTATATAGAGAGTATTGCCTTTTTTCCTTATTCAGTATTTTCTATTTTAATCAGATATAAATGTAATCCCCCATACCAAAATGAATTCTTTCTTATTGGTTTATTCAAAGGGACTCTTAAAGTTGTCCTTTAAAATCCCAGGGTGGTTTTAATCAACATTAAACAACTTTTTTTTTTCTCCACAAGCCAGACTGTTTGTTTGTTTGTTTGTTTTTTGAAGATGATGGTGTTATTATTATTAGTTTGTCTCAAAACATCTGCAGTAATGCTTTTTCTAGAACATAGATTGTCTGGTGCTGCTGAGCAGAAAAGCAGGTTGTTTGTCCTGTAGATAATCAGATGATCTTGTAATAGTGTAGTGGTATAGAGTCAAGTCAGAGTTCTTGGGTCCTGTTTTTTGCTTTAGAAGGCTATTTATTCTTACTGTGTTGACATTTTAAAGAAGGCAAATGGTGTTTCTGATGGAGTTCAAATATCATGGCTTTTACAATAAATGAGCCTTACTCTTAATGAAGTTCCAAGGGAAGTGGACCTAGTGTATGGAGCTTAACACCATCCAACATTTCCGTTTTCCATTCTTGATTTCCCACCCCTGCCATTCCCCCATCAGTTTTGCGCATATAAATTAGCATGCATGGCCTAATTATGCTTTTTCTCCCTCTGTCTCTCACCTTCAGGAATGCAATCACAGTCTTGCATTTGCTTATTTTTCATCCTTGTCAAAATGTCCACCTCTTTATCTCCTCTTTGTACTGTTATATATGTCCTAGAACTGGTCTCTGCAAAGAAAAGCAACCCAAGCATGTCATTTCCATGCTTGGCTCTGGTTTCAAGTTAAATCAAGAGCATTGCTTGGCTGTAGTGCAAATCTGCGTGCTCTCTTTAAATTTTGAAGTGTTTGATGAAGCAGTATCTTATTGAAATCTCATTCTTCCATGTCTGTTAATGGATATCTTGTTTTTCCTTCAAACAGCCTTGTAGAGTACAGAAGTTAAATTCTAATTCTTACAGCAGTTGGACAGGATTGGAGAACACTGTCTAAAATACTGGCATCCCTGATTGCATTTTTGCTTGTTTTGTGGATGCATGTTCAGTCAAGACAAGGAGAAAGGAGATCCATTCCCTGCTTTGCCATGTCCCAGATAACAGTGTTTTGCCTCTTCCTGGTGGTGTCTCCCATTTATCTCCCTATGCAGCCCTGGGACAGCCTTCTGCCTAGCCCTGCTTCCTTGAGCTTGGCTATTAGGCCTGTTTTGACTAACCTTAGCCTAAAGCTGTACGGTCTGCTCTAAGTTTGGCTCATTTCATGGTGATGCAGACTATTTCTTGTGCTTTTCTTTTTTGACCCACAGAAGAATTACTGTTAACAACGTGCAAAAGTACAGTGATATCAAAGAACACAAGTTTTGACCCTTGAAAAGGGGCACAGTGCTCTGAACTCCTCTAGCCTCTGGGATGTGCACATTAAGGGAATTTTCACTGGATTGCTCTAAAAGATTGACTGGCTTTGTAAAGTCTTCTGAACTAGGGCTTGAGTGACTGCAGAGAATACAAACTAGAAGAGCATGTAGTTAAATCCTCATAATACCTTAACTTTGTCTTCCCACATATACTATTTGCTTCTGTTTTTCTTTTGAAAAGCTTTTTTTGCCTCTGGAGGCTTTCAGAGTGGTGCCCTTTCTTCCCTAGGTTCCGTATGCCAAAATAGTTAGCTTGGTCTGGATTTTTTTTGTGTGCAGATGATGAAGGATGCTGCTGCTTTATTACATGCTCCTCAGTGTACTCAAACAAATAAGTTAAATAAGTAAAATTAAATAGTCTCAGTTGCTCCAAGTAAAAGCACTTCCTTCTTGCCCTGTAGAGCCATCTGTGCCCTTGACTTTGATTCACACAATGATGTTCTTAAGCAAAGACCAAGGCAGTGATTGTTCCTCTCTACTTGGCACTAGAGAGGCTGCACCTCAAGTCCTATGTCCATTTCCAGACTCATCACTACAAGAAAGATGTTGAGGGGCTGGAGTGTGTCCAGAGAAGGCAACAGAGTTGGGGAAGGGTCTTGAGAGTGAGTCAGTGAGGAGCAGCTGGATCTCTTTAGCCTGGAGGGAAGGGGGCTCAGGGGAGACCTTATCACTCTCTAAAACCATCTAAAGGGAGGTTGTAGGCAGGTGGGGGTCAGGCTCTTCTGGCAGGCAACCAGTGACAGGAGCAGAGGAAATGACTTCAAGCTGTGTCAGGGGAGGTTCAGGTTAGATATTAGGAAGAACTTCTTCACTGAAAGAGTTGTCAAGCATTGGAATGGGCTCCCTCATGAAGTAGTAGAGTCATCACCCCTGGATGTGTTCAAGAAATGACTGATTGAGTTAACAGGGTGATGTTCAGTCAAAGATTGGACTCAATCCAATTGGATTGGAGTTGAAGTCTTTTCCAGCCTGAACAATTTTATGATTCAATGAAAAGGGCATACATTTGGATGGATAAAGTTAAAATACTGCAACAGATTTAATAGTCTGAAAGAAACTAGTTGTCATACTCAGGCATAGCACTCTATTTAAGTGTCTGATTAATTAAATAAATTCAAGCTTTAATCCTAAATCAAGCACATCAGGTTGTGTGGCTGAGGTGTAAACTTCCCTAATTTAGGCAGGTCAGCACTTACCTCCTAGCCTTAAAGGGCTGTGATGTCACCTCCCTCCCGTGTCAGACAGCAGCCTGCTCCAGCCATAACCTGCCAAACCACTCCAAGGCAGAGGTGATGGTGCAAAGTGCTGTGGTGTTGGGTGTGCTGCTCAGGGTGTCCCTTACTTTCCTCGTGCCAGCAGTGCACAGGGTGGCCCTCCCACACCTCTCTGCCTTGCCCAGTCAGTGTACAGTCACTGTTAGGGACATGAAAGAAACCACACACTCACTGTCAGGTTGAAGTGAGGAGAGGAAGGGGGCAGTTTATTATGATTTGGGGTTTAAATAGGATTTGGAATTTGGTCAAGGATTGGTAGATGAGAGGAACACATCTCTGACCCCAGTGGTCAATTCAGAAGTCTATTACAGGGAGGAATGAAAACAATCTACTTTGTTTATGGTACATGCATGAAAGACTCCACTATAAGGTATGTAAACAAGATTATCAGAAGGCTAAAGAATCAGGGCGACCGTGTAGAGTCACCTTTCCAGGGCAGGCAAGAAGGTGAGGGATCTGCTTTTGTGCAAACGTAAAACAGAAATCCCCAAATAGGATCTGCTGCTTGCAGGCTTGAGCTATTTTGGTTAGGCACACTCTGGATTACACACACACACAATTTAGTAGTTCTGTTCCCAAGGCCAAATATTTCTGCTTGAAGCTATTTTGGTAGAGTGAGTAGGATGAAAATTTTCTTACTAAGCCGTAAAAAGTAGTCAGAAAACAGCCTCGTATTTTCAAATACCACGCTTGAGTGTGTGACAGACTTGCTGAGTGGGTAATCTACATAAGTTACCCATAGAATACTCACCACCTTGGCATTGGAATACTAAATCATGCATGCTGTAGATTCATAGACTCTGTAGGGACTCTGATGGCTTGTTCTGTTCTTTGCCTCTCAGGTGCCAGCAGTCCTGCCCCGTAGCTGCACACTGCTGGGACATTATATTGAGTAGGTAATTCTTCCAAATAGATTTCAGAGGAGCAGCCTGAACATAAGCCTTGCTGCAGCAGTGTGGAGGTATTTCCAGCTGTCACAGGCAGCAAGCCAGTCCTCCTGGAGACAGAGCCTTGCATGTGGCCATTAATGGGTTTCTGCACCTGCACAGAGCCTTCTTGACTGGGGCTGGAGGAATCCAGATCTATTGCAGGATAAAGGGACATACCTATGTGATCCTGTAGACTTCCCTCTCTCCTGGAGCACATCTGATATGTCAGGTCTACAATGTAATGGTTAATAAGTCTTTTTTTTTGCTGTAGAAGTTTAAAACCAGAGCTGTTATTCTTCAGGCTGCAACTACTTACAAAATCCCATAATTATGTCTTGGCATGGTAATGTCTTAATTTCTTTTAAATAAATTGACTCCCCAGGAAAAAGCTGTTATACTGAGAATGAGCTTCATTTGTCATTTACAAATAAGTGAATTTCATAACAGCTTGAATGCCTTGTGTTGAGATGCTTATTTCTGATTTAATGAATAATGGAAGAAGTGGAGGACACTTCATGGTGGGTTTTTTGTTTTTTTTTTAATGGCATAATTTGATAAACCTAATAGATTATAATAATTATGAAGTCAGAGGCAAGCTCCTGTTTCCCAAATCAGTATCCTACATGTTGTGAAACAAATACATGTGATCCACACTTCCTCAGGCCAGTTGACTAGGGCATATATACAAAATTATGAAGATCCCTTCCACTTGCAAAAAATTGGGTATTTTTGTATGAAAATTAGATTCTGAGCACCAGAAGGCAGTTATCAAAAATATCATTTGCTTGGCTGCTGTAAGCTGGCCCAGTTCCTCTCCTGTGGCTTGGATCTTGAAATGAAAGTAACACAGTTACTTCTCACACTGCTGTGCTTCCAATCAGATACACGGCTATGCTGATTATCACTGCTTAAATGTGCCTGCTTTTGATTGCCCTATTGCCCTAGGAAAATAATGCCCCAGTATGTTGGTTATTTTTGTTACTGAGTTTGAAGCTGCTGTAGCATAGAAGCAATAGCATCCAAATGATCTTCTCTGCTATAATTATGTATAGTAGATGACAGCCTAGTAGTACTCACTGCAATAGGGAATTTGTTCTAAAATTGACTGTAAAGTGCTATGAAAACATTTTTTTTAGCAAAGAGGCAATTTTCTTTTTAAAGGATTGTGTGCATACTCACTCCAAATTAGCTGCATTAAGGTAATCACAGTATTCACCAAGTAAAACAGTGTATGTTTTGTGTACAGATGCTCAAGGACATCCTTTTGTGTTGAAATGATGGCTGCAGAACTACTAACTGAAAGAACTCTCTTGTTGTGGGTGGGGTTTTTGGTGTGGATTTTTTTGTTGCCTTCTTTTTTTTTTTTAATTTCTGATGTTATAAAGAAGGTGCAGATCTGCAAAGTTGACTGTGTTCCTTCATCTCGCTTTCAGTGATGTAGTGCAATAATGTGAAGGTTTTAATTGGCCTGTAAGTTGGGACTCTGCTCTGTGTGTGTGAGCCCCTTTTGCTCACTGAAGCAGTAATAAGCTCCCTAAATGGTTCAGCTCGGTCAGTTCTCACAGCTGACAAGAAGAGCCAGCAGTGCCTGCAGCCTGCCCGCAAGGACCCCCCAGCCATTCCCCTCTCCTGATCCCATTTATCAGGGGGAAGGTTTTTTACATCTGTACAAAGCTTTTCTACTCAAGCAAGCCTGTCGCCCTCAGTTCCTGAGTGTTGCATTGAAGCGGCTTTGGTATCCAAAGCCTTACTTTGGAAAGTGGTGTATGAAGTAGAAATTGTGGTTGTTGTCTGTGTAACGTGACAAGATGTTGTTTAGAAGGTAGCAAATAAGACTTTAAAGCTTGAAAGCAGAGAGATTTGAGGACTCAGAAATGGTAACTTCACACAATTAAATGTCTTTGCAGATGGGTATAGGTGAAGTGAAAGAGGGAAGAAATATTCCTTAATGGGGGTCCAGAGACTGTCCAGTCAAAACAGCTTTAGCCAAGGATGACAAAGTGAGATGGTTTTCCAGTATATCATAGTTCTAAACTTACTGGTATGTTATTTCTCAATGGTGTAATAGTTTCCATTTATAATTACAAAATTATTATCAGTGATTTTTCTATTTTATGAAATACAGTGAACAGTTTAGAAAGAAATACCTATTGGATTTGCTGGTTGGTTAAGTAGAAACAAACTGAGAATTCTTCTGTCCAAGGAGGCAATGAGCAAATTTGAGAAGATCCATTTGAAGTTAAGGTTATAGTTCTTACACTTAGAAAAGAGAAAGTCGTCTGTACCTTTCTATTTCTCACAGAAAACATAAAACCAGCCAGAGTTAGAATTCTGAGTAATACTACAAGATAAGCCAACTTTAGTCATAATAAAAGGGATGCCCAGTATATCATCTGTGTATCCTTGAATCCTTTTAGAAAAAAACATACTGATGTTGTTCTAGTTTGGATCAGGTCATTGCAAGGATATTCAGATATGCACATCTTGCAGATTACTATGATATCATGTTGGGGTGTGTGTTAAGTTTTAAGAACTAATCAGAAGTACTTTGTAGAACCTAATTCAGTCTTTGCTGTAAGGTACTTCTGGTGCCTTGACATTGCTTTAAAAGTTTTTAAACTTCATTTTTACCATTTCCTTGTTCCTTAAACAATCAAATATCAATGCTTATATACACCTGAAGTGTAAGGCAAGGCTTGCAGGAAACACTTCAAGTTAAATTTCACTTGTTCTTCTGATTGCCACATCTCCTTTAGCCAAACCATTTCAACTGATCTTGAAGAGATGGTGTTAGTATTCTCTTCTTATAGCTTTAACTGTTACAGTTACAGGAGACTTATTTACTGAAGAGTGTTTAACTGGGTATAACAAATTAATATTGTTTCAAGTATTTTCCTATGTACATTTTGATTAAGCTATGACTTGGAAGTTTAAAAATAGAGACATACGTGTATTTTAGAATCCAATAGAACTTGATTTTATGGGAGTGTGATGTTGAAATATTGGTGTGCACTTTTTATAAAGGAAATCATGTAATCTAGAAGTTTGAGGCATAAAATTCAACAGATGATTTCTAAAAGCCCTGTATGGTTTAGGATCAGTTTGGATTTTAATTTTGTAGATGAATAATAATCCCTCAGTGAAGTTTGAAAGAATGAGGGATCATAAGGAGAATTCTTAAACATAGAGTAAGAACAGTTTTTCGCTAGAGAATTTATATCCCATCTCTCAATTAAGGCTATTTTTATTGAATACTTTATTATTAAAGTAGTACTGAAAGCTCTATATTGACATCTGGATACTGATTAATAACTGACATTTTTTCATCAAATATTTCTGGACTAATTTGGTTCAAAAAGAAAAATAAACCTATTTTTCCAGTCAATTGAGTATAAAATATGTTTCTGATTCTTGTCAGGGAGCACCTAGGTAAACTTCTGTAAAATGTGACCTTTGAAATATTTATATTTTAATACTGTATAATTCATTTATTTGTATTGATTCTGCTTTCTTCTGTTGGAAAACAAAGGGACTCTTAGTGTAAGGTATACTGGGGAAAATTATGCCTGCACCTCTCAAATAAAATTGACAATAGTACCCAATCTAGTCAGCTACTGTAAGGAAACAAGGGTTTTTTCCTACTGTGATTTTAAGTCTGTCCTGTCTTAATGGACGCTGATAAAAAAACAGCAGTGTTCTTTTGTGTTGTGTTCCAAACATGCAAAAATATGAGAATTCTTTGACTTACAATTAGCACACTTGGCTCAGATCATTGTTCCTGACCAGGCTGCCAGTGCTCCAGGACCCTGCTGCAGGTCTCTTTCTAGAGTTGTAGTAGGAGAAGAGCATCCACCTCTTGTTTCTGGCCTTTCATCTGTGCTGCAGCCTGGTCTTCTGCTCACATCTTTCTTCTGCCCCACTGGGTATCAGCAGGCACTTTTTATTTTTCTGTTCTTCCTGTTGGAGACCAGGTATTTAACCGGGAGAAGAGAAGGCTCAGGAGGACCTCATTGCCATATTCCAGTACTTAAAGGATACTTAAAGGACAGATACAAAGAGAATGGAAGCTCTTGTCTTCTCAGGTAGCTACCTGGAGAAAGCAAAAAGGAATGGTACCAGGAGAGGCTTTACCTTGATAAAAGAAATAATTATTTTTACAGAGACAACAGTAATCACTGTAACAAACTCCTGAGGGGCATGGTGGAGGCCCTATCATGGATGTTTTCAAGATGGGGTTGGACAGGATGTTAGATAATCTCATCTGGGCTACCTCTCTCATGGAATATTGGACCAGATGATCTTTTGAGGTCCTTTCCTCCCTGGGTAGTGAATCTACAGCCCTTCAGAGGACAAACTCTAGAAAGCAAAAAGCCAACTACATATTTGCAGTACCAAAACTGAAGTTTTGGAGTAAGAGCTAATGTGTGATCTTGTAAGGAAAGCCCATGTAAGGAAAGCTCACGGCTGGTTGAGGTTGTGGCACAGCCCATGGAAGTGTCCAAACCACCTTCCCTTGTGAATGGAGCGCCTGGGTGTGGGGGAGAGACTTTATGGTCCTGAAAAACGTCTGTTTCCTGGCTGCAGGCTTCCCAAGCTTCCTAAAACAGCGAGCACACGTGGGGTGCGTGGGTTTGCTTGCAGCTGGTGTGCTGGAGTGTGCCAGCCACCTCTGACAGCAGAGTGCTGCTGGCACCTGCCCCGCCAAGGATGTCACATCAGCCCCGGCCATGCCTCGGGAGCTTCCTGGGGCGGTTTGTGAGCCAGGGAAGGTGTGTGTGATGGTGAGGTGCAGGACGGTTGTGCTGAAAGCCGCAGGGCTGCAGGAGCAGTGTGCTGGATGTGGCAGATGGCATTCTGTTTGAAGAGAGGCAGGAGCTCATGCAGATTTGTGCTGGGAAGTGGGAAGGTGCGGGGCATGCCAGAGAAGGGGTGTATATGGATGAGCAGAGTCTGAAGGCAGGGAGCTGGTTTTCATGTAACTTGAGTTATTTCAAGAAAGAAGGGGAAAGGTAGGGAGAGGACATCTTTATCTACTTCTTGTTCTCTCTTTAATCATAAGAGAGGAAAACTGCTTAGAATGAGGAGAAGCTGCAGAACTTGGCGTACTGGTACTCTCTGCAGCCAAACTCCATAAAGGTGGAAACAAGCAGTGATCCTAGTAACACTGAAGTGTCTTCTCAGAAGCATTGTATACATATTTGGATTTCTCAGGTGTATGTAAATACAACTTGTTTTCTTTGCCAAATAAAATCTAAAAGTTAGCATAGGGTAACACTCACCACCACTGAAGTTTAATATATATATTGTTCTTTATACATCAGAATTCTTAACATGGCTATAAGATGCTCAGTGCTGCCCATTTGGCCGACTCCCGATCTACCTTGCACAAGGAGATTGTGGCAATAGTTTTTCCAATGAAACTCAAGAGAATTTTTCTGCTTTTAAGACTATTTCCAAGCCAGGATGCTCACCAATTTTCAAGGTTAAATAAGCCTGCCATGAGATCTCCAATGAATAAACAAACACAAGAGGTGTTTGAAAAGATAGATAGTTCACACAATGCTACTATTTATCACTCTGCTTATAGAAAACTGTTCCAGTTTTCATGGTTTTTGTTTTTCCATTTCTGTCTTCCCCCTTCAACCATTATATGTATGTGGAAAGAATCTTATTTATCTAGTCACACATAAATCTTTTTCTAAAACTTACTATTTATTCTTCATGCTGTAAACCAGTCTAAAATGGCTGAGTAAGAGCTAATCCTGTCTTTGGCTCTTCATGTAACAGTCAGCACTTCTGATGGAACTCTACCATCAAAAAAAGTAATCTTAAATTAATTATGTGTTCACTATGTAAGGTGTATATATATTACCCTAGAAAGACAGTATTTACAGAGTGCTGCTCACTGATTCTTCTGTAGAAGTTAGCTTTGTATAAATCATAGTAATTGACCTATTAATTTTTCACAGAGTGTGAAAAGTGCTTAGAAAAACACATCCACTTCCAATGGAAGGAAGGAAGCTCAGTTGCCAACATCGTCAACTGCCGATGTATTTGTCCAAAGTAATTTTGAATGCAACTGAATAGCCTCTATTCACACATTTTTTATATTCCTGAGAGGAGGGAAACATATATGATCTCTTCAAGTGGTGTTTAGGAATGTTGTCTTTAAGATTATCATGCTGTTTGCTTAAGTGGTTGTCAGAAACATCCTTAAGAGCTCCTCTTCAGCAGAGGAAATCATTGTGCCTTGTCTGCAGCAGTGGCAGTTATAGACAAGACTCAGGAGGGGCTGTACTTTACTTTTTATTCAAAACATACCTTGCAGAGTGTTTTCTGAAAACAACTTTTAGTGCTGGCTGTGGTATTACAGTTGAAAAGAAGAATGATTTTGTTTCCCTGCTGTTGTTTTCCTCAGCTGCACTGTGCAGGGTATTGTCTCCCATCTGGCTAGATCTTCATGATGTTAATACTGAGAGTTCTTTGCAAAGCAAGCTGATTTCATTTGCACCTTGAATGCTTCCTATTTTCAAACTGAATCCTTTCATATTTCCTCCTCGCTCTACCTATATCAATTTCAGAACTTGCTGTGTTTGTATGGGGTTGTCCTATTTTGTTTTGTTTTCATTAATATGTAGATCTTTAACTGGGTTTTGACAGACCTATCAACTTGGGCTTTTATAGCTGCAGATTTTATTAGGCGAGTAGCCCTGATCTTTCAGCTGAACTGCCATGATGGATTACATAGGGTAGGAATCTGCTCTTCAGCAGATGTGTGTTCAAAGCATCCTTCATCTTAACTCTTGCTTTTTAAGGTGGCAAAATAAAAATACTTCATTTCATCACATCGGCTTTTGTGGGGATTTCTGAGACAAATTCCTTTGGATTAACTCCTTCTGTTGTCCAGTGTCTGTGCAGTTTGTAAACAGTATAACTTTGTAATTAAAGGGTTTACAAGTAATTTTAATACCTTTAGCAATTATTTATCACTTGTAATTTAGTTTAGATTGCATAATTCATGGGAAATTATTTCCCTCAATCTTACGAAACTTACCTGCTACGGCCCATTTATTTTTGAGGTAGAACATAGCAACAGGACATGGTTATATGTGGTAAATCCTAAATAACTATATTGCAAACAGCAAAAAAAGTGATAAAAAGACAGTCTAACTTGAATAAACTTGGTAGATTTCTGGAAGATAAAACGTTAGTCCATTGATAATTGTATGCTATTTCCATAATTGTGTTGTACACTTCCACCAGTTTATCCCTGAGGTATAAATGAGAAGATGTTTTTTTAAATAAAAACTTCTTTAATTTTGTAGGATCCAGAACAGGAATTGTTTTAAAAAATTGATGATTTTCTCAGTATGAGGAAAGTTTTGTATGTGTCTCTACTCTGTAGCTGTGATGTCAGCTCTGGCAGCCTGAGAGGTAAAGTCTCAATGGAAACCACAGTGAGACATTAAGGGCAAATATAAGGAGTAAATTATAAATAGATACTCAGACACTGAATTACTGAACATGCAAGATTTAATGGTGTAAATGTCAAGAATTGAAGTACTATATCTAGTACTACTCTCCCACAGCACACTCCTGGATAAGCTGGCAGCCCGGGGCTTGGGCAGGAGCACCCTTTGCTGGGTTAGGAACTGGCTGGATGGCCGGGCCCAGAGAGTGGTGGTGAATGGTGCTGTATCCAGCTGGGGACAGTCACCAGTGGTGTCCCTCAGGGGTCTGTGCTGGGGCCAGCTCTATTCAATATTTTCATTGACGACATGGATGAGGCTATTGAAACTTTCCTTAGTAAACTTGCAGAGGACACTAAGCTGGGAACGTGTGTCGACCGCTTGGAAGATAGGATGGCTCTGCAGAGAGACCTGGAATGGTTGGATTGATGGGCAGAGTCCAACAAAATGAGGTTTAATGAGTCCAAGTCTCGGGTCCTGCACTTTGGCCACAATAACCCCCTGCAGCGTTATAAGCTGGCCACAGTGTGGCTGGACAGTGCCCAGGAGGAAAGGGACCTGGGGGTTCTGGTCAGCAGCCGGCTGAACATGAGCCAGCAGTGTGCCCAGGTGGCCAAGAAGGCCAAGGACATCCTGGCCTGGATCAGGAATGGTGTGGCCAGCAGGAGCAGGGAGGTCATTCTTGCCCTGTACTCAGCATTGGTGAGGCCATACCCTGAGTGCTGTGTCCAGTTCTGGGCCTTCAGTTCAGGAAGGATGTTGAGATGCTTGAACGTGTCCAGAGAAGGGCAACAAAGCTGGTGAAGGGCTTGGAAAACAAGCCATATGAAGAACATCTGAGGGAGCTGGGGTTGTTTAGCCTGGAGAAAAGGAGACTCAGAGGTGACCTTATCACTCTCTAACTTCCTGAAGGGTGGTTGTAGACAGCTGGGGGTTGGTCTGTTTCTCCAGGCAGCAACTGACAGAATGAGGGGACACAGTCTTAAGCTGCGTCAAGGGAAATATAGGTTGGATATTAGGAAGAAGTTTTTCACTGAAAGAGTGATTAAATATTGGAATAGTCTGCCCGGGGAAATGGTGGAGTCACCATCCCTGGATGTGTTCAAAAAGAGACTAGATGTGGCGCGTGATGCCATGATCTAGTTGAGGTGGTAGGGCTGGGTTGGACATGATGATCTTGAAGGTCTCTTCCAACCTACACATTCTGTGATTCTGTGATATAAAACTAGAACTTTCTTACTGGTTTTGTGACATGAAAAGAAAAAAAAATCAGGAAAGAACATAGTTTAGTTAGGGATTTAGTATTGACGTTGGGGCAGGGAAAGGTGGTGAGACAGGTCATTGCAAGAATTAACCCAAGATTATTTTACTGGGTTTTTTCTTTTTTTTTGGTGCAAAGTTTTAAGCTTTTGAATATAAATTCCTACATATTGGTGCAGAATAAAGTTATGTTTGTTTTATTTGCAGGATCACTCAGGTTAAATTTTCTGCCAGTAATTGTTTTATTAAAACCACAACCACATCAGAAAAGGAGGAGACGGAGGAACAAAGAATAAGAGAAAATTAAAAAGTAAATTTTGTATAGAAAATACCAGCTAACCCATATACAGGCAAATTGTAGACTTACAAAGTCTAAACACACATTAGAAGGAATTAAGCCAACTAGCCTCTATCTTCCAAAATGTATAATTACGTTGTATTACAAGTAGATAATTTAATTGCTAAATCATCATTCAAGTGTTTTCAAAATGAATTAGAACAAAGTATTGCCTGCCAAGCATATGCGACCTTCAATTCCTCGCATTCATCGTGCATTTATCTCTATTGAAGAGCTTTCTTTTTATCCCACAAACTCATCCACACCACGTGTTACTAGACTATGTCATAGCATTAAATAAATCTGAGTCAGGCTGCATGATTAGATTTGGTGGTTTCAGTGTGGCATCTCACACAGGAGAAGGTTGAGTGGAAATTCAGCCATCATCAACTTTAATACATTTATGCTACTGTTCACTTGTGCAAATAATTATCTTTGTTTCCTTTTAGAGCTCAGTATGTTTCCTGGAAATATTTTTTTCAAACTCATGCATCAGTCTCCACTTTTTTAGCTAAACTGTGGTGTTTTGATAAACTGCAAGCACTCCATTTCTCATTCTGCTTTTTATAAATAACCCTTAAGACATTACCACTGAAAATTATTCTGCCATTATTGTTGGTCAGTTTATCTTGGCACTGTAACATTGTGACACTGGATTAAGATTCTTTTACAGTTCACATATGTTGTCTCTGCCTTTATTTAAGCCTGTCAGTTTGTGTCCCTCAGTTAATTAGATGAGTATCAGTATAGCATAATGTCATATGTCCTTTTCCTGCAATATTTAAACTGTGTGTCTAAATTTATGTCCTCTCATTTTTATTGTTACCTTTATTCTAGGTGAGTTATTCAGAAAATGTGCAGAAGTTAGAGATTTTTTCTCTGAACTATTAGGTTATCCAAAAACATAATATGCAGATTTCTGTGCCATGAGTTTTAATAGATTTTTTTGAGTTCTTGTGGGTTTTTTTTACCCAAGGCCATCATGTTGTGGGTAGCTGGGGCCTTGAAGATAGAAAGCCTTTATTGATGTAGGACACTGTATACTTAATATGCTGTATTTCTTGAGGCATGCAAATTAATAAGGATTTTGATGTAGGTTTTAACTGTCTTGCAACAATTTCAAGAACTCAGTTGTCTGTATTTCTTCAAAAAGAAATTAAATGTAGAGAATCACACCTATTTGTCCATCTTCTTTCTTCTCACCAATGATTAGCTGTTGAAGCCATCAGTCAACTTCAACTGAATTTGTCCTGAATGACAATCCAAAGGGTGCTTTGTTCCTGCAAAGATGATAAAACCAGGTGATGCTACAGAGCAGAGTAAAAGCTCACCCCGATGTTACATGGCCTAAAATTCACCACTTTCAGGAGGGAATTGTTTATGAATGACCCTGACCTCTGAGAACACTTCAGCAGAGAATCTGATGTCAAGGGACAGCCATGTAAGAAATGAGGTTTTTCAGTGCCCTGTAGAGGTTTTTTTTTTTGGAAGTCACTTGTTTGAAGATTTTAAATTACGAGAAAAATAAAAATCTGTGGGCCAGATTTGTAGCTCTGTCCTTATTTATGAATGAGATCAGACATTTGCTTTTCCAAGTGCTACAAAATCATTTGCAAGAATATACAGAGGCAGAAGGGATAAAGTAATACTTTGAAGCAAATAGATTTTCTTACACTGTGGTGGAAGACCCATATGAGCCTCTTAATAGACATCTGTCATTTTGGACAAATATAAGCTACATTTTTTTTCTTAAAACTTTTAAAATCACATTCAGCTTGTTTTGTGCCCAGAAAGCATCTGGCCATAGGTCTGATGTTGAATTACTGACTCTAGCACTTACATGCCAGCTTTGGACTTTGTCCTGAATCAAGTCAGTCTTCTCCAGGTGGCTGAAGGACCAACAGAAATACTCCAAGAAATGTCGTTCTATAAGTGTACCTGTATTTTCTTAAAAAATTATGTGCTGGGCCAGTGTGTCTGGTCTTTGAAATGAATTCTGGTAAAAGTGAAAAAACTGTGCCTCTAGAGTGCACATGTATGTGCAAGGGCCTGTTTGTGTCTAAAGGCTCTAAAATGCTTGTGCCATGGGAATGCCAGCTGAGTGTCCATATTGTCCCCTGGTGCCTGCAGTGCCTGCTCCTGCACAGGACTTCCCCTGAGCCAGGGCAGAGGCACACTTGTCGCAGCAGTGAAAGCTGCACGTTGTTGACTCAATTATTAACTCTCTCTCTCAACTTGTTCCTCTGTGGGCCACAAAGGTCACAAGAGAAGGGAGGAGACACCAGTGCAAACTGGAGTTTCCCTCTATCCTGTGTACTGTTGCCACACATCACTGTGAAAGTTTAGATTAATTTTGACAGAAAATACGGAATACAGGTTCTGATCTCTGTGCTAAGCACTCCTTACTGCAAAGCTTAGTGACCCACTGTGTTTTAATTGGCCTCTTTGTGTTGGCTTATGTGTGCTGTCTGTCCTGAACTCAGTGTATGATTTCATCTTAGCATATCATTTAAGCACTTTGCATACAGTTTAGTCACTTTATATTGTGATTTATCCTTTAATTTTATCAATTTTTTTTTTTTAAATCTTTGTAAATGCTCCAAATTCTTACCCGGAAAAAACTTCTACCTTCTAGTTTTTGAGACTTGAAAAATCAGTGGATGCATAATCCACTCACCTCTCTTGTGTGTCAAGTTTGAGTTTGGTAAATTATCTTTATTATTCTGTAGGTCAAGAGTTCCATGGATGATGTGATTTGTGTTCTGAGTTTGCATAAGCAACTAATACAATTTATAGCTGGAACTCAGTGAATAGTCCTCTGAGAAATTGCAGATTAAACAAAGATTTATCTTTTGCAGTGGTAAAAAGGCAGACTTAATCTTTTTTACATTTGTTAAGGTATTGAATCTCCCAATAAATTCCACTTAAGAACATCAGTTCACATAACTCTTTCAAGGGATGCAGAAATGTTCAGCCTTATTTGTATATCTGTCCATCTCTTGCCCTTGAAAAATAATCTTCAAGAACTAACCTAATAGATCCAAGGTCTTCTGTTTCTGTAAAATGCAAACATTGGCAGAATGGAGCAGGATTTATGCAAGGGGTGTAGGATCCAACATGTCTCACTGTTCCCTCACTGACCTGGACTCCTTCAACAGGCTGCATCAGCCCCATGCATAAATGATGAGGTTGCCTGGGTCAGTGTTAAGGCAGTCTCCACTTTGGGATATTTCCTTGATTTCTAGAAACTCCAAGTAAATCAGACCCTTTAATACAGTTCAAGGGTAAGAGTTGCATCAGGTTCTTGCCTTTGGAGCCTTGCCCTTCAGGGGGCCTGATTGGTTTCTAACAGACAATTAACACATTCTGTTCACAGCGACCAATATTAAATAATTGGACCAAGAAGAGTCATAATAAATGATCATACAGAGATGCATACATTGCATACAAAAGGATGTATATAAATGTAATATTTTTGTTCTCTGAGGCAGAAAAGTTGCCAGCATGTGGTCAGGTCTCAGCAGTGTCTTGTAGGTGGACTTGCATGCACTGAAAACTTTGTGCTTGGAATTCCTTGAGTGTCAGCTCACAGCTAAAGGACAAGTAGAAAAGTGAGCAGAAGTCCCAACAAGGACATGTTAGGCTCTTGATGGAAGACCTAGAATGATTAGATGCTCAGATGAGATTACATAAATGCCAGAGGGAAAAAGTTAATGTTTGGGATTGAAAAGGGTATTTGGGTCCCACCACTGAATCATGTGAATCCCATAATTAAGAATTATGTGTAGGGGCCAAGACTGAGGGATGCAAAAGCAGGAGCTGTGTGGAATTCACTTCAATGAATTGACGTTGATCATAAACACAGCTAAAACTGTATGTCCATACATAATGTTATAAATATGAACTGTGATGGTGTAAAATGGAAGAAAAAAACTTTAAAGCAAACATTTAATTGGTAAAGGTTTTCTTCCCTAGGAGGATTTACTGTGCACGTTCCTAGAATAAATTGTTTTGATTTTGTTGGTCAATGGGTGTTCTTCCTCAGATAAATAACTGGAAAGTATAATTAGTGTGAAGCACAGCAAAAGCAACATTGCTGTTGCTCTTAAACATAGCCAAGTCCACAGAGGATGAAGTTCACTTGATCATGTGTGCTGTGGATTAATCAGCTTTGCTTCTTTTTATTTTGGAAAGTTGTACCAAATCACAGGGAAAATGTGCTTTCTACATCTGATGCTGGTAGCTGCTCCAATGTGGAATAATACACTGTTCCAGCAATGCACGAGGCGTGGGTAGAGCAAAGTGGAGGTTATTTAGGTTAGTCCTTGATAGCTGCATGTCATGTTAGTCAACACTTTTTTGATAGGGATATACATATAAATGGAAAATTGTTAAATGTTTTGTATTCACTTTGCTCACAACAAAGAACAGAACAGAAACATCCTGAAGCTTTCTCCAAATCTTCACTTCACTGAAGAGCCTGAGCATGAAGACTGGAGCTCAGCCCAGTGTGCTCCAAGTTACCTGGGTGCTCACATCTGGGAAGGTCTCTGTTTTCTACAGATAATATTTATCATTACTGGCTCCCGCACCCCTCGGTTTTAAATGTGCAGCATGGAGTGCTGCTGCAAAGGTTTGATCAAGTGTTCAGCAGGAAAATGAACTGTGGTGCACTTCAGCTGCAGGTCAGCTCCTGGCCCGCCTGAGGGCTGTGCCAGGCTTCCACTAAAGCTCTTTACCTGGACATGGGAAAGCAGCTCAGTGCTCCCTCCACTCTTGCTGTCTTTGTGCACTTCACCTGTCACTGGGGAGTGCAACACAGCAGTGACATTTGAGAAACCACCAAAGCATAAGATCACTGTTCAGTGCCACACACCAGCAAAGCCAATTAACTTGAACAGGAAATGGGGGTTAATGTGCATTTGGGGATTACAAGCTAGCTGGAGGTGGGAGAAATGGGTACTTATAGTTCCCATCTGGTCTGCTCATGCTAAAAATATCTGAATTTCTCAGTGAGATGCTAGTGTTTCACTAAGCTCTGGTCATCTAATACCTAATAATCAATATATAACATCAGCAGATGTTGATACATAGATGTGCATTGTCAGTCCAGAAACACTTTTAATTAGAAATTGAATTGTGCTAGACTGCACTCTACATATAAATACAGCTATAAATGCTCATGTGTGTTAAATCTGGGGGAAAGACACTGTCAGGCACAGGTTAAACCTCCGGACTCCTTTCTGCCTGAGAGATTACAGAAGCACTTAAAAAAAACAACAGTATAGAACACATATTGGACACAGTGCTGCTGATGACATCTATGCACTCTAGAGCCAAAACTTCTTTTCTTGTTCATTTTGGTAACGAAATTTGTTACCAATAAATGGAATTTCTTTCATTTTGACATATATGTTCCTAAAATGAGGCTGTTTGGATTGAATTTACTGTGATGGAGAAACAAATTTATCTGATCCTAAAAAGTTACCCTTAGATAATTAGGGCAAAATAACTGTGACTTAAGGGTTATTGTCTTACAGTGAGGCTTTTTCTTGCTGAAGTCAAAGCAAAGTGAACAAGACAAGCAGTGTCTACAGTATTTATAGCTACTCTCCTTCCAAAAAAAAGAATTTTTCTTTCAATATGATAGTATATGAGTGATAGGACCTTTTTTCCCAGACTTGGGTGGGTAAGCATGGGCTTACTGATCCTAACAAGGTATTTCCATATTTTGTTTTGACACAGTCATTTTGCTAAGTCAGTGAAACTAGTCTCTGCAAGTTTATCAATGCATAAATTGTAAATAAGTTGGGACTATTGCTGATTCAGAAGATAGGTGGTAAGTGAATGAAAGAAGAAAAGTATTTCAGTCATGGAAAAAAATTGTTTAATTTATAGTGTTCATAGCTTTGGGGTTCAGGGGCTTTCTTGCTTAGTATAAAATTTCCAGCTAGTGCCACCTTGGAAAACTCTAGAATTTTCAAAATGCTTATTGTGAATTAGAGTATTTTTGTATTTTTTTTTTTTAATCCTTTCCAGAATGCACAGTGTTTTGTTCTAGAAAGTTGCTGAACTGGCTATAGAAGGGAAGATTCTACCTACAGCTGGCAAATGGGTCTGGGTTCTAGTGGTGTTTGAAAAACGCTGTTGTAAATGTTCATGTGTGTTAAATCTGTGAGAAAGATACTGTCAAGCACTGCTTAAGCCTCTGGACTCCTTCCTGCCTGAGAGGTTAGAAGCACACGAATAAAACATCAGTGTAGGAAATGTGGACACAGTGCCACTGCTTGGTGTGGGTTATGTGGGGGCTGTCTAGCTGGGACTTGTCCAGTAAACTAAGTAAATAATAACACTAGATTAAATATCTAGTGTTTTATCTAGTGTTTTCATGAGTAAAAACGTTCTGCTGTATTGTACCATTCTCTGAGTGCTTTTGAGGTGTATCTGCTGTGTCTGCCTGATACTGGAGTCTCCTTGGGGCACTGTTTGGGCTGCACACACATTTATACACAATCCCACGGAGCTGATTAGGTGTCTTTGGGCTCATGCAAAACTGAGAAGATCTGCCATTTATATTTTAGCAATTTTTCCTCCCCATGCAGTAATTACGTTATTTGTGTTAATATGTGTGATCACAAAATGACCTATATATATTCTGTGTATCGTTTCGAGGTTATTTGGCCAGCATTTTGGAGCAATTTCACCCTGATCTTAAATAAGCATACCAGTAGGATATATTTTGCTACTGCAGTCTTTGTGTAAGTATGTTTTACAGCTGAAGTTCTTGATTCAAATGGGTAATTTGAAAATCCAGGGTGGGGAGAAAGAGCATAAGGCAGGTGTCCTAGTTGTTTAAGCAGAGTGTGCAGTCCCTGACAGCGTCTCTGTTCTATCTGCCAGGCCACCTCTCAGACAATTAGCCTGGGGTTCTGGAATGTCTCTGTGTTTGGCAACTGTTTGCCTTTAATGACTTCATCCACTTAACATCTTTATAACAACAAATAGCTATCCTGGTATTTTAATTAGACATAATGGAAAATGCTCCTTTTTCTTTTCTGGTTATATTTGAAATCCAACCTGGCAAATATAAAAATAAACTTAAGTATTTAAAACCGGGGAAATTCTGATGCTTTGTATTTGGATTTTTGAATGCAATAGAACAGAGAGCTTTTTTAATTAAAGAAAATGTAGAAGAAGGTAATTATCAAAAAGGACAACAATCCACCAAATCTTACTGAACCTACCTGCAAAGCTCTTGCGGTGTTTGCATGTTGCCTCTACCTGAAGGCACCTCAGCCATATAATAATTAAAATTTAGGAAAAGTGCCTTTTGCCAGTAGAAAGGGCCATTGAGGTACAGTCACATGCAGCTTTGTAACTATTTTTCCCCTCAAAGTACAGTTAATCGCTGAAAACTTGAACATTTCTTCATTCAGAAATACCCAGAGGGAAATGGTGACAGGTTGAAAAGTCTATTCATTACTGTCTCAAAGAACAATCCCAAGGGAGACAAAGCAGGTTTTAGGGAGCAAAATGTCTATTTTATAGATGAAGATAATGTTATTTGAAACAACAGAGTTTTTCAGCAGAACAGTGGATGTAAGTGCAGTGATGTCTCAGGCTTGTCTGGTCCCAGGCAAGGCCACCCACTGGCAGAACTGCATCCAAACCTGGAATTTCACTAATGCAGCAGCATCAGTGTAGGTGACACATACTGTGGCAAAGGTGTGAAAGTGTCGGACAGTGTCAGGTAGAATGAACAAAGGTCTGAATGTGTTGAATGCGGTCATGCAGGCTGGCCGAAGGTCTCAGTGTGTGGAACACTGTTACGTAGAGCTGGTCTCAGCTGCCCAGCTGACTTTTCTTCTGTCAGGATGCCCGACAAGGGCTTCAGTGTCTGCTATGTATAAATATATTGTGAAACTAAATACCCTGGCATGTTAGAGAGGGCAGATGGGGGTGTGGGTTCAATAACAAAGTAGAAAAAAGTAAAATTGAATAGAGACCTTACCTGCTGACAATTACTCAGGTGTGAATTTCAGGAGAGGAGATGCCCAAGCAGCCTGTTGGTCCTTTAGAAATGTAGTCTCAGCTTCCAATAACCTAGTTGTCCTGCTTGAGTAATTGTTTTCTCACCAAAAACAGGATATGGATTTCAAAAGACAGAGTTTGCCTTGTGTCTCACCAGGAGAGGACAGCCTTCCTCTGTCTTCAACAACCACCAAGAGGCTTTCACAAGCAGTATGTGGAACAGAGCAGTGTGTGTGGACATGTTCTGGCACTGTTTCATCAGTCTGAATAGGTTTGCCTTGCCCATAAAAAAGGGTTGAAGCAGTGATTAACATGTTGGCTTTTACTTCTGTGAATATTTATTTTCAAGTACCATGGAAGTATTGAAGGAATCCTGCAGCATTAGCTGTTACATTTTAGCTGCAGGTCTGCTGCAGACATTCGAGCTGGTTTTACATTGTGGTCTTTATCTTTAGAAATACTCATTGTAACAAAGTCCCAGATGAACAGATGGCCCTTCTCAATCAAAAAATGAGACACAATCTCAAGGAATTAGCCCAGTGCCTAAGTGCATGCCTTTGGGAGTGGGGACTCTGTGTAAAGGAGACTTTTGGGGAGGGCTGGGTGATAGAGTGAGAAGTAGCAGCAATGTGTATGTGTGCATTTCCTGAGAGTAAAATCATTGATGCTATTATTTGAGTAGTTTCCTTATTCCTCTACAAGTCTGGGAATAAACATTTATTAGGGAATTTTCTACCGGTATCCCCTTGTATTCATTACTCTGGTTGGCAGAAGAACAACCAGCCTGCATTTACGTCTTGGCTCTTAAACATGTTGTTAGCTGTTCCGTGCCTCTCTAAGTGAGGGATCAGAGGCTTAGCTGTAAATATGAGGAAGGCTCAGGATAAAGCTGCGTATACAGACTTAACCCGAGGTCGCGGCTCGGGGAGAGCGATTTTGCCGTGGGGTTTTGTTGTTCATTCAGACCTTCTCCTGCCCTCTGCTGGCAGTTCCCTGTTACGGGACAGGGATAGCCTTACACTATTCCCGGGATAGAGATACCTGGGCCAGCTTGCTGCTTGCAGTCTGCTTTGCCGAACGGAATTTGAATTCCTGCCGTTATTGAAATTCCTTGCCACAGGTAACTGCTGTGCCCGCTGCATTTATAATGTTATATGAATGCTATATGAAGATGCATAAAGTACAGCAGTTTTGGCCTTTGAAAATCATCCCAAGGGATGTCACCCAGGGATCAGTTATTCTGTCTTTCAAAACTGACTTTACTTTCTGAAGGCAAGTGAGTTTCTGACTTTTGGCAGGCATGCTGATTTGCAAAGTCAAGTACTTGAGTTAAGAAATGCCAGCACTGAGGTGCTGTTTTAATGCTACTCTTGCCATCTTGTGTTGGATGCATGTATGTATTAGAATGCAGTTTTCCTCCACTGTTTTGTTTTTTTTTGTGGTTTTTTTTTTCCACATTGGTGTATTAAATATGTAATGAACAGTAAGTAATTCCATATGTTTGTAGTTTCACCTGTGATATAGCCGAGTGTGGAGTGCTGTTCTCCAAAAAAGCCTTCTTCAGGTGTAGCTCTGTCTGCTTTTCAGTTTGAGAAAGTAATGAAGCAAGAAGCACTAATAACTTTGAACTTGGTTCAACTCTTATGCACCGAATGAATAAGCAACAGGACCTAAAAGGAAAAAAAGTAATATATATATAAGAGCAGTCAAAATAAAAATTGTACAGACTGTTTCAATTTGGATACGTTTTCATGTCTTAAATATGTGACATTTATGTGACATTACAGACTTGATCATCTTTTAGTATTTTCTGAATTGGGTTGAGATATTCAAATGCTTGAGAAAGCCGACCTGAAAAATTGTGCATCAACTTTGGATAGCAATGGGGTTGTGGCAAGGTTTTTAGATCCACTTCTACCAGTTGTGTTTGTGAAGCAATCAAGGCATAATGGGATGCATTTTTGCTGGCGGATTTCTGAGATAGTTACTGTAAGCCAGGAGAGTGATGAGCATCAGTGCAGGATTTTGTGAACATTGTTCATGAACTCTCTTGCTGTTCGTCTCTATCCCTCCATTTATCCCCATTCTAGTTTCTGTACTTTAGGTTCCACCTCTCCATCTGAGTTATATCCTTTGCTACAGAAGACCTTAACTCGTGTCTCTGCTTGTTCCTTTCCCTTTCTCCAGCTTGTTCCCAAGCTCAGTCTTCCATCTTTGGGCTCTTGATCCATCTCAATTTCACATCCGTCTGCTGCTTCTAGCCTGAGTTGTAGGTTTCATGTTTGTTTGACTTTAAAACCACTGAAAAGCTTTCCATTGGAGCTGTAATATACCTATGCTGACAACAGGATTCATTTTCTTGGCTACTGATTGCAGGCCCCTTCAAAGCAGTTACAAACCTTTGCCATGGTTGCTTTACTGAGCTGTCCCCTCTTGTCTCCTTCTTCCTTGTCAAATCTGAAAATATGTCAGCCAAGTAAGCAAACAAGTGGACCAGTATGGAAGTAGGATGAGTCTTTGGTAATAAATAAATATGTATTTGACCCGCAAATTGAGTTGTAATTAACCAGCTGGGAGCTATAATCACGTTTTTCCAGGGGCCTGGCTGCCTTCAGGCAGTTGCTGTCTGTGTGAGCTGAGGAGGATTAGAGATGGTCTTTGAAGGTGCTGCTTGGGGAAAAAGCAAGCTGCTATTGTAATGGGGGACAGCTGAGACCCTACCTTTGTCACCAGGGGCCACTGAGGCTGGCTTTCAGCCTTCCTACAGAACTGTACATTTTATAGAAAGGTACTTCCTATGCAAAATCCTTGCTCCTACATCCAAGGGATGCCTTTGGAAAGGACCCTGCAAGTGTGACTTTTCAGGAAGGTAGTTGGGGTTACAGTCTATGTAATTTTTCCATTTGTATTTATCTGATAAAATTAATAAGTGGAGTTCTCAGAGCAAAAGGAAAGAGACTTAATTAGGATTCAGTAACTCAGTAGGGAGCCCAGATAATGACTGCAAATGATGTAAACTGTGCTGTGAGATACCATGCCTGTTTGCACTGCAGCACTGCTGGACCTCAGGAGATCCTGAGGAGAGAGGGAAGGGAAGGCATGGTGGCTCTGTCAGCTGTTTTAAGAAGATCCCATTCCCTGGATGGTCTGTCAAGGCACTCAGTGGCCTTACCCCTGCTGCTGCAGAAGGTCCATTTAAGGTCCCTTTAGTGCTTGTTGTAGGGCATGCAGGCAGGTGATCCCAAGGCACCTGGTGTGTCACACTCTGACTTCCTGCCTCCTTAAACTGGGCTTTTCAGCTGCTCATGCTGTGCAAAGAGCTGGGGTGTCTGGATCCAGGTGTGAAACATCCTTAGGCAACCTCCTCCCAGACAAGTATCCTACTTTTAGATACTGACTCCAGGAGGAAACAGTGTTTCCTGCCTGGGAAAGAGAGCAGGAGGGCTGCTGCTTCCATAGCCTCATCCAGCAGTAATTTCTGGTTGTTGAAATGAGCTGGTGTTGAGCGAGCAAGGAAACTGGGGGGCTGTGGTCAGCCATAAATATGAAGGTTGGAACTCCCAAGTAGCTGCTTACTGCTTTTCTGAGCCACCTTTTGCTTTCTAGCCGAAAAATTTAAAATGAGTTTATTAGCAAAGATAAATGCATGTTAATCGCATCCTTACCGTTCTTCCCAAGGAAGTTTCAAGTTTTGTAACAAGCACTAACAGCATGCTTGTTTGCTCTGAGGAGTCAGGCATTTGCCCTGAGGAACCATGCTTGGAGTTCAGCAGTATGTGGGAGGCTGTGCTCAAGAGGTACCCAAATCCCAGCTCGTGAACCCGCCCTCATACAACAGCAAAATTGGTTTTGTTATTGGAGTTGTTAAATGCAGTGGTTATGATTTCTTTTTGATGGATTATTTTAATTTCTTTCAGATACTTCTCTGGTTTTGCTAACAGCTTTTTAAGGTGCCTTTTTTTCCCCTCCCTCTGTCTTTAGCTATTGATGGATTTCTAAGAACTGATGAAAGACAAAGACTGGCAAAGGAAAGAAGAGAAGAAAGGGAGAAATATCTTGGTAAGTTGGCAGAAAGTGTGTGTATTATTTATTGATACATTTTAATAGGCTTAACTAACTAACCAACATAACATTTTTTGTGTTCTAATTTTTAAATCTTCTTGTTCAGTCTGTTTGTGGTCTTTATCACTTCTTTTAACTTAAATTATAACAAATAATCTGTCTTTCTGGATTTCCAGTCAAATATTTAATATTTTATATTTACAAGTTGACTTCCTTCTTTGATTTGTGTGCCTTTGAATATAGGTTTATGTTCAAGATACTGCTGTCCTGGTTTGTGAAAATAGAAAATAAGCCTTGAATAGTACTCAGAATAATATGTAGGATGATTTGGTAAAGCAACTTCAATTTTAATCTGTTCAGATTTAGCCATATTAAAATATATAATAGAGTTATCAAGTGCAGCATTAAAGTGTGTACTTTTCTGTAAGTTGTAGAAGGGTTAATCTTTCAGCAGAATGATAAAAACATTTTTTAGTTCCTGAATAACATAAGCAATGATTTCAGATTTTGTTTGAAACAATCAGTTATTTTTAATCTATTAATATGACCATGGAAATGTTGAGAGAACGGTAAAGTATATATATGTAAAAAGTATAAATATATATTTAAGGAGAGTGGCTGTATACAGAATTAAAATATACGTATATATGTGTGTGTGTGTGCATATATATGCACAAAAAAGAAATTTTCTGTTCAACATTGATTTGAATTTCCTGTATTTCTGATTATAAAAAAGTGTTAAACAGTTAACTTCACTTTTCCTCATTGTAATGACAATTACAATGT
Organism: Cyanoderma ruficeps; assembly: GCA_008694505.1. Classification (NCBI taxonomy): domain Eukaryota; kingdom Metazoa; phylum Chordata; class Aves; order Passeriformes; family Timaliidae; genus Cyanoderma; species Cyanoderma ruficeps. The sequence goes on along the minus strand of VZDJ01007754.1, from coordinate 36,667,955 downwards.
AATGACAAGAAAGGTCAGTAGCACTGTTTCTAGAGATTACCTGACAATACCTAGCAGAAGGAATTGTCAGTATTTTATGATTTTTGTAAAATTTAAGGTAAGCATATATTTTGAGGAAATGTCAAATAAACAAGTACGGGTACCTGCCAAAAGAATCATAGGAAAATGCTATTTTTCTTGCATTAAACAAACAAACTGTTGACCATTTCTTTGCAAAGTCTGGGGCTTGGGACCAGATGCTTGACTGTTTTCATTTTCATGGGCTTGGTTAGCATGATTCCTTTTGGTAGTTCTGGTGAGACTCTGCTGCTCTTCAGTAGTTAATCTTGCCCAAGCTTCTGTCTATCTGGGATTTGCTTCTCTTCCAGGTGTGCTCAGTGTAGGCTATCTCTTTGTTCCACCTGATTATCCCTTCTTTTCTGGTTCCCAAGAAAGTGATATCATGATTAGATTGGAAAGGACTTGAAGAGATGANATCCTACAACACCACAGGTGGTGTCTGCAATTTTCTCCCAGACATCATATATGCCTCCTGGAAACATATTTCTTTAGGGTTAAGACCATTTCTGTAATGGGCAGCTTTGGATTTTGGTCACACTTTGACTGTGAGAGTTTTAGAAGTTCAGAAAAAGCAGCATATTCCCCCAAAGGTCAGATTCTTAAGCAGTCAGCAGATACTATGTACAATATGAAGTAACTTTTTCACCCAAGCCAAAACTCATTAATCAGTGGTTTAGCATCCCTAAATTAAGCAGTGAGAATTTTAAATGTGTCCATGATGACAGAATTGTTTACTTCTCTGTCCAGAATCAGTCCCAGGTTTCACTTACTTACTCTGAAGGTAATCTTGGCACCATCTCTGGACACTTCACTTTATTTTTGGTTTTTATGAACTCCAGCATGCTTTTTTCACCTGCCTTACCCCATGTGGCTAGCACTTGGAACAATTAATGCCTGGTCACTTGTCATCCACTGTCTCTGAGGTGACTTTCTCTGTTGACAAGTCTGAACTTCATGCATTCAATCCAGGTTCACTGCATCACTGACACTCCCCTCATACTGCCCTGTCTTGAGTGAGGAGGATGAGTGGATTTTCATAAGACAAAAGGGGAAGACAACATGAACTGTGTTTCTAACAAAAATAAGCTAGAAGCAGGAAAGCAGGAAAAGGACCTGGAAAGCAGGCTGGATTTGAGGAAGAAGTATTGTAGAAGGATTCTGTATTCAAGGGAAAGAAATGGAATGTTGAAAAGGATCTGGGTGTTAGGAGGACTCCAGCTTTCACCCAAGGGAGTGAGGGTGGAGTGGGGCTAAGAGGAACTGAAAGTCACAGCTTTGGTTAAAGAGCCTGGGGGCAGGAGCTAAGGGGAAAAGGCTGATCTGAAAAGAGGCATTTGGAATGGCTGGGCAAGAGCCTAGGAACAATGGGAAGATAGTATGGGAGAGTTAGAAGGGTGATGATGTGCTGCACAAGGAAACAGGAACTGAAGAAACAGGCTGAATAAGTGAGCAGGAAGAAGGACTAGTTCTTGTATAAACAGCGTTAATTCTGATTTTCTCTGACTTTCAAGTTCTTAGCCTGGCAATATTCCTCCTTTGATACTGGCTATTTGTGTGGTGGTATGTGACACTACAGGCTTGTGTGTATATAGGCATGCTTACTGAGCTCCTCCTTCCTGCCTTTTTATGGAATACACTTGCATGGGAAATGGATTTTTCCTCTCAATTTGTCAAATTAACTCCTGCTACTTGTTCTCTTATGTACACCTGAAGCAACAGTCCAGTATGTGTTGTTGAAACATCAGGGTAATGTCCCATGGAAATTATTGCTCCAGTTGGAATAAACAGCTGGGCAAAACCTCAGTAACAGAAGTAATTTCTTTTTCATGTGAAGAGGCAGAAGTGGGTAAAAATGTAGCAACAAATCATGAGCTGAAAGATGTATTTTCAAAACTTCATAGAAAACTTAGCATATGTTGGTTACATGTGTCTGTTTTAGAGGCAGCTCCATAACAAGAAACGCAGTTTTAAAGAAGTCCCAAGGGCTTTTGCTTCAACATATACAGCTGATTTCCTTCAAAGCTTACTAGGAAAAGTATGTCTGAAAAAATAATTTGGCTTTAAGCTTCAGAGGGACTTGAAACATAAAAAAATTGCTAAACTGTTCTGAACACTGTTTCTACATAGGTAAGGGGTACAAACTGGCACCTTGTGTACAAGGGCTTCCCTATATATTGAGCAAATTGCTTAGATTTACTAATCATTTCAGCACTTCTCTGCACTGTATTTTTAATCTTAGTGGACAAAACCCCTGTGTACTTGTGTTTGTTGTTTTACACTATTGTTTCATGTTATCACATAATTTTAAAATAGAACAAAATTTGCGTGAAGTGAAATGCACCTTTTTCTCTGCACAAGCTGCTAGGGAACAGCAGATACTGGAGAAGGAGAGAAGAGCAAAACTTCAGTATGAAAAACAAATGGAGGAGCGATGGAGAAGACTGGAGGAACAGAGGCAGAGAGAGGAGCAGAAGAGAGCAGCTGTTGAAGAAAAGCGGAGACAAAAGCTTAAAGAGGAGGAGGTGAGGTCCCCTGGGAGATGTATGGCAGCATTGAACATGGCTGAATATTGACATGCATTAAACGATGGGGAGTGGGGGCAGGACTGGAGACATGAGCAATTACTGCAGGAACTGCAAACCACATCACCACAGCTGTGAGTAGTCTACCACTGTACATCAAAAACACCTTCCAAAACAATTTTTTTAATTTTTTGTCTGATCTCCTGGATTAGTCATCTACTATTACTAACATATCTGGGACTCTCATTGTCAAATATAAAGCACCAGCTTTCTGGAAGGAAGTCTTTAAAGATGAGTGTTTCCAAAAAGGGAAAGATTTTTCTTACTGTTCTGTTTACTGTCCATGAAACAGAAATAATGTTTGTGAAAATATGTTCTTCCATTTTTCCTCAGTGACAGAAAGTCAGAAATTTGCACTTAAACCAGTGAAGAATCTAGGCTGTTTTCAAATTCTAGCATAAAACAGAATCACATATTTTTAAGCATCTTCATGCCCTTCCTCTCTCTTATGCTCCCTGCTGAGATCATTTAAGGTTCTTTTTTTGCTCTAGTGAGTCCAATTTCTGGTACAGCTCTCTGAATCCAGGGTGTGTGTATATATGTCTGCATGACATTATGTAGAGAACGCTAACACTGCTGCCCGCAACTGATAAAGAATTCATGACTTTTGGAAAAGGGGGCAGTGGTTAAAAAAAAGGGAAAAAAAAATTCCCCCGTTCCTAGATTAAGAAAGCTTTAGAAATCCACAGTTCTTAACCTTTTTTCTGCCCCCTGTCCTCTCATCAAAATAACTTTGCAAAACAGGTAAAACACTTCTGCATGATTTCAGAATAACATATATCTGTTCATTACATTTTTGTTTGATTTTTCACTTTACTTGAAGGGAAGATTGTATCCTGTCATTCAACTTTAACATACTCATTGTGGCTTCTATGTAATGGCTGAGAATTCATTTTAAAATATTTCGTCGTGTGGTTTGTTTCAAATTCTTTTAAGAAAAATGTGAAAAAGCAGAAACAAAGGATAGGAGGTCTGTCTCTTGTGGTAACAGCATTGAAGTGATGTGCTCCTTCCCCAGCATTTCCTGCTGTAATAACCTTTTGCAGCTAAACAAAATGGATTCCATTTGGGAGGGTTGTAAAGGGAAGGGACAAGTACAAAAGCGTCCAAAACCCTGTCCTCAAAATTTTCAGCAGAGCAGGACAGAAAGGTGGAGAGGTGTAGGAAGAAAGAGTATCTGCCAGCTTTTCCTGTGCTTGGGCTTTGCCTTTGTTGAAGAAATGAGAGCAGAGTTGCTGGATGTGAGAGGCTGTGACAGGTCAGACCCAAAGCGTCTGTTTAGTGGGGGCCGACCCCATCTCCTGTAGTGGCCTCCTGCACTTCCCTAGAGGTGGGCATGAGAGGCTGAGCATGCTGTGATGTTTTTCCCAAGCATCAGCAAGCCTGTTCCAGCTCCCCAAGACACTGCATGTGTGAGGGCAGACTTGTGTCATGGTGAAGGAGACGCTGCTTCCAAGAGTTTGGTCATAATGGGAGTACCATTCCTAGCTCTGCTCATCAGGCCGGTCCTTTATGCCTAAAGTGTCCAAAGCCTTTTTTGGAAGCTAAAGCAGGCCTAGGTCTGGATTCTTTCCCTTTCCTTTCTCCCTGCTCCTCCCCCAGGCTGAGGAGCCTGAGAGAAGGCTATATGGGCAGTAGGACAGGAGAGGGTGCTTGCTTGTTTGGGGATAGATTAAACCTGTGGGAGGAAAAGGTCCAGGAGCCTCTGAAGGAGAAGAGGGTGCACAGGAGAGTAATCTATAGAACAGGGGAGGGTGAGAGAAGAAGGAAAGTGGGAATAGGAGACATCATCACCTCCTAGCTTCCCTTCACAGTTTCTTGTCCCTCATTTCTCAAATTCTGTTTGAATTCTACTACAGGATCTACCAGTTTAGTCCCATCTTCCCCAACCCTTAATCTTGTGATGAACCCCTCAAACTCTGTGTGCCTAATAACAGTGAAGGTCTGAGTAAGGATGGTGATGAACTTGCAGTTCTCTGGGCATTGCAAGTTACTCACTGCTTGTGAGTAATTTTGGCCGTTTAAGACCATCTTTACTGGAAGAGCTCTGAACATGTATTTACCTCACTTGAGGTGTGGGGGTGTGTGTGCCCTGGCCAGTGAGCCATTGTGTACTGCAGCATCTTCTCAAGAGTTTCTTCTTTTAACACCAGTTTACACTGGCTGGGTACTCCAGTACCCATTTTACTTGCTCATCAGGTGTCCAGAATGACAAATAGAGAGGTTTTCTTCTTTGCTCTCTGCCTTACTGGTTGTCCCTTTTATTTTTCTTGAATTATTTTTTCCTTGCTTTTTAACAGAGCAGAGAGTAGTGCACATTTGTGATAAGAAGAGGTTATATAAATCTTTCTCTACAAAATATTGTTGTTGCATCTGAAAGATTCTGAGGAATAGACTCAACAAACTGCTGGGGACTTGCTGATTCCTATATCAGAGTATCCTCTGCTTGACTGTTTTGCTTGCAAAGGACTTCTTAAAGAGGTGGCTAAAATTTGATTTATTTTGCTTATTTTTCCCCTTCTACAATGCCAGATAAGAGATGGTGGTTTTAAAGTCTCTCTTGGTAGGAATTGAGGTATTCTGTCAGAGTTCTTTGGGACAGCTGGAGCTTGTTGCAGAGCACAGTAGAAGTGTCAAATGTTTAGAAATTATTCTGTCTACATTGGCCACATCTTTCTTGTCTGCAGAGGTCTTCAATATCACTGCCCTTCCCTTTGTATAACTTTTAAAGCTGCCCACTTATTTTAGTAAAAGCAGACCTTGGGCCTTGAGGAAAGCAGTGTGTGGTTCTACAGAAGTGATTTAAAAGTTTCTTTTAACAGGGAACTGGACAAAATAAAGCTAGCCATTTTTCAGTTAAAATATTTTTTTTCTCTTTTCCTATCTTGAACTTCCGTGTGACTTGGAAATACCTTGTAAATAGATGTTTAGCTGAGCACAGGTTATTGGGAAGAGATTGTTTTGGTGGATGTGCACTAAAATGTAATACTAAATGTGTTACATTTGTAAAAAATATGTGCTTAGACACAAGAGAGTGAAAAACTCTCAAGATATTGTAGCTTTAATTACTTACTGTAGTCTATTCCAAAGATGAAGCCAACTGATAATGTCAGGAAACAGTCAACTACTTACATGCAGTACTATATATAAAGTGAGGAGAAAGAGATGATTTGGGGCTCTTTCAGATTTTTGTTTTGCAAATATAAGGAGATTGCTTTGGAATTATTTGCACAAATTATTTTAAGTCATAATACTTGACACATTCTTTTTTTCCTTGTTGTCGCATCCATGTTATATTTTATACAGAGAAAAAGAAAGTACTTAATTCTGAGAAAACAAGTGATTTGACTGAGTTTTGAGGGGCAGGTTTTTGTTTTTAATTCAGACAATACAAATGCTTATTCTATTGCTCAGGCTGAGGAAAGCTTGCATGAGTAAATGGATTTTGGAAAGTAATGTATATTTTAGATGCTAGCAGTAGATGGCCCTTTCTTATGATGTTATTCATTCTTAGTTTAACCTACATGCAATGCTTGTGCATTATAGGGTTTTTTGTGCAAAAACTCCCTGTATCTTGAGAGCAGACATTGTTTCCTCTATCTGTCGCTGTTAGAGTTCCCAAATGAGATCACATAACGTAGTCTGAAATGTTTTCAAGGTGCTTCATCTATAACATAGACTGAAAGAGTTTTCCGCATTGTTTGCTGATGAAGGAAACCTTTGTCTTGTGGTTTAGCTTTTGTCATGGAACAAATTATTAGTGTAGGAGTTGTTTATGCTATGCTTGCTTATGTCTTATTATTTTCTTTGGCTTTTTAGTTTTGTGCCAACTTAAAATGTTTTTTTAATTACTATCCTTTCTTTGTGAAAAGCAGCCTTCATATTGTCCTTTATCTAACCTATATCTGCAGAGGTTTTGTGAGTTTTAATAGTTATATTCTGTAGGGCTTTAGTGAAAGGCTCTTTGCAAATGAAAGTGAATGATCTTCTCCAAATAATGTAACTGAAGATTTCAATCTCAGACTGTAGGTAGAATGGACTTTCAAATGTGTATGAAACACCATTTAATTTCTTTAATCTATTTGAGCATGCATTTTATTCTTGAAACAATACTTTGATAGTAGGTGGTATAAGTGTATTCTGTGATTTGCAAACTATAGAATATTGCTTACTCCAAGCATTGTTAAAAACCCCCAAATAGGACAGCAAACAGAAATAATTGAAACATGACTGCTTTAATCTTCTCTTTTTTGATTAATGAATAACAATATTCATTAGAAATGGGGGGTGGTGGTGGTGTAAGAATATGTTTTAATGAGAAAGAAGGGGAGGGTGATTTTCCTTGGTAAAGAGTGTGGGTAGAAAGATAGATTGGGGCAAGCTGCATAGTAGAAGAAAGTGGTCAAAAGAAGCACAGTGCAGAGATGAAATATATAAGGTTTGCAAAGACTAAGAACGGGACTCAAACAGAATTAAGAGAGGTGGGAAGCTAAAAAAGCATGAACTTGTAATGCAAAGCCTGCACATACAGGATTTAAATGTGAAACTTGTAGTAATCAAGTAGTAAAATAAAAACTTGTAATCATCAAGTAGTAAAAGAAGAAAGAAAGACTAGCAAAGACTAAAGCAGAGAGGACTCACTTTAAATTCCAGAGAGTGGAAGATTGTTTCCTTTTCCCAGGCAGGGTGTGTGCAAGAAGCAAATGGGGTGTTCAGGGCTGTGGGGGGTTTCCTGGCTCTTGCAGAAGAGGCTGCGCTTGAGCCTTGTGGTGCTTCGTTCATTTGCTCTGTAGGGAGAAGGAAAGAGGCAGAGCTCTCATTTTCATGCCTGCCTGGACACTGATGGCACTGAGTAGACAGAGGAGGGGGGGATGAAGGGGGGGAGGGAGGGCAGGGAAGCAGCTGCCTGCTCTCAGTGGTCTTTGAATGATGTTACCTGATAGACCAGGAGCTCACAACAGACGGAAAGATCGTCTTCCTGGAGACAGCAGCAGAGATTCTAACAGCAGGGTGGGTCACCTGGCCAAAAGGTAACAGGGACAGGAGGGCTGGGAATGATAGAGGATGCAAGAATTCCTTTTTTCACTCCTTGTACAGAGGGTAATAGAATATTTTATAGTGCAAGTGATTTGTAATAAAATTAGAAGAGCTTAAAGATTAAAAGGTAGTGGGTTGCTGTTGATACTGATGGATAACTGGTAGCAGAATTGGATGATGTGGAAAAAATGAGCTCAGAAATAAATTACTGCAAGTCATGGTAGCAGAAAAGATTCTTCAAAGGTGTGGAAGAGGCAAAAGTATATTGTAGATAACCAGAAGATGATGAGGGGACATCTGGCAAAGTCAATGACCAGGGTCAGAAGCCTGGGAAGGTAAGACGAAGTTTACAGGTACATGTATAAAAGTATGGCGGTTCCTGGAGGTGCCTGATGGTAGGGTCAGATGAGCTGAAGGAGCTCCATCAGAGACAACTGGCTCACTACCAGTGCAGAGCCTGAAGGAAACACACTTGAACCAAGACTGAAATTTTTTGGTAAAATAGTTCAGGAAATCCACACCAGAGGTATTAATCAGTGAGAGAAAGTAATCTGGCCAAGAGATGTATGAAGGGTTTTCCACACAATTTAGCTGAGCTGCCAAAAGATATTGGTGATAGAGCAGGGGATTAATAAAAATCAAAATGGGTATGATGTAATCACAGAAGCCTGCAGGATACAGTTTGAAGTGGATAAGAGTAGGAGTTTTATACTAGACCAAAAGGATATAGCAAAGGTAACAAGGAATAGCACCAAAAATACTGATAGGATCAAAGGCCTAAAACTCGCTGGGGCAGGAGCTGGAGGCAGCAAGAATAGACTTACCTTTCACAGGAGGGGTTGGGCTGCTGAAATGTGAGGGTGAGGAGGTTGCCAGATGCGAATGAGGTACTGGGAGGAAGAAAGGAAGAGGCTGTTAGATGATGGAATTGTGGGTGGGGAAGAACCACATTTTATCTGCTTGAAAGGAGAAAAAGAAAAGGTGCAGGGATCATTGCCACAACAATAAATCTCTGAGAAACTAGCAGAGGGAGGAGGTGGGAATGAAACTCAGTGGAGGTCTTTGAGAGTCAAGAGGTGATGGAGAGGGTTACTTAGCTGTGAGTTAAAGGTAGAGCAAGATTTGGGAAGAGAAAAAAAATTATTCTTCCCTCTGTTAAAATCCTAACTCACGGAAAAGAATATGGGAGTGATGGGGGGTGCGGGAAAAGTAAATCTTGGAGCAGTATGATGTAACTATGCACTAAAATAAATACACAGAGAAGAAAAGAAATCAGAAGGTCTTAAATGCCTAGACTTAAGGAACACAACAGAAGAAAGGAGGGAATTCTTGTATAAATAAATAAATAAGTAGGGCATCCTGCAAAGTAACCTACTTTGGGTTTGAAGTGAACATTTATCTGAGTGACTAGGTGGAGCCACTGGCATTGCAGCAATTTAACTGTGCTCAGAAAGGGACGGGAGAGAATCCTGATGTCTGCATAGACAAGAAGGAGTTAATGCTTGTCGAGCATTATTCTTATACAAATTAAGTCCAGAGCACAGCAGCAGCCCCACCAGCAGGAGCAGATGCTAGGCAGTGATGCAACCTGTGTTATTTACTTAGGCCTCTCTAGTGACCTCAGTGGCTTGCAGACAAAGGATACTAGTATCTGGAGGTAGGTAGCACGCTGATACCTTCTTTATTCAGTTCTTTTTCTTTTATTGTGAGCAAGCTCCTGAAATCATTTTGCATGGAGCAACAGGGGGACTGTGTATTTTTAGCATGGTTTTGGAAGGTGGGGGAAGGAAGCCCCCAAGTAACTGACTGAGGTTTGTGTCTGGGTTTGTACCAAAATTACCAGGAACGTTTAGAAGCCATGATGCGCCGGTCCCTCGAACGCAGCCAGCAGCTGGAACAGAAGCAGAAGCGATGGTCGTGGGGAGGAGCACTGGCTGCAGGCTCAGGAGGCAGAGATGGTAAGTGAAACAGGCTGCCTGCATTGCAGATCTGGAAGTGCAAAATGCATGAGATTGTGGAGATAGTAAGTATGATGGGTTTATAGTTAGGGTGGTACCGTAGTGGCTACTGCCTTGGGGCGTGAATAAGTGCTTTGTAATTGCTTGCCAGGCTTCCTCTCCCTAATACTTTCTGTGGAGACAGGTTCCTCCTAACTTTAGGAATGCAGATCGTTTTAATAGAGTAAGCAGAATCTGTTTGGAGGATGCTAAATGCTAAAATTAAAATTGATTCACTGTCTCCCTTATTAGCTTTTTCCACATTGTCTTCCCACGCACACAGTTAGCAAATTTAATATTCACCAAAGGACTGAGTGCTGTCTAAGGCTTGCAAAAGATAATCTGTTTTTGTTTGGTACTTCTAAAAACCTGATGGGAGTTTCTAGATGACTATGCAGCATGTGCAGTTTAAAATAGTTTGGGTTTTTTCCCCACGTATATTCTGTTACTGCTATTTTTGCTTTGGATTCAGTAATTCTTTTTATTACATAATGAGTGACATGCTGCTTTTATGTTTCAGAAAAATGCATGTTTTCTCTTTTCAATCATACAATTTATTTGAATTTGTCAGGTTTGAATAAACTGATGTTTTAGGGAAAAAATCCATGTTTGGGTGTTGATGAAATATTACTCTCTTTTTAACGGTTTGTATGTATACTTAACTTCAAAAAGACAAACTCTATTTCATATCATAGTTTTCATGATACATCATTAGAAAAGCCAGGAAGTTAAATGCATATAATAATGAAAGAAGTCTCTTACACTTTGAGAAAGAAATCAGTTTTCTTTGTGATGGAGTTTGTGCTTAATTCCAGCTCCCCCAACTTATTCAGTAATTTCTTTCACCTCTTTTTGCTCTGATTTCTCTGCTGTGTAGGTGAATCAGAAAATACCCCACCCCCTGTTCTAGGTTTAGCTGCCAACACCCTTCCTCCAGACCCTGTGACCTCTACTGCTCCTGCTGATCCCTTCAATGGTATTTCAGAGAATCACAGTACCATCGTGTCTCGTTTATAACTGTTCTAATCACTGTAATCCATCCACTGATCTTGTTCTTCCTAACCACTCTTTTCTTATCATTTCAGTCTGGTACTCTACAGCATTCCCCTTAGTGATGTAAACCTGTGTCTTTTAATTTCCTTTTAATTTTGCCATGGTGGAGCAGTGCATGCCTCACATTCCAGCACAGTAGAGGCATTTCATGGTTTTCTCAGTAACTGTAGACTTCTCAGATTCTCATCTTTGTTAATTCTGCGGGTGCTCTGTGTGTGTGTGTATAATTAATTACACATATATTTGACAGTTCTAGTGGACATGCACAGGTGCTGTTGAGAAAAATTTCAGTTGCACAGTAAGGAAATGTGTTTTGAAGACCATGTTTCATCAAAACAGCCCTCTTTCTCCATCTCAAGGGCCTTCTTCTGTGATATTTTAAGAACAAATAAATTTGGTATAAACAGCCATGTTATGTTTACAGCCTCCTGAAATGAATTTTGGCCAAGCTGGTATTTGTAACAAACTCAAGTGGCTGACTTTGTTTAAGCAATCATGTTTTATATTGTTATTTTTTCTGGAGGGTTTTAGTTGTGGTTTGTTGGGTTTTTTAAATTTTTATTCCCATAAAAGGACTCTGAAGTAGATGAGTCCTCCAAAATGACAAATGGATTGCATATAGGATTTCTAATCTTGATTGCAAATGTACTTGGCATTTTGAAAAGAAAACACAGCCTGTGCTTTTGAGAAGTAGATTCCTTCTCTCCCTCAAAGGAGGAGTTAAGCTTGGCTATTACTCCTGCAGTATTCACAGTAAATGTTGTTCTGCCTATGATCTCACAGAACTACTATTTCTGTGCAAACAGATTCAATTTTTTTACCAATTGTTGTTCATGTGCAAAGGTATTTGCCTGTGCAACTGATGTTTTGCAGCATACCAGCATTAAATGTGCTTTTTTAAAAAAGCATATGTAGTGAATTGCATTGTTTACTGTAGTAATGGAGGCAAATTGCAAGTATTGATTAGTATTGGAAGCCCCACTAAGGCAACGATTTGATGGACATAATAGGGAATGCAGTAACTTAGAAGGTGCAGAGTTAGGACCACATACATTTCTCTAGATAAAATTTTTTTTGGTTTTGAAAGAAATAAAGTTCAAATGTAGGGGACAAAGCATCTGTGCTTTTAGCTCTGAGTATCAGATAGTGATCATCATGTACTAGTACTCTAGTAATACCTGAGTAACATCTCTCATTCAGTGGAATAAATGCCAAGGTAGGAAATGGATATTGTGCTCAAACAGTCTTTGTCAAATGGTATTTGTGAAGAAAAATGCACAAAAAATCCTGAGCTGTCTAGTTTTTTTTAAGTTCTTCTCAAGCATAAAAAGATAAAGCCAAATGGCTGATGCCAGCTCAGTCATTCAGTGAGGTCTCATACAGACGCACAAATGTTGGTTATTTCATTTTCTTATTAGAGTAATACCTGATGTGAACCTCAGCTCTTCCAGACTGAAGGTAGAGGGGAGGGGGAATGAAGAAGAGTTCAGAGTTGTCATGTGTGCAGTTTGTTTTCTTTGGGTAACTTAATGCTTGTGCTGGTATTGAGTGTCTTGTATCAGAAGAGCTTCACTTGTTCAGATCTGATCTATAATTATTTATCAGCGTCAGTATAAAAACCAGGCTTTTGTGAAACTGGAATATTAAATTCACAAGCTGAAAAGTTGCATGCCAAGCAAGTAGGGTACTGGTCCTCAGTGGTCAGAAAGAGCTCATCTCATGGCAGTTCAGTGCTGTGATCAGCACAAGGGCCAAGAGTATGAATGCAAGGTTAACTTTTGGAGTTGATCAACACTGTGGTTTGAATACAAATGTCTTTAATGCATTTCTCTGCAGCATGTGACAAACTTTCAGCTTCTACAATGAATCTGCCAAAGCAAATGGAGTCGCCAATCAGTAAACGCCTCTCGTCCTCCACAGCGGCCATAACGCATTCCCCCGACAGAGGCAAGTGAACACGCTGGTCTCCTGCCAGCAGAAACTCTCCTTCTGCTTAAAGCATTGCTGGTCCATGTAGCTTTGTGGTTTGCTTGTGTCTGTTATTCAGAGGAACTCAAACATCTGAAAGATTCTGTATTAATAACATGGTTCTGCAGCCTGTCCCAAGGCTGGGCTGCCGTGCTGGAGATCATAGTCCAGCAATGAATGCCGTGGGTTTTTTACTGATTCTTTTTCAAATTTTGATACTCCAGCAAACAGGGTTTTAAGTACAGGCTGTGACTGCAGCAATTTCCTATAACTGTACCATTTGTGACCTTCTAGCAAAAGAAGGAAAAACAAGCAAACCAAAGGTGTGGCCTGACAGTAGATATGGGATGTTCCATGGGCAGGGGTACCTCTGATGAGCCACCTGGGAGACTTCAATCTGGTGACCAGAGTTGTGGAGCCTGTTAATTTCTTACGAAACTCTGATCCTCAAGAGACTCCACAAAAGATGGTCATCTTGTAGGATTAGTGGTTGCTAAACACTACAAAGAGGACTGAAAGGTTTGTCTCACTGTGGACTCTTTGGATTTTTTAGGTTTATTTTGTGTTTGCTTTTTTTTTCCTTCTACCCCATTCTTTTTAAAAGTCTAATGGGGAAAAATATATTTACTGAAATAAATTACTATGAAGCCTTGTTTCAAGAACGAAAAAGGCAAGGTAAATTTATTTTAATTTTTGAATTGCTTAAGCTCATCAGTAGCTTTGAGGTTATTATGACAGATGGCTGTATATGCAGGTAATAGGAACATCTATAAATAAGTCTTATATAGTTGACACTTATATTTATGGAGTAGGAAGTAATGCAGGCATATTGTATAAATAAGACTTACGTAACGTGGTGAGATGGCAGATTTCAAATGCAGTCCCAGCATGGGTGGCAGATTAGTGAGCAGCTGTGCTGTGGTACCAGGTGTTTTACCTTTGCTACTGGGGAAGAAGACAAACATTTTTTGTGCTGAGTCATGAAAGCAACCATTTTGCAGAATGGAACATGCCTCTGAGTAAAAACAAAATACAACATTATCTTAACCTTACTGTGTCTAATGCGTAAGTGGGAAACTTAAAGCAGTGGAGAAATTAGAAGGTTTTCTTCAGAGGGAATGAAAATTATCTTCAAGTATTTTAAATCTCACTAAGTTCAAGTTTTTTTGTCATTTCATTTAATCATTTCATCATTTTCTTTCAGTTATTTTAATGTAACATTGTTTCATTTCTTTGCATTTTAAATTTTATTTTGTTTGCTCCCATCCTTCAGCTCACCGCATGCATCTTAGTCCAATGGAAAACTTTATTGTTTCTCGACTGCTGACTCCCACACAGTCATCTTTAGCCAGAAGCAGAAGTACATTAATGCTTTCTGAGCAGTACAATACTCCAGGTAAAAAATGTGACTTCCTCACTTTGAAACTGTTGAGGTTTGTTTTTAGCTGCGTTTATGTAGCTGCTGGAAGAAGTGGAGTACTACGAAACAAATGACAATTTACAGAATAGTACAAAATCAATGATGAACTAAGTTGTTTCAGATAGCAGTGTATTTAAAATCTTTGAAAAGCACATTATCTTGTCTGTGCTGTTCTGAATATCTATTTTGGAAAAAAATCATTAAAACTGCAGACTATCAAAAGAAAAAAATATATTCATTTAAGAAACAGGTTTTTAGACAAGGATGTGACAACTCTCGGAGGCTTTGATTGATTTATTAATGTCAGCCCTGTCATACCCAAATACTATGTAGAACAAAAATCCCAGTGCACCATTGAGCCTTAATTATTTTTACCAGGGTTCCAGTTTCTATCTGTTAAGTATCTTTTTGCCTTTAACTGTGTGACTGTGTGCATGTGACACCTATATATATATATAGGTGTACATACACATGAGAAAACAGAATATTGATAGGAAGGTGTCAGTTCCAGAAATTATTGAATTTTAAGGGACGATAGTTACCATTCCTATGTGTAAAGGGTGGACTTATAAAAGCATTATTTTGCAAACATCTGCAAAAATAATGTTTCCAGTCCTGCTAGTACTTAGGCAAGTGCCCAACTTTGAGTAGTTTCTGCTTATAAAGCCATACCTGGTCACAGTGTTGCCTGAAACAAGACAAAAGTTTAACAGCCCTTTTTTACTTTCAATAGAATAAAAAAAAGTGCCCTAAAGCCTGCACCCAAATGCCTGTCTGCAAAAGGAAACACTTTTCCAGGATTAAACTATTTAGATGATAAAAGACTGATCATCTGTATGATGAGTGTTTTCACACATCTTGGTTATAATAGGCTTAAGTTCTGCATCTGTGCTGTTCATGCATAGCTATTTAAAAATGAATTGCTAAGTAAACCTACTTTCCCTTGTGTGTTACTTCTCTGTTCAGTGCACAGGGACATCGATATTGAATGCCTCCAAAATTGCTTCCCTTGTTTCTACATTAAAAAATGTAGACATTTCTGCTTCCAGCCTCTACTGGAAGCAGAAATGTTTTCAAATAGTACTTGAGAAAGTTCCCAGTTTGCTTACTGCTCAGGGACCAACTACTGCCAAAAGTGAGCAAAACCCAACTCAAAATTAGATCAGTACCTTCTGCTTAAGATTTTGAGCTGAATTGCTGAGGCCACCTATGGATGATTTTTTTCTGTCTTGTATTTGATATCAAAGAAATCAATAAGGACTTTTGTCCTTCCTTGCTCATTTTGTCTGTAAACTCTCAGGTTTGTCTCTCTTCATCACAGGATCTTTAAAGTAACACACTGGCATGTTTGACAAGGGTACAATTTGTTCTGAAAACTGCTTTTTCATTGAGCTGAAACAGGGCAGCTGATTTGGGGAACAGCTTTTTGAACAAGCGTCCTCTTGTCATTTCTCCACAAGGCAATCAGGCTATAGCACAAGTTGCAAACAGCAATCTAAGAGACCATTGACATTTTGTCAGTAATTGCCAGCAAAATAGTTGAGAGAGATCTCCCATTTGTCATGTACTTCTCACCATAGAAGAAGCTTCCTGAACAGGGAAGAAGGATCTTTCTTTCCAAGAGCTCCATACTGTGCCTCCTGTCGTTATGCTGGGGTCAAAATTGCTCTGCTACTGCATTTTCTGTAAGCTTAGAAATGAGGAGCCTCAATTTCACTCTACAGCAACACATTATTAATGTCACTCAAAGTCAAGGTATTCAGGCAAACAGTTGTTACTGGATGCATAATTAATTCTTTTAACAGTTGAAGTAAAAATATTTATCTTAGGCAGCTTTTAAGTTTCTGAATGTTTTTGTTTATATACAGTACCTTATACCAATTGTATGGAAAGTGGGTCAAAGAATACAAAGGTCCAGTTAAACATCAAAGCATTCAAAATGGCTTCATAAAAAAATTTATTAGGGCTGCCTCCAATAAAAAAATTTGGGAATGTGACTTTCTTTACATTAGTGCATAATTAGTGCTTTTTCAAAGTCAATATCCTTCCTGACTTCAGTTGACTAAAATTGGAAACACTCTATCACTTGATTGCAATTAGTGTCTGTCTTATTGATAAAACATATACTCTGTTGATTGTTCTATATGTATGTGAAAGTTTCGTCTTAGAAGGCAATATGAAAAAAAATGAGGAGTAAAATATCCCATTTTAAAAAATCCTGTTCATATTGCAAATAATAAAAAAAGTTGCCCTGTAAGCTGTAATGCATGTGTCACACTCAAATTGATGTCTCCCTCAAATAACAATAACTGAAATACCTACAGCAGAGTTTAGGTTTGGGTTTTTTTTGTTAGAGTTTTTTTGGGTTTTTTTTAATTAAATATTATTTGGGAATGTAATTAATGTATTTAGGAGCCTTTGCATGTTTAGGCTTTAAAAAAGACAAAACCCCCAATGCTTCTGTCGCCTTTCCTGTTCTACAGTATGTGTTCAAAAATCACCCAACTACCATTATCTTTTCTTTTTATCATATGCAAAGAAAGCTGGACTTAGAAGAAAAAAGAGTCACAGTATTAGTCAGGTGATTCAAAAGGTATATGAGTAAGAGAGCAATATTTTAGAGAACTTTTTCCTATAAAATGTTTCAGTTGAGACATTTTTAATAAACATGGGATCATGTTGAATGCATTATATGTGATATTTAAAAACACTAAAAAACACTTTAAAACTACCTTTGAACATTATAACATGAAAGTATGTGGTTTTCTCCCCTCCTTTACTCCCTCTATCTGTGCTCCCTTTTGCTCTTGCTATTGTACTATAACTCTTTAGTATTCCATATCTGTCCTCGTGTAGCACCAGCTAGTCCTCTTAAATCTCCCTACAAGCCTTCCCCCACCCGAAGCACCGACAGGAAGAAGGCAACTTCACCCTCCACTGCCAATGCCATGAAAGGGGCACCTGCAGCTGAAGTTACTCAGGTGAGTTTGTAATGGTTTTGATTTCACTGCTGGGTAAACTGATGCAGCTTCTGCTTGTTGCCTTTCCCTTTACATGAATATAAATGAAGTGCTTCCCCTGCTATAACAAACAGCAGTAGAAAAGTAAGCCCTGCCAACACCTGTTGCCTTTGTGCTCCTGTTAAGGAGCATTTTAATATCTTCTTCCTCCTGGGAATCAGTGTTGAGTGCTGGTATTGGAACACCAACACCTCTATTTTCAGAGAACTGAGGCACTGAAGTTTTTGGATGCTCGTAACTTCTGGGAATGGGGATGACAAATAGAATTCCCTCCTGAGTATGACTACTACTTGCTGGTTAATGAGCAAGCTTCATATATTTCAGAAACTCCCCAAGTGTATTGATAATGCCTCTGTTTTACACGAATTGCTTTAACTCTTTCTGTGGACATTTTTAATGGTGTTTGCTTAAAAGATGCATTATTGATCCACCGTAGTTTCCAGAAAAGAAAAGGCAAGTACACAGCTTAAGGCATGCTTTAAAAAAATTCTCTGTTAGGGCTATAATATGCTCATAAGGTTCTGTATCTTGTAATACTTAATGATAGGGGGATTCATGCCATCTAAATGAGCTGCAAGTGAGAGAACCAAAGCTGGGAGTAAAGATTTGTGTCAGTCTTAGGTGTGATTCAATGTTACATGCAGCAACATTTCTGTGAGATGCCTGTTTGCACTGCTGATCATGTCTAAGCGGGGGCATATGGATGATTTTGAAGATTCCACCCAGTGCCACTACCCCTCCCAAGAACTCTTGCAGAGGCTGTGATGTGTATTACTTATCTGAAATCTGCTTGCTCTGCCCATGCAAGACAGGGGTGGGTGTGTGCTATGTCTGTATAAAATAAAAAAACTATTAATAGCACATCTGTTGGGAGCTGCTGTTTAAAAAGCTTTTACAAGTGTGCCACACAAATCTCTTTATATACAATCTTGCTAGTAAAACAATCAAATGCATTTTTGATTTATTGATCCTAATTATGGAAATTAAAATGAACTGTGCTTCTAGACTGAGAAGATAAAGAAGGAGAAGCGACCTGCAACACCTGGTTCATCGTCTGGTATGGGATCTCCTCTGAGAAGGTCTGATTCTCCTGCTGCCATGTCCAGAAGATCTGCATCGCCTGCAACACCTAAGTATGCCTTTCTTATTAGTGGACTAATATCATGTGAATTTCTGATTACCTGTAAATGAGGCATAGATTCTTGAGGAACTTCCTTTGAAGTGTTGTATAAAATCTAGTTGAGTTTACTTACACATACACAGATATACAGATGGATGAGAGGAGAGGTATAGATGACAAATCTGATATCTGTAATATTGTGTTAGTACCCACAAGAGACAGTTGTCTCTACCTTTCCTCAGTCTTGAAATTACAGTGAATTTCATTATTCATATGAAATCTTACTTCACATTTATTTTTAAATATGCTTTTTTTTGTTTGATTTTGAAGACACTGCCTAATGTGAAGAAATGCACTCATCATGAATACTAACTAGAAATTCCAGCATTTAATATATGCATTTCCTATTGTTGGCATGACCATCTGGTGCCATAAATACACTTAGCTATGTGTCATCTAAGCCATTGGTTTTAACCTTTGCTCATTTGCAGACATCTGTGGTTTTGTTGCCTTTTTTTTTTTTTTTTATGCAGAGCTGTGGATCTATAGCATATCTGGGCTTACTGGCAACTGAGTTGCTTTTCTTGATTGTCTTTTGCTGAAAACTGCATTTCATGTACCACAGCTTGCAATTCAAGTCTAAGCAAATGGATCTCCAGATTTTTTAGAACACAATATTAAGTCTGGCTCTAATGTAGGAGTATGCTAAAGTAGTCCTGGTCTACAGTACTTGCCTAATTTTTTCGGCTGGTTGAATGGTTTGGGTTTTTTCCCCTTAGACCTTGTTTGTGGGTGCCACTTCTGCCTTGAAAATTGTCTTATTTTTTAATAAGATCTTTTTTAATCTGAAGATGGCCGTATTTTGAACCTTGGATGATGATCCCTTTTCTGACAAATTTCTTCTGCCTGAAAAACCAGCTGATGTTCCTTTTCTGTTTCTGCTCTGAGGGCATAGCCCTTTAGTGGGGGATGATTTTGTGTGTGAATCTGATGTTAGACAACATAAGGAAACCATCTGACTCTCATTACTCTTTCTGTTTTAGACATTCCCTTGCATGTAACTGGGACTCTGCAGTTCTTTTCTTGTATTATAAGGCTACAAATTCTCAAACTTCCAATATTATATATGTAATGTCATCAGATTCTGTGGTATGAACTACATCCATTTTGTGAAAAATGGAATGAAATGCAGTGTTAATGACAATCAGCTTTCTTATTTCAATTTTGAGCAGATCATTGTCTAGTGGCACTCTGCCATATAAAATTAAAGAAAAGTTTGAGCTCTAAGACTGTATATTATTCTGCAAGTACTGATACTCCCTGCTCAGAATGCATTTTTCAATTTGTTCAGCCAGTATAAGAGACACACCGTGAGACATATTTATTTAAGCTAAATGATTGGTGGGAAATGAATTAGTTGAGAGTTAAGTGCTTCTTGCTGGGCATATGAAGGTTAGCGTAGACCATCAGAGAAACATCCAGTGGTTAAAAGAAAAAGTTCTTGGGAGACAGATCTTTAGTGCTTCATGAGAAAGGTATGTCCAATCTTAATCTGTAGCACTAATTTCCATAAAAAATTAGGAAATTATGAAGAGTTTTTTTTTCCCAAAGGTGCAAATTATGATAACCTTTGTAAAGTGTTTTCATGCCTATAATGAATACTGTTTTTAGAAGAAACAGATGCTGCATGAAGGAATTAAGAAGCCTGGTGGGTTTCTCTGTGATTGTGAGCCACAGTAGTGATCCCTTTTTTTTCCCCCCTCCTTCTCTTTCTCAAGGGACTGATTCTGACCAGGGCTAGAAAGGTATTACTGAGCATTTAATCTTAACATGGCCCAATTAGAACACCCTTCTTGACCTTATGAGAGATACAGTAAATGGAGTTTAAATCCATGTTTATTACTGATTGCAGAAAGAGAGTTCTGCTTCAGCACTTTCAAAACTTCCCCTCATAATTCCAAAGTAAATAAGTGCCCTAATGACCATATATTAGATATAGATGATAATAGTGATAATATAATATGCATTTTTTTATACAATTCAAATTCCATTGTTAATTTTCATTGAGGAGATAAGATTATATAATCTAAAGGAAGGTTCCAAAAGTCCTACTGCCTGTATTTAAATCCACTGACCAGCAAGATTATTATCTGACATTTAAATATAATTTTAGTCTGACTAAATATATATACAAATACTCATTCTCCTTGCAAACGTTTTACACATTTAACCTTTCTCCTTCTAGCACACTATATGATGGAAAAAAACACCTTGGAAGAAATAAGAATAATATTGTACAGCATTAGTAGTTAAGTGATGCTGCATAGCACCCTTACCTCTAAAGCTGTTGAGGAAAGAATTAAGTATGGCCAGTGATTTACATGACAATTAGCTGTATGCATTTCTTTTCTTAAGAATATGTGACTTGGCATTCAAGTTTTCTTGGTATTATTCTAGATACTAGTTCTTCAACTTCCAAGTTGTCATCTTGGTTTCTGAGTGGCAGTAACTTGTCCTCTTAATATGTTATTTCATTATTTATTAAATAAAAAGCTCTTTTTATCATGGTAAAGTAACTGAAACAGGATCAAACAAGACAATAAAACTTCATCCTGAAGAGAGACAGTGATTATTGGTTGAAGAGAGTTGCAGTAGTTACGTAAATAAACTACTAATGTTTTGAATGGGCAAATTTTACTGAGAAAGCAAAAAAGGTCAGCCCAAAAACCACATCTGAGACAAGTGAACAGATATATATGTAGAAAGGGGAAAAAATAAAAATATGCTGAACAACAATTAAAAGTGGGGAAGGAATTCAAAACTTGATGTTATTTGGAAGAGTTAATATATCAAGAAATGTCACAGAAAGAAATCCAGAACTATTATTTTGAATCTTAATCTGGATCAGCTGACAAAGATGAAAATTAATGGATTAAAGAGTGTGAACAATTGAGAAATCGTCTTTAATTTTTTTCAACTGCTATTGGATACTGATGGTGTAAAATGCTCCTTTTCTTCACATCTTTCACAAGATCAATAATAACAGGATAGGGGTTTGGGTAATTTTTTTGTTTCATGCTTCATCTTCGAAGATCTATACATTAATCGGTTTATTCTTGCAGTATCCCTCAGAGAATAGGTAAGTGTGCTTTCTTATAGATCAGGAAGGCAATAAAGCCTGTGTCCTTCACATGTCTTTGGGCAAATGGTCCCTAAATAAATCAATGGCACCTGACTGAATCAAGGAAGTAGGATTTAGTTTTAAGTGTCTTCAGATGAATCATAGCGTAAGCCAGTGAATAAAAATCGAAAGCTCTGACAAGCTTCTGTGTCACATTCTTTTGCCAAAGCATAACCTCATGAGAGAAGGAGAAAGGGGGAAGGGAAAGGTGACTGATGAGTGGTGCAGCTAATGGGTGGTGATTCATGTTTCCTTTCCAGATCCCAGGTTGGTCATTGTCCTTGGCTCATGGTTTCACTAACTGAACCCCTCACCTGGTGGTTCTGAGGGGTGACAACCCCCTGTAGCCTGGGGGAAACACTTTTCACATCAGAAATGTGCATGCTGAGTCAAATTGCAGAATACTGCTGGAATAAGAACAAAGACCAGTACAAAAAAACACCCCAAACTCGTAAAATGTGTAAAAATGAGTTACTGGAAAGGTGTCTGCATGTGGCGAATTCCCTACAGAAGTAGCTTCTATGTCCTGCAGTGATCCGTTTTGGCTTTTATTTCATATGTGCTTCATTTACTACTCTTGGGTTTTGTTCTGACTTGGAAAGATAAAAAGGATGGATAGAATGTTGGATCAAGAGTATTTTGAGGGATTTTTCAGCAGTTAGCTAGATAAGGGGCCAGTTCAAGATTTTGAAACATCTGTAATAATGCAGCTATTCAAAAAACTATTCTACAGGCCTATGCTGAGTTCTCTTTTAAGAAATGTAAAAGAGAAATGAACCTGTCTTTGGCTACAAAAGATCAAAACTAAGAGTGAAAGAAAACTGCTTTTGAGAAAGTGTCACAGATATAGCAAAAATTGTCAGAACCCAGAAATAGCTTGTGATCAGAGCAATGTCAGAAAGCAGGATTGAGAACATGCAGCTCTGCTTGGCTTCAGCAGAGTTCTTGTTGAATTAATGGGGAGAAAGGGGAAAAATAATGCAGCTCTGGCATTGCTGAATATTTCTGATTTACAGTCAGCCTTGTGAACAGCCATAACCAGTGACCTGCCACAGAGCTGGCTTTTCAGGAGGGCATGCTGTTCTCTGCCCTGGTGTTTATGGCCGAAGCTGGATGTGACCTCTGATTTGTGTGCTACATGTGCTTTATTTCCTCTGCTTAGCAAAAGAAGCTCAGAACCCCTCATATACTCTTCCTGAGACATGGACTCTGCAGAATGGACTCTCCCTTTTGTAATTGAATGGGAGCCTTTGTAATTAATCAGTGGATCCTCACACCTGATAGATGTTCTAGCAGTGCATGTAGGGGGCAGCTTCTTTCCTGCTGCTGCCCCCATGCCAGCTCAGGGCAGTTAGGTGAAAAAACTAATGCTGTCTTGGAGTGAGGAAGGTGATTCTGTATTCCCCTGTAAAGTCCAGTTACTGAGAATGAGTAAACTGTCTGACAACTGATATGCTACTGCTTCTTGGATTTTAGTGATTTGTCATCTTAATTCTCTAATCCTTATCAGGCATAATTCTGTGTTTCCCAGTTTCTTATCATGGTTTAAACCTAAATAGGCTCCTACACAAGTGATTATAATTTTTTTCTTAATAATTCCATTTTTCTGTCTTCTCAATCAAGTTTGGCACTTTCTGGTGTAAAGCAGCATAATTTAAGTACTATTTAGAAGGAGTGCTTTTTCAAGTAATAATTCTGCCTGTGTCAAGGAATGTTAAAGATGCTAAGTTGAGAGTATGTTTTAAGTACAAGGGGAAAAACAATGTTGATTTAATACTCTCTACTGGCATCCAGTAAATTATATAAAAATTCTGAAAAAATATTCTTATTCCTGATGGACTTTCTTAGCTTTACACTCCACACTCTGCACTATTCTCATCCTTGCAGTAATCAGTCTTTTATTTTTCTCACTTTTAGCTACTTTATATGAAACTCTACTATTTTCTTGTTCTTCTGGTCTAAGAGCCTGTAGCAATTTTGGTAAAAAAAAAATTTAAAAAAATGCAGTACCTAAATAATACATTCAGCACGTTTCTAATGCACCAGCTGAGTTGTACAGCCAGCCTGCTCTGATGCCTATGCAGTGCAAGATATGTGGCTCTCATGACTAGACTCCTTCCTACCGACCTCTTTGATTGTCATGTCTTTATTAGAGAACAATTACTTCTGTACTAATACTGAGAATGACTCAGCCTTAGTTATTAGCCTGTTTTGCTCCTTCTGTCATAACAAGTTAAATCAAAAGCATTGCAAGGAGTGTGTGGTGAAGTTGGAAATGTGAACCAAAGACAGCGAGAAGGGATTCTGCTTTGAAGAAGTGTCTAATTAGCAAGAAGCACCCTCTGTGCTGCAGAAAAACATGAGAAAAATGTTTTCTCTTTATTTACCAATTATATTTTTATGAAATTCAGTTGGAAATGACTGCAATGATGAGGCACATGTGAGATGTACACGTGTAGGTGGGACCTTGAAATCTGCCTTTGCTTTCAGAAGGACCTGGAAATCCATCTATATCCTAAAGAGGAATCTAAAGACAATGCTAAAATCAGATGTGGTCAACACAACCAAACTCATTGGCTTCTCCCATTGCTTTTTTTTTCAAGAACTGGAATCGGGCTTGCCTATTCACATCTTCCAAAGCCTGCTTCTGTCATGGAACAGCAGGAGTCATGGGTGGCAGCAGGACAGATAAGGATAGGGACCTTTCCCACAGAAGCCCATCCCATAGCAGGCAAAGGAAGTGACCCAGGTCAACCAAGAGCCCAGTGACAGCCAACAAAGGCCTTACTGAGGCAAGTCCAAGGACAGCCCAGGACATCATGTCAGGATCAGCAGGTTAGAAAGCCAAGAAGAACAGGCTCACCTACAGCTGAGCTCAGCCAAGGACCAAGGGCGAGGACCTGAGCTGGCAGGGAGCTCCTGGGCCTGCAGGCAGGGGCTACCTGAGGTGAACTTCAAATTTAGTTGGGTGCTACTGTTCCTGCAGCCTGAGGGCTTTTGGAGTCTGTAGTGGCTCTTCAGTGGGAGTAAGAAAGTAGAGATGGTGCAATACTCTGCAGTGTTTTCCTCCCCACAAACCAGGCAGCTCTGAGCGAGCTCCTTGTATTCTAATGTCTCAACCTCTTTCAAATGCAGTCTAATATGATAGAAAATAACCCTTTTTCCTACAGAATTCATGAGTTTGGGGAGGAGTTGAAAGATGTCTTATTTTTATTGTCTGCTCTGTAATGCAAATGCTGTTCTGGTTATAATAGTCTCTGACCACACAATACTATAGTTAGATCTATACAAAACTTGCCACTCCAGTCCATTAATTTTCAGCTGCTGTTCATGTTTTTCATGCTTGTGGTCTGCCAGAATGAGTGTATAGTCCAGAAAGCCTGTTATAGTATATGAAACTCTATATTGTTTAGATGAAAAAAGTGATAAGGGATAATGCATTTATATCATAATTGCATATCCAGGAAGAAGGTTAGAAATACATGTGTGATGTTCACTTTAATGTAAGATAATTTTTTATAATGAGACTCAGGTAAATCATTATTTTAAGATTATAATCTCTTTATTCTTATACTGCTTATTTACACATCCCAGCCTTTCTTAACATTACAAGTGCTAGCTACTGGTGTTACATAAATAATGAATGGTGTTTGTGTGTAGTTTTATGTTTCCTGTAATCTGTTCTCTTTATGTGCACCTATTTTCAATGACTGTCAGGTATCTTTACTCTTCTGTTTTCCCAGAACTGACTTCAGGGTTATCACTTCACCTGAAGTGTGCAACACCCAGATGAGCAATGGGCTGCATTGCTGCTGTGCATCACCATCACCACAAGTGCAGCTTGTGAAAGGCTGCGGGGGCTGAGTTTGGACTCTCCAGTCCGTTGTGTTGGTGCTTAAAAAAGCACTAACTGAAACAGTGTTGCTGACAATATAATGGTTTGATTAGTTCTATCTCTTTCTGGAGTACCCAGCCTTACTTAACATTATATACTGGTATTTGGTCCTTTTTGGAAAATCAGATACTATTGGAAAAGACCACATTTGGCAAGGTGATATTCAGATGAAAGCAGCACACTGTAGCTCGTTGTGATTTCTACAGAGAGCAGACATAGCTTTGGTTTTCGTGTTGAGAAGGACTGTGGAAACAGTAAAGTTGACAGAATTCTTTTGAAATGGTCATTCTAAAATCATTGGTTTATGTAGTCCACAATTTCCTATTTCTCATCTAGACTTTAGACAGTGTTATTAGTTTATTTTAATGAGAATTTTCTGTAATTGTGTGCACTTCCGTGTCAGTTCCATGCATTTTAAATTCTGATTGCATCCAGGTAGTTCTTTTCAGTATTGTGCAAAACAGCTGAAACTCCTCTGCAGCCAGAGACAAGAAAGAATGAGAAATGTGAAGGTGGAGTTTGATTCCCAGCTGTGTAACATCTGGCATTGTTTGTTGTTTTCCCTCATCAGGACAGTTGCAAAGACTTATCCTCAGTCTCCCAAAAACACCAAACAATATCCAGCTTCTCCTGTGAAGCATCGTGCCACTTCCAGTCTCAGCCAGGAAACACCTAAAAAGAAAGCAGACAAGGAGAAAGAAAATGTCAGTCACCTGAAGTCCCCAGGAGCACGTGCTGATGATGTGGGCCAGGTGACTCCTGAGAAGCACGTGCCTTCTGCTGGAAAGGCTGAGAACAGTGAAGGTGAGCCTTACTGCAAGACATTAGTGCAAGATACCATGGGTCCTTGAGACTTTTAAACAGTGAAGAGCTGTTCTTTTCATGAAGCTACTCAGTCACAAGCTTATGAGAATGTGTAAAGAATTCACACTGAAACGTGTGAATACACAGTTTTCACTAATGTACCAAAAGCATTTGTTAATGAGGATGTGCAAATGCTGACATCCAGGGATGCCCTTATGTCTATTCCATCTTCTTTCTGCTTAAAATGCTGAAGTGTGCTTTTAAAAGGGTGTCTTGCCGCTCTGAACCAGGCCCATTTCAGTCTCTGTATGAACCTGGAATTGCTGAGCACTCTCTTTGTTCCTTGTCTGACTTTCCACCCTTGGTTGTCTTCTCCTAGGGAAGATCACAGCAGGAACAAGTGATGCAGAAGAAGCTGCAAAAATTCTAGCTGAAAAAAGACGACAGGCCCGCCTGCAAAAAGAGCAAGAGGAAAGGGAGAGACAGGAAAGAGAAGAACGAGAAAGGTCTCTGTATTGCTCTGTGAAATTTATTACCTAATAATTTAACCTGTATCACTGAAGATGCGTGAAACTGTGGTAGTTTTGGAATCAAGTGGAAGCTAACATGCATTTGTTAATTTCTTTCATTTCAGACTCATATTTCATTAGTGTCTTTTGCAGTCTCTATGATTAGTGAAGTTAGAAAATAATAATTTGGCCTCTTCAAGAACCCTGAATAAACTATTACATTTCCAAATACTTCAAGCACATGTCCATGCTGAAGTGTAGTGCACACTGCAGTCTGGATATACCTGAAGTATTTTACATTGTAAAAAAATATCTGAGGTAGCTTTAAAGGAGCAAGATCACGTAGAAGAAACAGTCTTGCAGCAGCAGGATATGCATTAAAAGGCAAAGCTTGAATCATTCATAATTAACCTGAAGTTCATCTTCCTGCCCAACTCTGCTGCAGGCATTGAGGGCTCTGAGTGTGGGCAGAATAAAGATTGCTGTGTCTGAGCAGTGAAGTTCTGGCTCTGTTCTGGGAACAGGCTTTAAGGTGGTTCTCCACATGGGATGCCGGTTGCAAGTGTCAGCAAACCATGCACTTCCTTCAAACCCCTAACAGGAAATCACTAACTCTGCATGTCTGGATTTAGCTTTGGGCTTTCTTATTAAAAACACAGTGGGTGGGGAGGGAGTGGAATGACCAGCTCCTGCCATTTTGGCCCTGATAGAATGATAAGAATGATCACCTACAAAACAATTCTTAAGGAGCATGATGTCCCTCAGTGGGCTGGGGAACAACGCAGGTGCAATTTAGACCCACTCCTTCCAGGGTTCCACTGTGTTTTGTGGAATTTGCTGCTACTTATCCCATCTGTTTATCTTCAGATGAAGTAAAGGATAAAAGAACTTGCTTATTTATAGGTACCAGCATTCTGGGTGTCAAGTACAGGGGAAGAGGGTTGTCTTTGTTCTTGAAACCTAATTTTATTATTGACACTCTAATTGAAATTAGAACAGAAATATTTTCTTTGATCACACATGTTTTTTTCAATGGAAATTATAACTTCCATGAAATATTTCAGACATTAAAAGTAAGATTGGAGTAAAAGCTGGATAGCCTGTGCTCAATGTCTTCACTGTATCCTGGCATCTTTCATGAGAATATGTGCTGATGCATGTGTTATCAGTTACAATAGAATTCATGCTAAACAAGATGAAGCCTTTTAAACCTTCTGTTACATTTTTTGCAGGCTTGAAAGAGAAGAGCAGAAAAGAAAGGCAGAAGAAGAAAGACTTCGTCTGGAAGAAGAAGCTCGTAAGAAGGAGGAGGAAAGAAAACGTGAAGAAGAGGCAGCTAGAAAAAAGGCAGAAGAGGAAGCCAGGAGAAGAGCTGAGGAAGAACAAATGCTAAAGGAAAAGCAAGAAAAAGAGCTCCAAGCCAAACTTGAGAAACAGGTATAATCTCAAACAGAAATGTGATATTTTTATACATGTAAAAAAATACTTCTTAATATTTGCTGCCTGAAATAAATAATGGCCCTAATATATTTTGCACATTTTGATTAGAGGGAAGAAGCAGAAGTCAAAGCCCGTGAGGCAGCTGAACAACTTCGTCTTGAAAGGGAACAAATCATGCAGCAAATTGAGCAAGAAAGGCTGGAGCGGAAGAAGGTGGATATTTGCATCTCAGGATAATTATTTCATTTCTTGTTTAAATACATAACCCAGGAAGCACCCAGCAGTATCTACTAACAGTAATCTGGAGGGATTAGAAGTGAATAGTTATGACAAACTTAATATTTGTTACTTGTCTGTTAGGGGAACATGGACATCAAAATTTGTAACAAAATGGAATTGCCTGAGGCAAATGACTTTCTACTAGGCACTGAGCAAATACAGAGCCAGCCTCTACCTGAAAGGTTAAATGCCTGAGACAAACAAGGAGTGGCATGCCAAGGCAAATATCAATTGCTGCCCAACCCAGGACATCACTAACTACTGAGAAACATGAGTGACTTTGTTTAAAACTTACTCCACAAAAGCTCTGTGTCATTAATTGAGAAGGTTTCTGATTAACAAGCAGCTTTTCCACCACCTGGCTGTCTCTGGTTGCATTATGCAGAGGAGCAGGATTGTCTGGCCACTGCTGCACACAGAAATGGCTCAAGCTGCATAAATGAGCTTTGTTTACAGTGTGTGACAAGAAAGAGAACAGCTACAGAACCCCCGTCTGGTTACAAAAGGTCATTTATCCATATATCTTTACTCCAATATGTTTTAAACTGTTCAGCACTGAACTGGAGGCATGATGCAGTTGCAGATTAGACTATCAAACCAAAATGTTTTACATCTGAAATAATTTCCTTTTTAATAAAGAAAGAAGGAAAACAAAAGTATTTTAGGATAATGCCTTATGCATTTCCAGCAAGAATAACTTCAGATATTTCATTTTTCTCTTCTATTCCAAAAAGGCTAACTATTTTTAAAGGAACTGTTTGGAAATAGTTGGAATAGCAGCTATATTAAAATAACTACTGTTACTTTTAAACAAATGTCTTGTTCCAGAACTGAGCATAACTCATAGCTGCAAATACCTGGTATTAAAAATACTTGTTTCTAAAGTGCATCTGTTGAGAAAGTCATGTTCTGTAAGATCTGATAGGTTAAAGCCAGCTGCAAGATCTTTTCTTTCTTTAATTTTCTTTATTTTTCTTATTTGTTCTCCCTTTTCCAAGACAGGCAGAGAGGATGTCATGACAGTAAAGAAAAGGTTCTTTTGTCTTTTCTTCCCCTGTCTCTTGTGTTGCATATTCTGTCTGTCATCTCATCCTCAAATGTATTTTGATTTCTAGAGAATAGATGAAATAATGAAGAGAACAAGGAAGAGTGAAACCCCAGAAGTAAAGGTATGAAACAGTATGTGGTTGCAGGGTTTTTTTGTTTTATTATTATACGTGGAAATTAAATTCTAGGGTAGTTACATGTTAGTAAGTGTACTTAGGTACATTCTAGACCCAAATTTTAGATGCATTTCAAACTGAGAGTGACTCTTGCTGTGTCACAGTCACTGCTACAGAGACACAGCTTTTATGCAGCCTTTGCAGGTAGGATAATTGTCCCCCTCACTACCTAGCAAAGGGCAACAGCCCATTCCTGCATGCTGGAGCTGTAAAGTTTGCTGCTGTTGATGTGTCTTCCTGCTTTGTACCAGCCAGTGACTGAGTCACTGAGCTCTCTTTGTTACACCTGTCAGGAGTGTGGGATTGAAAAGAAGGCAGTTGTGTCCAGCTAAGAAATGACAGTCAGGTTTTCATTTCTAGTCTACTAAGGAAACTGTTTGTTCAGTTACTTTCAGAGAATGTTTTTTAATTTTAAAGTATACTATGCCTAACTAAAAAGGGAAAAAAGTCCTGTCTTGCTGTTGATGGTCTTTGTCACCCTGTGGCCCTGGGCAGTCTCACAAGTTTTGAGTCCAGTTGGTTCTATGAAGGTTACAGTCCTCCCTCTAATACAGCTGAGTCATTACTTAATTACAGAAGGAAGAGCCAAAACTGGAGATCCCATCAACTTTGAATGTGGAAAAGCAACCAAAGGCCCTTGTTCTCAACCAGCCAGGTAAAAATTGCTGTATTTTTCTGACCTATTTTCACAGTTGAATCTCTTCAGATTTTTTTGATCTGAGGCAGAGCACTGTGTATTATCATAAATTCTTTGCTTTCATCTCAGAAAGAACAGCTATATTTGCATCAGTGACAAATGTTAGAAACTAGAGACAGCTTTGCTTTGCCACTTAAGCAAAAGCAAAATAAAGTTTCTCTTCCATTTTAGTACCCGTTGTAGCATTTTTGTTAATGAAAAGTTCTAATCTGCCAATATGTTTGATTGCTGCAAGCTACCTTCAGATTTTGTAGGTAGAAAAGTTTTGCACACAACCAAGCTTTTTATAGAATGACTCTAAATCTTACATTTAATTTGACTTCATAAAAAAGCCTATGTATTTAAAGGATTATTAAATAAAATATATATATCTGACATTTATCTATATTTTGTTTACTTCCACTGGCTAAAGGTTTTTAGTACATGACATAAAAGATAAAACATTTTTTTCCTGTTTCCTCAAATTGAAAAGATGTAGCATAAAGAGCAGTTTTGGAGTGGAATAGAGGAATGACAGTATAGTATGATGAGTCATGGATTAAACCGGGTCTGCTGCATTGTCAGTCTTCTTTCTACTCAATCTATAACTTAAAACTATTTAAATAACAAAGTTTCTACTGTCATAATTTCTAACTTTCTTTTATAGAGATCAATGGATTGGCAACCTGCCTGAAAAATAAAAGCTTAGAAAGTGCTGCTTCTGTAATCCCTTCCCAAGATGTAGTTGCTAATGGACTGAAGTCAGTTTCAGGACTTATTCAGCTGGAAGCTGTTGATGGGAAATCCAACAGCATGGAAGATTCCACAGATGAGGTTCAGTCCATGGACGTGAGGTACAGACTGGATCTACCAACAGGGTTGTGGAATTCCTGTGAGACACAGGATCTGGGGTTTTGTTTGTGAATACCACCTTCCTTCTCACACCCCCCACAGCGGCAGGTGGATGTGCACTGGGTGTGTTCTGCTCCTGCCAGGATGCTCCTGGGTGATTGACACAAGAGCCACAGAACCTCAGCTCACTCTCACATATTTGGGGGAGGGAACTCTGAAATCCTTCCACAGTCCTTACTTATGGATTCCATGCAAGTTTTACCCAGACCTTTCGGACAGTTTGCTGAAAGCAACTACTGTAGATATTGTTCTGATGTCACCATTTTTTAATTTGGCTGCACAGCTGTGATGCATGAACATTTCTGCCTCCATACAAACAGAATAAAGAAAATAATGGATTTAGAATTTTAATTACTTAGCAAGTAGAAATGCGTGGAAATCAGTAAATAACTTTGTAGTTTTAAATACTCTCACGTTTTGATGGAATAACGTGCAGAAAAAAAGGATTTTTAATTTTAAGGGGGTTTTATTTGTATATTTTTATATATAGGAAGTTAATTTAAGGCTGCTAAGTCAAAGCTAGGTCTGAGTTTTAAACATGGAATTTTTATACTGTTCTCCCTTAATCAGTAAGCTAGTTGAACCTCTCATACTGTCTCAGTATTTCCAGCAAATATGCATAAATACATAGAAAATGCCCTGCTGGGATCAAGCAGAAAATTCTGTAGCCCATTATTTGGTCTCAGAGAATATCAGTAAGAAAAACCAGTGAGGGAGAGCACCTGAGCCTTCCACTTCCTGCAATCCAAGATCACTGCAGTGTAGCCTTAGGGATATTGAAGGTGCAGTTCTGCCTTGGCATTTTAAGTGGCCACAGGTTGACATGTTGGCCATGAGCTTATCCCACTCTTTTTTTTTTACTAGCTGATGTTTGTGTCTAGGACCTCACTTGGAAGCAGTCTGTACAGGCTCACTGGGTAGATGATGTTCTTTGATCCCTGTTAAGCCCAGTTTCTTACTGGAGGCATTGGACACCCCTTACATTTTGTGTTGTAGGATTTCATGGACTATAGTTTTGCCCTCAACTCATTCACCACATCATGGTTTTAGAAATGTCTGTGAAAGCCTTCCTCTGCCTTCTCTTCTTCAAACTAAAATGCACTAGCCTTGCTAGTCTCAGTAAAGCAGCTGGTTGCAGCATTTTAATTATGGGATTTCAACATCTGAAGTATATCATAAGGTCTCAAGAAATATTTTTTTATTTAAGTTTTGAAATCTATGTGCTTTAAGTAAGTGTTTGCAGGATCAGGACAGTAATGTGAGTAATGCAATAAACATCCGGGTAATGGAATAGTGCAGGGACTGAAATAATGATCAGTAAACGCAGTTCAGTTAACTGTCAGGCATGTGGGTTTAGGAGATGAGTGCTGATGTCACACAGCTACCACAAACCTTAATCATTTAGGGATATAGGTTAGGTATGACCTTCCATCCTGAACAGGGCAATATCTTTTTTCTTTGGATTTGGACATTCTCTAGGTAAAAGTTTGCTGCAGCTGCGTTAAGATGAGTGGTAGTTTCTGAACAGTCAGAAGTTTAATTTGATTGTTGCTTAATGAAAAGTTATTAATCTCTTATTCTGTGTCTTTCTTCCTTTATGTTTCATATAGCCCGGCTTCAAAAGAAGAGCTTATCTCTATCCCTGAATATTCACCCATGAATGAACTCATGCCAGGTGTTTCTTTGGACCAAAATGGGACAAGTAATGGCAAGGCTCTTGAAGACCTCTTGGATTTCACAGGCCAAGCTACCTATACCAAGATGTCCAGTGATACCCTTAGCCTAGATGACTGTAACAAAAACTTGATTGAGGGATTTAACAGTCCAGGACAGGAAAATACACTTAATTCTATCTGCTGACAGCCACGCTTTTCAGCAAACAGATACAGGTACAGTATTGTGATAAACATCTTAGGTATGATAAATTGCTGTGATTACTTACTAGCTTCCCAGGATACTGCAGCAGTTGTACACAGCAGTGTGGAGAGAGAAAGAAAGCTGTTCTCCTAGGTATTTAAATTCAACATAAACTTGAGATTTGCAGCTGCCTGTAATTTGGCATCATATGCAAACTGGCTGTATCATAGCAACCACAAGTATTTGGTAAATGGGAACATTTCCTTTAGACATCCAGAATTTCTTCATTAATACAGTACCTTTCCTGTAATCTTTGGGGCCTATTTGCATGAAGAAAACAGTTAAAAGTGGGGCCATCTAGGCCGTGGTATTTATTGCTGCTGCTTACTCTTTTCTGCTACTGTAAAACTTGCAGTGTAGAATCACATACCCTGAAAAGCCAGCATAGTAAAAACCCACAGTAGGCTTCAGTGACAGTCTCAAAGTACAAAGCCATAGTCAGGTTTTTTGGAAGAGTATATTCTCTAAATTACAAAACTGAGGTCATCTAACTTGTGTAGCTGACTTGATATTTTTTTCTCTCTTTTTAATTGACAGAGGTAACAATTTCTGGAGGATATATATCCCTGTGATGCTACTGGCAGTAAAATATGAGCTTGTCACTTGAAAAAGCTTCTGCAGTCCTTGAACACTGGATTTCAAATAACCAGAGCTGAATATAACTTGTCTTCCCAGGGAATATGTTGAATAACTGACTGCTTTTGGTAGAAACCAATGATCTAGAGCCTTGATGTTTCAGGGAAGACAGAGCGTGCATTAGAATTTGAGCTTTAGCTGCTAATAAGCACTTACTTCTCCTTTAATTTAAAATTCATCTCAACACTTCACTGTGATTTTTACCTGTGCATTTTATTTTTAAATAATTCTTTCCTAAGCTTGATCATACATTCATTTAGACATCTTTTTCTTGTAAATAATGATGGGGTTTGCCCACAGTGAATTGAAACAAAATAATATACTGTATTTTAGTTTTGTGCCTATCTTTTTTTGTCTTTAATAAGGAGTTATTGGCAACTATTATGAGGTGTGTAATTCAAAACTGTAGCTGAAGAGGCTTGAAAAACATATAGCTGCTGGAATCAAAAGAGCCTTCTTATTGACTGTGGAGTGTGGGAATTATCTCTTTATGATTGTTGACACTTTTAGTCACTAGTGGCACTTACCGGTTAATATTAATTAGTCTGGGAGCAGCTATCAACTGTGTTTAAAATTATATTTGTGTAACACTTGTAAGCAAAGTAGGCAAAATGCCAAGTGTAAGCCCTTAATGTATATGTAGTATAGCTGTAGTAGATCCGAGTGAGTGATTAGGAGGGTGACACATTAACCTTTGAATATGCAGACACTTGATTGATACCAGCAGTCCTTCTATCACACAGAGAAGTATTTTGTCTTCCTGTAGGCTCAACAAAATGGGATTTGGTCAGCAGCAAAACAATATGTGAGTGTCAGAAACACAAAGGCCAAAATGCACGCTGGGAACACTGAGGGCTCTTAATGTTCTGTAAACATCTGTATGGAACAGTTCACCACATCGGGATGTTCCAGGTCAGGACGTCATGCCCCATACAGTGTTAACTTTATTTCTGTTGGTGAACCTTTATGCTAGATCAGGTGCTGCTTTGAGGACATTTTGTCCAGTCCCTTATAGGTATAAATTATAAATACAACTCTTTTTGGACACTAACACAAAAGATGTGAAAATTTGGGGGAGGGGATGTTTTTCTTTTTTTTTTCCATGTATAAGAGTTCACAGCATAGATTGACCTCAGCTGTAGCACCATTCTTGTGCTCTTAAAAGTCAGCAGTGGGAAAGTAACCAGTGACATGATGTGCAATGCCTAAAAAAATCATACCTACAACAGCCCAGCTCTATTTATGTTAGTGTACTTCAAAGAAATACTTTCTTTTGACTGTGCAGTAAGCTGTAGCATGGTACTGTGTCTTCCAAATTAGTCTTTCATCTATTTCCTAAATAATAAACAAACAGAAACAGTTTGTTTTGCTGTAATACATTGTGTTTGACAAATGTCATATTATATTTTATTATGGTGTCATTGTATAACCTGTAGATTTCTGTATTTGCATGACCTGTATAGCATGTATAAAGGTGAAATACATTTTCATTTATGAATCTGACACGTTTCTTAGCGCTTTTTATTCCCACAACAATATGACTGATGTAAAAATAAACGTATGTTAATTTGTTCTGAGGTATTTTCTCAAGGAGGGTATAATACTGAGTGAAGGTGTGGTTGTCAAAACCTCAGAATATTTCACCATTGTTCCCATTGCCATATATTCATTTGCTTTTTGAGGTCCTGCCAATACACTGAGATAGCTGCAGGCTGGTGGCCGAAGAGCCTTAAGGGGAGGACTCCAAATTGTGGCATCCAGAGGACTGGTGACAGTATAGGGACCAGTTTGCAGCCCCAGCCTCTCCTCTCTGGCAAAGAAAATAAGCAAAAGAAAACTTGAGAGCTGTGGTAAGTAGACACTGTTCTGTTTAGTGTGCAAGAGCTGTTCTGTAAGAGTACCCATGACATAAATGCTGAACTTCTCTTCAAGCTACATGCACACACTGCTGCTTGGAAAGTGACTGGTCTGCAGTTGCTGCCGGTTCTCTAGTGAAATGCTGAGGGAAAAAATTTTAAATATATATTTTTAAATCATCACTTCAGTCAAAATTGCGACTGAGACAATCTGTTTTTATGATGAAGTATATTAGTATTTTTCACGGTGACAGTTCATTTCATTTGTATTGACTCCTGAAACATTCATGTTATTTTGTCCACTTGATTATTTACTAAGATTGAAGGAAACATGAGTATTGAAGGAAAGATGAGTATTGCTGAAGAAATTGTGGGTTTACCTTCATATTTGCTTTCAGATCTAACTTTTCAAATTTGGCTGAATGTCTGGAGTAGGTACTGGCAGCTGAGGGGTTAAATTCCTTCTTTTTGCTTGTGATGATGTATCTTCTTCATAGCAGCACCATCCCACTGTTTGCTGTTGTGAATCAAGACTGTGCAATGAGCTTTACTTTGAATTTGTCAGTGGTCTTGCAACTGCAGTGAAGGATCTCTAGTGATTCACACAAGTCCTTGATAGAGCTTTTCTGCTGTTATTTTATATAACTATTAGTAAGTTTCTAATAGATAACACCTGTGAAGTAATTGGGCATCAAAGTAGCTTTCTGATTAGGTTCAGCACTTTCCCATGGTGTTGCTTTGGGAAGTGGCACCCAGAGCTTGCCTTGGACCTCTTGTCTCCCCAGGGAGTTAATTTCAAAATAAAATTGCATCAGTGAAGGGTGGATCTGGACTCCCAAGCTATATTTTCATCTGGTGATGAACAGCTAGAAGCAGGGGGAATCATCCTCTCTCCTTTAATTGTACAAATGAGATGTGTGCAGAAAGCTGCAGAAATAGCACAGGTTGCTACTCTGGCTGGCAGGGTGGAAATCTTGCCTCTGGCACAAAGAGAGCAGCACCTTTCCCTGCTTCCCACCCCACCTCAGTCCCAGCTTGACAGCATCTACAGCTCAGGTGCCCCTGCCACCATCCTGCTCCTGTTGCAAGCATTGCCAGTGTGGCACTGCCCAAGGTAGCACAGTGGCTTTTAGCATTGATCACGCTGGGTGGAAAAGCCTGAGA
Organism: Cyanoderma ruficeps; assembly: GCA_008694505.1. Lineage (NCBI taxonomy): Eukaryota > Metazoa > Chordata > Aves > Passeriformes > Timaliidae > Cyanoderma > Cyanoderma ruficeps. The sequence goes on along the minus strand of VZDJ01007754.1, from coordinate 36,631,206 downwards.
TCCCAGGATAACTGGACTTCAGTGCTGCACAGCAGCCTGGAAACCCTAGAAGGAGACCTCCTTCCCATTAAGGTTTAAACTGTATTAAAATGTAGGTAGTTCAATATTCAAGAGCTGAAATCTAGACTCTGAGGTTTATATCTTGTTTTCCCTAAGCCTGGCCTGTGTCCTGCACAAGAGGGAGACTGTCCTGTAAGTGGCACAAATGAATCAGTGGTAATATGCTGCTCCTTTTCCTGATTTAGTGACCTGTGAGACATCTGCTTTACTTCTGTCTTCTCCCTCCCCATTCGAGAACAAGGTAGAAACTGAAAAAAGTCTCTTCATTTGCTTTCATTTCAGGATAATGTTGTTCAGGCTGTTGGTTGCCTCCAAAACCAGTGTGAAGAGTGGTGGTGAAGCTATTCTGCCATTCTTTATGGGTGCACAGAGACCTAAAGGGCAGTTATCTGACTTTGGGGATGCTGATTTTCAGTATCAATATTAAATTCTGAAAAGTGTATTATTACTGCTGAGCCACTATGCTAAAATCTTAAAAATATATTGTATGTTATGACTGAATGCAATTTTCTCTGGATTTTATTTTTAATCTTCAGGAAAATAGGTTTTAAATCCAATATCTCCAGAATACATACACTTAGAAATAACAGAAAACTTAAAATATTCAGATGCATTTTTGTTATTGCTGTTAGTGCAATAATACCAGTGCAGAACATTGTGAGCCAGAAATGTTGATTTCTCCCCCACATTTTTATCCCATTTATCTTATCCTTATGATGTCCTACAGCTGAAGAGTAGGTGATGCCATTCACTCCACTTCAACGTGTCTGTTGAAGCATGTGAAGTGGCAAAGTCCTTAAAACTGCAGGCAGAAACTCTGAGAGAAATTTAAGCTTTTAAAATTATTACCTAAAGTATAAGAAAATGATTTCTTGATCCCTAGAATTTTAGATGCTTGTTTTCTTCCCAGTAGCCTTGTTTGCTCTGCAGTTTGTATATGTTTTCTAGCACTTTGATTATTCAAGAGTGAGCTTAGAAATGTTTTTAAACTAGTAGGTTTGATGTTTACCTGAGGCCTGCAATTTTCAGGATCAAAATAGAGGCTCTGGAAGATAGCATGCCATGTTCACCTGGGAGCTTTATGAAAATAGATTGCTATAATCAAGCCTTAATGATTTCCAGAGAAAAACCAACTATGATGCAGGAGAGATCCAATGAATAGAAGGAGCTGTAAGCAATGAACTGCATACTCTAGGAAGTCCTTTCTCTAAGAATATGTTTTTAAAATAATTACATAAATAGCTTAAACCAGCAGCTTTGGATATCACTTTTAGATCTTGCTGTGCCTACATGGAATGACTTGAAGTCCATTGCAATTGTAGGTGATTGACATTGTACAATAATTGACCCACAGACATAAAATTGCATAAGTGAAGAAAAAAATTAATGTGTGTAGGAGATGTTCAGAATCAGGGAAATTACTCTGTCAGTGTCTTATGGGTTTTTTTCTAGAAATAATAGCCCCTCTCACCAAATTCAGCAAGCAGCACAGTAAGCAAGATCAGGGCAATACCTGTAACACCATATTAACATGTACACACATCCCTTTTCAGAGTAACCTCTCTCTTAAAATACAGATGGCAGCATTGTTTGAAAAATCATTTTTAGCACCTCAAATATGCAAAGCTGTGGGGGTTTATACCACTAAATTCTAAATTCTATGGAGTAACTTCTAATTTTCCTGGTGTGAAATCTCAATCAGGAATAATTTTCACTCTTCCTCTTTTTTTGTCCCTTAAATCTCTTATCAGTTTAAATACAGAAATTCAAAAGAATACAAATTCTGGACATTGCCTCCTAAAATGGATTTGTTCTTTCTGTTCCTGGACAAGGACTGCCCACACCAAAGCTGGCAGAGAAACAGAAGTCCAAGGAGTCTTTCAAAGACTGATTGTGTGCAGTAGTGTGTGAGGGACAGCACTGAAACTCTGCTGTCATGGGCAACAGGTACAATCCTGGTCAGACACGGCTAAAACTTCCCCAGCTGAAGACTGGGTCAGAAGTTCTTCACTTTTGGCAAGCAACATTTGTATTTCTAACCCACAGTTTTACAAGGTTAATTTATGCCAGTGTTGGGCTTTAGGGCAGGTGTCCTTTAGCAAATGAAACTGCTGGTGGATTGAGCAAATAAATGAGCTGATGAATGGGTGAAGGTCACAGTCACTGAAGAATGCTGAGGTACTTTGCACATATTTACTACCACATAATTACTATTAAAATTCCTAAGGCAAATCAGTATCAGTCATGCCCACAATGTTGTCTCAAGCTGGACATTTTGAAATTTTCTCTCTCCTCAGTCAGACTTTCATCCTGCTGTTCTACTGCAGTTTCTCCTCCTGTCATCTTTCCAAGACCTGGGTCTTGCACTAGCAAAGAATTGCAGCCTTTTTGCACCTCTGCCTTCCTCCTAAAATTCATCTGCCGTGGCCTCTTGGATGATAAGCTCAAAGCCTTCATTTTTAAAATCCTCTCACAGCATTTATGTCACACATTGGTATTAGTTCACACACTGAGATTGTTTTTGCTGGTATTTTGCTAAAATGCTGCCAAGTTCACACGGGCTGTATGCCCAGCAGCAATGGCACATTTTCATGTGTTGTTACAGGAAAGCCATGATAACCTCATAAATAAAACACTGGCTTTGTTATGTCATGAGAGCCCAGGCTTGCTGGAGGCTCTCTTTGAAGAGTAATTTGGTGATGCTATCGGAGCCAAGTCATGCAGTTAGTCATCCTCTCACATTCTTTCAGGTTTTAACTAAACACTTACTTTCCAGCTTTCCTTAAATTTCAAGGCTAAAGCATGTAGGACATATTTCCTCAGTGAAGGAGGAAGTCGTTATCTGTTGCTTTGAGCCTAGACTGAAAAGAGTATCGTAGTTCCACAGAAAACTGTTAAAGTTCTTACGACTGAATTTGGGGGTTATTGCTTCATTCTGGAACAAATTCTTGTCTTGTCTGCATAAGGCATCACAGATTTAAAGTTCCTTTGACAAATAACCTCAGGAATTGACTTAAACCCCAGTGTCTAATTTTTGATAAATTAAGAGAGAGAGCTGATACTCCCTTGCTGGGGACTTAGAGGTTTAGTTAATTTTGTTCCACTGAATGACTGAAATTTTTTATTACTACCATTAGAAAAAAGCAACATCCCTGCAAAGAATTAGGCAGCTCACTCTCATTTCATAACAGGAGATTGACTTTGTGGTTTGGTGAAACTATTTTGATAAAAAAGTGCCTGATTGCACTAAGGGGTAGGGAAGGGTGAGAGGCAGAAGAAGAAAGTATGAATGTGAAACTCCTTCAAAAGCAGAGATCCAAGTTAATGAACCCATGCAAACCTTATCAGGAGGCATAACATGATAGTGAAGTACAAAAGAAAATGTTTCCTTTAGGTATTGTGAGAGGTTGCCTGGTAAAGCCATGATTTAACCTTGGACAGCAGTTCTTCATGGTGGATCAAGATCATCTTGTTGACTCCATCAGACCCTCTCTCACTGTTCCAAGATGCTTCTTCCCTTTTAACTATCACCATCTACAGGCTCTGTGTGCAGACACCAAAACAAATTGTGTATGACAACCAATCCAAACCACTCCTACAACAAGATTTTAATGCCATTTATCTGGTGCACCTCAGTGAAGAGCAGATGTTCAGCAGCAGCTGCTGTGGTGGTCAGCCCTGGCATTGCAGGAAAGTCCAGGTGATGCTCCCCAGCACAGCGTGCGGAGCACATTCCTTGTTCTCTCCCTGCTTCTGTGCCTGATCTTGCCAAGCAATCAAGGAAATGTTTTATTTTTTTTTTAAATTAGCATAATATGGTTCAGCAAAGGCCAGTGCCAAGAGTAACATTTTATGTGGAAAATGAAATGCCTTCTTGGAAGAACAGATCTATAAGGTCTGTCAAGGGTTAGTTCCTCCTTTTGAATTTTAGGTAACTCCATTCATCATTTCCAAGTGTTTAGCATGCAAACCACAGTTGTGCTCTTTCCAAAGGGAATGTTTACTAAATTAAGCATTAAAGGAATATGAAAGATATTCTCTGTTCTAATGATACTTAATTAGAAATAAAACATGGAAATAGATTAAAATAATTAGTCTTAATAAGCAGTAATTGCCAAGTCTTGTGCAATAGAATAGCATTCCCAATTTAGAGGTGGAGAATAATGATGCTGTGGAGCTACTAACAGACACTGATTTAAATATTAATTTAACTTGTAAAGTATGTGTAAGTTGTTTTTTACTTAGACTACATGGTCCTAGCCACAGAGATCCTTGTGTACTATCCTGACAGATAGTATCCATGCTGCTATCCATAAATATATGTTAGATCAAGACCATCTGAGGCAATGACAAGTAAAGAGATTGATTATGAAATTTGATAATTTATTTTGTTATGTAGAAGTTTACCCTATGCACACAGAGGCTGTCTGTCTGTACTGAGAGCTCAGTTTTTGTTTCAAGTCTGCTTAGTTTTAGGTCTCAATGCAGAGGTAGCCCCCTACATCACTATCTCCATGTAAAGCTCACTGAGCCAATTCTCATCCTGAACTTCTATTTACAAAAATTCCAGCACAGCAAAGAGGAAGCAAGTGTTGTTTGGTGCAGCTTGCCACTGTAATTCTGTGTCCTATCAGTAAATCTTCTGCAGTCCATTTTAATTGGGAAAATGCTACAGCTAAATTTTAAAATAATCTTATAATTTTATATAATTTTCAAAGTGTCTTGGTGAATGCAGCAAATTTTTTTATACAGCAATAATGTGATGTTCCTTGCATTTGAACTGAGCAGGATCCTGTAGACAAAAACAACAAATGGATTGATGGCTGACATCCCTCGATCCCACCTACAGCCCCCAGGCTTGAGAAGGCAGAAAACTGAAGATAATGCACTGCTGAAAGATCAGTCCTACAAAGGAGGACAGCAAGATGTCAGCAGCTAAAAGTCCAAAGAACAGCCAAAGTTGGCAGCTCACACTGGTCTTCAGAACATAAGAAAACTGAGACCATCCCCTTACGGGGGGCCAAGAGTAAGCAACTCTTCCTCTCTGTTCTGTATTCAGTGAATATAACTTCACACTGTTTAGGCTATGGCTTGATGACAGAGTAAATCCAACACAATGGCTCTCAGCCAGATCAAAAATGTCAAGACTGTAACACAGAGTGATGAATCTGGTTCTTTTTTTGGCTTAAATTAAATTGTTTAAAAAAAAAAAAGTTGACAAGGTTAACTTGGTAAGCTTTACACCAGATCAGGTATCGCCTGCCTTTGCAGTTGTAATGATACTATATCGGGTATCACCTGTCTTCCTTTAGCTACTGTAAAAATACAAAACCAACCAAGCACCAAAACCATGCTTGGGCTAAAACAAAATTGTGTGCCTGCATCTGTGCTGAATCAAATTTATATTAATGAGTTGATCTGACAATGCACCAAAGTAATATTCAAGATCCTTGACCAACAGCCTTGGATGCCAGTGTAATATAGATAGCATCAGTGTCTCCTTGGTTTTGTGTGGTCTGTAAATCTGAGTGGTTTTCAGCCATAAGAAGATACTTTGTTTTGAAAGGGTTGCAGTATGTTCAGTGTGTGATTCTGTTGTTCATAGCTCCTGAAGGAAAAGCTGACACCAAACCTGTTGGGCCTGCTGGCTATCAGGACTGGCAATCGAGGGAATTAATGCATCCCAGCAGCCTAAAGAGCCTTCACACTACTGAGACTGATCTGATCCCAGGCAAGGAGAGTGCTGCCATCCACTAGTGCATGTTCTGGTGGGAACTCCAGGAACTTACACAAAGTCTTGGAGAGCACCACCTGACACCTGTGACGCACCTTGACCCTCCCAGCAGCAGCAGCCTGGGACAAGGGAGCCACGGCTGCCTCACCTGTGGGCTGGGGGCAGGGCCACCGTGGGTGCAGCTGCAGGGTTGGAGCTGGCTGGCCTCAGGGAGGCTTCGGTCCAGCCTTTCCTGCCTGACCTACTACAGTGCAGCCAAGAGCAGTGAAAGGGCCAGGACTGTGATGCCTGCCCAGCAAACCCAGGTTCTTGGGGCCTGCCCCACTCCGGCCATCCCTGGCCCTAGACAGGGGCTGCTAGCTGCTCCTTGGGCCCAAGGGGCACTGAGAAGTGTCCCAGAACCACAGAATATTCTGAGCTGGAAGGGACACAGAAGAATTGAGTCTAACTGTCAGCCCTGCACAGGACAGCCCCACGTGCCTGAGAGACCATTGTTCACATGCTGCTTGAACTCTGTCAGGTTTGGTGGTATGACCACTTCCCTGGGGAGCCTGTTCCAGTGCCCAAACACCCTCTGGGTGAAGAACCTTTTCCTGATGTCCAACCTAAACCTCTCCTGACACAATTTCAGGCCATTCCCTTGGGTCCTGTCACTGCTTACCACAGAGATCAGTGCCTGCCCCTCCACTTCTTCTCACGAGGAAGTTGTTGACCACAATGAGGTTTCTTCCAAGCTGAACTAGCCAAGTGACCTCGGCCACTTCTTAAATAGTTTCTCCTCTCGACTGTTTGACATCTTCCTAGCCTCCTCCGAACACTCCCTAATGGCTTCATATCTTTCTAATACTATGGCGCCCAAAACTGCCCCCAGGACTCAGGGTGAGGCCGCCCCAGTGCAGAGCAGAGCGGGACAATCCCCTTCCTCCCCCGGCTGGCGATGCACCCCAGGACACGGCTGACCCTCCTGGCTGCCCGTGTCACGGAAGGGCTCTGCTTCCCACAGGGCATTTCAGGCCAGAGGCTGCTCAGAATTAAACACCCGGGAAGGGCGAGTGCGCCCCGTCCTCTGCGCTACCGCGGCGGGAACGCAGCTGCCCAGCGCCCACCCCAACCGGCAGAGCCCGGCCCACGGCGGCACCCCGGGGCTGCGGGTAAGGGGCCACGGTCCGAGAGGGGCGGTCAGGGGGCGGTGCCGGAGCCGCCCCCGCCCGGCCCCGCCCGGCCCTCCCCTTCCGGGCCGCCCCCCGCCCGCCCTTTCTCTCCGCCGCGCCCGTGCGGAGTAGCCGCGGCCGGCGCGGCCGCCGGGACCCGCCCCGCCGGCTCGCCGGGCACCTGCTCGGGGCGGAGCGGCGGCCGGAGGAGCGGTGGGAGCGGCGCCGCAGGCGGTGAGTGCTGGGCCGGCGGCGGCAGCGCGGCCGCGGCGGGGCCTGGTGAGGCCCGGCGAGGGGGCGGGGGCCGGGGGCCGGTGCCGCGGGCAGGAGGAGCCGTGGCTGCCGCGGTCATTGTCCCCGTCAGCGCCGCCTGTGCGCCGGGAAGGAGCGGGCCGGGTACTCGGGGCTCCGTCGCCCTCCGCCGCGCCCAGCGAGGGGCGGTTGGCCCGGCCCGGCCCGGCCGGGGGAGGTGAGCGGCAGTTGCCGCCCGCGCTCCCTGATCGGGCTCGGGCGCTGCCGGCCGGTGGCAGCGGAGCTGCGGGGACGGGAGCTCGGCGGGGATTGTGCTGCACCCATCCTGGGTCTGCTGACGGCGGGGTGGCCCTGAGCAGCGGCACCCGGACCCGCCTCGTCCCGCGTGTGTGCATGTATGTACAGAGCGTGTGTGCCGTGGTGCGGCGCGCGGGGGCCGTCAGGAGGTTTGGGAGGGCCGGGAACAAAGCGTAGGGCAGGGGCACACACTCAAGTCGCCGCGGGGCTGTCGGCCGTGCCCCCGAGTCGTGACTGTTCCAGAACACCCGTGTTGCTGTGAACCCTCTGAGCCAGCAGCACCGCAGAGCTGAGGTGGCTGCTCACTGTTACTGTAAGGACAACTTAGAGGTGAGCAATGCATAAATACCAACAGTCCCTGTTTCCAGTAATTTATATGTTGTCACACGCAGAACCACACCAGTTAAAGTCTATTAAACTTAGAACGTTACAGATTTTGTAACTCAGTTTCAGTATATCTGTGATTTAGCTTGATGCGTTTTCCCCATTGAGTCAAGCCAAAGCGAGATGAATTGGTGCCAATTTGAACGAATCTGTGCTTTTTTTGAGACTTCTTTAAGTGATTTAGTTGATTATGCAAAATTTTTTCATACACATCTGAGTGGGTGGTAATGTCTCATAAGGAGTTGGTGATAGCAGTCTCCTCACTTGGCTCAACTCCACCTGGGATAGCAACACCTAATTTCTGCTGCCATTCTTAAATGCCCCAAGTCACTTATTAATATAGTGTAGATTCCTGAGTTATAAGGGTTTAAAACAAAGGCTGCTCAAATTGCTGGGAGATTTTAATTACCTGCTTACTTTGTGTGTTTGTGGACCTCAAGGAAAAGTGAATCTTCTGTGAAAGTCTTGCTGGGTGTGGATGGCTGGAGGAAGAACAGGGAAGAGGATGCCAGGAAGGGAGGGGAAGAAATATGCAAAAGACATGGAAGGAACTTCGGTGAAGGATGTTGTGTTGTGGCAGCCTGACACAGGGCTGGGCAGAGAGGCAGAGCACATGGGTGGCTGTCTTTCCCTTTGAGGATTTTTCTGGGGTTTTTTGTTATTTTGTTTTTAATATTGGTGTTGATGAGGTGAACTGAAATTAATTAACTTCCTTTAGTGACACACCCGGTTATCCTGATAAACTGCTGTCTATCTTGAGTGTCCATGCACTCCTCCACATCTGCCTTCAGCAAAAGAACTGGTATTTCTGCCACCTCTTTTGTAAGAGTCATCAAACCAACTCTCCGTGTGCATGTGCTGGGACAAGATGGGCTTGATTTTGGTGCAGTCTTGGCTTGTGGGTGTTCAGCTGTCAGGAGGTAACATAGGCTGGGTTGGTGTTGCAGGCAGGCTGGTGAGGGATGTGGCTACACACAGTCAGGTTTGCTTTTCCTCTCGGGTGCCGGCAGACGCTTGCTGTCTGTAGGGAAGGAAGGAAGGAAGGAAGGAAATGTGCCAGACTCTTCCAGCAAAGATGCATTTCTGTGGTGTGACTGGGGAAGGCAGCCTGGACTTCCCAGCCTCCTGGCAATGCTGCTCTGCAGCACTACTGATTCTGAATAATTAAGGGTCTTATTTTGGTTTTCTGGTGGTTTTGTGACACGGAGGTGAAAAAGCAGAGGTTTCCATCATGGTTTGTATGTTTTGGGGAGCTTTCAGTAGGCAGGAAGTTGTTGTGGTCCATCTCTAGGACTGACAAAAGCAGTTTTAATGTGCTTCTGGTGTCCCCTTAGAAACTGGTCAGCAGATGTGCCTGGGTATGGTGCTGTAACATTTCAAGCTCTGTACTGGACCGGTGTTAAAAGCCTCTAATTCAACACATTATAGAAATGGCTCACTAATATATGTATGGGTTGGGTTTTCATTGTGCAAAAAAAGAAGTTTGAGAGTGAAATACCTTATTTATTATGTGATACAGATTTATCCTGCTCAGTATTTCCGAGTTGGCATTCTAATCTGTTGTTTTGCAAAGGTGAGGCATTGCCTGCTAATTAGTGTAATTAAATGGGTCGGTTTTAAATGAGAACTCACTGGAAAGTTATATGCTCTGTAGACCTACTCAGTTATTTTTATTCCTTTGCTCAAATATTGAGGCACAGGGGAATATTTTCTATGTGTTTCAAGCAATTACTTAGAATTTGTTAGGTGGTCCACCAAGAAATTCTGTATGCTTGAGCTAGGCCTGTACTTTCTGTAGTAGGTCTTCATCTTACTGTGAGTGTAAGGGGGAACAATCATTTTTTATCTGTATTTGTGTCGCAAGCAGAGGAGAGTGATCCCCACAGGCTGCCCCTGCATGCGCAATCACCTCGCCAGCGTGAGGCATGGCTGTCTGTTAACAGTCCTTGGCATTGGGATACAACCTGTGTAAAGCCTGCCTTCCCCAGCTGGTGCCAAAGAAAAAGGATAAAGCTGAGCAGGGGGGCAACTTCCAAAATCATGTGGTTTTGGTAGGTTCAAGAGGTGCTTCTGCTGCTGGGGAGGCCCAGTCTCTCATCAGATAAACTGGAGCATCAGAGCTGCTCTCCTTGAGGGATGACACATCCAGCAGGAGTGTGGTGCTGCCTCCTGCCATTGCTGCCCTCCATTCCCAGCTGCCTGGGGAGGTGTTGTGGACCAGATCTGGAAATTTCTTAAATATAGCATGGCATGAAAAATAGAGGGGAAAAAAAAAAAAGGATTATCTCTCTGATGATGTTGGTGATGAGGATTTAGGCTGTGAGATTGCAGTATCCTCAGACCTGCCACAAAATATTGTAGAGATTCAAAACATATCCTTGGAGATGTGGAAGGTGCTCCAAGAGTAATAAAAGCCCAGGAGAAGGGATCTGTAATCACAAAGGGTAATTTTTGAATATCAGAGACCTGTGAGAGAACTGAGGCTGGAAATTTGGCTCTCAAGCCATTTGCATGGATCTGTTTTCTGCTGTGTGGTCTAAAAGAGGGAATGGTTTAGAAATCCCTCAACCAAGTTTCATTTGTCTTAGCCTGGTGTGCCCTTGACTTAAACTTGACTTAGCTGTTCTAGCTTATAGCTTTCAAAGCTCTCACACATGTCCTTCCCTGAGGTGGTGTGCCTTGAGATGGGAGTCGCTCCATGTGCTGGCAGAGCTAAGTTAACAGTGGAGATGGTACTGAAGCATGTCGAGGAAGCATTGACTACAGAAATCCTGGTGTGTTCTGCTTGGACAGTGGCTGGAGTGGGCACTGTATGGGACAGCCTTTGAATCAGCTCTTATAACCTACACAGTGGAGAAGTTGCCGATTCTATACTTTTCATTTAATGATGGTGTAATTGACTTTCTGTATTGCAGACCAAACAAAACAAAACCAAACAAAAAACCCCCGCACTTGAAGTCTGGATTGTGGCCGAGCTTTTAATTTGATTGTTTCTGTCAAATACTTAGTTGTCCTGGTATTGAGAGTCTTAATTCCTGGTTTTTCTTTCGTGATAGATGCTGCAGCAATACAGACTTCGGTGTGTCTCTTGCAGCTTCTGATTGATCCCCACCTAGAAGGCAGTCAGTGAAAAGCTTGGAGCTGCTCAGTATCTTTTTTGGGTGAAGTGACAGAGAGAATAGTGATGTGGGTAGTTTTTACAGCAACAGTCAAGTGTTAGTCAGTGTGGGATGCAGCCTGTGAGACCTGCTTGTCCCTCTCTCCTCTGAAAGGTTTGTGATGGTGGTCAGGCAATCCCTCCGAAAGGGGTGGGGGATGACTTCTTCACTGTTGGTGAAAGGCATTGAAAGCAGCTCCCCGGGTGATGAGCATTATTGGCATTGATTTGCCCTTTGTGTGTCCTGAATAGGGTCTCTTCCAAGGTCTGTTCCATGAGATGATGGAAGGCACCAAAAAGTCATATAAAGCAGTCCACACATTTAGTCTGTTCAAGGAGAGTTAACTGCTTCTACTCAGTCTGTGCTGTTACCTGCAGGGTTTTAGCTGTTTGGGGCTTGCTGATTTTGGGCTCTTTGCATTAGAAAGAGCTCTAGTTCCCTTCTGTGCATCTGGATGATTGCAGTCATTTGTGATTTCTTGTTTCATGCTGGAGAAAGTCAAGAGATAGAAGATTGTACTGTTCAGGAGAACAAGTTGTCAAAAATTTATAGCCTTTCTGAAAGAACATGTGTTCTAGTTGGCACACCCCATACAATTTCTGGTTATTTTTGAGTTGCTTGTCTCAAGATTCTCCTTTCAGGAATCTTCAGAATCTCCTTTCAGAATCTTTGTAAAAGAATTTTGTACTTGTCAAAACACTAATATCCCAAGGGTGGAGTCAAAGGAGTGCTGGTAGCAGGCTTGAAGCCATTTCTTCCAAGAGGGAAATTGTATGAGTCCAGTTCCAAAAGTCAAGGGAAAAAAAATAAAAGGTGGGAGTCCCATTAATATTTAAAAACTATCTAAGCACAGTTACTGATAACTCTTCCAATGAGTCACTTATTGTTGCAACGTAACAAACACAAGCAGCACTCTGAACCTAATAATGCTGGTTAGTTAAAAAAATAGTTCTTCATGTTTTCATAGTGACAGTGTCTCCCAAAGTACTGCAGCACATCTTGGAGAAATTCAGAGCCCAGAGCAGCCAGGTCCTGGCACCTCTGCTCAATCATGCTATATCTTTCAGAAGCACCTGGACACCTGACTTGGAAACTGTAGGGCTGTCAGATTGTAAAATCCCTCTGGGCTCCATCCACACAGGATCCCCATCCAGGGATGTCCAGAAATGTGAGGGCTGAATTAAAACCTTCAGGGAAACCAAAATACATAAATCCACACAGACATGAGGTAGAAATGCAAGTTTAGTTTTAAATAAGTAGAAAAATTTAAAGTGCCTTAAACAAGTAAGAGACTGACTTGGTTAGTAAGAAGAGGACCTAAAACCTAGTTTAAAGTTCAGTGGCATTGCCTTTTGCAAAGTTAGTTAAGCTCTAGACATAATGAAAACAATGTAGCCTTGCCAAGCATTCCTAGATAGACCAGATAGAGTTATATATGTAGAATTTGTGTAAGAAATTATGAATAGTGTCGCACATCTATCTTATCTTAGGATAGGTCCAGCAAGACTGCAGAAAATTTGTGTTTAAGCCTATTGGCTAAAAATAGAATAAAATGCACTGCTTTGAGAATGCTACCAGGCACAACACCAAACACTGATCACAAATGCTGCTGCTGCTTCTGCGGCTGCTACTGATAAAATGCTCACAGAACACAGATTATGGGTGCTTCGCTTCTGCTTGAGGCTTAGGGACTTTATGTTAGATAGCTTTCTGCATGCTGGCATGGACTGTAACAATTTTGCTTTTATGAGGCTGATTTTCACGATGCAATAGAGGACTTCTACATTTACAACTACCCATCTTCTGTAGTCTTCAATGAGGATGTGCAGGGAACTTGGCATAGGGCCTTCACTTGATTCAGGTAATTCTGCTACAGACAGGCTTGCTACCTGATACCATCCTACAAAAAACTTGCTTTTGGTATGGAACCATATTGCTGATCTAATTGAGGTGGCTTAAACTTGGACTTAGCAATGTTTACAAATTTTGTATAGATTAGTTTGTGATTGTGGTGTTACACTTGGGAGTCTTGTTGGGGGGGAGTGTCTGCTGCCTTCATATGGTGTGTTTCTCTGTGAGGAAATCATATTGCGTGGGTCATTTTTAGGAGGTGTGTTAGATGAGCACTTCTTTCCACTAAACAAAAGGAATGTCATCATTGGAAATTACAGCAGTCCTCCTTATCCTAAGGCAAGATCTAGGATGTGGTGTCAGAGTCTTTCTCACGCTTTTGGGTATGATTGTTTGGCCAGTCTCGGAAAGAATAAGGAATTGGTCGTTATGTATGCTCAGTTTCTAGCTTTATCAGTCTGGCAGATCAAGTTCTGTACAGATGGTTGGGTGGAGTTTACTGGTACTTTTGTCTTTTTGGTGTTTACTTACTCATTTGAAAATTAGGAATAAAGTTCAGAAGGTAGGAAGAAAGAATTTGATCACCATGTAAAACACTGTCACGTCTAAAAGTTTACCAGAAGAGATGGTGGTAGTGAATCTTCATTTTGAAATGTGTTACCCAGGGAATGTTTTGTTTTGTTTTGGTGTGGTTTCTTGGGGGGGTGGGGGATGCTCCTGAAACACTGTTTTGTAAGGTGTGGGTTTATGTGTGAAAACTATTTTGATCACAGTATTGCTTTTCATTGAAAAATAATGAATACTGGCATCGGAGCATCATATCTAACTTTTGCTACTATGACCTTCATGTAAGCAGAGGGCCTGAAGTCGGTTCATGCTGTGCAGTCCTCAGATATATGTCTTTAGGATATGAGGTGGTGATAACTTCATATGTGAGAGTTCAGAGAACAAGTGCTCTATCTTGTCTTTGGGGGACTTTATGGTTGGATTCTTTTTGCTTCACTATCCTTTGCAACAATTACAACTTCATGTTTTGTTACATGAAAAGATTGATTGTGGAGCAAAAAAATAAATTCTAGAGGTTTTTCTTCAGAGCTAAGCTATTGCTGCGTCTTGCCAATAAATGTCTGGTTAGTTTATGATGCAAATTAATGAGCAGCTTGTAGTTTAGGACGTGGCTTGTCTAAAGCTTGCCTGTGGGGTAGGCAGCAGAAGTATGCTGAGAGAGTCTATTCCTCTCTTCAGATACTACTGCTTCAGCCATGAGGTAATCATACCAAAAAGTGAAGTGTAGCAAGGAGTGATACTTTGTTTGAGCCGCCAGTGTGACTGGGGGGTGTGAGGTGCTGGGTCGGGCATGCGGGTGCACACTACTTCAGGTAGTGCCTTTAAGCTTGTGTGCTTTTCTCCCGTTTCAATTTCGGTTCATCAGGCAAAAGATTTAGTTAAAGGAATTATTTGAGCACTGGGAGTGTCAAACAGGCCATACTTTGCTAGCTCAGACTAGTTTTCTGTCTCTCTGAGTGTCTGAACAAATAATTACAGAAAATACCATAGCATATATAGAACGGCATTGACCTGGGTGCATTCTTTCAGTTTCAAATGGTTGGTTGTTCATTAACTTTAGAGCTGTTGATAGATCTGTTTTTGCATCTGAATTTCTGGCCTTTAAAGCATTTTGTGGTAGTTTAAAGCTGTAGGCATGGGTATGTGGTCCAAACTTCAGTTTTTAGCGGTTACCCATTAATTTCATTTTGCTTTAGTCCTTTGCCTTTGCTAAATAATTATCAGTCATTTAATTCCTATTCACCAGTTGCATTACTAGTGAGTTTCTATATACTTTCATCACTTTTCTTCAAAGTTCCTAGGGGTTTTTTTGCATTCTTTCATAGCTTTTATGAGAAGGGTTGCTGGGAGCTGCCTTCAAGAGTCAGGAGGAGCACTTTGTCATAGTGCATTCGTTGTATATTTAGTGTGTGTCTACTTTGTAGGCTATTAACAGATGAAGCACAACAATGAGAAAAATTGATCTTTTGTACCTGGTTTGATTTGGATGGAGTATGTGATGACCTAGGAGTTAAGATTTGATTGAGTAGTTAAAGCTTACAAGAAGACTGCAACCATGTAAAAATTTTAGTGTATATGACAAATTTGTAGTTCACTATACGTGTAGCTCAGAATATAACTTGATGCAAAAACATTTTCCTTTATAAACTTCATTTTTAAAGCTGTCTGTTTTTCCCCTCTATCATCTAGAGCATTCAACACATACTAATGTGTTTTTCATTGCTGCAGCTTGCTTGTGAGTTTATGAGCATTTAACAGTAAGTTGAATAGACAGCATTACAAAATGGAGAGAAAAATGGAACAATGATCAAATATTTAAATCTTTATAAAGAAAATATACTGTGTTTTAAGATCAGCAACTAGAGAAAAAATGGTTACTTGCCTTAAAATTGGTATTAGAAGTTTACCTTTTACTTAAAACATCCTGAAAATATACCTCACTCTAACTTTGAAGCTTCAAGTATTACGCTTGTTAAAAAAAACTTGCTGTTGCAATTTGTAATCAGACTAGTAAATTATATAATTTTTACAGCTTCAAGAAACTAATAAACACGTGAGAAGATGACAAGGTCTAGATCAAGATCTCCACGGTGGAAACCAAGGTAAATATCTACAGCTTGTGTTCTGAAATTTAGCTCTGTATAGGGATTTATAACTCAGACCTAAAACTTGCATTAAAGAAAGAAAATTACATACAGAATTGGAATTTGCAAAGTGTGTTTTGTAATTTGTAGTTTGTTGTACAAGCTGAACACTTGTAATTTTTTTCCTGGCCCATGATTTTGTTACAATTTCTTTTATGCTGAAAGTGTTTGGTTTTTGCCGTCTGTCAAGAACCTTGTTCCTGTTTTGTGTTCTGTGATTTACAATTACCTTAAGCACAAAATCCAAGCTCCAAACTAGTTAAGGTTATTTTTACACAAACACCACCTTGTGCACCAAATATCTGTAATTCGCTTCTGTTTTGCTTCTTGGCCTACAGGGAGGAACTGTTAAAAAAAGTTAGTTTTGGGTTTTTTTAAAAAAAGCTTCCTAGTTCAAACACCTTGGATTCACTGAGGTTTGGGGCTGATCTGTAATCTGATATTTAGCACAGTTGGACATGCCTTGCAGCATAACGCAGAGTGAAAATATGTGGAAATGTGGGAGTCATTGCTCTTCTCCTTGGACATTAGCCTAGTAACGCGTGTCTTTGACGTTTGTTACCAGAATAACATCCAGCTTACTTCATGCTGTGAGTTACCTGCCTCATTTCTAAGACTTGCAGTGCATATTTGTGGGGCTGAAACCAGGAGGGCGGAATATAATTTCAAGCTTTGGAGAATGTGAAATTACTGCTGGTTTTAGGTATCTCTTCGAAACAGACTAAGTTGTGATAACTAAGACCAAAGGAGTTTGGATAACTCAGAAAAATGTGTGGGTTTTTTTTGTTTCTTTTGTTTTTAAAAAGATAAATCCTACCTATGTCCATACTAGATTTATAGCTGTGAATGTCATTTGAGTGAGGGCAGCCCCAGCTCTCATTAAAATACGAGCCCTAACCAGGCCGTGGGACAGCAGCCGTAGTGTAGGTGCTGTCAGAAATCAGCCTTTATGGTTTTAGGAACATCTGTGGTTCTGACTTTGAGCTCATTTGCAGAAATGGACTAAATCGTTGTGCTAAACTGTTCATTTGCAATACATGCACAAAGGAAGTGGCTTATTTCAACTTTTTTTTGATGTTTTTAATTAAAGAGCATGTCAAGAGTGTGCAGTGAATACCTGAATACAAGCAGAACGGTTATGTCTGGAATTACTTTCTAATTCTTGTTAGTGGCCTGTGCTGTTTTTCTTTATTTTAAGGAGATTTTGGCTAAAAATTGTAACAAGTTGCCCTTGTTTTTGTAACTGTAGGTGAAAATGCAGAGCTGAGTGATGCAATTGAATCTTTAATTGCAAAAGCTGCAGTAAGTGTGGAAGTGTGTGAACATGTACATACAGTTATCCAAAAATCCAAAGCATCTTTCTGAAACTTATTTGTTTCTGCAGGAAAAAGCCTACCCCTACGACAAATATTATTTTGTAATGTTTTAGTCTTTCAGTTTTGAAGGTTGTTTTGGTATGCCAAGAAAACCTGAAAAGGCATTTTCCTTCCCTTTTAAATTTTTTATACACTTTTTTTTCCTTCCCTTTTTTCTCTTCACCCTGTGAAGTGTGAAAATATGTATAACAGTTGTTCTCAATGTAGTGGAAACTTCATGTATGTGGAATTATTTTTAGTTTCAAATAAAAAACTTCAAAGAGACAAAAATGATTGACTTACTACATTTTCAAGTGAGTATTTTTACTATGAAAACTTTCAACAGAGTAAAAGTAAGCCTGGTACTCAGCCAGAAAAATGCCACTTTGATATCATGGTGTTAATTTTTTTACAAGCTGATTAAAATTATGTACTGAACTCTACTTCCTTAGGAAATAGATGTTCTTATTAAGAAATTGATTCAATTTTATGGAACTACTCAAAGTGGATTTTATTTTTGCTTTAGGTCCTTATCTCCAGCTTTTAGGACTCCAGAGCACCATAGGCAAAGGCATGATCATATTAATTATGACTGTGAATATAAAAGCTTTCGTAAGGACCCAAAAAAGTCTATGCCTTGGAGAACAGAAGATGAAAAGTATGGACAAAGCAATTCCAGGTTTGCACTTCCTGGAAATAACCACCAGAGAATATACGAACGTAGATCACCTTCACCAAACCTGAAAAGAATTCCCATTGAAGATGCTTACAGTCATAAACCCTACAGAACACATTCATCTGAAAGGACTGAAAGCAATAGGAGATGCCAGTTACCACCAAAATACTTGGAAATACCTTATAAAGAGCACGATCGTCCATTTTACCAGCACAGAATGGAGGACAGATACGTGTTTGATCACTACAAAGTCACTGGAAATGAAAAAGGAATGAAACCTTTTCATAGACCGTTAGGGGCTTCATGCAAACTTGAAAGAAAATGGCATGAAGATGACTTGAGGCACCAGAGGTTACACGAAGAGAAGTATGGTCAGTCACCCAGAAGAGTTTCTGATGAATTTACGGCAAGGAGCTCTTTACAGAAGAGGTATAGGAATAAAATAATTAAACCCTGGGTATTGTGGTGTAAAGCCTCAAGTGAAAGTCTATTTTCATTATAGTTGAAGATATCCACCTTGAAACACCTTGGCCACTTTGTAGTTTAATTATGGGCGACTGGTAGTAGTGAAGTATTTGTCTTTTAAGTAAATCGTTTTGCTGGCTAGAGTATGAAAGGATAATATTTCCCTCTTAAGAGCCCCTGCACATCTGTACCTTGGCGCGAGGGATTATGGGTTAACTTGCCACGCATTCTGCTGTCCAACATTCTGCACATATAAGTTCTCGCTTTCTTCTCTAGTGCAAGTGTAAATTGCTTTATGTCAACACAGGTATCCTGAAGATCACGATTACAGAGAATATGGGCACGCGTCTAAAAGGGCTAAGGAAATGGAGAGGTATGACGCTGGAGATGTAGCAAGAAATTCCAAGTGGAAGCAAGAACGTTCTTTTCCACCCTGCCAAGAAAAGGAGGAGCAAAGATATCCGGGTGCCCAGTCCCACCGGTCGGCTGAGAGGGAGTACTTGGGGGGGTCTGTCGCAAAGATAGCCTATGAGTACAGTCACAAACGGCGCAGGCATCCCGAAGGGGAAAAGCCTTTTCCAGACGACAGAGCTCAGAAGTACGTGAAGCAGGAAGAGCAGAAGTACGGCTCTTCCAAGGGTGCCCGGAACAGCAAGGAGTTAGATTACTTCAGTGGTGGCAGAGCGAGGCGGACTGAAGAACGGCACGTCGAAGAACCTGTTAAATACAGTTCAAAGAAGGGCTGCAATGCTTGTGTTAACTCTTCCAAAACGGATGTTGAGTTGAGATCTTTTAAAAACAAACTGAATGAAAGAGTGAGGAAAGACGGGGAATTGAGGAAAAACGTAGATTCCCCCAATAGCCAGCGTGATGCAAGTCATACTGTTTCAGATGTGAAAATGTCAGATGCCAACTGTATGAGAGAACATCTCACAGTCAAAGTGGATATGAAGAAAATGGTGACCAAGTACAGGTATTGGTTTTCTTTCACCTCTGCTTTCTTCCTGTGTCTTCACAGTTTATGAATATTGGAGGGAAGCATGGTTTCTTTAGGAGGTAACCAGGACGAACTATGATTCTACACTGTTAGTTTTATTTCTTCTAAAATGGTAACTTTCCTGTCTGGGCAAGTTAACTATTAAACCTCTATTAAAATAAATAAATAAAACCAACCAACCAACAAATGAAACCAGCCAAAAAAACAACGATGTTTTATGGAGATGTAGGAAGTAGAAAGAGTACATAGGCTATGATAAATAAATGTGTTATTTTTATTTAAAAACAAAGCCCTCAAAAAATCAAAACCCAAATGCAGAAAAACTTACTCCTGTGTTTTCATCTGAAATACAATGGCATTTTTATAAACTGTCTTCCCTTGTTTTTTCTGAAAATCAGCTAACCTTTAAATGCATAGATCTCAAGCACATATTCAGATGTTCAAGATCTCAAGTTCAGTAAGACTGCCAAAAATGAGAGATCTGAGTTGTCATTTATTGTTATAACAAAGTGGCAACCTGTTGAGGCATCAGAACTGAAAAGCAGTAGAGTCTGCTTACAAATGTCTTCTGTGTAATACTTATGTTTGCATTTAGTGTTCTCAGTGCTGGCTGCAATGGAAGAAAAAGTGGCAGTACTATAAGATTTTAGATGATAAATACATAGTAGAGAGCAAGCAGCTTGGTTTTGATAGATTCTTACAGGGTTTTCTGGTTTCTTGTCTTGCTGTTGCAGGCCAGAATATCTTATAATTGCTTTTGGAAGAGATTACTTTCCTTTCCACAATGATCAACTTTCATTTTAAAGAGATTTTGGCTCCTGTCCCGAATAAAACATCTATATAAATTTTCTTCTCTTTGCACTATTTCAAAAATATGTAATGGAGAGTTACAAAGACAAGGTACTGCACCTAAGGGTACAGTATTAAGGCTAATATTAGCCCTCAGGGGCTAATATTAAAGACTGAGGAAAGGGAGGTGAAGTAATGCTCATTATCCACAGTTGGACTAGGATGAGGATTTGACTTCCTGAATGATAATGTAAGGAAAATTGTTGGGTTTTGTTGCAAACCCAGAGGATGATTCCTCTATCTAGGAGCCTCTTACTGCTGTTTTGAAGGTCATGCACAATGGACATGGTAGTTGTTTGCAGACCAAAGAAACTACTTCATTGATTACAGCTAATTTAATGTATGGACGGTTTGCTTCTGCAGCCAAAAGTGCTAAACATTTTATTTTTTCAAATATAAGAACACTAATTTTACAGAAGCCGATGGCTTTGAATATTCATGCTGCCTACTTTAGGCATTTAAGAAACACCTGACTTGAAATGACTCAGCTAAGAAGAATAGTTTCTTTATAAACCTGGGGAGCAGGTAGATAATTCAAATATCTGAACCTGAGGTTGCTTGGATTCCTTCTTGAATGCATTTATTCCCAGTTTGTTGGGGGAAAATGGATGATTTCTGGCATCTGCTAGAGGGTATTTCTGATACAATTTTTGTATAGCATTCCAGTCTTGTATGCTTCTAATACAGCGTGGCCAGGCACATAATCACTTTGAAGAATGAACAATTAAAACTCTTCATCCTAAAAGCTTTTACATGAGCTCTTAGAGTCCTTGATTTGTCTTTTAGAGTGACAAGCATTTTCCTTGCAGCAAGAACAGTAGGGTTGTTGAAGTGTTGGCTTTCTTGTCAAAATAATTTTTGAGCAGCAGTGCAACCATTTGGGGTGTAAACTTATTTAGAATGAGTAAAAATTTACAAAAAGGTGATAAGCACGTTCTTGAGTTCACACACTGCTACTGAAGCAGTTTCACTGCTGTTTCACTAGGCTGAAGCGATGATTCAGTTCCTAAAGATGTGAAACATTTTTTCTTATCTCTGAACTGTTCTTGAAAATTGCCTGGTAGATCCTTATAAACAAGACACAGGCATAATTGCCTTTCAGAATTATTCTTAAAAAATCTATCAGGATCTTCATTTTAGCTAGATTTGATTATCTAGTTGAATTAAATTTAAAATTCACGAATTTTGTA
Source organism: Cyanoderma ruficeps (assembly GCA_008694505.1). Classification (NCBI taxonomy): domain Eukaryota; kingdom Metazoa; phylum Chordata; class Aves; order Passeriformes; family Timaliidae; genus Cyanoderma; species Cyanoderma ruficeps. The sequence goes on along the minus strand of VZDJ01007754.1, from coordinate 36,610,076 downwards.
TTACATACTTCACAGAAACAAAGATTCCTGAGAGTGAAATTATGTCTTTATATTTTATTATAGATTTTCTTACTTGTGGCCTTACTATTTTTTTAATTAAAAAAAAGAAACAAAATGAGATTTTTGGCTTTTAATCCCATTTATTCCTAAAATAAACTCCTTAATTTGTTTTGTTCTACTTGTCTATTTCAAATTTTCAGATTTAGAGATTTGCTTTAAAATAATTTTTTTTTTTTTATTCTAGGACTGCTTCTAGTCACACCACAGAGAGACAGATGTCCCATGATCTGGTTGCTGTTGGCAGAAAAAGTGAAAATTTTCATCCGGTGTTTGAGCACATGGAATCTGTAACACAAAATGTTGAAAATGATCCATCGAAAGAATTTACTCAGGAAATAATCACAATTATTCATCAAGTTAAAGGTGGCTGTAATATTTGGAGTATATGTATGTCTTTAAGTATATGTATTGGGAGAATATGTCTATGTATGATTACTAAACCTGAAGCTGATGGTTTAGATATTATGTCCCTGTAAGTCTCTGATGTTTGCCATTGGCTTCGTTGTTATTTTGGCTTCTTTTTGTATTGTTTAAGGAAAATGTAGGTTGAGGACTTAAAGTAGTTGGATGGAGGATGACTGCAGGAGGGTCTCAGGCCATAACTGAGGCATTATTGTGCAGGTTAAAGATCAGAATGATTTTATGCTGGGATTGGGACAGTAACGTTGTTTAGGAAACATGACAGGAATAAAGGAGCTTTGCTGTAAGCACAGTTCTTTAGTTATATATAGTTCCTTTAAATTTTCAGATTAGAGTTTAGGCAGCTGCATCATGTTCAGTGTTGAATTTTATAGATTCTAGTAATTTGAGTACTACCATGGTAGAGCTGACAATTGAGTTTAATCTTACCAAATAAAGAGTTGGGGTGGCCTGATCTTTCATTTGTGAATATTAAGCTGCAAGTGGAAATAGTTTGAAAATTCATTTCAAATAGTTTTCATGGTGTCCTTAGGAGTTAATCATTTAACAGATATATTTTCCCACTGTGCATTTCAAATACTGCAAATAACATTCTTGTATTTAATATCTCTTCACAGCAAATTATTTTGCATCTTCTGACATAACTCTACACGAACGGTTCTCAAAAATTCAGGATAAATCAAGTACAAAAACAAATGAAGTTAAAAAACATTTGGATCCAGAAATTCACAGGTAATTGTTGAACTTTTTGTCTTTATTTATTTGCATTAAGGTAATTAATCTTCAGTAGACTTTACACAGCACAAAGTTATATTAATTATTTTTACCTGCCTGTATCTTTAAAATGTTCTGTAGCCTGGTCAAGAATGCTTTTGCTTTTTTAGTGATGGCATTTGATTTTATGCAGTATTTCTGTGTTCCAGGAGGATTGACATGTCTCTAGCAGAACTTCAGAACAAACGGACTGTGCCATCTGAATCTCCCCAGGTACCTTGATTGCTTAACTTTTTTTGGCAAGCAGTAGGTTGTTATTATAGATATATTATAGATGTAAGCAATGTTTTCCCCTTGCTATTGGGACATAATTTTTACATCCAGTGAAGACCAGCAGTAATTCTGAGTATTTTGGAAAAAATGCTCTGCTGAGCATATTTACAGATACCACAGTCATGCAAGTGTACTGTGTTCACTGAGCAGTAAAGTGCAGATGTGTTCTCCAGCGTAGCTGGAGTGTGATTATTTCTGCTGCTTGAACCCCTGTCTGTTTTTAAATAATGTAAATTCTGAGTCTGTGACTCATGTGTGGTTCTTGGTTTTCCTCTGAGGTTAAAAAAACCTTAATGTTTTTTCTACCCTAATGTTACAATGACTCAAAATCCACATAATTCCTCAGAATGCTGTTTTATCCCATGCTTTCATCTGGGGTCATAAGATTTTCTGTCTTCCCCTTTAAAGCTCTGCTTGCTATGATTTAGTCACCATTCCTTTTCTATAGTATAGGTACGTGAAGATTCTCCTTGATTAAGGATAGTAGAACTGCTTAAGATTTACTGAAACTTACATGAGTATTTCTGCCTTGGCAACTCCATGCAGAATTCCAGTGCTCTGTTCACTGCTGTTTGGAAACTTGTAAAAAGGCAGATGGTGCAAGGAGGGATAATTGCTTAGGACCAGATTTTGTTGCTTTAGACTTTGGATCCTTGGGTTGATGTGAGCCTGTCCTATGTGCAGACAGCTGAACTGTGTTAACAGGTTATGTACAAGGTGCTGCCCCTGAAGGACAGAATCAGGTTGGTGTTCAGTTCTTAGCAGCTAACTTGGCTTCAACCCTTCCTTTTAACTAGAACATTGTAAGAGTGTTAGAAGATCCAAATGATCTACGGTATGATATAGAAAGGAGAAGAAAAGAGAGATTGAAGAATGAAGATGAGAGAATGTTTCATGTAGATGGTGTAACTCCAAGGTAATGAGCAAATAATCTTGTTGGCCTAAGCCTATAGTTCCCTGTGTTCATTTTTGAGCCCTTCCACACTTACAATCATGTTTGTGGTGATTCTTTTCTACAGTTAGGTCTTCAAAGTTTTACTGGGGTTGAAATTCAACTGACTTATTGCAAACTACTTTCTAATGAGGTGTTGCCTTGAAAGAGGTTAAGCTGCAGTGGGTAAAAATGAAAAACAAGCACAAACTGAAGAAGAGAGGACAAAGTTAGTTTGAAAAAGTTTAATGTGCCACATAACATTCTTCTGGTGTTTCGCAGTTCTGTAAAAGCATTCTAGGATTAACAAATTGTTTTGTTGCCCTACTGGTTTGGTAATAAAATGTGGAATATCAGCAAGTAATTGGAATTTTTCTGATTCTTGGAGAATTTGAAAACTTGGATTTTTTGAATATGGTTTTACCTCCTATAGATTTCTCCAACAGGTTTGTTAAAGTTTTTTGCCCCAAAGGTGTATGCTAACCTCAGTCATCCTGTTTCACTTTTGATGTTGTGAGGTTGGTTGATTAGAGAGAGGGACTGCTAGCAGAAGTGTTGATTAATGAATTTCCAGAGTGTAATAAAATGTTACATTTTAAATGCATTCTGTAGTGGCAACTAATGGCAATACACACATTTGGAAGAACAGATTCTTGTGAATCTGTAGAAGAAATTTCTTGTATTTGAGATTCTTGAAACAAAAAAAGTAAAAGTTAACAAGTGGAGGAAAAAAATCCCTGGACTTGCTTCATTTCCTCCTGCACACCTCCTCAGTTACTCTCCTGCTTATCTTTTGTGAGAAGTATAAATTTCCCTACCAAGTATGGCTGTCTTGGAGTTTGTTGTCAGGGGTTCCACTGTCAGGGTAATGTGGGCTGAGGGCAGTAATGCCATGAATGATATGTAGAATGTTCCTGAGACTGAGAGGTTTTAATAGCTCACATGAGATACTGGCAGGGCCTCTGAGCTTATTAAGTGTGCTGCTGTTTTCTTTCCTTAACTTATTTTGCAGCTATGAAAACTGTTCCTGTGTGTTTTGTAAAATACAAATTTTGATTTCTGGTGGCTACTTTTCATGGTAAATGTTTTATTTAGAAGGTTATGGATGCATCTGTATTAGCAATATTCTTGGTAAAAAAAACCCGACAAAATCCAATAAAACAACCAAAACCATAAAAACAAGCAAGGAAAAGCCCAAAGCCAGAATCAGCTGCTTGCTGAGGATGAACCCGGGGGATGTAGCTGTCCATCCAGAGCTTCTGTGGGGTGGGGAATGTCATGAAGGGCGCGTTGTGCCCGGCGCTCCCCGGCAGTGGGGTGTGAAGGGCTCGCTGCAGGCAGCGTTTCCACCAGCGGAGGGCAGCAGTGACCGGCCGGCCGGGCTGAGCCTGGATCCGCCGCCGGGATTTCAGGGAGCGCAGTGTCCCTCCTCCTTTGTCATTGCGTGAGAGAACACAGATTGCTATGGAATTCTCTGCAATTTACCTTGGACTAGGAATTTGTTGATCGTCCTAGGAAAATTTACTTATAAGCTGTCACTTTGCACTTGTGATACAGAATGAGCTAGTTTAAAATACGGGGTGTTGATGTGCTGTGGCTCTACATATTGATTGTTCTCACTCTCTCTCACACATCAGGAACCAGCAAAGCTGCACTCTTTCAAAGTTACAAACATCTCAAGTTGATGGTTTCCAAAAGCCTATGAGGTTCGTTAAACCACCTTTCAGGAAATTTATTGGGAGACCTCATTTGGTAAGCCTAAATGTAGAAATAGTAGCTCCTGCATTGTCGATGTATAATTCATATTTTGCTGCATTGTCTGTGCTGATGTAAATATAACTATCTGTGTGTGATGTCTTGCCCTTTTAAATTTTGAGTGAGGCTTTTTTATCTTCTGTCTGTGCTCAACAATAAAACTACTCATAATTTCACAGTTCTAGTGCAAGAGTACTTCCTTGGGTATTTTTTGAAGCAGAGATTAGTACATCTGAGCTAAAACCACTTTGATACTACTCCTTTTCTTTTCATAAAAGAAATTTGTGTCTAATATCATATTTCTTCCACATAATAGTATAATTATCTAAATGATAAAATAGAAGGCCTTGTTATTGAGCAGATAATCTGAGCTAATGTTAAGTAGTTTGAGAAAAGAATACTCTCCTGCATTCTAGTTGTCAGTGGTACAAAGGGAAGGCTTGAATCTTGTGTAGGAGGTATTGTTACTGAAACAGTGCTTCTTTTCTCTTTGTTATGGTGAGAGTTCTGAAAACCACTTATTTTAAACAAAAATGAGGAGCAAATCACAGAAATAACAAGAAATATCTAAAAAATGTTCCTGAGGATAAAATGTTAAACAATGGAATATCACATGTCTTGCATATTGCATTTATGAAACCTAGTTTTGGACAATTATTCTTTAGGCTATCTTTCTGCAGTGTACTTCAATACTGAAGTCGGCAAGATGGTAATATTAAGTCCAGTAGAAATAAATTTCTCTCTTGTGGAAATTTCCTTCTAAAGAATTGTAATCAATTCCAGGTGTTTATTCTTGTTTAATTTGAGGAACTGGTGAGACCAGAAAAGTTTTTTTAATGTGTAGTATAATTCTAGACCACTTTTTTTTTTTTTCTGACGGCTGTAAAATGAGGAGACTAACATAAGTTGTCATTCTTTATACATTATAACTAGTATCCTATGGAGAGGGTTCCAGGAGCCCATGAAACTTTTCTGAGATCCATCAAAAGTAGCTTTCATGTAGTCAATTTTCAAATGTAGCTGCTTTGCAGGTATGAGACTGCCCTCCTTCAGCGTAAAGGAGCACAAGTTTTTAATGGTACAAGTTTTTACTTACTCAAGACTAAGATTCAAGTCTCCCAAAGCAAGTAGTAATGGCTCATTAAGCAACTGCATTGGATGTGGCTGAGATGGAACTCATTTTCCTGTAGCAGCCCTCAGTGCTGTGCTCTTCATGGGTGGCCAGAAAGGTGCTAGTAACACACCAGAGTTTGGCTACTGCTGGGCAGGGCTCCACAGCATCACAGGTGCCTCTGCCACTCCACCCCACACCCAGCAGGCTGGGAGGGGACATAGCCAGGACACAGCCAAATGACCTCATCTGCTCAGCTAAGAGAAAGGAAATAATAATAATAAAAGCTCAAAGAAAGGAAGGAGAGTGTGGGAGGTAATTGGTTATTGTGATGTTTGTCTTCTGGAACAACCATTGTGTACTGAAACCCGGCTTCCTGGGAAGTGGCTGCACATTGTCTGCTGGTGGGAAGTAGAGAAGAAATCTTGTTTTCCCTTGCTTCTGTGCAGTCTTCGCTTTTGCTTTATTAAACTACTTTTTTCTCTTGACCCATGCATTTTTTTAAATTTTTTTTTCTCCCTCCCAGCCCTGCTGAGGAAGGGAATGATAGAGCTGCTTGGTGGGTACCTGGTATCCAGGCAAGGTCAACCCACCACAGTAATACTGTAATTGCAAATAGAAAGGAGGTTGGTTTGGAAAAGGCATTGAGTTATTGCTAAATGTGGTGAAGATTCAGAAAGACTGCATTTTCATATTTAATAGTGAACTGCAAACATGCAACTTTTAGGAAGTCCTGCACTGCAGTAAGGAGTAATTCTTTTGGAACAACAGTAGCTGTGAAAGCATAGGTGTTAAAAATGCAAGACATCCTAAAGAAGGAATTGTTCGTTATGGTCAGCCTTACAGAACCTGGTTTGCAGACAAGTAGAAAAAAACTTTAGTTAAGTAATCAAAATATAATATTTGTGATGTTAATATTTAGTAATTGGGGGTTGAGCTTAAACTTGGGAAAAACTTAGGTCTGGAAGGTACAATTGTGTATCTAAGCTCAACTTAAGAATTGTCCATTTAGCCTTGTACCCTAGTGACAAAAGGAGGCTAGCCAAAGAGTGAAGTAGAAAATCAGAACAAGTATACATGTATATTCCCCCCTCCTCTCTTCTTTTCTTTTTTAATTTTTTTTTATTTTAAAGCCTCTGGGTTAAGAAGTTCCTAAAAAGTGGATTGCTGTACCTTTGCATCAAGTAGTTCTAATGTTAATATTTCTGTGAATGTACTTTAGTCTTAAGGAAGGTGGGGATGGTGAAGGCTGTATTCAGAGTTAATTAAGGCAAGCTTTGTTTTAATTCTTAGAGGTTTATTTTTAACTATAATGGGAAAATTTTCTAATTTTTTTTTTCATCTTGCTGGATTCCCAGCTTAAAGGAAGAGTGTACTTCAGCTGGGAGCTTCCTGATTTAATTGTGTTGTATGTAGGAAATTAATTTGATTTTGTGGAGTGTCCTTATTTTCTTAGACGGGAACTGGGAAGTTCCTATCTTTTCCTTGGAAATGCCATTTTGATCTCACTTCATAAAATCCTTCTTCCTCTCTTTTTGTTCTCTGGATCCCTTCTTGTCAAGGTATTGTAAGAAGCTGAATAGTTGACTTGTAGGCAATAACAGAGTCTAAAAAAGAAAAAAGAATGCTAACTTAAATCCTAGTTAAAAGTTATCTTGGATTCTAACATCATTCCATTGTATTTACAGCCCCCTCTCTCCCCACACCATTATTAACCAGAAAGGTTTGGTAGTTTGTTAGAGGACAGAAATTCTGGGAACAGCAAAGCATGCATTTGCATTTTTTATTAAATGTTAGTATGTATGAAATATTTCAGGAGAGTTCTCAGGTTCTTTTTAAAACGTATTTCAAGCTGATGAAATTTCTTTTGAGAAAACAGAGTTCAGCAGTATTGGAATGCTTCTGTGATTATTCAAGAGTGGACCGTAATTATTTGATTGCTATGAGTTCATTAGCATCCGTGTTATGTCTGCCTAGAGTACTTTAATGTGGTATATGCGAGTATACGCCAATGCTTCTGTATATATTGGTAATCATATGCAATGATGGACGAGAATGACATCCTCTAGAAGTACCTGTCATAGGGAAAGTTGGAAAAGGGCCAAAATGTGCAGCTAGGTCAGTGGCTGGAGGAGTGCTCTGTTTTAGGCAACCACAGCTGTTTGTCTGCAGCTGTTCAGTGTGTTGACACAATTTCAATACAAGTTGTCAGTGTGACTTGCTTTTGAGATTGTGCTTCTGTGGCAGACAAGCAATGCTCAAATGCACTCTTAAAATACTGAGTTAAAAGTAGCATTTTCTAATGTGCTACACCTTGTTTGTTTGCTGTGGAGGTGTGTCTGTGCTACATGCTAACCTGTGGTGGCCATGTGCTGACCAGGAGATCCAGAGTGCCAATCTTGCTGCCCTTGTTCCTGATGCAAGCCATGACTGCTGTAGCAGCCTGTCTGCTGTGCTTGATACATGCAAGTTGAGGCATCTCTTCTGGGAGGAAGGGCTGGAGAACCTGAATTGGGTTGTTAGGATGGTCTGTATCATCTTTAGCTTCTGTGGGCTCTGCTGTCCCTTCAGCCAGCCTGCACTGCAGGCCCAATGCTCCTGTTACTCGTTGTCCTTCAGAGAGTGTTCTTATGTCAAACACTACAAGACTGAAAGTGTTGCAATATTTGTTAGTGTAACCTGAACAATTTGTATTTTTTTTCTTGAATGATTTAATAACATGAAGCTATAACTGTTTTCCTACTAGAATTCTTACTATTCTTCAAAACCAAGTGATCCTTACCCCCACAGACGCATTAGAGGACACCTTGAAAATGCAGGACCCATGAGAAGGCACTTTAAGGTACAGATCAGCTTTTATCAGATGTTTGTTATATAAAATGGTGGTAAAACTTGTTGAATTTGGTAACAGGAGATACGCTTTTGAAGGTATTAAGTGCCATGAAAAATAGTGTAATCAGAGCTTAATTGTTTCTTTTGGAATAACAGGAGGCTTAGCTCTTAGTAGGTAAAAGGGCTGGCAGTGGATTGAGCAGGGTTGTCCAGTGTTGTGTGCAGGCGGTTGGAATAAATGGGTTACTGCAGAGTCAGGAATAAGAATTGCAGGAATTGCACAATGACTAGAAATCTATCCAAAACCCAAGCTGCTGAGCTTTTTTCCTTCACGTGACAGAAACCTGAACTTTTCCCAAGGACTGGAAGACATGAGTTGTGTTACTTTCAAAAATTTATTACTGTTATTTTATTAACCCATTCATGTAGGGATTTCTGGGGAAATAATAATGAATACCCTGCATACTGCCAGCTATGCAACAAANTGCAACAAAAAAAAAAAAAAAGAAGAAAGAAGTGAGGTTTTATTCTTGGGACCTCAAGAGGGTAAAGAGATGAGCAACTGTGCTTCTTTCTCAGATAGAGCAGTGGCCACCTCATGCCTTTTAATTGTAAAGTGTGTCCTGGGTTCAGCAGAAGAACAAAACATTTCCTTTTCTGCTGACAGTGGTATGCTGTGCATGGGTCCAGTTAGAATTGTTGGTGTGAGAAAAGTATTAATCAATTCTAGAACAACTTATAGTAATTTTCTACCTTAAATTTGCCCCTACATTTTTAACATTGCATTCTTGAGAGTAAAGTAGTACACAGAATAGATAATCACCTTTTCTGTTTTGTAGATAATGAAGTAAAATTTTAATGGCTAATTAGCTGTCATTTTTGGATGAAATTTTGAAAGGTGGCAAAATGTAGTTGTGGGTTGTGGGCTTTTTTTACCCTTCTTTCCCCAGTCCACCCCCCAAACATAAGAACTGTTGGATAAAAATACTTTCTCCAATTTAGGTGTGCTTTGCCGGACAACCTTAGTCAGATAGCTAAGCTAACACCAACGAAAACTGCTGTCTTGATTCTGCTGGAGAAACTCTTTTCTAAGTTAAAAAGTTGAAAGCCTGATACAGCTATTTCAACATCTAAGATCTTAGCCTGTTATTCTGTATCCCCTCTGTATTGTCAGCCTCCAGGTGATGGAGGGATCTGGCTGCTGGATCCCTGAGGCAGTGTTGGTAGTTGATGCTCCTTTCATTTACATCATTCTGCAGTTCTGCTGATTCTACAAGCAGGAAAGTGTCCATTTAAGTTGTCACCTCACGTATATATGAATATTGCAGTACCCAGTGATCTGTCCCATGATGCTTTAAGATTTGTAGGGAAAATGGCATATGCACTTGTATTGCAGTTTGCCTATGTGTATAGCACTTCTGTCATTGCCATGGAAACAGTGGTGTTGATTTGACTTAATTCCTTTAAGTTTTTACATTTAAATTTCTCTTGCACAACAGAGTTTTTTCTTGCTGTGCTGTTGGTGAAATGGAGGTGACTTGACTATGTTCTACACTCAGGACTTTCTTGGCTAATTATTTAAAAGAACAACAACATACAAAGAAACAAAAACCTCACAAAAAAACCCATATAGAATTCCATTCTCTGCCTTCCTCTCTTTCTGCCTCCCAAAGAAATGAAGCCCCACACAATTTTTTTCTTGCTATATAAAATGGGGCATTTAAACTTAATAAACAAAAAGTGATGACTACTAAGAGTATTTAAAAAAACCCATATGGTCTGTGCTATGTTAAACTTTTTGTGAAAAGGAAAAACTGTTCTGAAATATCTTATAAAGGATCTGGAGAAGTCTTACAAAAATTAAAAGGTCTTTTTTGTAATGGCTCTTTACTATGAATCACTAAGTCAGCCTTTAAGTAAGTAAATGCAAAGTAGTCTTTAAAACTGAACTGCATTCACTGCTTAAAAAAAGTTCAGTATATTATTGGCTGTGGCGGGTTCTCCCCTGCCAGCAGCTTAGCACCACACAGCTGCTGCCCACCCTCCCCTCAGCTCCCTTCCTCTCCCAGCAGGATGGGATGGAAATATGGAGAGCAAAAGTGAGAGAACTCATGACTTGAGATAAGACAGTTTTAAGTAGTGAAGAAAAGTGATGCAAAGGCAGTCACTCACTACCTGTCACAAGGTGACTGATGCCCAGCTGGTCCCCAAGCAATGGCTACTGGCTCCACAACCGCCTTCCCTCAGTTTCTGATGCTTAGGAGCAGATCATGTGGTGTGTAACATCCCTTTGCTAAGCTTGGGCCACCTGTCCTGGCTGTGTCCCCTCCCAGCTTCTTGCCCATCCTGGTGTCCTTGCTGAGCAGCAGAGTAAGGAAAGAGGAGAAAGTGTTGGTGCTGTGCAGGTACTGCTGGGCAATAACCAAAACAATGGTGTGTTACCAATGCAGTTTTAGTCACAAATCCAAAACACAGCTCCATGCACACTGCTGTGAAGAAAATTAACTCCATCCCTGCCACACTCAGTGCAGCCATATATACTTGCTCATATACCATTATTTTAGAGCTTCAGGTTTCTAGGGATTGTCAATAGCATTATTTAGAAAACAATCCTAATGTAAAACTAGATGCCACTTTAGCAGACTCTTCTTATTTCTGGAGCAGAAGTTAATGATGTTTTCCACATACTTTAGATTATCTTGTTTTGCTCTAAGCTGTATGTGACTGAGGTGCCTATATGCCATATGTATATATAATCTGCAGCTTTGTCTACAACTGATGCTGTTCTACATTAATATTATTGCTGTGTCCTTCCCTCCCCACTTACAGAACATGTGGATGCTTGAGTTGAAACTTCTAAGCTGTTTGTAAGGCAGTTTTCAGTATCTTGCACCTTTTCCCCATCCCTTACTTGTTCTGGTCCTTTGTTTATTGTCATACAGTTGCAGTGGCAGATCACCAAGGCCTCCTTTCTAGTCACTGAAGTCAAAGGGAGCCATAGCAGGAGTGGGGAAATGGGAACTTTTACTGCTGTGTTCAGGGCGTTAATCCAGCATTAAAAGTGCCCTTCAGTTTTCCCTGTGATAAGCACATACCCATGTAATACAACCTAGTGCAAGGAAGTTCTTTGTGCCTGCACCCTGATACTCTTCAGGAATGTCATTGGCATTGGATAGGCTCCTGCGAGTGTCCTCCATCAGAGTAACCCTGAGGGAATGATGGGGCCAGCTTCTCACTTCTCTTCTGCAAAGTAGGTGGGTGAAATGATTTGGGAAATAACAGAACCTCTGCATTTGCATAAAGAAACCTCTGTTCTGTACAGTTCTTTCTTTATTGTTCACCAGCCACACAGTGGAAAACACAGTGGAAAAAGTGGTACTAAAGTTATTGCAGCCTCAGAGCATGTGATTTTTCTTGAAGTGATCTTTACTCTGTCAAAAGGAGACAGATTTCACCAAAGGAATTTTGTCATGTTCAAGAAGGACTATTTCTGTGTCATATTTTGTTTTCTTCTACCCTTCGAAGGTGTTTGTAAAAGATAAGAAGAAGTTTTATGGTCAGAAGTTTTTCTCTGGTTTTAGATGAAAGTTCATTGTTTAAATTTGGAGTGGCTGTAGGAAAACTTAAAATGGCAGTGCTGGAAAACTGTGGAAAATTATGACAAATAAGGTTTTTATTACTCTAAAGATTTTTACTGCCTATTTTATTGGTGATCTGAGTGCCTAGGAATGAGAATCTGTTTCAAACTTTAGCTGCTGCGATCAGTGTTGATCTTTTATATCCTTTCTGTGTTTTTATAATGCCTTTCACCTTTAAGTCTTCTGGTACCTCTGTGGCCTCTGCTCCTAGTCCCACACTAGGTTAGTTTGCAGTATTCCAGTGTGGAGGTGAGGTATCAAAGGCATAGAAAATGCCTGTGTGTTCAGACTGTCAGACATTAAAGCTTTAGGAAAAACATATGTGCTGACTTGAGTTAGTGTAACTCTTTAGACTCAATGTGTGCCCGCTGCAGGCTTGACATTGCTAAATTTGGTAGTGGCAGCGAGGTGTTGTCTGAAAGTTTTTTGTTGATGCAATGTGCCTTGTAAATGGTTGAAAAAATGTTAAAATGTTGTACAATACATTTATTTTTTTCTATGAGGAAGATAATTTCAGATGTTTTAAACAGCAAGTGCAATACACCAGTTCTTTGAGCCACATGGTCTGAGGAATAATTCATGGACGTAAAGGAAGAGGGTGTGCACTTGTGAATGCATGCTTCTGTCCTGGGGTACTGGAAGTTTTACATGTGTATAGCTGTAAATATGAACTTTGGAGTTTTTGTGCCCTCATTTTGCACATTTTTTTCTTCTTTTCCCCCACCCTTACAGAGCAACTTTGCAGATGGCCATTTGCAATCCCATTACAAATCGGGCTTAGTGCAGAAGGGTTTATATATTCAGGCTAAGTACCAGCGGTTACGATCTGTTGGTGTAAGGGGATTTGCCACTAATAAATTCAGAGATGGATTTTTGAGAAAAGAAAAGGTAAGTTGGATTAATTTATTTTTCACTAAGCCATTTGTAAAATATGCATATTCATAAGATCCATTTTGATTTTTTGATTTTCATGGAATGACTTGGATGGGATTTTCTGGGATATTGGCTCTTTGTACTTCACTGGCAAACTTGACTGTGCACTCCTGTTTCCTCCCTGTTTATTCTATGGAAACTTGCTGAAACTTGCTTTGGGTAACTGCAAATCAAAGATACCCTCCGAGATTCTGTGGTTGCTTCTGTTTCAGTATTTTTTTCCTTGAGCTCAGCTGATCTCTTCCTACTGACAGGACCAGAAATTATCCCTTTGTGGAACAAAATATTCTATCCTGTTTAATCTAAGAGAAGGATATTGATAATTTTTAAAATACATCTGTGTGCTTCTCCTTTATGTTATGTTACCATAATTACGTGCTTTAAAGTATGCACTGGAGCGCTGCTCTGAGCAAAACTTCCTGCACAATATAATGTCTTGTGTAAAATGGTTTGATAAGTTTAAACTGAAATAGGCACATCTGATTTATGGTGTTTTGATTTGCAGAGTGTATGGGCCAACAATAATCTTTAACTGCAGAAGAACTTTTGAATCACATAAAATGTTGCAGCTTTCGTGAGGATCAGTAGTTAAAACATACTAAATCCTTTATTAGAATTGATCAAAGTAGTATGAAGTTACTTGTGACATCAGATGACCTACACAGCCCCTTGCAGTTCTGTGGTCTCTGTGAGTTTTTGTTTTGTAACTCTGTGTCCATCCAGCTACAAGTAAATACACTTCAATAAATGAGCATTTGTAGTTGGATTAGGGTTTAGCTCTTGGAGCACAGAAGGACCTTCAGGCACAGGTTCTTACAGCTGTTTGCAAAACTCCTCACGTTTACAGCCCAGTGGGCAGAAGAAAAAGCCCCCAAAACCCCTTAAGGAAACACACGTGTGAAAAACAGACCAAACCAAAACCCAAACAAACAAAAACCCCCGACCATCAGTAAGAAAACCAAGCACTTGAAACAAGGTAAAGATATCACTTGTTACTGAAGTACTTGAAGTAAAAATCTCTTATATTTGCATGGGCTCTGACAAGTGTTATCTCTGAAGGCTAAATTGAATTGGAATTAGTGGAAAATAAAAGGAGAAAGATATCTTCCCCTCTCTTCTGTCCAAAAATTATGACAGTGTAAAACAGGTATAGAAGTGTTACAATTTTGTTGTACTGAGCTGTTCCCAATAATTTCCAGTGTTCTTCTATGATTGGTGTTAAGATTCTTGTCTGGAGCCTATAAAGCATAGTTAAAACATTCTGACTACTAGATATTATGATTTGAATGAGAGAATCATCAGTGAGTTGTGAATTTTACTTTTTTTTTTAGGCCTGATGAATTTGAGTGTGTCTGAGTTAAAATAAATCCTGAAGAATAAGTATGACAACCATTGTCTTAACTGCTTACTGTTTGCTGGTTGGCCAATTTCTAAAAAACACAATTGTTCCTATAATTGTAGCATTTTGCCTGTTGTAATGATAAAACTTGTCAAGATCTGTTAAACAGGTCTGAACATCTTTATTTCACTTTATTTAATTTGAAATAATAATGCTGCATATGTATCCTCTAAGGTACATTCTTTATAATTGTGCTGTTTGAATCCTTAATAAAAGAGTCTTGCATTTTACATACAGTCCTTACGAAGGTTGGGAGGGTTTTTCTGCTACTAAAACTGACAGTAATGATTTTTTTTCTCTGTGTAGGGAAATCTAAATATTGCAACAGAAACCTGAACTGAGCTGAGATCCTGAAGTTGAAACAGATAACACAGCAAAGGGAGCATCTGTTTGGTTTTTGACAACTTTCTCAAGACGTAAAATAGGATAAAGGAACTAATGCTGTAACTTTCTTGATCAAAAAATAACTTTATTTTGAATGCTGCAAAACTTTTTTACAGTTTTAATAATTGCTTTTAAAGTACAGTATTCAATTGAAACATCGTATTATGTACCTTTAGTTCTGTTTGCATACCAGTCTCAAGTAAGGAAGTCATTGAAGGGAGTCTTATTTATTGAATACTTCTTCTCTAAGCATGATGTTACAGATGGAACTTGAGTTGTTATACCCAGAGGTTTATATGTTGAAAGTTTATTGCTAATGTAATAATAAAAAGAAAAAAAAAAGTGCCTGAATTGTTTGGTAATAGCACATTAGCTCAGGATTTTCCAATTAATGACCTTTTAGGTTGTGCAATAGATTTTACACCTCTGTTCAGTCATTTCCATAAAACAGTATTTTGTATTACTTTGGATTAATAATATACATGGGTTTCTGAGGTGTATATACATTTGTAAATTGTTAGAATGTTGGGACAACTTTCAGCATTTGATTAAAATTAATGGTAACAGGCAGGTATGTAAAGTACTGTAGCAGTAGCTTATAACTGCACTGAAAGCATGCTTGGGTTTGTTAGAAGATTAGTTGGTCTGTATTCAAAATTATTCTGTCTCATTATATTTTGATATGAGATTCTTGACCAAGCCACATGTTCTCTAATCTTTTTCATCATAAATGACTGGTGATGTTATAAATTCTAAAATTGGGGCCTGAAGTATTAAAAGAAAAATAAAAAATGTAAGCTTTTGAAAGCATGTCTTCTAACGAAGAAGTTGTTCACAACTGAAACTGCTTTAAATGCAGATAGCTGGTGATTTTGTTCAGAATGATTCTCTGAAGTTTACCATACTGCAGTATTGTTAGGCTGTGTGCAAAACTCAAATAGCCAGACCTGTTTCATGAGCAGCTATAAACAGTATTTTGTTTATTTCCTGTTTATAGCCTTTGCCTTAATTCATTATTTATGGTAGGGTTGTGTGTATGTATTGCAGATTTGTTCAGACTTCTTATTGACAGTAAATTAAAGATGCATAGCACGTAGTCTTAAGAGATGTTCTTTTTCAAGAAAAAAGTTGTTCACAATATCCTCAATACATGCAGGCAGATGTATTTCCATATGGAATGCAGGCTAGTCTCTCTTGTGGCTGGTAGACCAGAATTCCAATTCTGGGTTAGAGGTATGTTCACAGAAAAGGAAATTTGGTTTTTTGGGTGAAAAGCCAGGATGTGATTTCTGCATGCTTTTTTGTAATGTTTTTTTTCCACAATGCCTTCAGTAGAGAGACTGTTTGAAAATGTAGTTATGGTTCAGAACAGCTAAAATTACTGTGACTTGAGCTCTTCAGTTCATGGGTGTTCTGCTTAGCGTTCATAGGGAATAAAGCAGGAAGTGTGCAACATTCATTGATGTCACGGTCATTCAATAACAGATGGTTTGTTTCTAAAACACGGGTTTTCAGTTTAAATAACAGTCATTAATAATTTAACTAGTTTTTCAGTAACTTTGGCATGCATAGACAAAATGGGAAGTGGAAGGGAAGGACCTTCCTGGACAAATAGAGGCAGGCAACCTTCTGCAGATAAGAAAGTGCTTTTTAACTTACTGTTGTCAGTGATGAATCTGGCAGAGTCATCCTTTGTAGATTTACTGGGAGATAAAAATAAGGAACTGAAACAACAGGTTAAATGAGTCAACCCAAATCAAATGTGGAGTAGCTGCAGTTCTGATCAGGCTGCTGGTGGGGGAGTGCTGCACGTGCCCTGCCGAGGGGGGCAGGTTTACCCTGAAGCCAACAAGTCGTTCATGCTGCTCTGAAAGTGCACTGTAAAAGATGTGAGAAATGAAACCATACATGATATAGGACAAACTACTGAGGCTATATTGTCTTATTCAACAGGATACTACTGTGTCTGTAAGCTTCCTGCAGTGTTCTTATTAAATTCTGGAAGAGCACTCTTTGTTGGGCAAATGAGAAAAGTGGATACATGGAGAAACTTCTGATATGGTAGTTTTGATAACACTGTTTGGAAGTAATGCTGGAGTAGTCAGACTTCAGTCAGTTAATGCTGCTTTAACCAGGTTTCAACATGTGACTGACTCCTGATTTTGTGCTTTATCTATGCATGATTAGATATCTCTAATTTGTTTTGTACTTTACAGTTTAGCTTTGTTTTTATTTCTACAACTGTGAGCAACATATTGCAAAGAAGTTTGTGGCTTTTTGACTTGTTTGCTGACTTTGGTCCCTCCTACCCCTTGGTCCTAAGATGAATGTCATATGAAATGTAGTCACAGTTTCAGCTGGTTTATCTTTTATATGATCCCATTTGCTCAAATCACATTCTTTACCAATAATTTTACTTAAATAATTTTGGATTCTATCATGATAAAACCTCTTACATTCTAAAAAATGCATACAGAAATAATGAATTTTATAAAAATTCATGGCTTAGGTGCTAGAAGCATCTACTCTATGATATGATGTGACACATTGCTATGTAGATTTATCTTTGCGAATTACAGACACTTGTGTGTATATACTTTTACCTAATTCAGCTTGTTTATTGTTTTAGCACAGAAAATTCTGTTGTACTGGAATACAGTGTTTGGTTGAGGGCAATGTATTGAAGTTACCGTTTGGGTTGTGAAGGCACAAGAAAAAGGGTTAAGTAGAAGAAAAGTCAATTTACTTGAATAACCTGGTGCCTTTCGGTATTGTGACTGTATTATAGAAAACACATGTACAAAGACTTAAGTACATTGCATTCTTTCTTGTGGGAGCTTGGACTGATAACAGTTCTTTTTAAAATAACTGTTTACTTTAAATAGGTGTGTAAGCCTCTGTAGGAAAACAGTGACTTGCATTAGTAAAGTCTGTCACTGTTTGCATTGGAAGGGTAAGTTAAAAATGTGATTGTCTTAAGAGCTTTCTAGCTTTCTATTTTATACTTTGAAAATACAAATGTGAATTACCTTTATTTTGTTTAGCTTGAAATGGCTGTTAAATGCTGTCATTTTCAGTTGTTCACATGTCAAATTTTATTTTTAATTGCTGTCCAAAATGCAATGGGTTTAATATAACTAGAGTCTTCCTTTTAAGTGTTTGAAATACTAAGTTGCTATGATGTTAGCATTTGTATTGCTGATCCATTTAATTTCTGCATAAATTGATTATTTTAAATTTGTGATGATTGAGTTCACAAGGTTAACAAAATTCTGGGGCTAGTAAGAAGCAACACATTGCAAGGTTTCTATAAGCCTGCCTTAACTCTAATAATTACATGCTTGAAATCACCTGAACATGACTGTCTCAACTGTGATGGCAGAGGATAGGAGTAAATCCAGCTGATCAGTCACCTGCTGTGTGATGTTCACCTGTTCCCATCTTCCCTAGGGCCCCAGGCTGAAATGCTGAGTTTTCTTTAAATGAACTTAGTTGCTTTAAAAACAGGACCAAACCCCAAGATTACACTTTTGTGGCATTAAAGGCAGAGTTCTCAAAACCTGCTTATTATGCATCAGAAGGTCATTTTCTGCCATGTCTGTGAAATGGATAATGAGAGTCGCTTGAAGATGATAAAAGATCATAACAAAGAGAGACTGATTTCTCAGTATTCACCTTAGTAGACTGTAAATAGAGGGATTTTTAAAATTTCCTTGCTTTCCTAAAGGAAAGCTTTTCCCATACTGTGTTGAAACCCACCTCTTGCCTTTCTTTAAGCATCTGAACAGCAATCTACAAAGTTCTTTATGGAGAGCCCTCTAAAAGACAGACTTCAGACTTGCATCCTAATGAATTTGAAAAAAAGATGTTTCTGCACATAACTCTGACCCTTGACAGACTTCATTCCATTGCTGCAGAATTTGAAGATAAGAAGTTCTTCAGTCTCCTTATGAAGAAAAGAAAGAATAAAAGCCATTTCAAGATCTTTGAAAACCTCCTTGTGACACTTGACTCCCTAACAGACCTTAAGGATAGCCATGGACATTTAAATGTGTTCTGTTTTGAGCTTTGTGAACATTATTTTTCAGATCAGAGAAAACTCTTATCATAACACCTGCCCCTTCCTTCCATGTCTGGTGGTTTTTGTTGGAGGGATTTTGAGTAGGTATTTAGCCACATGGTTTAATGACCTGCCACATTTAATGCAGTTTTCTTCTGTTCACTGTTCATTGCTCTGAATTTTGTCTTAAGTAGTCTAAATCTCATGTTGTCTTTTTAATATTTCATTTTCTGTAAATAATGTAGTAGATGCCTTTTATTTTGTGACTGGCTTCTCACATCTTTAGTATTGAGGGGAAGAGGCAGTCGAAACAGTTGTTGTTCGAGTATGTTCTTCAAGGAATAAAAAAAGCCTCATTGTTTTGTTTTAAGAATAGCAGGAATTTTTTACTCCCAGATGAATGAGGGGAACTAATGTCCACTTCTAAGGAATAGATTGTTGATGTTATTTATACTGTAGTTTCTCAAAGACTGTCTAATGTGTGTATGTGTACACGTATGTGCACATGGAAACACACTGTTAGAGAAGCCTTTAATGTAATTATTTGTAAGTGTGGATAAGAAATGACATTTTTAAACTACTGAAGCTGGAGTTAAATGCAAATGCATTTTAAGTCTGTAGTCTTTGAGTCCACAACGGTGCTTTTGACAATGTTACCCTGTATCTAAAAGCCTCGTTCATAAGGATATATAGTAAGATGTAGGTATGTTTATATGTATGTTTAACATAGTTTATATAAAATAAATGTAAATTTTGTTTCTACAGACAATAAATGTTTTCATGAAATTTTTACTTATAAATAATTCAGTGACTTGATTCAGTAGTTAGTAATATTTGTAATTTTCAGGGTAAAAAAAAAGCAAGCTTTTTTCAAAATCTCTTGTGCAGGGAGTGGAAAAGTACAAAAATGTTACATTTTGTTAGTGGCAGTTTTCTGTTTTCATACACAGATTAGCTACCTGAGGTTAGAACAAGCTGGTTTTGCTTACTCTTTCATTAATAGCCAAGGTGCTCATGCTATATAACATGTTACCTATACTTTATCTTTAATAGCAGATTTTTTAAAATTATTTTTTAGTCTGTGCTTCTCCTCTGCTTCTATTTTTGGTTTTTTCCCAAGAGTCTTTACCTGTGGAAAGACGTGCCTATGCAGAAACCTCCCCACCCTCTTTTCCGTGCCTTTTTATCCAGACATGTCACTGATCTGTGCACACTATTACTGTAGCAGGGGTTTCACATCTTCCTGCAATACGAACAGTCCGTGCTCCTGTGCGATGCTGTTCTTAATAGTGAAACATCAACACTACCCCAAAGACACTCTTCATCTTCCCTTTTTGTCTTTCCTTCCTTCCTTTACTGCTCCTGAACCCAAACCTGTAGCGGTGTGCGGGGAAGGTGGGCCGGGCAGGGACATGGGGCACCTGCGGCGCTGCCGGTGTATTTCCCAGTTACTCGGAGAGCAGAGCCCCGGGGGCAGGGCCGGGTCGGGCACTGTGGCGGTGCAGGTAACGCGGGGCAGGTGCGGGGCAGGAATGCGCCGTGAGGTGCCCATCCCGCCGCCCGGGAGCGCTCTCCATCCTCCCTCGGCGCCCAGCGAGGACGCGCCCCGTCCCCTCCCTGTGCCCGAGGAGTCCTGCCCCGAGAGGGAGGGAGCCAGCCCGCTCCCCGCCGAGGCTCCGCTCTCCGCCGACCCTGCCCCCGCCGGGACCGCGGCGCAGCTCCGCTTCCTGCCGCCCTCCCCGCCCTCCTCTCCCGCCGGCCCGAGGCGGCGCAGCGGCTCTGGCGCAGTCTCGCGACACTTCCCGCAGCGCGGAGCCGGAGCCGCCGCTCGCCCCGGCAGCAGCAGCGGCAGCCGCGGCGCTCGCTGCCCGCTCCCGGGAGCCCGAGCCGCTCCCGCCCCGCGCCCCGCCGCGCTCACCGCCCGCCCCTCCCGCGGCTCGGCGGCACAGGCTCCTCCGGGCGCTTTCGCCCTGGGCTGCTTTTCCCGGCGGCAGCGGCGACCCAGGTGGCTGCAGGAGCTGAAGGCTGAGCCCCTTCTCTCGCCTGCCTTCTATATATTTCCTTTTTCTCACACACGCTGAGGGAGAGCCGCGGCGCAGGACGCAGGATGCAGCCCGGCTGCGGCGGGTGCTGAGCGCGGCGGCCGCCGGAGGAGGGAGCGGCTCTGTCAGCGCCGCCGCTCCGCGCCGCGGCGGCTCGGGCGGTCCCTCGCCCCCTTCCTTCGCCGTGGCCACCCGCCCTAAACTTTCAGCCTGTTGTCGCTGCCAGGCGAAGCCCAGCTCGACATAAATGGGTGAGTTCAGGCCGCCGAGGTGGCGGTGCCGGAGGCCAGCTGGGGCCCCCGGCTACCCGGTGGGGTGCATGTGCCGCTGGGGGCGGTGGGAGGGAGGCGGCCGCCGCTGGCCTCCGCTCCTCCACCTCACGGCTTTTAACTTCTCCTCCCCTCCCCCGGCCGAGGCAATAATTGTTTTCATGTGACAGGCGGAGAGATCGGGGTTGGCGGCGGCGGGGCGACGGCCGGGTGCCCCTCGGGGCTGCCGCTGTGGGTGCTCCCGAGCGGGGCTGACACGGTCACGAGCCCTCCGTGTATCGGCTGCCCGGCCTCGCCACCTTTCCGCCGGGCACAGTCCTCCCCGGGCAGCCGGCGGTGTGGTGGCACCGGGCCGGGCCGGGCGGAGAGAAGAGAGACCTCCGCGCCGGGCGCGCAGGTTGCGCTCCGAGGGGCTGCGGCGAGGAGAGCTCGGAGGGCGCGGGCGGCCGGGGAGATGCACTGCCCGTCACTGCCCCGCACCTCCCCTCTCTGCTCCTCACAGCCCCACAGCTCCCCTCACTGCCCCGCCTGGCGGGAGCGGCCGCCGGGGCCGCTGCGCGGGGTCATTGGAGCCGCGGAGCGGGGGGCGACTCGGGCGGCGCTCGGCTGCCGCTGCCCGTGAGGTGTCACCCGCGGACTTCGGGAAGAGGCTGCGCCTGGATGCCGGCCCGGGCTGGGCAGCGCCCGTTACCTGTGCAGGGGGCAGGGAGGGAGGATGGGGATGAATTGTCCCATTATGCGGGGCCAGGCGGCGGTGCCAGGCGCGGGCTGGCTGAGCGATGCGCCCGCGGCGTCGCTGGAGAGCGGCTGCCCGCGGCTTGCTCTGCCCAGCCCGGTACCCGGCGGAAAATGACGGATAGGCGGGAACAAAAGAAGCGGCAGCTGTCCGCGGGCAGCCTTGGTGCAGACACCGACCGGCGTCTGGAGACAGCAGCGAGCGGTGCTCCGAAAGAGCGGCTTTTGGATGTCCCCAGGCCCCCCGCTGCCCGCTTCGCTCACGGCGGCGGAAATGCGGTCCAACTGTGGGGGAACCTAAGAGCAGCATCACCGAAACCACGAAATATAATGCGTTATGTGGGAAGACATTTTACACAATTTCACCTGTTGTAATACAGTGACGTCGGGTATATAGTAGGAAATAAATCGTCCCTTTGTTCTTCGAGAGATTAGTTTGCCGGCTGCTGTGGGAGCAATGCACAGCTGCCCTACCTGTATGTTACCAGATTAAGCACAAGCTTTTTGCTATCGACTTTCAGTTATCTCTCCCGTTTGGGCTGAGATGGGTTCATCCCTGTGCAGCTCGTTGGGCCGTATTGATCCGGCTGAACTCCGCCGCTGCCGACAGCAGGCCGGCATCCCCGGCTGCCGCAGTTAATTGGGGGCATTGGAGGAGTTCTGTTAGGGTTGGTTTGCCGGCTCACCGACGCAGCTCTCAACTTCTGCCTTCTGTCACAACAGATAAGATTTTTAACATAGTAGTGTATTGAGAGGTCAGGTTTGTAACTGCTGAATGGAACAGAATCTGTACGCAGTAGGGCATGCCATAGGAAATAATTTTTTAAAAATTATTTTTGGTTTCTTATCCTCTTCCCACACATTTATTTCTCACTAACTTTGTACTGTGATACAGTAAGACTTCTCTGATTTCAGTTTACTCCATAGTCCAAATACTAGCCTTCATGTTTAAAAAGATAAAGCAAGCAAAAAAGATAAAGGTAAAGCAATAAAGAACCAACAAAATAATTTGCATTGATAGAGCTTTTGGAAGATTTTTAATACATTAACTTGGTAGTAAAGGCCATCTTTTTTTGCTTTTATCCACCCATCCTGCTCCTGGCCAGTAATCTTACACATCTGGCTTCTTTAAAGCTCATTTGGATGATGACTTTCCCAAGTCATCATGATTCAGTCATACTTTGCTTTGCACAATGGGAGTGGAGGGAAGGTAGATATGATTTAATTGTTGTTTGTATCTTTAAATGGTGATTCTCATAGTTTACAAACAAACAGAAAAATTGTGCAAGGAGGTGAAGATATGCATAGTATGAAAGTAAAGTCATTCTGGGAGCTATCAAATAAAAACAGTTTTATTAAAAACATTTTTAACATACTTAGCATTTTTGTAAGGTGTCTCAGATGCAGAAGAGAATAGGTGAATTCTTTGTTTACTACACTGTTACGATTCCTTATGCCTCGAGTCCTTATTCCTCAAGTTTTATTTTTAGATTACTTGTACGCCTTCTTATATTAACCACTTTTATTTTCTGTGTGGCACTGCGGAGTGTTTTTAGCCCAGCCCTATGGATGTGTGTATATAAGTGTATGTTATAAGTACCTGTATACTGAGATTCAGTGCTTTTTTACAACACACCCCCCAAACCTTACACTAAATACTACATGTAATTGATGTTTTATGAGCTCTTCTATGATATTATAGGCAGAGTACATTAAAATTAATTAATTTACACTTGGAATGGACTTCTCAGGAATGTTGAGTGGAATAATGGTGCTAGTCCTCTACAACATAACAAGAAGAGGATAGGACAAAGATCTGTAAGGTAATCATGAATGCAGTGAAACAAGCTTGGTCCTCCTCCTTAAATGTTTGAGCAATGAAGATGTGGTGTTTTGTGGGGACTTGTGTGTGTGGGGGTTGTTTGTTTGTTGTTACTTTTGGGTTTGTTTTGTTCTATTTTATTTTGAAACTACTTAGACTGGTGTGTGGTCAGGGAACTCAGTCTCAACTGCAAGAGCGTGGGGTGTCCACACATCAGAATGTCCTGAAGCTGAAGGTGCAGAAAACAAAGTAAATATGGGGAAACCTGGTTTGAAATGTACTGCTTACCAAATTTAGAAAATGCAAGATTAGAAGTGTGATTCCACCATCATGGAGCAGCTGTGCAGCTCCTTCTGTCAGTTGAGACACACCTCCCAACTTCGACAGTAAATGAAGGAAAATCCTTTCTTCTGCTGTGCAGTCTTTACTCGTGTTCAAAGCACATTAGTGCATTAAATGAGGTGTGGGTCCTGTGTCATAATTTTGCAATGAAGCTATGCAGCTTCATCCCTGTGCTTAAACATTTCCTTCATCAATATTTTTTCATCTAAATGTTTTTCAAGGTATTGCTAAAGCTCTGCTGTTTGGAAAAGGGAAGAGAGGAAACGCTGCTTTTGTTTACGTGAAATCACATGGATCACCTCTGCTGCCACCGTAGTTGGGAGTTTGGATCCAGAGAGACTCTAGTGCCCTTTGAACCAGTTAGATTACTTACTCTGGCAGACAGCTGTTGTCTGTGTGGTTTTACGTAATTGTTTGAGAAAGGTGCTTTGCTGGGGAATACTGCAGCTAGTTTGTACACACCAAAGGAGTGTTACACCAAGAGGTAATGCAATCAAAAGAATTCAGTCTATGTGAGAGTGTGATTATTCTCTACTAGTTGCAATCCCTTTTTCTGTTTTTACCTTTCTTAATTTTCTTTTTCATTTTCTGAATTCTCCTCTATCCCCTGCCCTCGACTTTCCCCCTCCTCTGTTTCTCTTTACACGTTCCAGAGATGCTGCTTCCTCTGCCTTCCTCTCTCTTATCGCAGCATCAACAGAGGGAGTGCTCTGAGCACATTTCCTGCCTGTGGGGCAGGCTGACCTCCAGCACCAGAGCTGTGCCTGCCTCCAAACTTCTGCTTGGCCCCCTGGTGACACCTGGAGGGTGCTCACTGCAGCAGGAGCCCTGGAAGTGCAGCTGGTGAACTCCAGCAGCTCCAGGCTCCCATGTAAAAGGATGAATTTTTGAGGCCTGAGCTTAGCAGAAGTCGTACACATCACTCACAGTAGATGGTAGGTGTGCTTGTGGTTGCCTTTCCAAAATGGTGGAGATACTGGAGCCTTTCAGTAAAATAGCTGTAAGATTTTTAAAATAGAAATAGTATTTGTCATTCTAGTCATCCTTGGAGGCAGTTGAACAGTTTCCGCTGAATAAGGAAAAGTAATAAGAAAGATGATTAGCATGACTTTTTTCACTTGGATTTCTTTCTTAAAATAAGGTTTTAAGCAACTGTAAAGTGGCTTTATAGTGAAAATTTTGTGTAAAAATCCTGTCCAACTTGTAAAAACTCTTAGGCTCCTCATATGGGGTGTTACTCATTTTAATTCTTTTGTGGTCATTGGTGAGTTTGTTTCTCACAAAAAGACAGCTGCATTGGAGCTGTTCAGGATCAAATGTCCATAATGTTTGGTGACATTATACTGCCTGTGAATGGCTTATGGTCTGAGTTCCAGTGGAGTTTTCATAAACTATAATAAAATATTTTCAATGACCTGTATAAAGTTCTATTTAAAAATAACTGGCATGAAGCTTTCTTTTCCTAGAAATCAAGAGGTAATGACATTCCTGTCATAAAAGGTTGTCAGAGCTGCCTTCTAAATGAATCAAGATAGGCGTTGGAAATCAAGAAATATAAAAGATGTAAATATGTGTGTATATGTAAAAGATTATGAAAATAATTTCTGATTGTGGCATCTCTTCTGCTTGCTCCTTTGCAATAGCTTTTCCTTCCTCAGACTCCATTGAGTTGCTTTTTTGTATTAACTGTTGCTTTTAGCTCAGGAAGTGTGATAAAGAACATAATACTTAAAAGAGGTGGTTTCTTAAAAGAGCAGAATTCTTGCTTGTTTTTGTGCTAATCAAAGATTCATATGTAGAAAATTACAACAGAGCTGCTAGAAAAGGGGTTTTTTTGCCTGCCTGGGTTTAAGGAAGCATTGTAATGAGCATGTCATAATAACAACGTAATGTAATAAAACACTTTGTTGAGAAGCAGTTTTCTTTTTATATGAATGCTGAGTGCATACATACTTCTGTTTCAACTTCTGTTATTGTAATATATACAATTTATCACAATTCATCTCTGATGTTATTAAGGCAGCTTATTTTGCAATTGTTATTCACTGGATGTTAGAGGGTATTTTAAGAATACTGCTGGTATATCAGAATTTGTGTAGGAGATTAGTGTTGACCTTGTAGATAATGCATTGACTCCTTCCCTGCTTAAAGGGGAAGGGTCACATGTGTTAGGAGGAGAAAAAGGAGAGCTTGGAAATGTGAAATAAGCAGCTGAAATTTCAGGTCTGATGTGTTAGAGGTCACTGACGAGCTGCAAGCAGGTTAGCCCTGATGAGATCAAAGGAGTGAAAACAGCGGCAGAGATGGTATCTGTTGTTTTGCTCTGATCCTGCTGGTATAGAGCAAGCTTATAAAAAATGGTGATGGATTTTGTATGGTTCCTATCTGTGTGGTTTTTAAAATCCTGGACCAGGGAGTGAATGTTTTCCCTTGATGCAAAAGCAGGAAGTAGCTGCAGGGCATATCTACATTCTGTACACTGAGGAATGATGAAAGAATGTATTAGGGGGAGGGGAATGAGAGAGGAGGTGAGTATCAAGATTCAGTAATTCAGCTAATGTAAAAGTAATTGCTGACAGTCTGCTTCACACTGAGAGGAAACACAATAAAAGCTTGAAGTCCCTCTGTGTGAGAAAATATGCAAATACTGCAGTTCAATAGTCATGGATTGTATTATCAAATGAAGTTGTCTTTCCCCTCCTTTTTATTATTGGTAACTGAGAAACACGAGTAGAAAGCAACTCTTGAGAATGCAGTGGTAAATCCACATAAAAGCTGTGTGGTGAGATGACTGTTGCAAGGTCTTGGCTGTGCTTTTTTCCTAACATAACTTTGCCTTAGAGAATGGAGTATCCTGGAGGACAAGCAGTGGAAGGGGAAAGGATATCTTTGTTCCCAGTCTTACAGCAGTTTGTATTACAGTGAAAACATTGCTGAGAATTTGTGCTTCTGATTCAGTATGAAGAATTGTGTAGAGTTGTGGATCAGAAATTATGTCTGTGCTGAAAAAAATCTCTTTAGCAAAAAAGAGAATGTATTATAGAAAGCTGAGCATTTATACAAGGAAAATATCCCTAACTTCTGATTAATCTGTAGTGTCAGTATAAAGAGGTGTCTTTTGAACTCTGCCTTTGAATTTCATTAGGAGTATTGTACAGAAGGAAAAAGTTCCTCTTTATCTCATTCTCTGTTTTTCATACTGTGCAGCTAAATCACTTGTGACAATTGAAACCCGCTCACACCAAAACCAGTGTAAGTCTATTCATTTATTTGAAGGTCAAAGTCAGCATTGGTGCACAGCTCCCTGGGGGAACTAATGCTTTTTTGAAAATGTCAGTATAGATTCGTTGCATGTGTTGCAAGTCAAGGCCCAATTAGACTAGATCTAGATCTTTAAAGGTCCCTCCCATCCCAAAGCATTCAAAATGATCTATCAATATTTCATTAGCTTTCACTGGTCACACTGCTTGCATTTAAAAATTAAGTGGTTCGTGTCCCACAGGTAATTTGTAATTAATGAATTTGGGACTTACATTTTAAAAAACCCCGGCTCACCTAAAACAAGCAAACAAAAAAACCACCCCTGCAAAATAGGAATTCTCATAACATGTTGTGTTCTCTACTTGTAATTTCCAGTAAGTTGCTTGTTGCCCTAAAAAGCAACATATTGGTGCTTTTTATTGATAACGAGGTCTCAAAACAAACACACACAAAAGTCACTTCAGGGTGTTTTCCTGCTTGTTTTAGGTTTTGTGGGAAGGAGTTCTTGGAGGTCAGTGCAGCTGCTGGTGCTGTATGGACTACTTGTGTCAGCCTGGCTCTCTTTGTATGTAGCCCTGTCTTTCCCCATGAGCTGGATTTATAAAGGTTTTCATTAAAGGTAGCAGCAGTATCAGAGTATAAGTGTAGACATACAGAACTTTTCATTTTTGAGGCAATTGTAAAGCCATTCTTTGAGAACTTTCATGTCAGGTTTAAGTTAAGTACGTTCTCTATCTCTGGTTGCGGATTTATCCTCACCACTGGCAAAAAACATTTTTCATACTCTGGTAACTTGGCAGAGTGGATTTTTTTTTTTTTTTTTCTGATAGGCTTGTGTAGCATTGAAAATTTTCTGTCCTTGTGACAGATATAAAACTGGCAAACAGCAAGACCTCAGCTTATTTTTTCAGTGTTTTTCTCATTCCTGCTGTTCTTTCTGTGAGGTCTCACTGAGCTCTTATTGAGCTGTTAGTGCTCCTCTATTTCCCACTGTCAAAGGGCACACCAGAGATTCCAAACTGTGCCTAGAAAAAGATGCCTTTATTTAGAGGTTTTGTTATGGCAATGTTTAAAAATCTTCTTTGCTGTTAAATTTGGACCACTTATAAAAAAATATTTTAGCTTTGACCTTGTGTTTCCAAATGTAAGGATTAGCAGCTTGCTTTGGAAGAGTGGTGGGGCTTATTTATAAACAATATGTGAATGCTTTGTTGATGAAGATTGACTACTGCAGTACTTTTCTTTTTTTGTTACTCATTTCTTATGAACATGTCTTCATTATCATCAACAGCTTTATGGAAAAATACCTTATCAAAACCTTTCACTCTAGACAAAACCACCTTAACTTCCCATTAAATAGCCTGGTATTACAGTTCATCGAAATTGCAGAACTCCCATTTTCATTGAATACAAATACCCAACTTTTCTGCTTAAACTATCACATGAAAGAAACCCTCAAAAACCTACACCAGGCAGCCAAAATACCTCAAACAATTCCTACAAAAAAAAAGTCTTAATGCTAGAGGAACCTGACTTTGTTCCCATCAGATTTTAAATGGCTGGGTGAAAGGAAGGGATGGAGAAATGAGTGCAGAGAATGAAAGCCTTCCAATGAAGCCCGAGCTTTGGAGCTTTGCTTTGAGTGCACAGTCCAGCAGTTTGTGACAGTGGGAATTCCTGAATATCTGAGAGTGAGCAGCAGTGCTTCCAGGCAGGTCCTGCTAGTGGGGAAGACAAAATTGCATCATGTAAGGCAGGCCTGGTAGTAAGAAATGCTTGTGAATTCACTTACTAATAGAATGAGAAACTAAATTAGTTCCAGGAGAGTAAAAAAAGTGTGTCTACAAATTTATAAATCCTCACGATATTAAAGATTTTGTTTGATGGTATGTGCTACACCTTATTATTTGATTTTAATTTTTGTTCAGAGAAACATCACGGTGTCAACAGTTGTGGAGAATACCAGGCTGGTAGCTTACAAGCTTTTTTTTAATATATGTGTATTTTTAGATTGCATGTGGGAAAGAAAAGGTTAATCACTATGCAGTCTTGAAATCTAGATTTGGTTCAGACTTAAATATTGATATTGAAGTCAAACACTTAAGCCTCTTCAACTTGTAGATTTGATGTTTGATACACTTCTCTGCTTTTGTTGCATTTGTTTAATGAAAATGGTAACATTTACGTTTCATTTAATTTTAGATTCTAAGCCACTTGCTGAATTGAACTGATCATGTAACTAGTTCAGTCCTTAATCTCAGTCTAATACTGGATTACTTTTAATCTTGATTAATTGTTAATTGCTGTATCTTTAATGTTGGAAATGTGTCCTTTGTAGCTATTTTTGTTAGTAACTTGAACAACAAAGTTAACTTCCCAGGTGACAAAAAACTAAGTATTTTGTGGATTTTGTTGGCTTTTAACTAGTTATCTTATAGATTTGACCAGCTCCTCAGTCACTTCTTTCTTTGTAGCAGTCTGTAAGTCTGGTAGATCACAGCAGGTCAAGTTTGTCTGTCTGTATAGAGCTGCTCCAACATCATAGAGGCAACATGTGGTTAATCAAGGGATTTGTGTGTAGAGTTAATCCAGGCTAGTTAACTGCTATTTTATTGATGGGAGGTTTGCTCCTCTCTTACTTCTTTCTTGGTTGACTGTGTGATGAAAAGAGATTTATCCTTGAACAGCCAACTAATTTGTACAAGTAAGATCAGCTCTTTCTGTTGCAAGAAACCTTTCAACTGGGAGAGAAATCTTCCTGCTGCTGTTGCTGTTATCTTTAGTTACAATTGTTTTTAATGTTCATCTTCCTGGACAGCTGCTATTTCCTCCTCCATCCAGTAATCTCTTTGAAAATGGGAAAGATCTTTATTTTCTTTGAAACCTGATACAAAAGTCCCTGGAATCTGCTGATCATTTCATTCATCAAACACCTTTATTTATTAGCCTCATTTGAAAATAGTAGAAATACACTTGTCAGTTTTACTTTGACCACTGAGGTCAGTTTGAATGGTCTTTGTTCTGTCAGCTCATACCGCCCTTCAGAATTGCTCACTTTGATTTGCATTAACCATATTCTAAAGGCTACAGTTCCTGTGGGTGAAGCACCTATAAACAGTGCTTTTGATTAGCTGACATCTCAATTATCTGACTTTGGTGTGTGAAAGGTTAGAATGAGATACTGTCTAGTTCATGATGAACTATCTTCTGACAATTCAAAATTGTCTGCACTGGTTCTGGAGTAATGAGACATCTATTAATATGTATTCCTCTGCAGTGTATTTCATAGTTTGTTCACAGTTGTGGAGAAAACATTCTTGTTCCTGTGTGTTTCTCATTCCTTCACCTCATTCTGTCAGAAAGCAGTTGCACCTCTTCTCATCACTTACAGCAGTACATGTATGCTTCTTTCACTTTGTAAATTGTGTTGTTTTGTTGCGGTGGTTTTTGATTGTCGGGGTGGTGTTTTTTTTTTTTCTTTTTACAATAAATCTACATAACAGTTTCTCAGCTGTTTCTCAGGAAAGATGCTCTTCAGCCATTTTTTGTCTGTTCACATACCTGATGCTCTGTCATCTCATCTTTACATATGCACTTCCTTTAAATTCATCTTTCCTTCTCTTTGACCTGTCTTTCAAATGTACTGCTTCCCTTTTTAGAAATCTTTCTTATGTATTTCACATACAGAGTCTCAAAATTCCCTAAATTAAGATGCAAAGATATACAGAACCCTGAAGGCAATCTGGTGTAGAATACAGCACAATTGTAGGTGATTCTTTATGCATTTTATTTGAAATTAAGGACAGAAGAAACCTTTGGCTGGATTCCCATAAATATGATGTCAGGAAGGAAAGGGATTGACTGTCTTTTAGAGACTATTGGTTTAATCTGCATTTTTTTCAGAGCTGAAATTAGTACCCTGGAATAATGCTGAGGTGTGTGTTGCATATTGTGTTTTGCCAGGCATGTTTATGATATTTTCTGATGGAAGAGTAGTGCCTCTGGTATGTGGAATAAAACAGGTTGTGGAAGTTGGCAAAGCCAAATACTGAAGTTCCAATGTTTTTTTAATTTGGAGAACTTAAAAGCAGGATGTTGCTATTTTAAGTAGAATTTCAGTTCCTGTCTGTTCAAGTCTGTCAGTGTCTCTCTTGAACCAAAACCAAGGAAGTGATGTAAATTCTGCCTTGTAGGCAGAGAAATTGAATGCAAGAAACACTCTTTGCCTCTCCAGACGCTCTGAAATCTACAATTTGTTTTGACTTCTGATTTCCTTAACTCTGAGAGCTTGTACT
This sequence comes from Cyanoderma ruficeps, assembly GCA_008694505.1. Classification (NCBI taxonomy): domain Eukaryota; kingdom Metazoa; phylum Chordata; class Aves; order Passeriformes; family Timaliidae; genus Cyanoderma; species Cyanoderma ruficeps. The sequence continues at coordinate 36,578,740 of VZDJ01007754.1, read as the reverse complement.
ACTTGAAACCAGAGAAGGTCGTTAGAAGATTTTTTAAGGGAATGGAGTTCAGAAACCTTTTTCTTAGATGAAAAAGTAAAGCTTTCTCCTTAGCCTTGGAAGAAGTGCTCAAGGTAGAAAAGATTCAGTGACCACCTTATTTCTGTCCTCTCTAGTTCTCTTGGTTGCATGGTTTAACCTGCCTGTTGCCTCCTGGGTGCTGTAGAAAGATTCTGTGCCAGCACCTGAGGAAATTCCACTTGTCTGGAGGAGAATCTGTCTTGTTACTTCTCTGGCCACACACACCTTGTTCTGTTCCAGACAGTACCAGTGTTGGTTACTGGGGGTGGATGAGAGGAGGAGGCTGTCAGAAGAATAACTGCTTATAAAACAATAGGGTTTATTGCCTCTGTTTGTTCACTTGGGTTCCACAAAGCTCCCTCCTGCTGCTTTCTCCTCCTTTCGCCCCATCCTCAGTGCAGCAATGGGTTCTTCTGTCTAAATGCTGACTGTTGTTTGTGCTTTCACTCTCTGCAGCTCGGCTGAGCATTCCCATTCAACCAGCACAGAGTGGCTCAGATTCCCTTTTGGAACAACGTTGTCATCAGGTCACAAGCTGTTCTGGCTCACAATGAAAACCAAAATAACCAAAATAAGCTTTCAGATGTACTTCTTTGGCTTGCATCAGGTTTTGCTTTCAGGATTGTTCTTCTGAGGAGGAGCTGTGTGTAGTGTCTCCCTTTTCAAGGTTTGTTTTCATCGTGAGATTTAAAGAGGATCTCTTGGAAGGGAGTGTTTTTTCTGGTGGAGGAGACTTCTTGAGACCTTTAACCTGGTACCAGAGATATCTGTTCAAGGAGTTGTGTCTTTTACTTGCAGTGTAATCACTGCTTTCTGAAAGGCTTTGCCTTGTTCAAAATCAAGAGGATTTTTCAAAGAGAAAATCAAACTAAAAAATGTTCATGCAAGTGCCTCATTACCCAGGCCTACTATTGACACGTGGGATTTTGAAAAGCACCATTAAAGCAAAACAGATCAGCTAATGCCTCTGATGTGGATTTTTGTTCATTAGAAAAAAAAGTGTTAGTTTGTGAATTCCATTTATTGTGACATCCAGAAAACATTACCTGCAGAAACTGACTTGAGCTGAGAAAACAAAAGCATTAAAGATACCAGCAAAAACTTATTACTCCAGAATTGCATCCTGAAAAATAAAATTGAAATTTGAAAGTTTTTTAATGCATAGAAGCTGAGGTGTTATCTGATATAATAGTGAAGTTTATTTGCCCAAGGATTGCCTGTAACTTGTGAATTCATATATACAGTAATTTCTAAAACAGCATTTTTTCCAGTCCTGTTGTTCTTACCAAACTTTGAAGGAAAGTAAAAGAAGCTGATGTTAAAAGAGAAGTTGCTAGGAGTCGTGAGCAGCGGTTTTATGAGATTTCTTTATTAATCAAGAAAATATTATATTGATAGGTGGTAAAGGCATTCTTTTAATCACAGGTTCTTTCTCCAAACATTCCCACCCTACCTTCCATTGGTGCTCACATAGTTGAGGAAGGTGCTTTTAACACCTTAAGTGGTTGTTGGCTTTTCTTTCAGTGTGGTGGAGATGGCTTGATGCTGGCATGTAAATATTGTATTGAGCTATAGTGACAAAATGCAAATTATCCATCATCTGAGCTCTTGTACTTAGGGCCGTGAGCCTCAGTACACACACACATGAGTTACACTCCTGTAATGCCCAATAATCTGTAGTATGTGAAAGCACAATAGTTGTGTCCTTTAATTTAGCTTGTAAATTGTGAAACTGATGAGAAGTTCCATACTGGGCCTGACCTTTGTCTGAATTTGAAGTTTTGTAGCTTGAAATGCCTGGATTTATGTAAGAGATTAGAGAGTAAAAAGCTGATTATTTCTTTTCTCTTTCCAGCCCAGCTTCTCACTGTTGTACAGTGCATGTCTTTGTGACAGTTTATAACGCATCAGTTAAAATTCAACACTGGTTTGTAATCCTAGCATTTGACAGGTGGAATCAGAAAAGTTGCTGCTGGGGTAAATATTTTTGCAACTGCTGTCTTAAAAATGATAGAATTTCATTAAACTGAGGGAAAACAACATAACTTTGAAATTGTTATAAGACAGCGTGTTTGTCTACAGCTGGCATCACACAGCAAAGGGCTGTAGCACAGTCTGAGGATTTGGGCTATATCAGGCTACTGCTGCTAGCAATCTCTTCTTGCAGAAATTGCCACTTCCAAAAGCAAGAACACCTCAGCAGGATGTATCTGTGCACCACTTTTCAGTCTGGTTACTTAATGTAACACCATTTTTATGAGCACTTCAAGCAAATGTGGCTAAGATGCAGAGGAGTATGTTGTGTTCTCTCCATCCTCCTCCTGTGCAAAAGGGTTGCTACTTTTGGCAAAGCCGTGTGGTGATAGTAACAGCTTAGGCATCTAGTGAAATCCTCCAAGCTCCTCTGAGATCATATTCATAATTACATTCATGCTTCCAGGCTGATTTTAATGAGACGAGGTGAATGTTGCCGGTTTAGAAGCTCAGAGTTTTAACAAATGCTGTGCATTACACAATATGAAGACTGTGAACCACTTGTTGACCACAATCTCTGCTCATCTTCCTCAGGGTTAAATGATACTACATCATCTCTGAAAAGGTGGTTGTTCCTTGTCTTTTCAATTTTTTGTTCATTTGTCTTTCCACCTCAGTACCATCCATTGGTAAATATTGTCAAGGCAACTTTGGGACTAGAATACTGGGCTAGTACTTCTGAGTAATTTACCACAGCACTTATTTTCATGGCATCAGCTTTTCTATCCTGCTTACTTTTTATGGTGATACATTAATTTGGTAGCAGTTCTCATGAATTTAGCCAAGTGGTAGTTTTATAAATAGTTCTGGGTGTATTTAGCTGTACTCTGTCTCCTTTTTGTTCTGAAGAAGTAACTCATATCCTCCCTATTGTCAGTTGTCTGAGAATGAGATTTAGAAACTGCAAGAGTAGAGAAGCATTACTAACAAATTTGTATGAATATATAGTTTGTTGAATTGGACTTATTTGTCTTTGTTAACCTTAAGTTACAGTACTCTTCTCCTTTTCTGTTTCTCTCAGCAATGGGTATAATAATTTACACTCTTCAGAACTCTGAATTGTTTTTATGGATATTGGAGGAGGCAGGAACTCATGTTAAGATGATGATGTTAAATGTTTTCCTCTGAATCTAATGTCTTCCATTTTTTTCTGAACGGGTCCTTGTGTGCAGTAGTTTCTGAGGGGAAGAACAATTCCAAAGGTGAACAGCTCTCGAGATAATTTTGCCTCTGAGAAGCACTATATTTCTTTAGTTACAGGTTAACACAATGCACATTGTCTGCAAACTCGACAATGTGAATTTAAAGCCGGTTTGTTTGTGCATGCTGTACACTGGGAGCGTCTGCTGTAGTTGAGAGGCACTCTGCTTGATAGAACCAGTGGATTACAGTAAACACAGTCTTGTTCAGTAGCAGCAACGTGATTTGAGTCCAAGGCAGAAGGACCATTTTACCTGCAGGAAAGGATCAATTAATTCATGGAATAGAAGTGCTCCCTCTGACTGACAGCCACATGAATGTCAAAGATTATCTATGCAATCTCAGTCTTTTTAAACAGTTATGGAGACTCATCCCAATTAAATCTAACATGTATTGTTGGATCCAAAGTAGTATTAAGGGGGAATATGGATGTAACTGCTGCCACCCAGAACTACCACAGTGACCTTTCCTTGCTTACTCCATAGTTACACATGCATGAACATTTCTGGTGTTCAGAGGTGCTTTGGCATTTTGCATAATAAGTTTGTATCAGAGATATGGTGTGACACAATAACTTCATTTAGAGGCAACTACTATGATAGGCTTAAGAAAAAATTAATTCCATAGTGTTTATTAGAAATACCTTCCTGAAGTTGTTTACCACAGACTTGCTATGGGATGTGTATTTTATGTGGAAACACCCCATGTAAATGCAAAAATACAAACATACTGGTTTACTGTTGTTCTTTGCCTGACTGTAAATGTGAGATATTTTGATGGTTTGTGGTCATACCAAGTGCCTTAGGTGGAATATAAAGTATTTCTTGTCCTACTGGGTGATTTCCACTCGAATAACTGCATGTTTGTGTGTTTTAAAAACTGGAACCAAGCATACCTCTTTGAAAAACAGAAAACTAGCTCTCTTCTTTTCTTGGAGGACAGCTCAGGTGTTCTGTCAGCTGGAGTGACTTCAGCTCTGCCGCTGCCCAGAGAAGAGTGACATCAGGACAGCCCCAGGCCAAGTGTTCACTGTTCCATGTTGGGATTTGGTTGGGGTCCTGTGCACAGCTCCTGTTTCTGTGCCTGTGTGAGTGTACATGTGAATTCACACCATGGGGCCGCCCCTCTAATGCTGCCCATCTGTCCTGAGCCCCTGTGGCTGCCTGGTGCCCCAGGGTGCAGACTGGGTCAGGGTTTGTGGCCTGTGGGAGGGAACTGGGACTGTAACAAGAAAAGGACCCCAGGCAATATGATTTTGGTGGCCTCTTCTGTGGCTGCTCTGCTCTTTGAGGGAGTGATGCAGTGAAGGTACTATTCTAGGGCTGTGACCTTTAGCTCCCCCTCATTGTTTGCAAAGGGGAAATAGGAAAATATAATGTAAACTGAAAGCTGTTGTCTAAGTGGAGGAGTTGCTGTTTATCATGTAGCACGGATTTAACATCTTGAAGATTAAATAGTACTGCTTTTCCTTCTGATATTCTTTTTTCTTCCCCTACAGCTTTTCTTTTTCATGAAGTGAAATCCTTGCAAATACTTTTAGCAGGGAGTATTATTCCTGATAGCGTTGCAAAAGAAAAATGTTAAAAATCGAGCAAAAATTGGAATTAATTTTTCAAGGAAATTATGGTTCTTTCCTGAAATCAAGTAGATACAAAATAGTGAAGTTATTTTTTCATGCCACAGACATGCTGCAAAACTAACAGCTCAAGCTTTCTTAAAAATCCCAGTTGTAATTTTCATTTAAGCTGTAAAGTTAGTGGTATATTGTTATTTAATCAAATTTTTTACAAGACATTTCCATTTTGGTAGAATGATGACTCCAGGGCCTGTTCAGTGACTCATTCCTTCATCTCATATTATAAAGTGTAGTGACATTGAGATAATTGAGTCTTTATAAACTACAGGTTATTTTGTTCTCTGGTAGAAGAGCCACATCAGACTTTATATGACTGTCTTCCTTCTCTCAGTCCTATTTCTACCCCAGCATCCCTCATGTGGTTGTCCTGCCAGCTGCTCAGTGTTCTAGGAGTAAAGAAAACAGTGGCCTTGTAGGTTATAGTTGATCTTCAGACCTTTTGGCCCTCCAGGTCTTGTTTAGAAAACCAGCCTTATTGAATGTAACGCAGTTTGGGGTTTGGTTGGTTTTTTTGGTGTTTTGGTTGCTTGCTTGGTTGGTTTTTTGTTCCTCCTTCCCAGGTTTTTTAGTTTTTCCCTTTTTTATTTGTTTTTACTGTTTGTTTGGGTGCTTCTGTTTGTTTGTTTATGTTTTTCTTTCTCTTTCTTTTTTTTTCTTTTGTTTCTTTTTAAAATTTAAGTTCAGATTGTAAGTCAGTCATGCTTTGCTGTTTGGTCTAACAAAAAGTATTGATTTTTTCTCTCCTGGTGCTTTCTAATATTTCACTAAGAGTTTTATTGCAACCTGTCATATAGCAAAAATAATGTGGGCTTTTTTTTAAAGTATGCCCATAAGCTCTGAAAGTGTGCTAGGCTCACCAGTTTGTACCCAGGTGTCTTAGAACAGCACATTTGGAGAGGATCTTGTCTGTGAAGTTGAGATAGGTGGAATTCAGTGGTCGGATTTTTAATCTAAGATGTTTATGCAGAAGCGTGATGCACTCTCTTCTGAGGAAATGTAATTTGAGCTTTAACTGAAGGCTTGAACGCAGAATCTTTGCAGGTAGTCTGTCTGGTTTCTGTTCTGTTTTTTTTTGGGTAAGCCAATGCAGCAAGTGTTTATCCTTTGCATGAAGCTGAGTTACAGAAAAGCAAAAAAATGAAAGTTACAGCTCTTAACTCCTTAACTGCCATGTCTAACTGTATTTACTCACTTTAGTGTCTACATTTGGGTGTGAAACCTGACTGCTGCAGAAGGTGGTGTTGCCATATGGATGCTGTTACTTGGGTGGAATAGTGCCAAAGAGGTTAATAACGTTTCCATTGTGCCTACACAGTTCAGATGTCTTGCAAGAAACTGATTTAATAACACAGTTTTTGTTGCACAGTAGCAAATCTCTGTTTCTTTTCTTTATTATTTCTTGCTTGGAAAAGCACTGTACAATAAGTGAAAATAGAATAAACAGAGACATTTCTGTCTTCAAGTATTGGTAGCATTATTAAAGAAATTCTGACTAGGTCAGTTTAAGAGATTAGATTTTACTTATAATTTAAAACGTGGCAATGAAACAAACTAAACAATAAGAAAAATATTTGTAATTATCAACAAAATCATTTCACCTTTATATGCAAGACTAATTTGGGGAATGAATGGCAGTTAAACTTTTAATCAACTGGTTTTTTTCTAGATATGCTTTTTAAAAATACATCTGTCAGGTTACATTTCAATGCCTGGTTTATATCATTAGCAATTCAAATTGTGTATTTTAAATCCAAACCACTAAGCATTAAATTAAAAAAATATTTGTCCCCAACATTGCAGCAATGAGTTGTACTCTGCCAGTCTCCAGCAGGGCTCTTAATAACTAGCTTTGATTCTGTTTCTTGAGTTTTTATGTTAAAATTTGGATTGATGGTAATATAAGACTAGGAATAGTTGATTTTGTTGGCATGAGAATAAATGTTCTCCCTGTAGATCAAAACAACTTGAATAGCTTTTGATATTGGATTTAATTTCTAATGTAAAAAATGCCTTTTTTTAACAGAAAGATTCTAGTAGCTAGAGTTTGCAGGCTGGGGCAGGTTTGACTTTCAGGCATCATGAGGCAATATTTTGAAGAAAAATTCTCTGAAAAGAGAAACCAGATCTACCTGTCCCAGTTTTGCCATTTTATTTTTCCCTTGGCTTAAAAGAGATTTGAGTTTTGGCTGTTAATGCAACAATCTGTTTACCTTGGCAGAGCTGGGCCTAAGACCAACCTTTGTTGGTTAACAGATAAAATTAGTTTGAGCTCACTGTCCATGGAGTGTTTTCTCACATTATGAATCATTGTGCAAACTGGGACACAGTTTTAGTTCAGTTCCTGAGGAGAAATCTAGCACAGCACTTCAGGAATCAGGTATGTTGTACTTACAGATGTGAAGCACAGCTCTGATCTGCATTTTCGTAACAAACCTGGGCCAGTGTGGTCTCTAATAACAATCCAACTTCCATGAAGACTAAGTTCCACCTAAAAAGAAACAAAAAAGATTAAGTTTGACTGGCAGAATGAATTTTTCAAAACACAGTTTGAGGGGGTGCTGTGATTTAGCGTACTTTAGAAAATGATTAAAAAACTGCAACTGCAAGAACCTGTAAATTGTAGAGCACTTTTGGCTGTCATACACTCTTCAAACTTCAGTAGTGTAATAAATGAGAATTTTGGGTGATCTCAGAAGTACCTTCCCGTCAGTTTCTCACAATTCTGCACATTTTTTAGGTGTGCTCTTATTTCTCTTTCCAAACTGTGCTTTTGGTTTCCTTTGAAGAGTTTATAAACATCTTGATTGTGTGGTCCTATTTTAGTGACTCATATGTCTCTGACAGCTTACACACACTTATGTTACAGTAACCAAATTCTCTGAGAGGAGGCAGTTTTTAAAAATATTTATATGTGTTTTTAATAAGTGAAAACTTTTATAGACAGAGAAAAGCCTGAACAGTAAAGGGTTGGGGTTTTCTGTTTGTTTAAACAAACCTTCAGTAAAACAAAAGTGATTGAACAGCTGCAGCTGTCTGGGCGCTAACTCCAGTGCCTCCAGCCTAGCCAAGCCACTGTAGAGTCAGGTCAACAGCCTCATCCCACCTTTTGGTGCCTCAACTTCAGAGAGAGAACATAATTAATAGGAAAACTGTCAATAATCTTGTCATTTTTGCAGCTTTCTTAAGGGAAAACTGCAAGAACAGCAGCAGATTCTAGAACTCTTGAAGAATACGGGACTTACAGAGTGGGAGAGTTGTTTGTCTTCTTTCATTATCTCTTGCTGCAGTCTGAATGTTGAAGTGTTTGAAGGATCAGTAGTTGGAGGCAGCCCGAATCCCTGCTGCATTGCCATCTCCCCATTACAGCTCTCTACCCACCTCCTAGTTGCTTAGGAAGAGCAAAGGAGTATCTAATTGCACTCATTGCAAAATCAGAATAGGATTTTAAAGCTTCCTAAGTAGGGAGGAGAAATGACTTGACACACGCAAAAAGCTTTCAATCGTGAAAGCAAGTACATCCTAGTAGGCTGCTTAAACATGAAGATACAGAACCTTGCTTTCAAAAGATCTTTCCTGGGGTTCAACCGAATTGGAAATACCCTGCAAAATAGTCTAAATTTTGCCTTTTCTGAGCCACAGTGTTGTTGTGTTCTGTGGAGATAAAAATTTTCATTGATGTGTGTACCTTGATGCCACTACTTGAATCCAGTCACTTTGGAAAGCTATTGTGTAAATACAACTTCTGATCCAAATACACTGGTTGGTCTGGGGTAAACTGAATGTGTATACATGTACATATACATACATACATATATATGGATAATACTGATGCTAATTTGGGGACTCTAGTTCATATATTAGAAATATTTGTAAAAATTGTTAGTTGGTTGAACTCAGATGGTTGGGATTTCCAGATATTCAGGTTCTTGAGGTTTCAAGAGCCCAAACCCACAACTTTCCTGAATGAAGGGCAGATGGAGTCTGTGCCTCTTGGGGTGGGTTTAGAGACTCACAGAATGGCAAGCCTGAAAACCTGAAGTTTATAACTTCTGATGCCAGGAGGAAGGCTCCTGCTCCACCTCAAGATCTGCAATTAGAGAACAGATTCAATGTTTCTGTAGGTGATGGGGGTCTAGATGCTCAGTCCAGTGAAGCAACCAAGCTGGTAAATCTGAGCCATGCAGAAGCAGCAGGAGAAAATGGGAAGTAGTAACAGTAGGGAAATTCCCTGCTCCGAGTGTTGGGGACTCCCATCTGCTGACCTGACATGAGCTGACCTGTCATCTAGAGGGGCTTGTTGCCTGCCAGGATCTGGAACACTGTGGTAAGACTGCCAAAGCTTGTCTGGCTTCAGACAGCTACTCCCTGCTGCTCTCCCATGTAGGTTTCAATGATACCTCCTGAAGCGATCTGAAGTTATCAGCTGTGACTGTGTGGCCCTGGGGTGATGACCCGGAGTGTGGGAGCCTGGGTGGATTCTCCATGATCCTTTGGGCGAGAGCAGAGTGCATTAGGATGAGTGTAGAGATCCTGTGGGTAAGTTGGTTGCATAGTTGGTGTCAGCAACAGAATTCTGATTTTGTGAGCATGAGAGTCTTTTTTGGATTGCTTGGAAAAGATGGGATTCACCTGACTAGGGCAAAAGCATTTCTGCAGATTATCTTATGAGCAATTGGTGGACCAGGTTGGCAAACAAAATGTGATACAAACAATGGGAACCTTGTAATAAAAAAAAACAGGACTGAAGAGGGCCTTTCCCAAGCATATCCATATAAACAAGGAAGTGCTTTTCAGAATTACAGGGAAAACTCTGCCACTCTTTCTGGGAAGTCAGCACGGCTGGGTGCTTCTCTGAAATGTCTGTGTTTTCGTGCAGACAGCATGGGATGCAGAGAAAGAGGAATTAAATGTCTGTGTGCAGCTTCAGAGTTAGGATTTCACTGGGATTGTGAAGATACAATAGGATAGCTCATATTCAGTCACCCTGATATACACTGGAGGGATAGTGTAGCTTGTTTATATGCTGGGTTGGGTATGAGCAGTTCAAGAGGTTTCTGGAGTGTGTTGTCTGCTGGATCTCATGCCTGCAAACAAAGAACTGTTTGGGGATCTGAAGGCTGAGGGCAGCCTTGGTGGCATTGACTGGGAGATGATAAAGTTCAGGATCCAGAGAGGAGGGGGGGATAGGCAGAAAGTAGGATTGCAACCCTGGACTTGTCTGGAACCAGTAGGAAAGTCCAGGGCAAGGTAAACCTTCCCTCAGTGGAAGAGAATAAGGTTAGGGAATATTTAAACAAACTGGTCATGTGCAAAGCCATGGTCCTGATGTGGTACATCCTGAGGGAGCTAACTGATATTGGGAGGGCCCTCTTGATGGTCTTCAAAAAGTCACTGTGATTAGGAGAGTTTCATTAAAACCAGAAGAATGTACCTCCTGTCTTCAGGAAGAACAAGAAGCCTCTTTTTTTTTTGCGGAAAACTGCAGGTTGGTCAGCTGCATGTGAACCACAGAAAGATGATGGAACAATTAATCCTGGAGGCCATTTCCAAACTTATGAAGGACAGGAAGATGGTTGGAAGTAGTCAGTGTGGATTTATAAAATGGCAGTCATGTCTGAGCAATGTGTGAGTCTTCTGCCGTGAGATCACTGACTTGGTGGAGTGAATGTTGTTTATGTTGACTTCAGCAAAGCTTTTGTCACTGTCTCCTGTAACTTGACAAAGGGATAAGGTGCAGAACAGGCGAGTGGAACAGCCTGGCTGAACTGTGGGACTCAAAGGGCAGCCCAAGGTGCAGCTGCAGGCTGGTCACTGGAAGTGGTGCCACAGGGGTGGGTAATGGGGCTGATGCTGCTCAGTGTCTGCACTAATGAGCAGGAGGACAGGGCAGAGAGGACTGTGAGCAGGTTGGCAGGTGCTGCAAAACTGGCAGGTGTTGGACTCCCCAGAGGGTTGTGCTGCCATTGGTAGAGGCCTCAAGAGGCTGGAGAAATGAGCTGACAGGATGCTCGTGAGCAGAGGGAAATGCCAAGTCCTGCAGCTGGAGAGGAATAACCCTGGGCAGGAGTACAGGCTGTGCCTGAGTGTGTGGAAAGCAGCTTTGTGGAGAGGGGCCCGTGGCTCCTGGGAGACACGAAGCAGAGCATGAGGCAGCAGCTCCTGGGCTGTTTTAGGCAGAGTGCTGTGAGCAGGAGGAGCGATGTGATCCTTCTCCCCTTCTCCTTTCTGGTGAGGCACCTTTGGAGTTCTGTGTCCAGTTCTGGGTTCTCAGGTACAAGAGGGAGTTGGAGAGAGCAGAGTGAGTCCTGTGCAGGGCCGTGAGGGTGTCTGAGGGACTGGAGCCTGTGACATGTGGGGAGAGTGTGAAAGAGATGGGACTGTTCAGTCTGGAGAAGAGAAGGGGCAGGCTGATCTTATTGATATGTCTGTAAGCATTTTTAATCATAAGGATGATCAAACACTGGAATTTCCATCCTTTAAGATACTCAATACTTGGCTGCATAAGGCCCTGAGCAATCTGTGCTTTAGCTGTTCCTGCATTGAATAAGAGGATTGTTCTACAGAGATGCCTTCCAATCAAAAACTGATTTAGGCAGTGGTTAGTGTTTTGTACTGCACGTGCAAGCTGATAATAAATGAAATACCACCTGGGGCTGTCCTGGAACTTGTTCTGTCGTACATCTTTATTGAGTACTGGAGGAGGCAGTGGAATGCACTCTCCTCATATCTGTGATTTCTGCCAAATTGTTGGACCAGTTCATATGTTAAAGAGTGAAGGGACCTGAGTCTAGAGGAGCTCTGATTGTCTGGCTTGGAGAAGAGAAATTGGGAGGTCCTAATAGCAGCCTTAGAAAGCTTACAAGTAGATTATCAAGAAGATGGAGTTACTGCATAGCAGTGCATGGTGGGGCAACAAGACCAGTGGGTGAAAACTGATACAAGAAAGGCTCTAATAGACTGTAGAGAGAAAACGTTTTTCCCAGTCAAGCAGTGGAGCAGATTCTGCTGCCTCTGTAGGAGGAGGTTGGAGGATTTCAAGACCCATGTGGGCAAAGCCCTGAGTAACCTGGTTTGACCTCAGAGCTGGTTCTGCTTGGAACAGAAAGATGAATTAGAGATGTGAAGTCCCTCTCAGCCTGAATGACTCTGATTTTTCATTTAAGTTTCACTGATAAATTTTTCATGTTCTGTTTGCATGTCATTTATGTGTGGTGCCGCTCTTTCTCTTTTGCTTATTTTTCATGATGTAGTTTAGCAGGCCTCTTGTAAACTGGTTTTACAGTGGTTTTTGACTTCACAGAAGAAGTAATAGAGGAATATTATAAGCCATAAACTTGTGGTTGGTGTGTATCCAAAAGTCAGAACACTGCTTTAGGTATGACTTGCAGGCTCTGGAGGAGGGATCGATATTCAGCATTGTGACTGTGTGACATTTTGGGGGTGGAAAGAAGTAACTCTGCTTTCCTGTCAACTTAATTCAGTTTAGTATGCAGGGTTTGTTATTCAGGCAGAACCTTTTTGCTGCCTGTGGTGCAATGGTTGGCTTTGCTTTGTGAGCTGGTATTGCCTGTTTGCAGGCGAGAGCTTGCAGGGTTTACATGGCACAGTCATTTGTGCAGAAAGCAGATGCCTGAAACTAGTTCTCACTTTGCTTTTTCAATGGTGCAAGTGCTAAATGTTTGGTAGAAAGTCTTGGGACAAGCTTTTCCACTGAAGAAAATAGGAATAAGGTTTACAGATATGGCTGTCCCAGACCTCACCAGTCTGGCCAGTAAATGTTTGGTGAACCACTTAATATAACTATGGCTTCCATATTGAGCAGCCCAGGTGTATTATTTTTGATTCTCTGAAGGAATTTTTCTATCTTTATGACTTCCTTAATTCTCTGCAGAGACTTTCTTGTGTGTATGGTTTCAAGGGATGGGGAGACCTCTTGGGAAAAGACAGACATACCATATAATGGTAGCAAGTTTATAATGCAACTCTGATAACAGACATTCAGAGCAGTAGAAGTATATAATCTTAATTCTTTGATGCATAATCACAAGTGAAAGTAAATCTTCTCTCTTTGATGAAACCCTATGAGGGCATGTTCATGCAGCAAAGCTTTGCATTTCTATATAAACAACAGTGAAAGTCATCATGATGAAAAAAATTCTTGTTAAATATTTTCAGGTTGATAGTGATGTATTCAGCAAGGTAGTTGCAGTGGCTTGGGATGCTTATGAATCTGAGAACCTTTTCATATTTATTTCCATATAAAAGAAAATGCTTTTAAAGCCCTGTGAACAAAAGGTAGAACTTTGTCCAAACGTAAACTTTGTAATGCTGCCAGAATAAATATTCCTGAAGCATCACAAATTGATTCCCTTTAAAAAAATAAAGAAAAATGCATGTTGCCTTAACCATGATGGGCTTTCTTGTGTGGTTTTTTTCACTTAGGCCTCTCTAGTAGCAGTTACCCACATAACATTACCATTGCATGTTGCCTCTTTAATGTACTCTCTTGATTAAGCTGAACATATTACTTTCACTGAGAATATATGATTGCATTGGTGTTTTCTGATGTCTTTGGAAGGCAGGAAAACTGAAATGTAGTCAATAATTGTGCATATGTGTGTTTCTCTTTTAGTGGAGGCGATAGTGGAGTTTGACTACAAAGCTCAACACGATGATGAGCTGACAATCACTGTAGGTGATATAATCACCAATATCAAGAAAGATGACGGAGGCTGGTGGGAAGGACAGCTCAAAGGCAGAAGAGGTTTGTTCCCTGACAACTTTGTAAGAGTGAGTACAAAGTGGAACTGTTCTTGTGTTGTATGTATAAGCTTTATGTAATGTGCCGTTCAGGCTAAATATCAACATTTATATCATAGTATCTCTTATATCCAAACCCATAATATATTGCATATACACATTTGTATACACATATATTGTATATATAAAATATATTGTGTATCTATAATGCAATGTTCTGTTGAGACAATGTTACAAAGAAAATATTACTTTCTTTGCAAAGACAAGCTGAAAATAAAAGAAGCTACCTCTACATTTCTCTGGTGTTCAGTGAAAATATTTGACTTCATGGTCTGAGAACAAAGTGGTTATTCTAGAACAAACTATATAGACCATTGCATTTTAATTATTTTGTCTTCTCTGTACCAGATTCTGCTTTTCCAGAATGTTTTCTTAGGTTTTATAGAAGCTTTTTTTGGTGTATATTTATTCCTGGCTAAACTAGTTGAGAATAATTAGATTTTTCCATACAGTTGCTACAAAAACTTTTAAAAAACACATTAACTTGTATTCACTTAATGTACCAAATAACTTGCAATAATCCTTGTTTTAGGACAATCATTCAGAGGTTTAGAAAGAAATTTTTTTTACTTGGCATCTGTGTTTGCACATATATGTCTGCATATATGAAGCCAGCTATTAGTACCTTTAATTTGCCTCCTTGATTTGTCATTGCTGGCCTAGGCTGTTAATTTCCGTAATTCTCCACTATGGAGCAGAACTGCAATAAATTACATATATAGTTTTTATGTTAATCTTCTAGTACAGCTTCTGAGAAGCTTAGTACTTTCCCTTTTCTAAGGGTATAAGTGTCTTTTTTTTTTTTTTAACTTCTTCTAACTGTCTAAGCCTGTTGTGTGTTTAGACATACGGACATAATGAAGTAATTTCATTTTGCTTCCACAGTGCTGCATATGTCGAGGTAACTGGGGGAAGTGTTCCGAGTTTAGCCAGCCCATGGCAGGGGGTGTGGGGGTGGGCACAGGAGCCTCAGGTGTTTCTGTGGGGGGGAACACACACCCTGATCCTTGCTCCTGTCACTGGCAAGAAGGAAGAGCAGCTCTGTGTGTGTCAGGCAGCAAAAATTAGGAGTAGGCCAGGGCCTCAGTGAGATCAAAGGGCCTGGTGAAGGACAATGAGTAACCCAGTTTTTGCTAATCTTTGAATATCAACACTTTGGGCTAAGGGGAAGGAACTGTTTTGGTATTCATTGTGTATTGGTAATATTTTTCTGCTTGAACTCTGGTGAACTGAACTGTGGGACAAATGCAGACTTCCTTTAAACTTTCTCCTGGCTGATATTTTAAATCTGCTACTGATTTTAGGAGGTGTTGGATTTAGTGTCCTAAACAAATGCAGCCTATGAATGTCTTTTATGGGACTATACTAATCTAAAGATTTGCAAGTTGGCACCATTAGTACCTAACTTTAAGGCCTCTTCTTTCCAAAATGACTTCAAACTGTGGCATCCTGTCACATAATTGAAATATAAATAGCTTTTTCTCAATAGAAAGTTCTAAAACAAGAGTAAATGGTTTAGGTTTTGTCTTCTCATGAAATACCACTCCCTCCTCTTTCCTTCCTGCCTTTTTTTTTTTTTTTTTTTTTAAANTTTTTTTTTTTTTTTCTTTTAAATCAGCATCCAGGGCTGTTTTCTAAAGAACTAAAACCCACATTATGTTCTAGCTGAAAATGAGGAAGAATTTAAAGTCAAAGATGTTTTTCATAGCCAAGCATTTTCTCTCTAAACTAGGTAAGATGGAGCAGAAGATACACAATTACTTAAAATAGAGTTAGTTTATGGATCTCTTGAATGAAAACCTTCATTTTCCTTGTGTAAATCTTCTATATGGAGAACTACAGTCAAAACAGCAGTCCCATTAGTAAACTTATTGAGCATAATCACTCTGCCCAGTAAGATTATGAGCAACTGTTAGCTTTCTCTTGATTATGGAAAATCTTTTAACACATGAATGCAGCGTTGGGCTCACCAGCAGTCAGTTCATTCCCCATTGGCAAAGTAATTGAGAAGCAGGCAAAAAAGGGATGCTACAGACAAGTAGTAGACTTGAATGCAACTCCAAATTCCTATTTCTTATCAAAATTGGTTCTAAGAGTAGTTGAGAAAGTTATTCAAAGGTTAAAAACTACAAATTAAATTCTTGAGGTTCTTTGCATTCTACCTTCAAGAGGTAGGAATAATTTCTTAAGGAGAAGGGCATTTCCTTCCTGTGATTTTATTTTCTTTTGAATAAATTCATGATGATGTTCCAAATAAAATGTTGGGGTTTGCAAAAATTGAATGTTTGGGCTGAAATGAAATCATGGAATTAACACTGTAGAGAGTACTGAATGGTTTCTGTTAACATTTATGCACAGATTCTTGAAGTTGAGTTTGGAAGAAGTAGAAATCAGAAATGGAAAAACAAGGGAAATGCAATATATTGGAATGTTTATGAAAAGACATATATTTGAAGTGTTATTTAAGAAATAAATCCCCCATATTTTTCAAGGGAATGTGAAATAGGTTGGGAATGTGCAAAAGACTTTTGGAGATGCCTGTAGTAAAAGCGTTTTTAAATTTCTTGGAACAGATGGAAATTAGGAGACCATTGAAGAGGAGTTGTCTGAAGACAGATGTGAGACAGAAAGAGGAAAGGGGAGGTAGCAGTGATATACATGAAGTATATACGCAGTTATTTTTTTTCAAGGGACTTTCTCTACGAAGTTGTAGCAGAGGTGCTTCCTGTTCTTGAATCTACAAAACAACTGCTTTGAATTTTTTTGTATATTTATACATAGAGCGACGAAAAAGACGGATTCGTACCCTTCTTACGCTCTGAAATTCAATATGCAAGGCGTAACAGAAAAGGTATTTGAAATTTGTTTTCTGTTTCTTTTTTCATTGCCTAGTAGTAGTCTGCGGCTATGGCTACTCGGAAGATTTTGAGGAAGAAATTTGTCTAAATGTAAGAAAAATCTTTGGTCTCTCTTTAAGATCTAACTTACCTTTATCAACACTTGAAGATACCTACTTTTGTTAGAGATAATGGTGCTGAATATATCGTAAGAAATGTATGGAAGTGTATCTGGTTGTCGGCTTCTGTTTTCTTTCAATTTTTCAGGCAGAGAAATAGAAATGCAGATGGAGAATTATGTCCTGTTCCTGGTGTCTGTTTTAGTTCTCAGTTATGCAGCTGACAAAGAGGAGGTATCAGGTGTGATTGCCGTGTTGTTCATTTATATGATATAAAGTTGGTTTTTGATGTCTTTCTAGCTTGAAAACTTCAACTTGAAATCCATGCTCTGCAGTGTAAAACTGTAAGTGTGACAGCATCTGAGACAGATAGATTTTGCTGATAGCAGATGAAGATGTAGAAAGCAGGCAACTGGTGCAGAGCCATGCTTGCTGGCTTTAATTTTCAAAGTTGATTCTGTGTGGAATTGAATAGTGTTATACAGGTAAACTGAATCTGCTGCGTGAAGCAACCTGAAAGCTTCTCTGTACTCCAGAGGACATGCCAATGTTACTAGCAGTATTGGAGAAGTAAATTTATCTTAAGCAAGAAGTGTAGTGTAGCTGTTTTTGAAATTCTGTTTTAGCTTGTGTTTTAGAACCAGTGAAATGGGGCAGGGATTTTTGTAACTGTACTGCTGCCTTGGGTCAGAAAAGCAATCTGATTTCTTGTTATGCAAGCAGAATACAATCTTTAAATAGTGCACATTAGTTGTAGGATGTCAAACATGTTCATACTGAATCTTAGGTACATGGTGCAGATCCTTATCTGTTGCTTGTCGTTTAATTTCCTTCTTTGTATGGTTTGTTTGTTTTTATCATGACCAGCCAGAGGCTGCAGGGGGACTGTGAGTGATTTCTCGCTGAGACCCTTGTGCTTGTTACACACCCCTACCTATCTCTGTTCATGCTTTCATAAAACTTTTTGTAAAACATAAAAAGGTCCTGTGCACATGCAGGGGCCCTTTGCAGTGGAAATTTGGCTCCTGGGTGGGAAAAGAGAATATTTCCCATGGCTGAGGACATTTTGGTTCCTGCTTCCCCAGCTGCCTCTTGGTACCTGCTGGGGCAGAGAGCTGACCAGCTCCTGCAGTCCTCCCCTGCTGCTTTACCACAAGCTTTTGCAATCTCTGGCATGTCTGTGGCTTCCTGCCCTTGCTCTGGGGTTTGAAGGTTCTTAGGACCTTCACTGCACTCCTTAGCAGCCTGAGTACTATCAATTAAATAATTCCTTTTCAAAGGTCAGCTCTGCCTCAGTAGCCACTTGTCATGGGTTCAGTCCCCATACAGGCCATTCACTTGAGAGTTGGTCTTGATCCTTGTGGGTCCCTTCCAACACAGAATATTCTGTGATTCTGAGAAAGTTGTGGCATTAGCAGAGGCACTGGGGTTATGTGCAGACTGGGAAATTATTTCTGCCTGTACCTGAAAAGATAACTTGCTTTATGGGTCAGTGAATTGCTATGCTGGGGTACCTTTATTTTTTTTTTTTTTTACACTTGGCAGGAATTTGCAACTCAATGAATGAGCTTTTTCTTTTGTTGCTTTTGGAAATCTTAGTAGATAACTGTCTACGTATCTGTTTTCAGAAATCGTTTTAGATTGTGAGATCCTAACTGAATGAGGAGTCAGGAGTACTAGCTTCTTATTCCAAGTTTTGGGATGGCCATTAAACTTGTTACACTTATGGTGATATGCAAGAGAATATAATCACATGAAAATGTTTTCTCTGCGGTTTTGTTCCTGTCAACAGCAATCAAGATTTTGTGAGGAGAAATGTAACATTTGTTACAATTGGCTGTTATTATTTATTATGGCTGTTGTTATTACTCTTACAATGGTGAAAGCAAAACCAGTAAAACAAAATCTTCCTCCCTCTCCCAGCCCATCTCCTCACACAGACACAGACTGACCAAGATTGTCTTGTGCCAGTCTGTGACTAGGCTGTGTTCACTCCTATGAGGGAACTGAGCACAGAGCAGTGACAGCGCTCTGGGCTGTCCTGGATGCTCAAGGCATGAGTAGAACCACGTCACACCTCAACCTGTTCATCTGCATTCAGACGAGGTGAGGGAGCTCCAGTGAGCCAGTTGCCCTGGGTATTTGGCCTGGAAGTGATTTGAAACTGCCAGGCAGTGAGGGAGGCTCTTTCCCCTTCCCTGTGACAGGGAACTGGTGCTGTTTCCAGGCGGATGGAAGCGTGGTGCTCATTGTAGTCAGCAGGATGGATCCTGTATGTTTATCATGGGAGTGAGTGTGGGTTTGGCTGTTCTGTGGTGGCCAGTTTGTTGGATATATTTTGATGGAAGGCTTTGAGGGGAGGGGTTACTCAGGGGAGTGTGGGGGTGTGGAAAAGAGGCAAAATGATGGTTTGAGTCTGTCAGCTGTTGAATGTTTTGTGGGAATTAACCAGTAAACATTTTATGAAGTATGTGAAAGTCAGAGTACGTGCAGCAGTCGTGTGGTGAGCACACAGCAATGTGAAGCTTCAGTGTTAAGGTGTTTACTCGTTGCTAGTGACTAGTACGTTATATTGCAAAAAGTAACCTTCTGAAAAGACAGTGGCTTACTTACAATTATATACTGATAGGATTGATAGAAATTCTGTCATGGATCCAGCTCCTCCCATGGCAGGAGGATTTGAGCTATTTGATCTTTAAGGTCCCTTCCATCCTCTAACCATTCTGTGATTTTATGAAATTTATTAATTTGAAAACAAAATTCATTGTTTTTCATTCTTTATGCAATGTAATTGCTGAGGTCTAAAACCATTCTTATTTAAATACACACAATACTGCTTTACTGATAGAGTTAATGTAGCTAGTATCAATTAATATACAAAGGAGGATTGTTTCCTCTTCTTGCTCAGGTTGGTTTTTGTAGTCTTGAGAAAACCTCAGTAGAGCATTCCAGTTTAAAATATGCTGTTGTTTAAATTGTAAATTATAAAAAGCCTAATTTGGGTTTAACGGAAACAAATACTTTTTTTTCCTTCTTCCCTTCCTGAATCTCCAAGCCCTGAGGAGAATCTGATCAGAAATTGAAACAAGAACCCAATGTGCCGTCTAGACGTCAACTTTTCAAATATGTAATTTCTTTGGAGTTCTAATAATTCTTTAGGTTCAATTTATTCAGAACTTAGTTATGTATTATAATTTGAAGTGTGTGTTATACAAAGAATTCAATGTGGCTTTGGCAATAGCCTCTTAAAGTAGTCATAAGGATTTATAGAATTGGCAGGATTAGATGGTTCACAACTTTTCTCCAACCTAGTCCTAAAAGCTTGTGAGGCAAAGAGATGTCCTAAACTTATATTGTGTCTTCCCTAAAATCAGTTTTCTTTCTTTTTTTTCCCCCTCTGGCAGCCTTGCAAGCTCCGGATGTTTTTATTTTCTCTGTAGATTGTGTGTGGGTGGATATGTTAGTAATCCGTGTATTTTGGTCTGATTCATTTTCACACTTGGCCTGGCAATTGTTTTACTGTTGGAGGAGGCTGCTGTGAGACTCTTCTCTGGAGGTAGAATCTGTAGAGGCCCTTAGCACTATTTGCATACAAATGTCTTGCAAAACATACTTCTACGGTTTTGGATTTGAAGAGAGTACAGCTGTGTATCTTATTTTTCCTGATAGGACCAAAAACCTCATTAAGATTCTTAAAACACAAGCTTCTAGAAATTGAATTGCAGTTCAGTCTCACTGCTGTTTGAAGCTAACGTGGGAATACTTGTCAATGCTTCTACCTTCTTTGCAGTTTAATTACGAAGTCCTCACATGGCTTTCCTCAAGTTTAGGAAATATTTTCTGATTTTAATGGTTTTAATATTTGTTTGCAAAAAAGGGTATAAGAGAAACAGTATTCTGAAGGCCTGTGGAGTACCTTAATAATAATCATAATGGTGAGAGGTTGTGCTTCAGCCTTAGTCTGCCAAATAGTCCATTTACATAGGACAATACAGCCTGTATCCAGACTTCATCCACTGATTGTCTTTTAGTTTAAATAACTTAAGTGTTAACAGTAACAATAAGTAAGTATGAAGGTGAGAGCAACAGGGACATGTAGAAAAAAAAAAGAAAGCTATCAGAGATTGCTGCTCTAACTACTGCTGCCATGACTTAGTGAGACTCTAGTTCTGATCAAACACTGTAATTTATTAACACTAAATATATGTGTGTATGTGGGGTTTGTTTAGTGGTGTTGATTTTTAATTTATTTGGATTTTCATTGTTGTATTTAGAGTTTACTTCTAGGTACAGAAGTTCTGTTTTTTTCTGAAGTATCATGTGTAGACCATGTAACAGTCTTTTTGTTTTTATGAAGTGAATATCAACTGGAATGATGAACTACTTGCATTATTTGCTGTTGGAAGTAGTATTTGACTAATTAGGTATCTTTGTATTCTGTTCCTGTAAGTGCTGCAATTTCCTCCTAGAATCTTTTGGGAACTATTTGGGAAGCTGATGGTGAAGACAGCCCTTAAAGGGTCTGCCATTTCCTGCTGTCACCTAATTATGTACTCTACTAGAATTTCACTGGCACTGTTAGTAAAAAGTAAAATTATAATATGACAGAGTATATTAGAGCAGTTTAGGTTTATGAGCAGAGAACATGTTGTTCTCTTCAAAGCTGGAAAGAGCCGAGTGTATGTGAGCCTCTTAATCCTCATTTTTTGGCTTTGTTACAGCCATATGAAATATATCATTGTTTATATATAGACACTCTAGTTATTCAGTTACCGTGGAAAAAGTCAAAGGTGCAGGTAAATAACCATCATGTAGGAGGATTGGTTATTTACTCACTCTGACTTCAGGCTTTTTCAGTGATGGATACTTAGTGCCAGTGGTCGTGACGGGAGGTGGTGAGGGATGGAAGGAAAACAAGCAGAGCATACATTTTAAAAAATAACATTGCTGCTTCCCACCCAGGGAGAAGGAACAAGGTCAACCTTTCATTTTTACAGAAGGTGGTAATAACTTTTGCTTTTATTGAATTATTATTATTTTTTAATGGGAATGTTGAGACAAATGCATCATAAGCCATTAGAGAATGTGCAAGGTGTTGAATGTATGTATCTGGTGCTTCACAAAACCTTAATTTGTCCATTTCCCTCTTGGTGAGGACTCACTGCACCTTTTGAAAGATTGAGTCAGTACTCATTCTTCCAGAGAGCTTGCATTTGCCTTCCCAGAGGCAATACACCAGTATTATCAAAAGCCCTGACTAAAAACACCCTTCCAACAGACACTTTCTCTAAAACAGAAACTTCTTCCATCATTTCCATGACTGCTTGAGGTTACAAGTTACTGCCATTTTCTTGCCTGGTTCCTTACAACCAGCTTAGCTAAGCCTTGGTTTCCCTTTTAAACCTGCTTTAGTGTGTTTAGGCCTCCTGATTTATGTATCAGTATTTACCTATTAATTGATAACACAAGCCAAATGAAAATCTCTTTTAATCCTTTTGGCTGAAAATTATTCTCTTCCTACTTGAAGCCAAGAGCATTATATCATTCAGCTTTGCTTTTGCCACCTGTGTTTATCAGCTTTCTGATTGCTTGAAGGATCTTTTAATTTTTGTTCACTCACCCCAAGCTTCCTTATCATGGTGCTTCAGGATGTTGCCAGCAGGTGAGCAGACTGCTTGTCTTAGTGCATGGTGCTGTCATGTTGTCTGCATGGCACTACAGAGACATGGCTCTTGCACTGTTATCAGCCACTGCCAAATCACTGGCCCAATGAATGCCTAATAATTAGAGGTAGAGGAAAGTAGGATGGGAATCTTCATGTTTCCTTTATGCTTCCCTAATGTCCCATGGCTCAATTTTATTGTGCTATCAGAATGTAATCTGTTCTTACTTTAAAAGTCCCTCTAAATTGACCTGAGTTATTCTCCTTCCAGAATTGAAATAGAGAAATATGAATGGAAAAATGCCTGTAATTCAGAGCTACCACATTATCTATCTTGAATAAAAAATAGCTGGATTTCACTAAAAATCTGCATTCATGTCTCAATGTAGCTTTCAACAAAATTTTTAATTCTTCTCTTTTGCTTTAGAGGAGTCTAATTCTAAAACTTAGTTGAATAGTTGCTATATAATTTATTTCATTAAATAAACCACATATAAGTAGAACTACCTGAAATGTAGTGTTGTGCAGGTACGGAAGGACATACACTCAAGTTTTTACTTTTGTTCCCACACAATTGATGAATTTTGTGACCTTCGGTTAGTTTGTAATGTTATGTGGTGTGCTTGCTGTATTTACCTTTCTGTGACTCTGAGTCTGTCCTTTCAAACTGAGAGAACCTGAAGGTCTGTGGTAGTCAACTTGTGTTCACAGATTACAGAATCACAGAATATTCCAGACTGGAAGGGACCTGCAAGGGTCATGAAATCCAACTCTTAAGTGAATGGCCCACGTGGGGATTGAACCCACAACCTTGGCATTATGAGCTCTTGTGAACAGATTGTCACAATTAGTGATAGTTAATTCAAAAACAAAAATTGGTTTATTGCTGATGTTTTGTAAAGGTACAGAATGCTAAAGTTAAAGTAAGATCCTGGAAGGAATTAGGATTTATTGTGCTGTGAGATATCACCGAATTTTTCCCTGCAGAAGAAAAAAAATACATACTTTGAAACCTTTCAGTGGTTCACTGAAGTTGATAGAATGACAAGGAGGATACAACAGTGCTTGTGGGACTGATTACTGCATTTCATAATTCTTAATTGCTCTGTGGTTCTGCACAGAAAACTTTCTAATTTCTGTATTGTTAGCCCACGTGTTTTTGCTAGGTTGTTTGAACTTCTGCAGCCTGTTCAATGTGAAATTTTTTTAGAGACTAGTCAAACTAGTGGACATCAGAGGAAAATGTTGAGTAAGTGGAAGGAGAAGAATGACTCGTTAAACTGTAAAATACAAGCTCTTTCTCAAACTGTAGAAAACTGTAAAATCCCTTTCCACATGTTTTCGGAAATCCATATATATATATGTGTGTGTGTGTGTGTGTCCATGCAGTAGGCACACATAACGTATGTGGGCTGTATGCAGAAATAAACACTGGAACTAAAACCACAACATACAACTTAAGGCATGGGAAATTTATTTTAAAGGGAGTTTTATTTTAGAAAATAAAGGAAGGAAGTATATCCTCTGGTATCCATTAATTCAACCTTTTTGCTCTGCTAAGCAATTGTATGAAGATGGGGTTTTTTTTTCTATATGAGTGTTTGCAAAAGGAAATAGCATGTGTTGCTCACTCTTCTGAACCCTGGTGACACTTGCAGTGACGCTGTAATATTGACCCTGTTTCTTTTTGCTGGGATTTTTACCATTGCATTGTTTCCTAAGTGAACATTCAGATATTTAGAAAAGGGTTGTGTTTGTTTGCTCACTTTAAGTTGAGTATACTGTACTCCCAGTAAGTTTTCAAGGCTCATGTGTTTCCATTAGAAGCTGCCCTTCTCTTCCCACTTTCCCACCCCACAGCTTCTGTGTTGGTTTTATTTTCTTATGAAGCTGAAACTGGGCATACAAGTTCCAGGGTTGAAGCACTCCTTCAGGGCTTCCTTGCTCATGCCTTGAGTTACTCGTAATGTGTTGGTAACCTGCCTCTCCAATCTCTGTACCGTGTCCTTCTGCTGTCAAATTGCAGTTCCATGACACTGAGCATGGTAAAGAATGAGAGAAAATATTAATTACAGCTGTGTTAGAGAGAGGTTTTTGTTTGAAGACTGTTGTATTAGTGGAGGCTTTCTCGGTCACGCTTTTGAGCCTGTCTGTACTAAAATGAGAATCTCAAGTCCTACCATTGAAGGATGTATCTGGAAGGACAGACAGAGAGATGAGATTTGAGTTTTGACAATCAGCAGCACCAGCATTTAGTAATGAATGCTAACAGATGTATTTGTTTCCTGCTGATGTTTTCAGACATTCATAAAGTGAAAACAGGATTTACAGGGAGAGGCTAAATTACTATCTCTTACTAGATTGCGTTGTTGGAAAAATTGACTAGGCTCCCACACTCAGTATCCCCTCATCAGATTTGGCAACAAGCAATGAAATTAAAGATAAATACTGACTACAGGCAGTTGTTTTAAGTTAAAGCCAATTAATATTAGCTGGTTAGACTGCTTGAGAAAAAAGGGAAGTTTGCATCACTGGAGCATGATGTGGAGTAGCAGGGGAAGAGATGAACTTGAAAGGGCATTTTTGATACTGTGATGCCATTATAGTGACACTACCATTTTATTGAACTTCATCTCAAAGTAGTAAGATTTCTCATTCCTGCTGCTGTCAGGGAAATACATGTAAACAGGACTTGTGAAAAGGTGTCACATGTAATGTTTCGGTGACAATACAGAGTGATTAACTATAAGTGTTTTTCTAGGTGTGCCAAAAAAATTATGCCAACATAATTGTCTGGTGGAGATCCTTTGGCAGTACTAACAGAGCTCCTTGGTTTTTTTGGTGTTAACAGTGGCCACTTGAAATGTTTTTTTTTTCTTTTTTTCTGAATGTATGTGCCTTTCGATGAGGAGCAAAAAGCCTAAGATAATACAAAACCAAATTGTTCTTTGTGAGCATTATGGATGAGCAGCCTGACTTGTGATAGGATCTTGTACCTCCTGCTCTGGTGTTCTTTCATGGTTGTAAGGGCGTTAGTGTGAAGTATTGCCAGGGAGCTTCTGCTATGCAGCAACTGAGCCAAAGCTTTGCTCCAGGGCCATCTAGTAAAGCCCTGCACAGCAAGCAAACAGGCTGTACCAGCAAAAGCTCCATCAGCTAAACCAGTTCTGCTACTTTAAGTCAGTGGCAGGGGCTTCTTTGGGCTCAATTGCCAATCACCTCCGAGTCTTCCTGCTTCAGCTATGCTGGTAGAAATTTGCAAATAGGTACCATTTAGAAAATTCCACTTTGGTTGTTTAACATTTATAGCACATTGCTGCATTGTAGCATTTTCCCTTTTTTTTTTTCTTCTTCTTCTCCTTTTGTATCTTTCTTTTTCCTTCTCTCCAAGGAATTTACAACTGTGCCTCTTAGTTAGATGTACCTGTTCTTGGATGTAGCCATTAACCATCTGCCTGTCTTGGAAGAAAGAAGTTTAAGGTTTGAGTTCTGTGACTGGAAGAGAGTAGTTAATATTCAGATTTTTTTCTCATGTGGAAGGGCAGAAATGAATAATGACAGCCATGAAAGCTGTGCAAGATACTCAGACAGCATTTAATATCCAAATAAATATTGCTTTACATGAAACATTAGTATTAACTTCTGGTTTTGTATTCAACCATTAGCAGATGAGACAACTGGAAAGGAGTGATTGAACAGTTTCTCTGGCATTTTTTTAAGTGAAAAGGATACCTACAGGGTATCTGGAGAAGCTTCTTTAAGATAAACCCATAGTAAGCTACTGTACAGATCATCACAGGAAATGCAGCTAAGGCAACGAATTACATTGTTTGAAATGTTAATGAAGCATTTTTGTGCACTGCAGAAACCATTGCTATGCTAGCACAAAACCAAAGTTGTGTTCAGTGGTGTGTTGCCTTGCGAGCTCCTCTCTGCTGGGTGCACAAAACCTTGTGCAGAGAGAAAAGCTGTACAGCTTGTACTGTGTTAGATTGCTTCCATGCAAGTGGTAACAATGGTGTGACTAAGCAAAGCTTGAAGAAGCAGAAGTTTGATCAGGAAATAAAATTAATAAATAGAAAAAACATTGAAAAATTGGCAGGGGACAAACCATGTAAATTCAGGCATCTCTGAAAAAGCGGTGCTGTAATAGCTCCCCACAGGAAAGCTGGATGCTTTATTTACGAAATATATAAATATATTAGTATAAATTAGAAATTATAATTTATTTATAATTATATTATAAGTTATATAATATATGGTCTTTTTAAAATTGTAGCTGCCAGGTTGTATATATGTTCTAAAAATCACATTGACTCTCAAAGGTGGTGTTTTAGTTAATCATGGCTGTGTAACAACGAGAGTTAGAATTGCTTGAATGGTTATGTCTTACATGGCTTCGTTTCTTATCCTTGAGCTCACATGAATGCTTGATCTGGGTTACAATTGACTACAAAAAGTATAGATAACTTTATTTGCAGTGTTCTGAGTTTGGGGAGCCTATTTTATTCTGTGAAATGTCATTCAGTAACTATAGGTCATATTTGCTTCCACAGTAGAATGCATTCTAAAGCATTATCTCCTCTCTATCATTCCTGCAACCCAGCCTGATATCTGAAAAACAAGTGTTATTTTCATTCATACATCATAAAGGTAGTGTAGACAGATCTGCTACAATGCCTCATCCAGAAGAAAATCTCAGAGGAGACTAAAGTGAGACAGAAAATTGATTTTCTCAGAAAGAACCCTGGGGGAGGCTCCTGAGGAGTAGCACAAAGCAAAAGTCAATCATCTTTTCAAGAAGGAAAAGAAGGATAATTTGGGGAACTCAAACTTCATGTTTACCTCCTGGAAGCCATTTCCAAACATATGAAGGACAGAAAGATGGTTGGAAGTAGTCAGTGTGGATTTATGAAATGGCAGTCATGTCTGAGCAATGTGTGAGTCTTCTGCTGTGAGATCATTGACTTGGTGGAGTGAATGTTGTTTATGTTGACTTCAGCAAAGCTTTTGTCACTGTCTCCTGTAACTTGACAAAGGGATGAGGTGCAGAACAGGTGAGTGGAACAGCCTGGCTGAACTGTGGGACTCAAAGGGCAGCCCAAGCTGCAGCTGCAGGCTGGTCACTGGCAGTGGTGCCACAGGGGTGGGTAATGGGGCTGATGCTGCTCAGTGTCTGCACTAATGAGCAGGAGGACAGGGCAGAGAGGACTGTGAGCAGGTTGGCAGGTGCTGCAAAACTGGCAGGTGTTGGACTCCCCAGAGGGTTGTGCTGCCATTGGTAGAGGCCTCAAGAGGCTGGAGAAATGAGCTGACAGGATGCTCGTGAGCAGAGGGAAATGCCAAGTCCTGCAGCTGGAGAGGAATAACCCTGGGCAGGAGTACAGGCTGTGCCTGAGTGTGTGGAAAGCAGCTTTGTGGAGAGGGGCCCTTGGCTCCTGGGAGACACGAAGCAGAGCATGAGGCAGCAGCTCCTGGGCTGTTTTAGGCAGAGTGCTGTGAGCAGGAGGAGCGATGTGATCCTTCTCCCCTTCTCCTTTCTGGTGAGGCACCTTTGGAGTTCTGTGTCCAGTTCTGGGTTCTCAGGTACAAGAGGGCGATGGAGAGAGCAGAGTGAGTCCTGTGCAGGGCCGTGAGGGTGTCTGAGGGACTGGAGCCTGTGACATGTGGGGGGAGTGTGAAAGAGATGGGACTGTTCAGTCTGGAGAAGGCTCAGGCTGATGTTATTAAGTGTCTTAGTACGTGATGTGTTAGAGTACAGAAAGTGGAGCCAGAGTCCTCCTGGCAGTAGACAGTGAAAGGAGAAGAGACAGTGTGTATGAACTGAAATACAGGAAGATCATTTAAATATAAGAAAAAATGTTTGAGGTTGGCCAAACACTGGAACAGGTTTTCCAAGGAGAGTGTGGAGCCTTCATCCTTGAATGTAATTAACAGCCAGCTGAACACAGCCTTGAGTATCCTGCTCTCACTGACCCTGAACTGAGCCAGTGGGCTGGACTAAGCAATCTGCAGAGCTGCCTTCTTGACTTGGCCATTCTGTGAGCCTGTAAAAGCAATTAGTTGGATCACAGTACTTTGGCTCAATAGAGAGCACTCAACTATGGAGTAGTAAACAGCAGAGTTAGTAGAAGCACAAGACACCTAGAGGCTCTATCTTGAGAAGAAGCAATGCCTTTTCTGTATTATCAAGTTAAGTGTTGGTTATAGTTTCCACTTCTAATTATAACTACATACTTTTTCTTTCAATGAGCAACATTTTTTCACACTGCAATTAAATTATGCCTACACACACACATGCACTTAATGCCAAGAATAAAGAAGGAGGTTTTAGTAACATTATGAAATTATGATTCTTTAAGCATTTGGATAGGCTCAGTGAACGGTGCCTGTAGTTGATTTTTTTTTTTAACAAAACCTAGCTTTCTTTGGGCTATAGTTTTATGCACATCTTTTCCCTCCTTGTTATTTCTTCCATATGCCACAAGTTCTGAAGTGACCTTTAACTGTGAAGACGTGAGTTGTTAATATATTTAGAAGTCATAAGTAACCCTTCGTTAAAGTAGGCATCTACAGAGAATATCCATATTCTGTGAAAGGCAGCAATACCAATTCAGGACTTGTCTGATGTAAAATAGTCTAGGGGGAGAACAGTTAGAGGTAACTGCTGAGAAAACTTGCAAACAAAGAAAAAAACCACCAGATTATTAATGATGATTTTACTCTGATTAGCTTCAAATTACTCAGAGAGGTGAGGGTAAGGTAACTGCTTAATGTGTGTGTAAGTGTGTATGTATGGGTTGGTGTAGGAATGAGAGAGCAAGAACATGGGATGAGTTTGGAAAATATCTCTTAGATCATCCCCTTACTCTTGTAAGGGGATCCATGTTTCACATTTATGAAGATTCATTGGGTTGTTGCTGTGACCAACAAATGCTGCTTGAGAATCTTTTCTCTCGAGGTTAGAAATGCTCCTTTATACTTTAGCCTCATCTTGTGAGCTAAGATGGCTTTTTGGGGTTTTTTTTCCCCCATGGTGTTTCATCAGTCCTGTTTGCTCTTTGTCCTTAAACAGACTTGGAAGGTCTTGTCTGTGCTTGAGATTGTGTACCAAGGTAGGCTTTCATTCTCTTGAGAATACAAGCAGCATCTCTGTGTTTCGTTTTTCAGCACATGATGGACAGACATGACTTGAAAACAAGTGATACATAGTAACCCAGATTAAACTTCAGTATTGCACTCTCTATTGAGTTTGACTCATCAAGGACGAGTCAAATCTGTTTAATATTTTTTTCTCTTATTTTCAGTAACCTGTAAATCAATTCATGGGCCTGTATTTTCCAAAGGACTCAAAAACTGTGTGAGAAGCAAAGTCTGTGTGGTCTTTTGAAAATCACAGGAATTTTTAGTATCTTTCTCTAGCTACTCAGAATTGCTGTATCTATCTCTGAAACTCATCTCATGATAAAATTGGGGTTTTTTTGAGCTGTACACTGATGATTGGTTTGAATATTTTCATGTCATCAGGGTTGCTTTTCTCTCCTTAGCTGCTACACATATAGTTTGAGTTTGGCCTTTTCTCCACAATGGCTTTTTACTAGCTTGCCTGTGGGTAAGAATGTGTGATAATTTGTGGACTTTATTTGTCAGCCAGAGAACCACCTGTGTGCTGTCTGGTAAGCAGGCTGCTGACTGGCATGAGTTGAAGAAGTTATACATTGAATGAGTGTTGGGTTTTTCACTTACCTGAAATAGCCTCCATTTCACAGTTCCTGTAAAGCCATCTTTTCCCTACAACCCTTTTTTTTACTGCTAATAATAACCTTCTCTTATGAGTTCTTAAAGCCATAGAATTCCCTAACTGTATGAAGGGGAAAGAAGGATTTAATAATTCAGAGAAAAAATGTTTGAGTGAAAAGAAGAATTGTGGGGGGGAAAAAAAAATAAAGTGATGTATATTGGGCTTTATATGCCATTGTGGAACTATTTAAATAATTTAGCTGCCAAATGAATCACACTCCTCTTCTGTCATTCATGGAGGGCTCTGCTAAGACAGAAGCTTTGTATGAACACGATGCTTTCAGAATACGGTATTTGAGCAGCCCATTCTGTCTTGAAATAAAAATTATTTTTGGCAGGCATATTCTAAACACATTGTACCTGTGTGAGAGAAGTAGAAAAAGCACAAAATCTTGGAGTAGAATTTTGTGCCGGAGTTCAGTAACACTTGGCAGAGGCCAGCCAAGATAGTAAATTATCTAGATTATATTTAGAAATACAATATTTGCCTCTCTAGGAAAAACTTGAGAGAAACAGGTATTAGGTTGGTATTAAGCGTAAATTAGGAAAATAGAGGAACAGTGAAATTGTGATAGAGCAGTTAAGGGAGAAGATTGCAATGGCTGGGGAATGTTTGCTGTTCTGAAGAGTTAAAACTGGTGACTACTGTTAAAACAGATAAAAATTAAAAAAAAAATTAAAGGATGGAAAAGAACGGTGTCCAGAGTAAAAGTTTCTGTTGAATTGCTAACAAGGGCCGAATTTTAGAAGGGTGATTGAAAGGGAGTGAAGCTGTGGGTTGGGGTTAAAAGCGTTGGATAGGGCACTGTAACCCAGGGTAGTATGTTGGAAAATGTAAATGCAGTTAAAAAAACCCCAGACAACACTAAGATGAAAGTGCACTGGAGGAAATGCAGAGTAATGTTCAAGTGCAGCATACCAGTTCTGCTGTGTTTCCTTTTGGGTTTGGGTTTTTTGGGTTGTTTGTGTTTCTTTTTTTATTTTATTTTTCTTTTTTTTAAAGTGTTTTTTCTTCCATTTTCTTCCTCACTTATCACCCTGCTACTTAGCATGCCTCCATGGCTTTCTCTGCAGACCATAAACACTGTCTGTAAACCATCTACTGCACATGTTTCACAGAGGTTTGGTGTGAAGATGAAGGACAAGACAAGTAAGAGTTGATGGAATGCCTGGGAAGTTAAGAATTGGAGCCCTGAGATGGAACAGAGTGGCTCTTGGGAGCCACCCCATAGGGCCCTCACTCTGTTTGTGCTGAGATTACCAAGGTTTAAGAGAAGGAGCAAAGAGTTCTTAGATTTAGAAATTCTGTGACACTGTGTCCTGGCAGAGACAGACCCCTGTGTGTGTAATAAATTTTTATCTTGTGGTATTTTCAAATGTGAATAGTGACTTGATATTGATTCCCCCCAGTTAGCTTCCTTTAAAAGTGCAGTAAACTGTGTAATCAAAATCAATGTCTCTGATTTTCTTTTTGGTTTTGGGGTTTCATTTTTGACAGATACTTACCAGCAGTTACTTTGCATGGCTTTGTTTTATGAAATCTTTTCTTAATGGTGGTTTGCAGTGTTATCTTCATGGATTTGATCCAAAGCTCATGTTGTCTATTGTATGGCTCCCTTTGGATTGCACTGCCTATTGCTAATCATAAGGTGCATATTCTTCAATTTACACTGTTGTTTGAATATTTTAATATTTAACTCTGTACATGTGTATCTTATCTATCTCCAAACCATACCCTTGAGATTTTTCAGTCTCTACGGAGAAGCAGAAAACACTGCAAACTGCATGGACCAATGTTGTCACTTAAAATTACCCCTCTGTGGAGCTGGTTTATTGTCTTTTTCTGTCTTGAAATCCCACTCTTTTAAATTATATCAGTAAGAAATAATTGTCTAAGGACAAAACCTTAACAAGTTGATTCAATTCAACAATTCAAAAAAGTTGACTCAGGTAGATCTACTTTGTTGTATTAAGGTGAGGTAGCAGAAGGTAACCCTTGCATCTATTACCTTTGCAGAGGCTGAGTGCCAGTCTGAAGTCTCTTTTCCTCTTTGTGGCAAGTGGTATTTAGACCATCTCTCTTGGTTGCATCTAAAAATCAGAGTCAGCTATGATTTCTTATGTTTGAGATCTCTGCAAACAGTACCCCTGCAGTGTATGGGAGGCAGTTCTTGTTCATGCTGATGAATTTCTGCTAGAGCAGTTCTGCATGTCTGGTCTGCAGCTAATTATAATAACCTCAGGCCTCAGGGCTCTGAGTACTCAGCATGTTAAGAACTGAACACCTACATGTACCTAACTTCCTTTCTCCTGAATACCTGGTTAATATCTAATTAATGACCACATTATTTAAAATTGTTAATGCATTTATGTCCCTTTGCCTGTAAAACACTTAGTGACACCTCTAATATTTGCTCACAGTAAAATAGACCTGAACATTCAAGAGGAACATGCACTCTGAACTTCTGTAAGCTCTTTAATGGCTGTTGTCGTGGCTTCTCTGACACCAGCACTTAACCAGTCTCATTAATACTGTCTGGGGACACTTTGAGCATAAACAATGCTAAATAAAGCTTAATGTTGTGCATTACAACACTACCAGTGCAGATGGCAAACAGCAGTTTCATTTTTTGTGAAGTTGGACCACTTACACAATGTTTGCATAAATTCAAGCATGATCTGATGCAAGGAGAAGTAGCGTGTAGTTGTGTTTTCAGAGTAGCATGCCACAAGCAAAGTAGCTAATGACAATATGTTTCTGATTTGAGCTTCAGGTATACATTTTTTTTGTTCTTTTTGGTAATACATGACTGATTCAAATAACAGCATGTTTGTATGAACCTAGTGTCCCTAAAGCAATTACACAAGAAGTGTGATCAGCGGGCTCTGTTAGATTTTTGGAGCTTGAGGATGAACTAGAACTTCTAGTGATGTACTGCTTAATATGGAGGTTATTTTGCCCTTTAAAGTAGAATTGCATCAATTGGAATTTACCAATAGCTATGAAGACACTGAATCTGAATTCTGATGCAATTAAAAAGAAGAGGTACTGTCACAATTTTGCTACCTTCTTGCAAACCTTGTAACAAGAACCATGGGAGGAAGTGATATGACTCTCCTCTTTCCATGAGAAGATGCTGACAGAAGCAACAAGGGTGAACTAAAGGCTGCAACTGTTTATTGCAGAAGGTATTTCTACATAGTTTTGTAGCCATTCTGCTGAAATTGGAAGAGTAACTGGTTTTAGTTTACTGCCATAAATAACCCAATCTTGAGGACTTTTACAGCCCAAAAAATACCACATAATGTAATGAAAACTGGTAACTCTTGTGTAAGAGTCATTGTATGCCATGAAAATTATCTTGGATGAGCACCTGATTTTCCGTAGGAATTTTTAGAAGCTGCCTTTTGTCAAGAGCAAAGCTCCTTTGTCTACTCATTAATTTCTTGTCAGGAAGAAAGGAGTTTCCATGTTCCTGGATGGTTTGACCACCTGATTCACAAGGGCATGAAACTTTACCATGTTTATTCAAATGTGATAGCCTGTCATATCAAACACATTTTTTCCACAGTGTATTTCTACTTTAAAAGACCTTAAGTAATGAATTTTTAATTTTTAAAAAATGATAGAATTCATGGAGAAAATTATCTACTTGGTCTTTAAAAACAGAATAAATTTGGAATAGATGAATTGACATCACTAAAGCCCGAGGCATAAGTTTAATTAGTTACTGGCATAGCTTCCACTGCAGCTATTATGCAGTACATACCTCAGGGAATGTTTGTCTCAATGGATTTATACTGTCTTATGCTGCATGGATTTTCCTTACCAATGTTAAAAGAAATGAGTGGAAGTGTTAGGAAAACCTTTTTTGTTAATTCCTGAAATGTTAGAATTTTAAAGCATATAACAGTGTGTCATTATCTTAATAATTTTTTTTCTTTTTACACTTTCTGGAATGGGCTTTCAAATCTTTGTAGAGGCACTAGGGATTTATTATATTTCTTGAACAAAATCCTTCTCAGGTACCAGAGCAGTATTTTATTTTTTTTTTTCAGAGGAAGTCTCTCTCTGTATTAGCAGGAGCACAGCATGGCTACAAAGCAGGGATGTGGTGTTCTGTCATTTTTAACAGTGAACCTGAATTTTTGTCGTTATTAAAATATGTTTGTTTTTATGAAGTTTATCCCCATTGCAAAATGGCAGCAAGTTACCCTTGCGTTTTTTTGGGTCTGAATGTGTTCCAGGTCTCCAGAGGGTGCCTGAGAATTTGTTCCCAAACCAGACTTAGCAGCCTCACTCACAATCCTGTTCCTGATCACTGTGAGAGGTGCTGGACACTGGGCTGTGTCTGGGGCCCTGTGTCAGCCCAGTCCAGGGCTCCTTCTTATGTGGAGCCACAGGATCTTTTCTGCACCTGCACCCTGGGGAGTCTGGCCACCAGTGGTACTGGAGGAACAGATTGTCTCATGGGCACTGCTTTATCAGGCCCAGGAAGCAGTTGCTGGCATGCAGACTTCTGAAAAGATTACATTTCCAGCCTAAAAATTCAAACTGAATTATAAAGAAAGCTTGTGTGCTTGTGCACTATGGTACTGTCCTAAAACTGGAGGGTGTAGTTTCAGGTCATGCCTTTGATGCCAACTTGTAACACATGAGATACCAGGTATAAAGTTTCTTATCCCTGGGACAAAGGAAGACGAGACGCTGATGGAGAAGCCTGTGGATCGTAATACACTAATTAGAAGGGATCAATGAAGTAGATTATCTCCTCCCTACTGATTTGGTAAAACATGGAAAATTACTAGTAATTAGCATGCAGTATTGTGGATTTACTTTTCCTTGTTTTGAAACTCCTTAAAATTAGCTGTGAAGAAAATATCTTGAAATGCAGTTTGGAGATTTTGTGCTCCTTCTGCTCTTTATGAAGTTGCCCTTACTAATTGAGGAACATCATGAATCCTGGAAGTCATCTCTTCCTTTTTTTGGACTGTTGGGGTTGCACAGAAGTGGCAAATATGTGTAAGTCTTCAGCTACTCCTAAACCTTCCCTTGACAGGTGTGTCAGGGACCGTGACAAAATCTAGGTGTAAGATATGTTATTAACTCCTTGGGTAGACACAGCCCTTTCAGGATCTTGGACACCTCAAACAATTTTGGCACCACTTCTCCCCCAATGTGTCTGCTTTAATCTGTGTTCAAGGAGCTCAGACAGTTACTTTGTTCGTTTGCCACTTCTTTTTTTTTGACTCCCAAGTAGTAAAGGAGTCAGAGTTGTACGTTTCTTGTTTTTAAAATGACTGTTCTCTTGCTCATGTTCAAGCTGAAGCTCCTCTTGAGAGACCTGGTTAGAGACACAGATGAATCATCCTTCTCACTCCCTCGCTCTGCAGCACCACAGAAAGTCACTGTAGCTGATGGCTGAGCTCCTGAGACTAAGGGGGAGCAATGGAAAGGCAGCTGGAGAGGCTGTCTTGTAGATCAGAGTACTGAGGTTTACCATCAATGAAAATAATTTAGGAAAAATTATATTTTTAATGAATCATCAGTTAAAAGTTACAGTTTTAGAGCATAGAAGGGCTAGGAAATAATATTTCAAGTTTGGGGATTAAGTACTAAGGAAAATAGTGTTTCTTTTTGGTCTGTGAAATTGTTAGAAAATGTTTCCAGCTCTGGGAAACTCCTGCTTGATATCATGGCTGCAATCCTGAGGTTCTAGATAGGAGCAGGCCTGTATTTCATCAAGCTGTGTGAATGTGCACGATGACATCACTCAATGAAAGATTGATTGTTTTAAAATAATTGTCAACAGCTCTATGACCTCATCCCTTGGAGTGAAGGAAGCCAAGAGATTGCTTTGTATTATTCACTGTTTTTCTCTAAATGCAAATCGAAAAAACTACAAATCTTTCAACAAGAAGGTGGATAAAGAGATACTAAACATTCAAACAAATTATAAACACATGGAAGATGAAAGTAGAAGTAAACATAGTCTTGCCTATTGGCTGGCTTTTAATGCCAATTCTATCTAATGTCTGCCATGGTGGAAGCAAGAGGAAAGAGAAGGGTAATCTGTTGATGTCTCATGAAATCCTGAAAGAATATGGCATCTCTAACTATTATAGAGCTATACTTGTGGCAGCTAGACTTTGGGATGGAATTCACTGTATGAAATGCCTTTGCCTGGTTTTACTACTGCTGTACACTAAGTACTTCACATACTGAAATAAGCACAACAGCTTAAGCTGTACAAGCATCTTTGTAGAGTGATCACCCATGCTATGTGTGGTTGGAGTGAATGAGACTCCTTGACTAGCCTTTTGTAGTCACTGTAATTTACAGCTAATGAATGAGGTTCCTCTGCAAGAGGAGTACCTTTCCTCCCCGGCATTTAGGGAAGCAGCCTGCATTTAAGATTGATAGGATAGGGACCTAGTTACAGTGGGGAGATTTGAAGGTCTGAGGGGTTCCAGGAAGCTCAGACAGCATGTCTGAGTGTTGCCACAGGAGATCTAACTTGGATTTCAGTCATTAAGTGCACGTGGCTTGGATCCTGACAGCCGTAGATGTTGCCTGCCTGCATCTGTGTGTCCAGGACAGTGTTTTCAAAGATACAATGCTGCAGCTGTGGTGGCAGGCAGAGAATAAGTGTGCCTGGAGTATTCTTGTCCTCCTCTTGTCTTACATGAAGTTATGACCCCAGCCTGCTGAGCTTTGCTTTATGGTGACCCGTAAAGCTTTGCTTTATGGTGGGGTGGTGGCTGCCATGTTTACTTGAGCCCTCAGCAGGTTACTTCTGGATACACTGAAGTTTCTTAAGGTTGCTTCAGAAGTTTGTAGAAACTTCCCAGAGCGTTATCTTCACATTTACTATCTGTGAGGGTTCTTTGTCTTTGCTTCTTCCCTTTCTCACTTCCCCCTCCCTCTCGCTCTCTTCTGCTCTAGAGAAACCACTCCATTGAGCAACAGGCTGTGGCCTGCTCAGAGTGGTTACCTGCCCATAGGTCGTGCTCAGTGGGAGCTGTCAGGCAGCTCTAAACCCAGAGCAGCTCGAATCAAACTCATAGTGAGAAAACGAATATACAGCCTTGTGTTTATCACAGAAGAGATGGAATGCTTGAACGCTGCTTTGTGTTACAGCAAATACCTGTACCAGAGGGAAAACTCTGATTCTCGCTGAATGTGAATGTAATATACTGTGATTTTTAATTTGCTGTTATTATTTTACCTACATGGTACATACTTTCATAGTTTTTTAAAAAGCAGTGCAGCAGTTGGGGATAAATCTACAATTAGATTTATCTGAAGCTTTCAGCTGTGTTTTAAACTGAACTGTACTTTTAAGAAAAGCATGCTTTGTATTTTTTCTAGTCATAATGTAAAAAATCAAAGTAATTTTATTGATGTGGAGAAGTATGTCTTGATAATAAGTTTGAGTATTACTTATTTCTCAGCATTTACTGGGGGAAAAGAGTGTTTTGTAACATTTGATAATCTGAATTCCATCTGGGTGGGGCATTGTTTGTTTGTTGTTTGTTGTTGTTCCCCCCCCCCACACACATTTTTGAAGAAAATAAGCTATACTAAAACCCAGGAAATGGTGTGCTGCAACAACTGGGAAATAATGATCTAAAACAAAAAAGGTGTGGGGGAAGCCTGCAACTGAGGATGATTTTAGGCAGCTGTGTCTTTTAGCATAGGAATGTTTTTCAGAAAGTGAGGATAGAGAAACAGACAGTACATGCCAAAGAATTTTTGCTGGGGCATAGGATCTTGTGGTGCATTTTGAAGGAAATGCATTAATCTCATTTGGAATGTTTGGAGGACTCTAAGCAGTCCTTTCACTGTGACTGGATATTTTTAATCAGGCACTTCCATTGTTCTTGCTGATCAGGTCTCCCAGTGCTCATGCCAGAGGAGAAAGCTGCCCTGTGAGAGAGGGTATCTCTCTGTGTGCTGTTGGCCTCCTGCATTCTCCCAATGTCAGCCTGTGTGGAAAAAGGGGGGAGTGTGCTGGATGGGAAGGGTTTCAAGACATGTGAAAGTTAATGTTGACCTATGGCAAAGATATGTGTTTGGAGCAGCCTCTGTCACTGTGCCTGTATGTGCAGGTGGGCAAAACAGCTGGTTAAGAGAGGGTCATGCTTTGCAGGAAAAAGAAGAATTACCAGTTTTGAACAAAACCTCTGTGTTGTGGGTATGACCAGAGCTGAAGTCCTTTGTTTGTGGCTGCAGGACATCTATAAACAATGTGACTTTAAGAGGAAGTATCTTTATTTTACACATAAATAACAAAAAATACCTTGGGTGTCAAGAGTTAGGGGAAAAAGGATTATAGATATGTGGGTGGCCTGGAGTCTGCTTGTGTTGGGAGATGGATTAGCTGGAGTTTTTACTCGCATTTAAATATTTATTAGAGGTCCTATAAAGAAGGTCTTTTCAAAGTAATTATGCAAACTAAAAGTATTCATTACTTTCCTACCCACAAAATGCCAGACTTAACAGTGAAATGGCTTTGTGCCTTTTTTCGCTAGAAGTGTGCCCAGGAACTACTGAATGAAACATACAACTAAACAATTGTTTTGTGGAGTTCTCTGTTGTGGGGCCAGTTTGTCTTTTTCCTCATAGCAAACAAATGATGAATTTCTTGTACTTAATTTGTAGATAATTTTGCTTTAGGGAAGTCTAGTTGTTTTGAAATCACTTTGGTTAAGTAAAAATGAAATATTTTCAGTTGTGGTACATTGTACCATTTTTTTCCCCTGAACAGAAAGATTAAACAATTGTAACTACGGCATTCTATAGTTCCAGGGTAAATGTTTTGTCTGGAGTAAAATTCTGGTCTCCACTCAGTACTATAATTCCTATTTAATTTAATGGAAACAGGGCTTCACCCTTAAGTATGAGTAGATCTATTCTAAATGTGAGTGGGATGCTGATTAAATAGTGGTTAAAAACAGAACAAAGCCTCTTGTCAAAGATGATGAGCATGTGTGTTACATTTGACTTACACTGTATCCCAGAATAGACCCAGAACTCTTGTTTTTGCAGTTTACAGGTCTTTCAGTAGATACATTTCTATATTGCAAAAATCGTTCCTTTAATGCTGCCTTCCTCCAGCTGTGGAGGAGCTGTATGCCGAGGTCAGAGAAGCGTTACAGACGTTTCAAAGTCAGACAGAGCACAGAGCTTAAAAACAAAACAAAACAAAATGCTGTCTTTGTGTGCTGGTCTCAGTAAACCATGTTTTGCTGGCTCCCTGCTTTTGGCTGTCGCCACTGGAAATTAAGAGGCTAAAAGCAAAGAGAGCAGAACCATGTGTGATTTTTGAGTGGAGCACGTTACAAGCTCTGGTGCTGTTTGGGGGGGAGAAGAAAGGCAGCCCAAGCTTAGAACCCTGTTGGGCAGAGCCTCCAGGTGAGTCTTCTGCTGCTCTTGCACAGTTCTGAGAGCTCATCTCATCAGCACAGCACGTTCCACTCTGAAAGATTGAAAGGTGTTGGTGGAGGGATTTTTTTAGAGGGAGGGTTTTGGCTTGTTAGCTTTGAGGGTTTTGTGCATCTAAAAAAAGGCACATTATTTTTCTTCTTTTTAGATGTTATTGGAGGTACTGCTCTTATGATTTGAAAAAACAAACCCCAACCAAGCAAAAAACAACCACAAAAAAATCCAACTACAAATAACTTCCTCAGTTGTTTAGCATAAAATTATTCCTGGGAGATCTTAGCTCATTTATTCTCATGACTGATTATGAAGTTCCTCCTCTTCCTGTTATTTTACTATTCCTTCCCCTCTGATGTATTTTTAGAAAATAATCACACATATTTTCAATGTATCAAACAGGCCAAGCTCTTTTGATGTCTCCTTTCAAGTGTCCTTTCCATCCACAGATCCAGCCCTTTGCTTTCCCTCCATAAGTGTGGTTAGTCCTTTGCTGCAGAGCTGTGTGCAGCCCTTCAGGAAAGCCACTGAATCAAGTTACTTACGTGGTAGCAGACTAGTTTTTTACAAGGCTCCTGCCTTACTCTAGCCTCTTCAATTTTCTCATTCAGACTCCCTATCTGGTTTTAGTTGCTTTTCTTCCCTTCCTCCTGGCTCTTTCTCCTCTTAAGCTTCAGCCCTTCCCATATGTTCCCTTCCTTGTCAGGTATGACTGCTCCTTCCTCGCTCCCACCTTTGGGATTTCTTAAGCTTGTCATATTTTTTCCAGCCATGCCAGGCCTCTTCCTCTTTCCCCCATCTTTGTGTTTCCTTTCCCTCTCCCCATTCTTGCATCTCAGGTTGTCCCACTGAATTTGCTCTGCTTCACCCTTGTTTGCTTCCCCAACAAGTTTTTGATCCAGGTCCTTATTTCAATATAAATGCTCTTCTTCCCTCAGTGTTTTTGCTCCTGCAGTGATCCTTGGTGATCCCCTCTTGCTGTGGTGCTGCCAGGGGCTGTTGGGAGCACTGGGCTTGGTCTTGGAGCCAATTTCTGCACCTGGCACAACCGAGGGGATTTCTGCCCTCCTGCTCACACCCTTCAGTGAGGACACTTGAGCATCCCAGCATGTGTGGCACTAGTGGGTGACAATGAAATCCATGGAGATCCTAGCGACTATCACTAAATCTGTCAGTTCTGTACTTTTTTTTATTTATTTTTAAATTATTAATTTTTTACCAAATTTGTGAGATTTTTATGTGGATACCACAAAGTGTATTCCTTGTATAAATATTACCCGTGGTAATAGTTAAAGATATGAAGTGTTATGAAGTGTTAAAACTTGTACTTTTCAAAAGTTTAGGATTTTAGATAGTTAAAACTACTTTGTCCTAACCTTCTCCCCCCCAGAAGTAGGTTCTTGTTAGAAATAAAAGGAGATCTTGACATTTCTTTTTTTAAGTATCAAATATTTAGTAATATAGATTTAAAAAAGAATTGTCAAGATAATGCCTAGATAAATACAAGTTTTATAATAGGAAATTATTTGCAATAATGAGAATACTACAGGGATCCTGTGAAATTTGTACAGTGTAAGTTGCATTTTCAAGAGGACAAAAGTAGGTCAGTTTTGTTATTGAACTTGTAACTTAAAGCATAGCTTTAAGCAAATCAGAGCCAAAGAAAGTATGTTTTTGTACAAAATAAACATTTCCCTATTTTTAATTTGAGCAAGCTATTAAAAAGCCATAAAATTTTAACTGCTACCTCAGCCAAATTTTATAGTCTTGTTTTCATCCAAGATGCTTGAAATAAATACCAACACACCATTAAAGATAAAATGGATTTTTAGCTGAAAATTTTATTTATCTGGTATAAAACTTATTATTTGTGAGAGGCATAGTTACCTCTGTGCATGATTTGTGTCCCTGTGCCAAAGAGTACCATGTATTTGATTAATAATGGTTTGCTCTACATTTGAGTCATCTTATATTTGTACAGTTGGCTGATGTGAATTAAGTAACATTTTATTTCCTGAAAATATTGTACTATTTGTCCTCTTGACAGTGTAGGGTTTTTTTCCCAGTTTGTGCAACATCATGTATGTATTAAACAGTCAGCTCTTGAATAGGAGGGCTCCAGCTTGAAATGCAAATGTTGTTAGTGCTGGGTTACTTTCTTTTCCTGGAAGAAGAAAAAAAATCACAGAAGAGCAGAGTGTATTTCTTTATATGTCATAAGAAAAAAAAATCTCCCGAGGCAACAAATCCATACAGTATTGACTGAAACATCTAATATCTGATCATTGTTTGGCAGAGATAGTACTGAGCCACCCTTACAAAATCTGTACTGTTCCAGAGCCCACTAAATAGATTTAGAAGCACATATCTTATGAGGGAAGTAATTGCA
Organism: Cyanoderma ruficeps; assembly: GCA_008694505.1. Taxonomy (NCBI): domain Eukaryota; kingdom Metazoa; phylum Chordata; class Aves; order Passeriformes; family Timaliidae; genus Cyanoderma; species Cyanoderma ruficeps. Next base: position 36,536,741 of record VZDJ01007754.1, on the reverse strand, counting down.
TTACAAATATCCTGCTTGAATTTATTCCTTGGTGCAGACGGTTTAAAGATGTTACGAATAGTAGAGAAAGTAATGAAAGCTCAAATCAGGAATTCTTCTATGTTCTGGTAGTTGCTGTCTGTTATGAAACTGAGTAGTTTTAATTTCAAATAAAAACCAAAATTGTTTGTGTTAAAGATTGTTAAAGGTAATCAAAAAGTAAACATACTTGGTTGTACAGTTGAAATATTTCTTTCCACTTTTGACAGTATCGTGAATCTTTTTTGTTTCTCACAAGTGTGGAGTCTAATAAAAGGATTCACCTATTTGAGCACATCACAACGAGTGCTGTGGAAAGGGGACTTAGGGACTCCTAAGCCTTTTCATTATGAAGGCTTCCTCTCGGGAAATGAAGGGATATTTTTATTTTTAATATTCTTTTCCTCTCCAGCTGACATGCTGTCTGTCCTGGCAATAGCAAGGTCCTGATGGATGTGTTCCTTCAGCCAGAATGGTCACTGCTGGATCCAGTTGGACTTGGAAGGGGCTCCCTCTGAAAACCTCCATTTTGCTATTGAACAAAATGGTGCAAAGTGCTTGGGGTGAGGAGGTGGGAATTGACTGGCTCTTTGCTGGTGGTGCTAGGATGCTTGTTTTTCCCTTGAGCTGGTGAATGGGTCTTAATCACCATAACAAAGTGCTTCAGGATTGTTTCACAATCTGTTCTCTCCTACTACTCATGAAAATACACATTATTGTTGTTTCCATGTTCTTACAATTTCTCTCAGGAGCCTGGGAATGCGTTTGTCATCTCCTATAGTTCCTCCACCTCTCTCACCCCCCTCTTTATCTGGTTCTGAGACAAAGGACGCCCAAATCCCCCATGTTTTAGTCCTTCTTCAATGGCCTGTGTCACCATATTTTACCATTTAAAACAGGGTATGTAAACTCTTCCGCAGAGTGCTCAGCCTAGGGAATGGAGAATGTGGGTCTGGGAGGGAGAGGAGTTACTGTCACCATGGCCCAGCTGAGAGCTGAGGTGTGATCTGATGAAGCATCTTAGTAAGCAGGGGGACTTAACCAAAAATCCTTTGTAGCTGTATGGAATCTTAGCTTACCACTTTGCTTGGAAATAAAACAAAACAAACCCAAGATAACTGTGTCAGCACTACATCTTTTAAGTGGAATAGACTGATGTTATGACCTAGTAGGGTAATTCTACTGTATACTGCTAGGTAGAGGGACATTTACAGTGTATTTAAAAATAAAACAACCTGTATCCTTTGTAAGTTGCAAAATAGCTATATCAAGTGTTTTTATGTTATGTACGTGTAACTGAAAGAATTACAATGTACCTTTATTTCTCATTCTATGGACTTTTATGCTGGTGCTGGAAGGATAGAGGAGGCTTTTTTTTCTTTTATTTTTTTATATGTCCAGATTCATGTGGCAAAGCCACAGCTAATATGAAGAAAGAAGCAGCTAATGTGAACACAACACACCCTTGTCACCTTTACTAAAACTTGTTTCTGCTCTCACTATTATTTGAAAGGGGATGTCTGTGCAAAAGGCAGGAGCTTGTTTGGCCAGAAAGGAATTTGTTAGCAGGCTCTCTGGGAGGCTGGGATCTCCGTGGGATCAGTGTTTCACAAAATGATTTCTGCCCTGTGCTCACGTCCCTGTTCGGCTGCAGCTGGCCCGGGTAGCAGCCCTCTCTGCAGAGCCCCTGGGTGTGTACTGGGACTGCAGGGAAGCTGCCTCACTCCTCTGGATTGATGTGCCAGGCATGTTACAGTGGTCAGGTGTGCCAGGCATGTGGTGTGGTTTTGTCCTGCCAGACTTCAAGTGAAGAATTCATGGCTGTGGTTGTACGGTGACAGTGATAGTGCACAACGTGGTAGGGAAGAGATAAACTACTTAAGCTGCATCATTTTTCCTTATTTCTTTTGTAGTCTAGGCACAAAGTACCACATTCATGTCACTTAAAAATAAAAAAGGACTTTTTCTTTTATTTTGAAGAAGAAGTTGCTCTATTCCTGAATAAAAAAAAAACTCAGCAACTTTCTAGTAATGCAATGTACTTATGGATATCTTACCCAGTCTTAAGAAAACTATTTTAATAATTTTTACCTCAAATGTGAAAATTACATTTGGAGCTGTCTGTTTACTTAACTAAGATTGATTACTCTGAAGAAAATTAATTTGCCTGTCTTTGAGAGCATATAGAAGGAATCTGTGATTCACCTATTAGGCATACTGTATGGTATTTCTGAAAATAATTTAAAAGGAGGAGGAGGAGGAGGCCGTCCTGAGGCAGCCTAATGTTAACTGCAAAGGTCTCAGAAGTGATGTAGTTGAGCAGGATCTGTCAAAGCTGTGATGAGTTAATAGTGAAGAACATAAGTGATGAAATGCATTTTCTGTTGATTGACCTTTTAAATTATTCAGTATTTCTTCTTGTGTTATTTTTACATGAGCCTTTCTTGAAAATATGGTGCCAATATCTTACTTCACTTTGTTTAACTCCACCTTCGCCAATTTTTAGTTTTAGCTCCCCCTCTCCCCTCCTTTTTTATTTTATTGAAGCATTTGTCAGATGTGCTGACAGGAGTGCGAAGCAGAGGCAGTGAAATGTCTCTTGTTGTGCCTCAGAAATTATTTGAAGTGGAGTAATTGGGGGTCTGGGGATGGAAAAACTGGAGATAATATCCCAAAATAGATCTTAAGAACTGAAAGGCTGGGCCATAACTTTGGTATCTTCTATGCTTGTCTTGAAAGGGTTATGGAAAGTCCACATGGTTAAGCTGCAGATGACTGTCCATATGAGATTCCTCCTCTGCCACACAAGTTTTTCCTGTCTCTGTAACTAATTAACTTTATAGCTGGTTCTATACCAGTGGAGTTTAGAGCCTGCAGAGTTAAACCCCAGTTAGCAACCACGGCAGCTCGCAGTGATCCCGGGTGTCTGGCAGCCTTTCACCAATTCAGCACATTTTTTAAGCTGTAGGATTGGGTTCCTGGGTCTGCGTTAGCAGTTTAATTGTCTCTGCAGCTCCACTCCTAGTGCAGTAGGAAAGCTTAGAGTGCATTTCCTAGTGGATTTAGACTTTTTTTGCTCTGTGCAATCTAGACAACCATACCTAGTAACAAAGACTTTTCAAAAACAATCCCAAAACTCCTGAGTGGACAAAGCCTAGCCTACTCATGCAAACTTCTTGCATGAGTAGCTGGGTCTTATGGATACCTTGAAGACCAGCAGAAGAACTTTTGGAGTATTGCTTCCTCCACGTTACAGCCAATAAGGCTTGGAGATTCCTGCTTCAGACACAAGGCTTGGTTTGCGCCTAGAGGAGCATTCCAATTAGTACCTTGTGGAAGAGAGAGGGGCTGGGCTCTCCCATTCAATTCTACATGCATGCTTTAAGAGCTTTGGCATGATGGAAAAAGAAATTAGTCTGCAGATTTTGAAAGGAAATTTAAAAATATATGTCCTGTTTTATGGCTTGCATGCCATCTGTTGTGCTGCTTAAGCAGCTGGAAAAGGTAACAGCTATTTAAATTCAAAACTTTTGGTTAAAAATACATGTTTGTTTTCCTTTCTTGTGCCAATTGAAGTTCCTTTCTATGTGTAATTGAAGGAATTGTATCTCTTCCATATAGCATGATTTTAGTTCTCAATTCTTGCAAGCTCACTTTGCAAAGCAGAAGGCTGCCTCAGCTTTTAAAAGGCTGTGGCAAAAGAGTTGAAAATACTCAGATAATAACCACATTTTTGCATAAGGGTTGCATTAGGGAGGTAATGTAATAGGACTGCAAGACTTGGTCTTCTGCAGGTAACCAAAGAAAGCACAGGCTGCTTGCCTCAAATCAGTGCACGTGGGTGGAAGCACATCCTCCCTGCATGGAGACAGAACTTACACTTTGAAATGAAGGAGTTGCTGTAATCCCCAGTGTGTCTTGTCCAGTGCCCTTTGCCCAGCTCTCAGCAGTAATCAATAGCTGAGAAGGACAGGCTGTTCTCAATTAGCCCTTCAATCTTGTGTTTCTTGTTACTTCTCAAAATGGGAGCAGAAAACTGCTGTTAAACTGTTTTTGTTCTCTGTATGATTCTGCATATAAACCTGCCAGCTCTGGGTTTGATGCTTTGAATATTGAAATACTTTGAGTATCTCTTTCCAGTGCCCATCTTGCTCTTTATTATAGCCTGTAACTGCATTTTTTGAGTAGATAAATGTAATTTCTTCCATTTATTTGTATGAAAATTGGCTTGTTATCTAATGTTGGTGACTCCTAATTTATCTCTTTTGCTCAGGAAAAATCATGGTGAATTTTTGAGAAAGTCCAACCTCCTCTGCCTTATTCAAATTGCCTGTTTTCTTTCTTAAATTAGGCCTTTCAACTAAGCTGTCACTTATCATTTAAATGTGGCAGAGAAGGTGGCTGAGTTGCATTTGGTTTTTTACCTTGAAAGACTGTAGGACAAACCAAAACTATAGCAATGGTTGCACTTCTTAGAATGCAGGAGAAGGACAGGGTAATATCACACCTTTTCCCAAGGCAGGTAACTAATTGTGACTAAGTGTGCAATATATGCTGATAGAGAAAATGTACACATAAAAGTGAAAAAGAGAAAAGCTTTCTGAATAGGTGACTTGGTATTTGGTCTACTAGGAAGTAATCTATGCAGCTCACTATACTTCTTAACTCCCTGTACCTTTGTTTTCACAAGTAATATCTTACAGAAATTATCTACACATCAGATTGGGAATATTCTGTGTGTGAACCTAGGAGAGAAATGCTGTGAAAATGCTCTTTCTGCTCATTGCAGGACTGTGCTGAAATGGAGTTAGGCTTTCCTGTATTTTCCACTCATAATCCATATGTACGAAGTTGCAGATGCTAACCATTTTTCACAAGAAAATGTGGGTGCTGACCTTAACTTGCTGCTGTCATGCAGTGCTGTAAGTGCTGTCTTTGATGAGCAGGGATCTCAGGACAGTAACTAGGCAGATGTAGATGTGGAACAGTCTATAGTTTGTCCTTACTAAGCAATTTGTCTCTCATGTGATTTTTCATTTTTTGTTTAAATTTACCTATCTATATTAGGGAAGAAGTAATTTGCAAATCCGCTCCCTTCCCCTTTGAGTTTTGTAAACAATAGATCGGGTTTTAGACTACCAGTGCCTGCTGATTTATGTGTTCCTGCTGTTCTAGACCCAGTGCCTGGTTTGCCAGACTTCTGGCTCTGTTAGGACATGTTTTGTATTTAGCAGCTTAATCCATGGACTAACTTGATTTTCAAGGGAGAGAGTTTTGCTTTCCACAGCCAGATCTTTGACTGGAGCTGCTGCCCAGCCTGCTGGATTATTAATAACCTGGTTCAAAGTGTCCAGTTCATTATTCTTTTCTTGAGTTCCTCACTTTCCCTCCTCTTTTAAGTGTTGGTTGTTATAGGAATACTGAGTTTTGGTGACAAGCTTTATTTCTTCTCAAGTACCACATAAAATAAAGTGAAACTCATTAGCAGGAACTGTTACTATATTACTGTAGAAACCTGTACTGTAGAATTTGTATCCTTCCCCCTTTTCCACAGCACAGCCTCCTATTATTTTAGCGCATACTTACAGGCTGTAAAGGAGCTGTTCTAATAAAGGGTGTTTACAGGACTCGCCTGTAGTCTGAGGAAATTCAGAGAGGCTGTTTTGCAGCTTGCCCCAATCCCCAGCCTCTCTGGAAGCTTTCTTGCATAGTTACCTTAGCTGTGAATTTACAACAGTACCTCAGCACACCAGGAAAAAAAACTGACTGGGCTTCATGGGATAAAAAATGAATACTACTTTGTACAAATGTTGTGGTGTTTAGAGTTTTCTTCCCAGTCTCAGACATTTTCAGTAGGTCTTGGTTCTAATTCAGCCTGTGTGCTTCCTTTTTAAAACAAACAGGATTGGTTTTATGTTCTTACCAAGTACCCTCTATAGTTTCTGAGGGTGGAAGGCAGGGTGCTGTGTGGGAAGGCAGAATACATTGATGCTAAAGGGCTCTTTACCTGCCCTACATGTTGCTAAGTTTCCTTTCCCCCTCATTTATCTTCATTCCTGTGCCTTATCCCAACCCCATTTTCAGGATTCCTCAGCTTTTTTTGCATCTTAACTAAAACCTTACAGGCTTTGATGGCTGTTCAGTTAGCAGAGCTGATTTCACTCCCTTTAGAGTATCTAGCACTCAGAGCTGCGCAATTGGTTTTTCTTCTGTCCCCAAGCAAATGGGATAGACAGAAAATAAAGTTTGTGTACAGGCTTTAGGGGTGAGTGGTTCTAATATCTTTCAGGTTTAATTTTCAGCTGTTTGTAACAAAAACCTGCTTTAGAAAAGATCATCAGCTCGATACAGTTATATGGTGAATAAAACTCGCATCTTCAAACCCGTGTATTAGTTTTTGAGGCTTATTTTTTTTCTTGACAGGCTGTAGTGGTACAGTATCTTGTGGTGGTTTTAGTGCTTGCCCACCTGAGATTCAGTGTTCAAGCAGGATACACATGCAGCATAAAAGGTTATAAAGATAATGAGTTCAGAATATTACAGTGGTAAAGGCGACATCACTGCAACGGGCAAAGTGACATCTGGCTGTGGTCAGATACAGGTGCTCTTGGGTTTTGTATTGTTTTCTCTGACATCTGCATAGTGCAGTTCTGAGTTTTCTTCCTCTGAAGAGCAGAAAGTCATGTCTAATACACTTTTCTGCTGTGAACATCCTTACAAATGTGTAAGGGTGGCTTTTCACGTCTTAAGTGACAGGATGAGAGCCACCAAACAGTTTTTCTTGCACTGTTAAACCCTGTTGAATCGTTGCTCTCTGCCCTGCAAATCAAAGGCTTCTAAACTCCTTCAGCCACGTACTGGCTGTTGAGTTGCAGGTGGTGCTCATGATGTCAGTGTTGCTACTCCTGCTTCAGACAGGATCACACAAGCATGGAATTGAGTTCAACATGTTAAAATGTAAACAAACACTTCTGTGTTTAGTAGCATTTAAATTGGATAGCTTTTCAACAAGGAAGATGTGAAAAAATCAGGACACCTTCCACAAGTGTCATGAATCAGCTAGATTTGCTAACTTTCTCATACAATCCATTAGGGCAGAATTTCAATTTGTGATGATGATCATTTTCTAATGTATCCAATAGACACATATTCAAGCAGTGACTGGGGAATAGAATCAAAACAATCAGAGTGTTCTTTCTTAAATAATTGCATTAAAGCATCCACTCAACTGGATAATATTAGATTTATGAAATAAAGCCCACAAAATTAAACAGACTATAAATGAGTGCCAATTGGCTACACTCATGCCTTATACATTATCAAAAGGATTTTACATATACTACAGCAATTTAGATTTTTTTTTAAATGTTAAATACACTGAACAGTTTTGGTATTCATTTACAGAAAATAATGTCCTAAGACACTATTCACTGTAGAACAGCAGAGTGCAGAAAATATTTTGGATCGAAATAGTCTTCAGGGCATCTTTTGGACATTTCATATTGTTAAAATAAAGAAAGAAGTTCAAAAATGTGATGTGGGAAGAGAGTGAAAGTAAAATTCAGCTGTATGCTTCAGAGGGTACTTTAAAAGTTAATGTTTTTTAGAAATAAGCTGTGGAGATTGATTCTAATTTTCTCTGGGTTTTTTCTGTTAACCTTATTGTGTATGAAACGTGTGTGTGTGTGTGTGAGTGAATGAAGAATGCAACTAGTCATGATAATTCTGGTTATTTAATAGAATTTTTCCCTTGTTTTAAAAATAATATAAATTTTGAACAGCTGGTAGAAGTATTTGGCCAAAGGTTCTTACTGAATTCAGTGCTAGCAATGTTTTTACAATGCTTAGTTGAAAAACGTAGTTTGTGGCTCACTGCCCCAGATTTTGAGTGAATGAAAATAAATATCCAAAGACAAGGACAGAGTTGTGACTTTGTGAAAAGGGAATAGTATGCTTTTCCAGTTTTCCGTGTGCACTTCAGAAGTTTGGGTAAATATTTTGACGTGACCAGGAAACCTGAACAACTAAATGAAAGAGTCTTATTTTCTGGCCTTAGAAGCATTTTTGTATAGAAAATTACATTTGACATTTACACTCTGAGTAAGAAGAACTTAAGAGATAAACTAAGACAAATAAGTAGATATATTCTCAGGATTTCCCTGAGAATTGTATGTATGTACCATGTGAATAGATTTGAATAAAAAAGTTTGGAAGTATGAGGGAGTTTCATGCTATTGAAAACCAAACTGCTTTATTTTTCATCCCTGATCTGTGAAACTGTCATACTGAAGGTAGTGATATAAGGTACAGGAGAACCTGGGAGAACAAAATATTGTGCTGTGGGATAAAGAGGGAGAAAGGAAGCTGAAATACTTGTTTTGATTACCTGTGTCCCCAGCCTTTGTTTTCTAAATGGCAAATAAATTACTTCCTATTAAACTGTCAGTGGTGTTAATGTTAGGTGTGGTTGGTTCTGTTTAAGGATTTGTGTAACTGTGTAAATAAATGGACACCAGACCATTTATTTTGATCTGTGTGTGTATTTAATAAGTATTTAAAATACAGGAAATATGGAATTGACCAGTACTTGGCCAGCATAGTCCTTATTATACTCAGGCTTCCTTTTTGAAATTATTTTTTCCAGTTATTGAATGTTTATTTGTGTGGGCTTGGCCCCACATTTAATGTGAGATAAAGCTTATTTAGTTGAGGAAGTAAGTGATTTTTTTAAAAAGACACTAAGTAAGAAAGATACACATGATTTTTCAGGATTCAGTGTGTTTAAATTGTTGGTTTAGCAGCTTCTTGTAGTTGTTAGAACACCTGGCCTTAGCAGATTAACTAGTAGTTATCAAGTATGTTTGACCAAACTAGTTACTTGCCTCCCCCTTTTATAGGTAAAGGTTCTTTCTCCAGCACTTCAGCTGTTCAGTGGACTCATGTAATTCTTGTCATTTTTCACACCCTGTACAGTACTTCATAAAAAATTAAGTCCAAAGCAAACACTTTCCTCATGCCTTGTAGTCTGTGCCAACTTAAAGTTTGTGTTAGTATTGATGGTAGATAATGAAATATGTGTTGAAAATGTCTAGATCTGAAAATACCTGTAAACACTCAGAAATTCAAAGTAGTAGTCACTGACTGTGCAGCACTTACATGACAGAGGGACAGAAGATAGATGAAAAGAGACCAAATGTAGGATTGGCCCATTCTCTTCAAATGACTGAAGGCTAAATGGACACACTCTTAAAGGAGTGTGTGAGGTTCATTTCCCTAAATGGGTTCATGCTACAGCTGCCTGCTTTCATCACCAGCAGGTGCAGTGATGCGCTGAGGCACTGCTCACCTTTCACGTGTCTGCATTTCCCCCTGCCTATAGCAGTGAGAGCCGCCTCTGCCCCTGAGCACTTGTGTGGAGCAGGGCAGACACATCCAAACCACTTTTCAGCTGTGCTGCATCTCCCCAGCCCTCTGTGGGGTTTTCTTTCAGTTGAGGATTTCAAGCTGCTTGCCAGGCCTTGGTTCTAATGTTTGCTGCTTGCTTGCTTTGTATTTATCTTCCTCTGCCTCTAGCAGAACATCTTCAGTGGGCCTTGTTTCTTCCCAGTTTTATATTGGGATTAAAAGTGATTTGTCTTTTATACTCTTCTGTGTAGTATGATGTGTGTTCAGCTGTTTCCTTTTCAGAGGTGTCTGTTCCCAGGCCACCACTCCCATGAATTCTGGGACATGTCCAGCACAGCCCTTGTCTAGAGTGGTTAATGACTTTCCTGAAGGAGTCTTCTAGTTGATTTGGGATTAAAACCATACTGTTTACAAAGTAGAACACACCTATGTTTTGGGTGTTTCTTTAAACACTGCTGTGTGGGTGTTCCTAGACAACTTTTTTATTTTTCAGTATTCCCCATGTAGTGGATCACAGAGGGGAGGAGCAGCGTATGCACAGTGTAAGAAGTGCTGACAGGTATGGGGTCTTGTTTTTTCCTGAGGAATGGGCCTAAAAACTGATGAGACCAGTTAAAATCAATAGAACTACCTTAGTGTCAGTGTACTCCTTGATCTGAAGTAAATGTGTCAAGGACGGCTCCCAGTGAAAACAAAGGAAGCAACTGACTTATGCTCTGTGCTGTCAAAATTAATACTGTAAAGCTAAAAAACCCCTAAATCTGAACTGAAAGCATTTTGCAGTAAAGGCAGCAAATTCTAAATACATCTAGAATATCCTGTAATTTATAGAAGATATCAGAGTATCTAGAAGAAGGAGTTGCTTTTTGCCTTTCCAGTAAAAAATACAGTTCAGGGGAGGCTGGATCGAGAGTACTCTTGTGAACTGCCTGGCAAATTATTCTGCTTTGCCTGCAACTTCTTGAGTTCAATATTTGCCAGTAATGGAAGGATATTCCCTTCTGCAAAGTGAGATTTCTCTCCGTTCTTTTCAAGAGATTTGTATTTCCATTAATTATCCAATGATCAGCTTAATTTTCTATGATTTGTATTGTACATACACATTTATCTTTTAGAGCAGGGAACTACTTTCAAGGTAGGCTGCGCTTGGGGAACAAAAGCTAAGTCATATATTCTCATTTTTTCCTGTCATCCTGAGAACTGTGTAAGTCAATATTTAGAATTTCAAGGCATATATCTGCATATATTAAAATGGAGCCATAGCAGTTTAATAGTTAAAGTTGCAGTAAAGTCTACTTGAAATGTAGGTGAGTCCTCTTCAACACAGAGGGATAACATTCAGTGTCTTCCCTCTGTCTACAATACGCAGACCAGAAGTGTATCAAATGTTCAAAATGAATTGATCTTTTCTTGACAAATTGGTGAGTAAACAAAATTGCTAATGCTTAGATCAAAAAATAGGTCTTTCTTCTGTGTATGGCACATGCAACTTTTCCTTCTTGATTCTTGATTGAAGGTAAAAATGGAAAGTCATTATTAAGTTTTTTAATTGAAAAGTACTTAAAGGCAATTTCCCTGGGTTTGTAGCTGCTGAAATCTTTTTTCTGCTTGCTGAATTAGTCTGCGTCATCTGCATCATCATTCAGTGATGTTCAGCAAGCAAACAAGTTCAGAGGACTCAGTCCTGAAGGTCCAGTATACCACCCTTCCATCATCCTTGATGACTCCTATGCACCTGCTGTCTGCTTTCTTTCTTTAACTCTCATCTTTGAACTTCCATTTCCCCTCAGCAGAACTGCATAATCAGTACTTTTCTTTTACCTCTATCTTACTTACAATAATAGTGAGCCTCAAGCATTCTGGTGCCTTATGGTATGGTGGGAGTAACCATAAAATAGCTGTTTGGAAGGAGACTTATCCAAACAAAGATCATACTTTCTCATGCAGCTCATCTGTGAACAGGAAACCTGCTGAGTATGCTAAGCAGATACACATCATTTCTTCTCATGTGGACTTGACCATAATATGTCCTCTACTGTTTTGGGGTTTTTTTTGTAATACAGGCCAATGAGTCTGTGTGGCTCTGATCAGCCATGAAGGTTTGTTTAAAGTTTCATGCTGGCTGAATAAACACTAGGTTGAGAAACTGCAAAGGTAGTTTCAGTATGATGCATTACTTCAAAGGTAGCATGCCAATCTCTTTTGCAAACATTGAGTAATTAAGGGATTGAGTAATTCGAGGTGAGGATTGTGGTCACCAAATCTCCCATCTGTGATGCTAGGCTGCACCTCTCCTACAAATACCAATGGTATATCAAAATCTCTCAGGCAGTTGTAGCACCCATCACACATTTTTTAGTCTTGAGCAACGCTCTTTGCTGTTCTGGATCAGTGTTGAGCATGGTTATTTGTTATATTTGCTTTCTTTATACCTCTTTCTCCTTGGATAAGACCAAGATACGGAAGATTATTTTGTTGGAATAGATTGACCAATACATCAGTACATCTTCTTTCCCCTACTTGTTCCTTTTTCACAGCTGTAAAAGACTAGACAGAACATATGAAGGGCCTAGAAAATTCTACCATGAAAACTTTTGTCCACAGATCTTCATCCTACTGAGAGAAAGCAGTCTCAAGTATAGAGGACAGCTGCTGCATTTCTAGGGACTTTTTGAGACCCATTGTTTAAAGTTTGGGTCAATTTTCTCAGCTATTAAGACTTTATGAATAGGACTATCTTTTCTAAATATCAAATCTCTAGAATTAAGTCTAGTACCTCCAAAGAAACATGTGACCTACATTTTATAAAGGGATTTCCATGCTTCCAGGGCATCTTTTAATGGGGATTATTAAAGTTGTTGTTCCCAACATTTTGTTGTATGTTGTTTTCAGTTTCATACTTTTTTTTTTCCCCATAAAAATTTACCTCTGGGTTTGCACATATCATGCTCATGCTGGAGCTCAGAGGGCTATACCAGACAAAAAGGAATTCATAAAATATATAGCCCCATTCCAAACTCACATGAATTAACCTGTACCTGCTGTAATGTTTGCAGGAAGAAAGGTCAGATTAAGATGGAAAATAATTAAATAAAAAATTTTGCTTGATAGCTGCAGGAGTTGTAAGACTTGAGGAACATGACTGTCAGAAGTGCTGAGGAACTGCTTCTGCCATCAGCTACCTCTTGAAATTGTTGGTGCTTAGCACAAGGAAAAACTGGAATCATAAGACATTGTCTTGTGAGCTGTGGCAGGTGGATGCCAGCAATATTTATAAAGAGACCTCTAGCCCTAAACTGTCAGACTGCAGAAGGAAGAATGTTAAATTCTAATCTCTGATTTACAAGTCTGGCAGTGCACAATATTCACGTGGTGTGTGATTTGAATAATGATGTGTCTACTCCTGATCTCATTAACCCTGATTTAATCCAGGGTCTTATTTTATTAAGTCCTGCAAGCTCTCATACAACTGGTTACACAAACAAACAAAGCCCTAAAAATCTTGTAACACTGTAACTATCTTTCCCTCTAAATATTTTCATTATCCCTTTTTGTTTTTTGTCTTGAAAAAAGTCTCAGCTTGTCTTTTAAAACAGTGATGCATCTTCAAGAATATCAGTTTTAATTTTACATGCAGTGGAACTACCTAACACTTGCCATCCCCAGGGTTCAGTGGACTTCTCTGCATAACCTTAATAGCTGTATGCTGCAGAGGGTGGTGCAATTGTGTTGCCTCAATAGAGTATTTGGTGAGAGGTCTCTCAAAGAGCAATAGGAATGTCTGTAATTTGCCCTAACCTTTTTATGGCACACTTCTTCATTCTATAATGCAGAATTATGTGATTGAAGACCTCTGCAGGAATTTGTACAATTTTTCATTATTTGCTAATTGGATAGAAAAATGGCTGTTTGGACCACTACCAAGGTTTTTAAAACTGTGGTTGAAATGAAAATTTTGACATTCTGTACAGCTGTATTTTATGTATTTTGTATGTTTTTGTGTAGCACAATGACTTTCAGTTTGTCTGGGTTTTTTTTGTTGTTGTTTATTTTTCACTGTACAACATCATTTAGAAAAGATAAATCCTTTCTTAAAGAACCTTCCATAAGATTTTAAACAGAGAATGCAAGATACTGGGGGAGTCAGTTAATGTTCTCATTAGAAAATCCTGCTGTTAAGGATCATATGGTTTGTGATAGGATTTTGCATAAAAGATTTATGTCACTTCGTCTCTCTCTAAACCTGTCTGTGTCATAGAGATAGCTTATCTGCTTATCTAACACAGTACAATTCATGATAATGTCTCCCAGCACTTTTTTTTTCCTATGAGTGTATGTTGTTGCTTTTTTCTGTATGGGTCATCTCTTCAAATTGGTATGGTTACGAGAAGGAACATAAATACAACAGAAGTTTCTTCTATATAGTAGAAGTATCATCTATATCTATGTGCTTTATGTAGTAATATGCACAGGGGTTTTTTTTATACTGACAGCAGAAATATTTTTACTACATGAAATATCCATTTTTCACCATCAAAAACTGTAGTCTGTTACATTTTTTAATAAGGCCAGGTGCCTATGGGGAGAAACTCTTAGCGTGCTAAATTCTGGCATATCCCACTCTCTACTCAAAGAAATGAGGAATGATGTAGCACTTTCAAGCAAAGGTAACAATGCTTCTAATAATTGGGTGAAAATGGAACCTTTGTGAGAAGAAATTTATTTTTATTTGAAACTGCGTGAGTGATTTCATTCTGCTGGAGCTGGACTGGGGGGAGGATGGCTGAGAAGCACCTTGTGTTCCTCCCCACAGTACCTCACAGTGTGTGTGTGTGTACATGTGCTGAGAACACTGAGCAGCCGAAATGCACACAGACGTACTGTGCTATTGCCAGACACAGGTGAAAGGCAGGAATTCCAGCTGATAAAAGCCTGGCTGGCCATCCATTGTCATGTAGGTTATAGAGGTGGGGGAAGAAAATGCCAGTTAGAGAGTCTGGTTGCCAAGCATCTTCCCCATGGCAATCCCTCCTGCAGCAGTGCCTTTGGCCCTTAATCCCACTGCTCACGTATGTTGCTAAATATGTAAAGCAAAACAATTTCCCAGCCTCAGATTAAAACTGGGAAGGAGTGTGTGCTGCAGGGGTTCATGGGCAGGTGTTAGCAGACAACTCTACAGCAGTATGAAATCAGGAAGTTGCTTCCAGTTCATCTGCAAGTTGAGAGATCTGCTGCAATACAGTGTGATTCTCTGGGAGGTTTCTGAAATGCAAAGTCTGTGTCAACTCTGCAACTTGCCCACTTTAAATCTTGGAGTCTTTGGGTCATCATCTCTCAAGTGTCTCATACACGGATGGTGTGTCCCTCTGCTCTGGTAACAAGGTGACAGGTTTGACTTTCCTCACCTTTTAAATAAATTTATAACAAGCTTCTGCTTTTGTACTTCTCACCTACTCTGAGTAACCTGCACATAAAAATCAACAAATGTACTTGCTCTTTTTCAAAGTCTTCCTTAGAGGTGTCTTGTCACAGTGTGTACAAAATGCTAAAGTGCTCATGCACCCGGCCTGTGCCAATCACTTCTGCTTCTTCGTGCTTCCTACCATCTGCTGTGTCTGTTCAGCAGTTATGCTTTTGCTTACACCTAGATTGTGAGGCCTCAGAGAGAGGTACTGTCATTTGAAAAAAATGGGGTAGGATGATCGAGTGGCTTGGAGTGGCATCCAGCACCCAGCACACCATGATTTTCTTATTTCCCTTTTTATATTGTCTAATTATAATTTTCAGTCTTGGTCTGTTAAGTGCATTAATGTAATGAATTGCTTCTTTTGGTGGTAGTGAAGCTGATCACTGATGCAGCCAAGCACATCTCCAAAACCCAAACCACAATGTGCAGAGGGTGCATTCTTTTTTCTTCCTGGCTTTCTCTGAGAGAGGTGGTGTTTTGTGATTATTTGTTTTAAAATGTGCTCTCTACTTTTCTTACTGTTGTATTCCTTGCTCTTTCTTGTAGTCTCCATCTCCCTTCCCCCTCCACCCCCTCCATGTTTCGTTAATCTTTTCTTTTCTGGTAATTAAAAAAACCCACAGTAAACTAATTGGTGTAGGTGAATGTAAGGTGTCTCCTTTTGAGCTGAAGTACAAAGTGTGAGGCTAAGGGATGGAACAAGATTTTCTTGAACTGAATGAGTGCAGAAACACACACTCATGTTCACAGAAAGGCAGAGCTGAAAGATTGCATAAGACTCAACAAATCTGAGAGTTTTGTTGATTTTATTTTAAAGCAGGTACTCCTTTCTCTAGATATACAAGGTTTTCTACATATGTAAGAGTTTAAATCCTATCCAGAAGAGCTTTACTCATCAGAAGGATGTGCGAAAGACATAACAAATAACATAACAAATCTGTGTCAAAAAAAGAAGAATGTGGAGATTCTTTAAAAGAGGAGCTTGAGTTTGCAGTAGGATACTAGTGACTGATGTGTAGAAGAGGAACAGAGGATTTAGGTGTGGCACAGTGTGGCCTCCTGTGTTATGGAGGGCATTGTAGCTTGGGCATCTCGGGCTGGGATAAGCAGGAGAGTTCAGACACATATCACAGAGAAGTACCAGCAGGTTAAGCAGGAGCAGGTTGCACTGTGACTTCAGTGCACAGTACTTTCGTGCTTAATGTAGAATACACTTGATGTAGGCAGCATAACAACTGCTGGCTTGTCACTTCATAGTAAATTTGTTTGTTGCCAGTTGTTTGCATTAAATCTGACCTATTAATTTTTTTTACATTGGTGTTTTCAATTGGCTCACTATTGTCTCAAATGTCTGAGGGATGACCTTTGCTGTAAGTGACGTTTATAAATAAAATCAGTACCAAAATGAGTATTTAAAAGTCCTAAGAACAATGTACATGATAGATGGGCTGTAGAAGCCTTCACTTAGGGCTTTGTAATGAATTTTTGTGCAGGGTGGTTCTAGGTGTACAATAGATAGTGGAGCAGTGTCCTGACATGAAGCTTTGCAGTGTTCATCTGAGAACCGTCTGAGTTCCATCTGAGAAGCAAGGGTGGCACTATGGGCTTACCTGAGCAGCCATGAATGCAGCACTTCTGGCTGTGTTCAAGGCTTTATTTGTGCTGGGAGAGAGCAAATCAGTGCATCTGTTTTATGTAACACAGCAAGAAAAACAAAGGAGAGTTAAGCAGGTCAGTCCTCATCCTTAAGGTACCTGTTCTGCTGGAGTAGATATGCTGTTCAGTATGTAAAACTAGGTGAACAAATAACACTTTCCTCTATCAAGCTGTAAATCAGATAGGAGTCATGTGAGCCACAGAAATAGACATGATTTTAATGGCTAGATACAGAAACCAAAGAGAAATTTAGGAGGCTGTGGTTAGAAACAACCCCAGAACTAGGCAGTACTAGCACAAAGCAGGAGGCTCATGAACTGTAACCCTGTGTTTTGGGGTTTTTTTTGGGGGGGTCACATGCCTGACAGACAGCTGGGAACATGTTTTCCATAAACTTGGGATAAGCTGATAGTGAAAAAAAGAGAGAGGACGTGGAATCCTGCAGCAGTGAAACAAGAGCATAGCTGTTGTCATGAGCTCAGAGGATGTGTGCAGTAGCAATTTGGGATCTGTGCCTCTGTTAGAAGCTGGGGTCACTGATAGCACTATCAGTAGCACTATCTCCAAAGAATCCTTCCCCCTCTGTTGGTGACAAAGCTACTGGTGAGTGTCCCCTGTCATGACCAGCTGATGGGATCTCAGTTCTGATCACAGTGCTTGAAGGTCCCATGTCCTTCCTCCTTGTCTTGGACCTGCTATTGCCCCAGGAAGGAGAAAGTAAAAGCTACTGATGCAGAAGCCAGGAAAATAAAAGCTAGGTGGTTCCTTATTTCTCCCTGAAATGTTGTCATTTTGCTTTTTTACAGAACGTAAAGCTCATGCTATGAAAGTGTACTGGATTTTAGTGCACGCAGCATCTTTCTGGTTGAAAATAATTTTCGTCTTGATTCTAATTCAGTTGCTGGGAAAGTTTGTTCCAACCTTGCTTCAGGATACATTGTTTATTTATATTAGAACAACAAGATTCTTGAAAATCAGAGTTACATTTCTAACTAAGCACATTTATAATTATTCAATAACCTTTAACTAATTTTAGTGAAAATGTTGCTTAGGAGGACTAAATATTGAATTGATGTACTGTGCAGCAGAGTTTTATTTTGAGGCATTTAATATAAAAGGATAATTGAACTCATATATTGTCTGAAGTTACAGACATTGTTTGCAGGAAATCATGATGGCCGTTGTCTTTTGAAATGTAAAGTATGGTTTTTGAGAAAAGGGATTGAAGGAAAAGCATTCTATATCTCAGAGGGGTCGAAGTGCTCCTGGTATTTCTGCTGTCATCTTTGGATAATTCAAATGTGTTGCATTGTTTCCCTTTTGCTGGGTATGATTCCAGGCTCTTATTCCTGCTCTCATATTTGGCTTCAAGCAGGGCACATGCTGCAGATTTTTGAATTGTGAAAGACTCATTATTTCTCAGCTTTCAACTCTTTCATTGTGCATGTGTCTTGTTTCCAAAAGCTTTGATTTTGATTAAACCTCTTGCTCCCAGGATGCAAGAGCTGTGGTTCCCTTCATATGGAAGCCACAGATCAATCACCTTATAGTCTTGATAGGGATTCTTCTCATAATTTTTCATGGCTCCCAACAGTTTTGAGGAATAAGTGTTTGCTTTAGGATTTTGTACCTGCAGCAGTACAAAAAAGGATTTTGTTGCATTTAGAGTCATGGAAAAGGTTGCAGCAATTTCCTCAAATGTTTTCAGCTGAGTTTCCTGTAAAGGTCAGAACTGCTATAGTAAAAAAACCTTGAAAACGGCAGAAGCTCTTGTACTTTCCTAACTGTAACTTTTGTGGCTGACCTAATTCAAGCATTTGCTCTAATTTCAAGGAAACTTTGGGGCAGAAAGGGGCAGAAACTTCAGCATGTAAAGACACATAAAGAGAAGAATCTCTTTTCTTGAAATGTAATAAATGATTCAGTTCTGAGGAAAAAAAAGCTAGTTCTTGCAAACAGCAGTAGAAAGACTGTTTTCGCTTTGAAAACTGTTAACTGTTCTTTTTGTCTCTCTTCAGATTGACAAAGCATGTATCATTTCTGTGAGTAACAAGTTTTTTACTTACAAAAGATAATGTGCTTAATTTACACATTTTATGTGTTGAAATAGCCATTTAAGAGGGTATAGGTATACTTGAATAAATTGTATTTTCCTGTGTGATGGACTTTCATCACGCTATGTAATTTGTTGTTATTTGAAGTTTTGTCACGTTGTAAAGCTGATGAGCTTAGGGATAACATCTTTCAAATTTCCTGTGGCTTATACTGATGTAGAATAGGATTAGAGAAGATCCAAATAAAAACAGCTCAGGTATTGTTTAGGATTTTGTGTTTCTTTGGAGAAACTATGTTTCAAAGTTTGCTAGAAGAAAAGAATCTTTTCACTGTGATTTGGCTCTTGGTATCTATGCAGAGTGGTTGATTCCTAGTTACAAAAAAGTAGTATTTTTAAATGTATTAAAAGGGTATGCAAATTGTAAGAGCATAAAGATGCCCCTAAAATATCTTTGAAATCGTAGTATTTCACTGAATGTAGCTTGGTTTATTTTTTAAGTTACAATTACCTTTTTTTCAGTATTTCTCAGATTGAGGATGCTTTTTCCGAGCAAGAACTGCTTATCATATTGGAATCACACTAAAACCCACGTAGACAGGAGGTGGAAGCTATCTTAAAATTTCTGGCATCAAGAGAGTGTCTTTTAGGTTTAGTGGTTGAAATGCAAGGTCACTAACTTAAGGGTTGGGTTCCTGAGGCACAGCCTCTTGAAAATGACCTGCTGTTAACTTGAACTTGCAGTTATCTCTGTGTGGGGTAGGAAAGAAGTGCATCATTTAGATCCATGAAATTTATACCAAGCAGTGCTCCAAAATCAAGAACCGCATAGTCCCAAAGATTAGGTTTAGAGATATTTTTGGAGTTGTTGGCACTGTGAAAGCCTACCTCTTTGCAAGTGGGTTGTGTGAGTGAGACAGCTGCTCATTCTGCAGAAACATCTCACAGGAACCAAGAGGTAAAGAACCAAGCATTGCACTCAGGATCCCTCTGAGCTCCTTCTCCTGAGGCTCTGTGTGGCGTTTCCATTGACATCTGTCTTGGGAACTTGGTTGTGGGAGGGGCTCTCAAGGTCGTGGAGCCTGTTCCAGATAATGTCACCACAGGGATTCCTGGTGAAGGTTCTCACCCTGTGTCCCTTTGAGAAGACTCAGCATGGCTCACATGTCCGGCTGTACCAGTCCACCCACCCTGTTCTACTCAAGGGCAGATTGGCCCACAGTGAGGGGTGGTTGTATCTGATTAGGGTGTGAATATATCTGCTGTAGCCAAAATAAAGCCAGAACCAGTGCAAAAGTCTTGGTCAGGAGGTGCACTGAACTCCTTGCTGGGCAGCCAGCAGGTTGGTCTGTTCCTAGTATTTTAGAGCAATATAATGTAGTCAAATATCTTTACCTGTCTAGTGTCTCCTCTCTTTTATTACACAAGCTTCTTCCTCAAGACACAGCAGTACCTGAACTTGAAACTGGACTATTAGTTTCTGTTCATCCTCCTTTATCATTTAAATTCAGCTGTTCTTGAACTACTTATGGCAGATTGAGGGTTTCTATCCTAACTGAAAGTTTGCTTTCTATTTATTTGTGTGCATGGAATTTCTTCTTGAAAGAAAAATAATATTTGCAAATTTCAACTTGAAATCGGAACTAGAAATAGATTTTGTCATACACCAGGGAAAGTTCCCACAAGCCACCTCTGATATGCATGGTTTGCAAGCTCATTTGCCTACTCTTTCCTCATGTGGTAGGCTTCTACTTCTTGCAGATCTGGAAGGACTGGGTTACATAAAGAGATTTCTATAGCCATTACTGATGCAGCACCAAGGTTTTAGGGCCATTGTAGTTCATTTACCAAATATGCAAAGTAATCATGTTCAGTATATTTTTTGTAGTAAAGGAAGGCGAGCTGACTTGGTATATTTGGCCAGAGTTGTGTTTGTTTTCACTTCATTTTTAAGAAGAAACGCAGTTTTGAGTAAGGTATTATAGTGTTTTAGACTAATAATCTATTTTTATAGCTGGTTAGAGTGGGAATAGATGTAAAGGGCTGTGTCAATATTTATGAATGTAATAGCACTAGGGTCCCTTTGACCTGAGGATAAGGGTGCTTGGCTTTATTTGAACCACAGCTGAAAGAAAGTTCTAAAATCCTAAATTCCCCAAGGGTGAGCACTACAAAAGAGAAGACAGCAAGGAGGCAGAAGCGACATACTAGAGAGAATGGAGAGGCTGTAATATCAGCACCAGTGTTTGCTGCAGGCTGCAGTGAATGAGGCTGCTGAAGGCTGGGGCATTTGTTTGGTTTTGTCTGAAAGTTTTTAGTCTAATGCTGTAGGCTAAGACCAGGAATTAAAAAAATGTGCAAAGATCTTAAAGCTGGCATTACTTACTGGAGCATGTGTCCTAAGCCACTTAGATATGGGCTTCCCGTAGGGTATTGCTGAGTGTAAATATGTTTCTGATAAGATTTTAGCTTAGTAGGGCTGGATTGACCTGTACTTGATTTCTGTTTTATATTTAGACAATTCTCCACTTTTGCTTTCAATTCCCTCCAGGATCTGTAATTGAAAGCTGCTGGGGTTGATCATGTCATATTACTCTGGGCAGTAGTTATGAAAGATTATGGCCCTTCTCAAGAGCATCAAAGGTAACAGGAATGAAAAGTAGCTCAAAGAAGTGTTGGAAAGGCACACAAAAAAAGTAGTCCTTAGATAATTTTGGTGACTTCAAGGTGCTGAACCTTCTGTATGAATTTTGGCTTAGTGGACCATCAGCATGTGTGTTTTTCTTCTTTCGATGAATAGTGGACAAGAAAGAAGTGCAAGACTCCCCACCCAACAAACAAATGCCAGTGTTTGGGAGTTATAGTGTATTCCTTTGCTTTTTTCAGGAGCCAAACAAGGCTTTCTCAAAAAGCTGGCAGCAGCAGCAGAGGCACTAGTGTCATTCATCTGGGAACTAAAGGGTACAGCATTGTTTTGTCTTATAGCTGACAATTTTCTCTGTCAGTTTTGAAGTTGCAAAAGGATTTTTGCAATTAAAAAATATTGTACTGCTGTTTCAGAATTTGTGAATTGAGGATTTAATTACATTCTGACAAAAAGAATGAAAAATAACACAGTAATCACACACAGGAAGTAAGTTCTGGCAAGATGGGGTCTTCTGTAGGATGTTGTCTTGTGGTCTTGTTCACATGATAATGCTGTTTGACTCACAAATTCTGTTTAAATGGCAGATAATTTTTTTAATACCCAGTCAGTTTGTCACCTAGCTGCAAAATAAATGTAAAGCACTGGGTGACTAAAATTATACATTTTATTTTTTAAAGGTGTGAAAAACAAGCTTGTGGAATAATGTATGGGCTGAGTCTAGTCCACTTCTTTTAAAAAGTGGTATATTCTTCTAAATGCATACAGTGTTCTTAAATTCTTACATGGTTCACTTTTTACGCACAATAATTCTTCTAACAACAGCAGCATCTATCACACAGGTATCACACACCTTTCATACACATATTCACATTTGTTATTTCAATTATTGTTACTCTGAGGAGTTGTCTTTTAGATACTTTTTTATCTGTGTGATGGCAGTAGATAAAGGATTTACTGTACCTTCCATAGGCAGTAATTTATAAAACTTTTATCTCTGCTAATGCACTGATACACAAAAAATGCTTTGGGCAGATGTAGAAGAGTCTATTAATGTTGAATAGATAATGGGTATAAAAGCTGATAGGTCTAATAGCTGATTGAAATAACAATTCTTTTGGGGAAATAAAAGGTTAAAAAAATTAGATTCAGGTTTTAGGTGCATCTTACAGAGAATAATTTAAAACTTATTTCTTTGCTAGATGACAACTTCAGAAA
Source organism: Cyanoderma ruficeps (assembly GCA_008694505.1). Taxonomy (NCBI): domain Eukaryota; kingdom Metazoa; phylum Chordata; class Aves; order Passeriformes; family Timaliidae; genus Cyanoderma; species Cyanoderma ruficeps. Next base: position 36,514,280 of record VZDJ01007754.1, on the reverse strand, counting down.
CTTCAAATAGAAATGTGCTTGCTATGCTTTAGTGCTTATATCTGATATGCTGAAAATCTAAATAAGATCTACAGTATTTCCTGTGTATGGTACAACGCTGTGGGATGGTGGAAGTTGATCCTGCACTGGGATGTATAAGAGGGCAGTGAATGTAAGAGAGGTGAAAGAGAGGAGGAGAGGGAGAGGGAGAGGTTTTTGTAATGGGAAGAGTTCATCCAAAGCCATCACCTGTCTCTGATATCTCTTTAATGTAGATCTCATCAAATTTGCAGATGACATCAAACTGGGGAAGCAACTGACATGCCTGAAGGCAGGGCGGCCTTTCAGAGGGCCCCAGACAGGAACATTAAGGAATCCAGCAAGGACAAATACCAGTTCTTGCCCTGGGAAGGAGAAATGCTGGCAGATCTGCAGAGTGGGACCTGATAAGTTTGGGAGCAATTTTGCTGAAGAGGACCTGTGGGTCCTGGTGGGCAGCAACATAAACATGTGCCAGTCTTGTAGCCTGGCATCAACACAGTGAACAGCATCCTGGGCTGCATTAATAGCCAGCAGATTGAGGGAAGTGATAATCCTCCTTTACCTGGCACTCATAAGTCCACATCCAGAATACAGCATCCCATTTTGTGGATGGGGTGAGAATTTAGCATAAAGGGAAGATATTGATTAGCTGAAACAAGTTCTGTGCCTCTGGAAGCTGGAGCACATGCTCCCTAAGGAGATGCTAACAGAGATGTGGTCTTGTCCAGCCTGAAAACAAGGGTTTGGGGGGGATCTTCTGCTACATAATAAAAAAATGTTATCCGGGAGATAGAGACACAACCTTCACAGTGATGCCTGGTGGGCAAGACAGGAGACTGCAGATGGGACTTGAAAAGAAAGTTCCAGGCAAGGTGTAAGGAAAATTTTGTCACTGTAAAGTCAGACAAGCAGTGGGCTTCTGCAGCTTCTGTCCTTGGAGGTTTTCAAGACCCGGCTGATCAAACAGCCTTGAACAGCCTGGTCTAACCGCAGAGGTGACCCTGCTTTGAACTGAATTGGAGTAGGGGCCCTCTGAGTTCTCTCTCAGCCTGAGTGGTTCTATGGCTCTACAACAAAGCTTGGAGCAAAAACTCTTTTTTTTATTTATGTTTTGGGACATGGTTGTAAGCAAATGGTTCAGCCTCTGTAGTGTGTCACTTACCTGTCTAGAAAGTGGAGGTGATGCTGTTTGTCTGCTTCAGTGCTGTTTCAAGGTATATGAAAGGTGATGATATTTTGGATGCTTTGTCAAAGTGGGTATAGACAGCAACACAATTAGGCTTTTAAAGTCTGCCTAAGAAGCTAATAGAGGGGGTACTGTGCATCTCTAGCAGTAACTGTGAAGCTGTTTTCTGTGGATTTACTTTTGTGAAACCCCACTATATATATTTTCAATATATATTGTCAATCACCTTAAAAGGTAGTGAGCAGCAAAATGTGTCAGTGTTAGCAGCTGCTCTGACAGCAGCCTCACTGTATGCTTCTACCAATTATGGTAACATTTGTCATATTTTCCTAGTTAATAGGTTTTTTTTCCTGCTATGGTGGTTGTTTTTGTAGGCTTCTCATTGGAGGGGAAGCAGACTTAGCTGCCTTTACATCAGGAGCACTGTACTGGTTCTGCCCTGTGTATCAAATGTACAGCTCACTGCTTGATAAACTGACATGTCTTTTTTTTCCCCCCCCTCACACCTTTCAGCTTTGTTGATCTTTACTAGGAGTTTTTTAAAGCTCTCCTAGAATTTCACACATAAATAAGGAGTTATTTAAAAAACATTGGTGCCCATTGGAAAAGGTTACTGAAAATAGCTTTCTTTTTGTGGCATTTCAACTTTATAAGAATCTCTGAGGTAACACTCGACCAGGCAGAGGTGTGTACGTAAAAGTTTTAAGAAATCTTGGGAGCTGGAGATTTAGAATATTCTGTACTACCTTTTTTTAACTGTTTCTTTTTTTTCTTTTCTCTCTCTACGTGTCTTCTGCAGGAAATAAAGAAAGACATGAAGAAAGAAAATACTGCCAACAAACCACCAGAGAAGCCTATAAATGAAGTTTCCAATGGAAGCCCTTTACTGTTGTCTGAGACAATTATTAGAACCAACAAAAAAGGTATAGTAATTGGGCATTAAATGCAGAATAAATTCAGGCCTTCCAAAGAACAAAATGTAAACCTTTCTTGTTTCTAGAAATAAAGCTAGAGTCTATTTAACTGAAAAGGCATAGCAAGAATAATAATAGTAAAAAAGAATCTTTGTCCTCTTGAAGTGGCATACGTGGATGCACATCTAATATTTCCACATTAATTTGTACAGACATCCCTTTCTTTTTAAGGAAATCCCTCCTCCATACATTTAATTAAGGAAAGCTATATGAGGAGGTTGCTAAAGCTTATTAAAATAAGGAACTGGCAGCTTGCATATATGGAGGCTTTTGCACAGGGATGTCAGTCTACATTCACATATTCATGCTTTATTTGGGACAGAGAGCTCTAAAAAAAGAGGAAAAAATGTGGAAAACACAACTTAATGCATTAGTTTTTTGGGAAGTGTCTTTCACTGTCTTTCATTGGAGACTGGAATGTGTGCTCTTCATGCCTGGCTTGACTCCCAGTGCAGATTCCTATGTAGGGTTTTGGGTTGCTAAAATGAAAATCTCCAAATCTTCTGTCTCATTCCCCAGCTCCCAGCCCTGCTTTCAGAAATATCAGAACAAAACAAAAAATTTGCAATACAAATGCAGGATTTTTCTTTAGGTTATATTTATGCTCCTGTTTGTTTGTAGGAGGACAATTGGCTCCATGCAAGAAATGAGCAGTAATTTTTTCTGCAGAATTTACTGGGTAGTTTCTTGCTTGCTGTCTTATACAGAATAATCTGCTGTCATTAATCATTGCCATAATGTAATTTCCATTTTAGCGTGTCTTCTATACTGTTAGGACTGTTATGGACATTTCCTCTTATGTATTATCAGCTAACATTTTATTTGAGCTGCAGTTTCAGTAGAGGTCTTATACTCAAAGTTTACAACTGCAAGTGAAGAATTATTAATAATTTTTGCAAAATGCATGACTTCCTTTAAAATGTGAAGCAGAATCTCTACCTCTTTTTCAAGGATTGATATCTTCTGAAATAAAAGATTGGAAATAAATCTCAGAGAACTTTGTATTTTGAGCTTGCAATGTCATCTTGAATCTGGAGACATGTCCAGCATTTCTGCTTTGGGTCATAGGTTTTCAAGCAACAGCAGAATTAAATTACTAAGAATTATTATTTTTCATGGCTGCTATACTGAGCTGTATGAGTAGTTGGGAAATTATCTAGGGACCAAGTTTGTTCCATATTGCTTCAGCTGCTATTTGGAGAAGGCTAATAGCTGTGGCAGATACAGAGATTTGGTTCAGTCACAAGGGGATAGCACTCCAAATATGATTCTTAGAGCACTTTCTTCTCCTCTTTCTACCCTCTGGCTAGAAGCTTTAAAGGATTCAGGAGAGAAAGATTTTTCTGTCTCCAGCTGAAGAATACAAAACCTTGTATTTACTGAAAAGAGAAAAGCAAAGTCTGACATGAAGATCTGTAAGTTGAGGTAGGGGTGAGGTTTGGAAGTAGCAGATTTCATATTGGGATGTTATTTCATTGGACTTTTGGTGGGGATTGCACCTGTACGTGGTGTCAGGGCTGGTGCACTGTTCATCTTGGCTGCTTCTCCACAGCCAATTCCATTGATGCAGAATAATCAGGGGCAGGAGGCCATGATCTGGCAGCACAGCCAAGGATGCACGGAGCACAAGGCTGAGAGCTTCCCCTCATTTTTCCTGGGATCAGTTTGAGCTTGGTGCCACAGTAGCCTTGTTTAAGTGTGGGCAGCTGAGCAAATAGTTACTGCTGTGTTCAGAAAGAGTTTTCTAAGATCTATATGGCCAATCTCTTGTGGAAAGTGTTGCCGTATTGTACTGAAGAGGGAGCCCTAAATGCCATGGGTGTTATTTTCTTCAAGTGTTCTTGCCCTGGGATTTTTATTAAATCCTAATTCAGTCCTTTTACTGATCACAGAATGTAACCTGAAAGACATGAAAGAGGGAACAGGGTGTTTGTGTTTGGTTCATTGGTTGGTTTGTTTCCTTTTTTTCTCTTTGTTGTTAGGAAGTGAGGAGGACAGGGATGCATCTAAAGGTCTTTAGTCACTGTTCAGCAGTGAAAATGGTAGGCAGTATTATTTATTTGCTTGGACAATGGAATCCTGCTGCTTGCAACTTCAGAGAAGATCCAGTGAAGTGGGAATAAAGCATTCTGTGCTGCTGCATTTTTTTATTACCAAGAAGATGATAAGTGCTATTCTACTGCTGTGGTGTTATATTGTGTAGTTTTACTACTTGACTTGGTTGGCCTAATTTAAGTGTCAGCACTTTTGCAAGCATTTACATTTTGAGGAGAAGAATATTGGCCTCTTGGGCTTCTGGCTTGTAGAGAGTTTTTCCTTGAGAAATATTGACAAGTGTCCAACTGTGGTATTCAAGGAAAATAGCTAAGTTATTTGTAAGAGACATCTGTGTAACTAAGAGGAAAAGAATGAATTTCTGTACTAAAAAGATGTTTAGGGTCCAACTTGATATCCTGGTTTTTTGTGCTAATTATTTCTAAATACTGTATTGAAATTAGAGATTCTAATAATAAAATCTGTGTAAATTGAAATAACTGGCTGCATACTATTTATTTGCTGGCTGGGGTTAAACCACAACAGTAATGGGTGTTACTACTTTGGATTACACGTGTAGGAACCAATTAAAGTTGGTGTAACCCCACCACCAGTAGCCTCCCTGGGATAATACTTCATTACATAGTGAGGGTTACAACTGGTTGTATGTCACCATTTGTGAGTCACTCTGGTTTTTGTTACAAAGGCCAAGAGGAGATGGAAGGATTTGGTTTTTTCTGCTTTTCACTGTGGGCAGTAAAACCAGAATATGTCTCATCCATTAATGTTTCTTGTTGACCACAGGTATCAGTGACGTAATGGAAATAAACAGTAGTGACCACTGCTGTGGTGGACATAATTTAGGAGATGCTGTTACACCTGGCCTTGATGTATTTGCGTGGGTATTTCCTCTCTTTACAGGATTGTAAGTACGATCTAGAAGTCAGGGCTGCATGTAAGAAAAATAATGGGGTTATTTTCCAGATCTGCCACAGAGCTGCTATGGAACTTTTGCTAAAGCACTTAAACTGCTGGCGAAATTACCACACTTATCTTCCTAGGTCAGGCATTTTAATATGTATTGATTTTTCAGATAGGCAGGGCTTTATTTTTTCTGATTTATTGCAGCGACATATCCAGATTTATGAGTAATTTCCATGTATTTCCAGTGTCTCTGCCTTAGGCTGCCTATTGGCAAAGCCTGGTTTATACCTGCCTCATTAAGATGCAGAGATCTGTTCCAGCATGGTAGTGATGGCAACTGACATCCAGGAAACTGAGAATTTTAATTTAGCACTGCAGTGGGTTCATGCTTCACCTCTGAAAGGCTCAGGAAAGGACCATTTGCTGGAGTGTAGGGATGGGGTTGGGGGAGCATGATGGCCTTGTGCTTTCCCTGGCTGTTCCCAGGGCTGCAGCAGCTCTAGGCTGGTTTGATGGGTGCTTCAGGTGCTGCAGTGTCAGTCCTGTCTAGGGTAAAAGGCTGTGGCACTGAGGCACCTGGCTGAAGCTGCAGGAATGTCAGATGCTGGTTGGTTTGCATATTCATTGCCAGAAACTGGGAGGGATTGTTCTTTTGCTTCTTCCTATAGTTCATAAGCCAAGAAAATCCTTTCCTCACCACGAGTAGGTCTTTGGGTATAGCTTTTCCCTGCTTCACATTTTTTGTTGGGATATAGAACTATTGTTCTAAAACTTTTATAAAAAGCTGGCATTTAAATAAAATATTTTAAAATAGATTTTGTTCTATTTAGGATTGGCATTGTGGTACTTTGGTAATAGCAGGGTGGGAAAGCCTTTTCTTCCCTGAGAACATTTTCAGATTGTTTGAAAAAAACAAAATTATTGCTATTGTTGCAATTATTTTAATAACATAAGAAAATTACAACCAGGTCTTGGAACAGAAAAACACTGAAAGATATCTTTTTTTTTCCTTAAATGCTTTTCCAACTTGGTGAAATTCCATCTCTTCTAAGTTGACTTTTAAAATCTAAAAACAGATCCAAAGTTGTGCAACTGTGTCAGATCTGTCATAAATTCAGTACAATCTTCATTCAGGTATAAAGGGACATAATATAAACGTGCCTTCAATAAGCTTTAAGTGTTAAATGGCCATAGCTTATTTTAGACTAGTTTTGTTCTGATTTTTGAGTATCCTATTTTTAAGTATATTATTCATTGTGCTGTTTTGGTTGTCTGGGAATAAGAGCTCACTTGCTTAGGTCAAGTTGCAAAACTGGAACTGATAGACTGTATTTTGTAAGTAAACTAACAACAATTGTTATATGAGTAAACATATTTGAGGCAAAGATATATTGCCTTGTCAGATATATTTGTTTTCTATAAACTGTAATTGCAGGATGCATTGAGCCAGCAAATCTGAAACAGTTTATCACGTGTTACATGCTCTTAATCAAAGCCAAATACTGAAAGCAAGGAAAGTTTTTTTTAGTTCTCTTGAGAGTTATTTAATTTACCTTCCAGCCTACATTAAATAACAGAGAGCATTTGCATGCAATGCTAAAAGGGAAGTTTTGTGTAAATAGGTTTGATGATATAATAGGTTTAATTTAGGAAAAAACAACAAAACTGTTGTTTGCAAAACTGAGATTTAGGTCCAGTTTTGTAAATTAGAGAAATGGGAGAAGAAAAATGCTTCATCATTTTGTTCAATAGTTTTTTGATTGTTTGGATATAAAAAGGCACCCTATTTATTAGAAACACAAGCTCTTGGCTTCTCAGCATATGAGTGTTGACTCTGAATCTTATATTAAATAATCTATGCAAGCTATGATTCTGGTCATATTTTTCAACAGAAAGGCAAACTTCAAAACCTTTTTCATAAAATATGTTATTAGCAAGAAGTGCGAGTGACTGCCATCATCGTGCTTGACCCTCAGTGTCTGACCCTCAATACGCTCAGCTTTGGTTTTCCTTTCAAACACAGTAAGTTTGAAGGCCCTGATCTTTCTTTTGTTGGATTATTCTTCTGCTGTTTACACATTCAGGCCCTCTCCACAGACAGGCTTTGGTGTTCCCTTCCAAATACTGCCAACTTCAGAGAAATTATTGCTAGCTGGGAAAAAAAAATCCCTTTCATTTTTAAGATCAGCTAATTGGTGTATAATCAGTATACAGTTTACACAAATATGCACAAGAACATACTGCTCAGCCTGTTAAGGCTAAAATATGCATGCAACATATGACACCAACCCAAAACGAGACATAAAAAATTAATGGCACAGGAAACTCGAATGTGCAAAATATTTATTCTTTGAGTTTAAATACCATATCTGCATATGCATATGTAGTGTCTCAGATAATACACGTTTCCTTTATAAGTGCTGTTTTTTGAAAATAAGGGTGAAAATTATCCCAGTATTTAGGTAAGCTACACTGCCCTGGAAGTCAATGCTTTCAATTCAAAGAGGCAGGAAAAGACACCAGTCTGTGCTGAACATGTGGTTGTGTCATTGACATGATTCTTTTTTTTTTTTTTTTTTGACTGGAAGAAACATCTCAGTGCCGTCTCCTTGGCAAAAGTGAAATGGCTGCTCACTCATTCTTTTCAAGCACATCTTGCTTATGAGTTCACTTTAAATAATGACTTGAGATATATAAAATCTAAATTTCTTTTCCTGTGTTATGGTCATTTGGTGCCCTGGTATTCAGTTAAGGTTTCATAATCTATCCAGATTCCAGTATTTTGTTCCAGGAGATGATTTCTTATTTCTTATTTACTGTGCAGTGCCCCCCATCTATTTTTAATCCTAGTTGCTTACCCCTTCTTTTCAATTACTCCTTTCTTGTAGTCCTCAATATGCATGAATGTGAGCCTTGACTTATTTTCTGCAATTTTGCATAGTTGGATCCATCCACTGGTGTGGCATGTTAGTATCATGAGACTGTTTCTATAGGCTGTGCAGGAACAGCCTATAGAAATGAGAAGTAGAAATCACTCTGGGTTTGAAGTGTAATTCCAGATTAATTCTGTCCTCTGGACATCTGTTTGCCTCAGTGGCTGTCTTGTGTGTCATAGATTTAGCTCTGGGAATCCCATTTATGGATCATGTTGGGGAGCACTGCACAAAAACACAGCCACTGCATGGAGGAGCTGACTATGTATACACCTGTGTGTGGGCATAATATGTATGAAACAAAATAACAGGGAACTAAAAACAATAAAAGAGTGATGCAAAAGACAGTGCAATATTTGGGCAATTGCTAGGAGGCTGTTTCCAGGTTTCTTGCAGATAGAGCACACTTGTTTTAATAAAACATTTAGATCTGGATCTGCATTTGGAAACTGGGAGGTTGGTATAAAGAAAATTGGGACAGTGGTTTAGAATTTGGTTTTATCCTGTTGGATGCTGGACAGGACAGAGTAGAGGCAGAACATGACCTTTTCATATGGAGCCTAAAGAGATGTGGGAGAGGAGTCACTGCTGAGCATCCTCAGCAGCTTCCAGATGAAACAGAGGGAGGTAGTTATGGAAACAGATGTGGGCATCATTTAGTTTGTTGGTTATTTTTATTTAACCTAGACCCAGAATTGTATTTGTATCAATGAAAAAGCAGAGGCAAGTGAATTTTTAAGAAAGAGAGGAGAACAAGTGAAGTGGTGAAACAGTGCTACAAAGAGCATTGAAAGAATAAGAAGAAAGTATTTTTGCAAGTAATTTATATTTATGCACATACCCAAAAATGCTGTTAAGAACAGTTTAGAGAGTGGCAGCTTTTCTTTAATGAACACTGAAAAATTTTTGTCTAATCATTTAAAGGATATTTTTTATTTCTAAAAGCTTTGCAATACATTTTACATGTCCAAAACATAAAATTGTCAGGTATATCATTTATCATTTCTATGAGCCATTTGTGAGCTCACTTTTATCACCATATGCGATAACTGTCCACAAGGTACTAGTCAAGAGCAAACGTTGTCATACTCAGGTGAAAAATGTTTTTCTATTCAAATTTATATTGAAATCTCCTTTAAAGAATGCAAAAACCAATAAAATATGCTGGTTGTTAGAGTAACAACAGCAATGAAACCTCCTCTTGTCTCAAAACTACGTTTCTCTATCACGAAAGTGACTGTAGATTTTTCCACAAGGCTCTGCAGAGAAATGTCTCCCTGCTGCCAGCAGTTCTCTCCTTCTCAGTGCTGTTGGATAAATCATTTGGCACCCAGCAAGGGCTTGCTGCCTTTGAGGTCTGTCCCTGACCTTTCCCCTTTAGTCTGAGCTGTCCGTGTCTGTCTCCTTTAGCATTTCATCTGGGTGGTGTGGGATTTCTGAGAAAAACTCAGAAACTTGATTTGAAAATTAGCAGACCAACCTTTCTCCCCTGTCCCTTTTCACCCATAATTAAGGAATAGCAGAAGATGAACAGGGTGTTTCACCTCATGCTGAGCCTTGGAGCAGGACTTTGGGATCTCTGTATATTTCCCAGTGCTAAGACACATCTGGCAGCTGCGATAGGAGAGAGTTGGACTTCTTAGTCTGTGGTAGAGACAATGCAAACAGACAAGAAATGCAGTGATACTGTTGTGGAATACAGAGCACAGCTCTATCTGGACTGAAAATTTGGGGTCATGAGAATATACTTTGACTGTGCAAGTTAATATATTTTCCACAAGCTCTGAAACTTCGCAGGTGTACTTTAAACTGGGTCAATAACATTTTTCTTGTTATTTCTTCAGTTAATCTTGATGAATTTGTAACTGCTAAGTTAAATATGCCCCTGTAAATGTGCAAGCACACTGACAGGCAGATCTTACTTCAGAGCTCCTTTACCTTTGCTTGATTGAGTGGTAGCTGGGATGATCCTGCATTGATTTTGAGGAGATGGGGAACTGGTGTTAACCTTTCCTATGGGCTGGAATTTGGGCTGTGCAGCTGTTTACATCCTTCTGCCATGGCCTGTAGATAAGAGTAAGCTGTGCTATATAGGTTACAGCACTAACCAGCATCCTCTGGTAGTTGAAGGTTTCTGGCTCTTGGACAACTATAAAATCCTTTGAATGATTTCTGGGGTTGTAGGTGAGAAGCAGGGCCTGTCAACAGCTCCCTTGAGTCTCCTTCAAGTTGCAGTGTCATGCAACATGAATTGAAGGCCTAAATAATTTGGATAAATGATTGATAGGAGTTTTTCTTCTTTAATCCATTAAGCCCTCCTCTATAAAAAAGATTTTTGGATGTAGTTGAAAGTGTAATGTAAACATATGCCTTTGTGCTTTTTTTAAAAAAGCTCCATACTTGTGCTGTCTGCATTGGCATCGAGTGACTTATTCTGCTGCTGTTGAATCACTTCAGTGTAGGAAACCTTTTGATTTCTGTCTACTTGAACCAGAAGGAAACTACAATTATTATTCAAGACCTTCCTCTTCTGATGGAATGGTGTTTATGAACACAAGTTGGAAGAAACTTCTGCAGAAAGTGGCTAGAATGTACATAGTAAAAAGGAGCTGTGGCTGCTGGTAGAAAGGAGCATCAGTGTTTGGGTGGTTTAGGAGAGCTGAGCAGAGTTCTGCTCAGAAGGATGCTGTCCCAGGGACCTCTGTGGGCCAGCCCATTGTGGAGGTTTGGATACAAAAGTGTGTTTGGGGAGGGGCTTTAACTCTGAGTGCATTTTGGAGAGGTATTTTTCACCTGTGCTTTTGCCCTGCTCCCTTTCCCATGTGCATACATGCCATCTCTAGAGTGATTTAAACAGAACTTTGCTGTTCTCTGCAAGTGGCAATAAGCTGTATGAAAGCAATATCCATAGGGCATATTGTTTGGGATCTTTTATGATGTATGATAGATTTTATGAAACATTTTACTTTCAGGAATTGATACATGCTTTAAAAGCAGTCCTCTGATAAAGCATCAAGCCTGGAATAAACTTGTCACTGCATTCATTTTAATTATTTTTCACGCACTGTGTGAAATACTTCGGTTCATCGGGTTAAAAGCCCCTGAAATTAGGGAAATTTGCTTTGCTATAACTAGTTTAGAAAAACACATGGAGGTATCAGACAGTGTTGACAATGCATGACCTGTATTATCCTGAGTAAGATGACATTTTTAGCTATTTAGGCTTTCAGTTTTCGAATTCCTGTATTATGTAGGTGCAGTAACTTGAATAACAAGATAGTTTGCCTGCAAAGGTATATTTCTTGCTTTCACTGGTATGAAGTTTCCCAAATTTTATTCATTGAATACTTCATACGCTGTGTCTTATTTCAGAATTTTCATCTTTACAGTCTACCCTACCATTATCAAGGTGCACACAGCACAGGACACTGTGCTGTTATTAGTCCGGGGTTGTGATGTATAGTACCGTTTACCCTATTTTTTTATGGTTATGTCACTGTTTTCTAATGTTATTTCACAGTTAAGATGCACCAGTCATTTGCATTAGTTCCTATTATATCTTTTTGCATTCCCTTTTCAGTTATAAATACATGTTTGTGCCTGTTCCTTTCTTGCTGTTAATTTGTAGAATCATCCTCTATAAAAATTCAAAGCATGTTGCTGATGATGGTTGGTTTCTAAGCTCATTGGTAGGGTGGTTGTGCTTGACGAGGGAGTGAAATGTGGAAGTGCTGACAAGTGGCTGATGGCTGATTCTTGGCCCCAAGCGCGGGATTGCGATATGAAGGATTATTATTATCTGTCACACAGCAAGAGTCGTTATTTCCTAACTTCGGCGCCGACTTTATTTAGAAACAGAAGTGGAGGCTGGGCAGAGTTCTTCGTGGTGAGAGGCAGCCCCCTGCAGATGCCCAAATTAGCTGGGAATGATTGTGGAAGTCAGCAGGGGTGTAGTGCCACTGGCATGGGCCTCTGTCTGGGCTGCATTGCTCCAGTGAAGGCCCTCACGACTTCAGCTGTTACTGCAGCATCTTCTGTGGCTGCATATTTGTACATCTGCCACTCTGTTCCACAGACTTCCAGAGAGCACTGGCACCACTGCTACAGCCCAGGATATATCTGCTTTCCCCCAAGAAATACTTGGCTGCTTCAGAATCTCTTTCTGATATTGTTTTGTCTAGGGACCAGATTTTAGCAGCTTTCTACCCATAGAGTGCTCAGCCTAGCACTGAAAATACGCTACTCTGTCAATTTACACATGAATACCACACTGTGACTTTCCATGAACTCTATTCATCATAATACTGTTACTTAAAACACAATTTGTTAATATCTTTTTTCATTATATTATGATAATATTTTTATTAATGATGTGTCCAAGCCTGATGCCATTGTTAAGACCTCTTTAAGGATTTCAGGCATCTACTTTGTATTTCCAAGCTGGTTGTCTCGTCCTGTACTGATATGTTTCATTACTATATATTTAGCACCAGATGTACCTTGTGCTGGCTTCTGTTAGGCTCCTGCTAGATTCCAGATGTCCCTGATCTATAGAGTCTGGTATCTAGCTCTGCAAAAGCTGCAAGATGCAGTGTCAGCCATTTTTGCTTAATTTTGCAACTGCAATCATGAGACGTGGTGTTTTTCAGACCTAGGAATTCTCTGTTAGACTACTGACTCAGCATAGTGTTATCCCAAATTACAAGGGTCATAGTTACTTCTGGGAATTCATAAGAGGTCAGGCACTCTCCAGGAAATTATTTTAATAAAAAAGGGCCAGTGACCTTAGGAAAACCAAAAGCTGCAGTCACATGAGAGCCTGCTAGGGAGCAAATACAGTAGTGGAAAACAAAAGTAACAAACATTGAAATGTTAGCCTGTGGCTGTAGTTTCATGGAGATGTTAAGTTTGCATTGCCACCAAAAAAGCACCATTTTTCCTTTTTTAATTCTTCCTATGTTCTGGTACAAGTATTTGGCTACATGGTAGGCCAGATGAGGAGAATGGTCAAGGTTAGGATTAAACTAGCAAGACAAAAGCTTGTTTTTAGTACAGGACTGTTCCTTGCCTACCTCCTCATACTGCTTGGCAAGCACTTGATCTGACAGGATGGCAAGGAGTGTTGTAGGACCTGCAGGAGCAGAGGGATCAGCAGCACTGCCTTTTATTTGGTTTCAGGTGAAAATAATTCCAGTTCTCTGAGAGAGTGGTGGCTTGTCAAACTTTTTAAAACTGGTTCATAGTCATTCAACAAAAACAACCGCTAAAGAAATTTGCTCTCTTGTTAGTTTCCATTGTGAATGTTGCTCTTCTCTTTTCTCTTGTGTTGGGAAGGTACAAGCATTGGTCAGTGTCCAGAAAAACCATCATTGCAGTTGCATGCAGAATTCTTCTTATGCAGATGCCTTCTTGCCTGCCAGTTCTACATCTTGCAACCACAGAACTGTTTTGGAGATGGATTTCATTACTGACACAGCTGACTTCAGCCAGAGACCTATTTATTCACAGCTTTTAGGTTTGAGGAAGTAACTTCTTATTTATGTAGCAGTAGTAATGGAAAAGACAAGAGGAACTTAACAGTTATTTTTAGGAAAAGATAGTGTTTATCCCAGCAAAACTAAAAAAATTGTTGAGACATTACAAACTTGAAACCTAGACAGTTGTGGTTTTGTTCTTCCCTAATTATTTTAATGTAAAGGAATTTCTCTTAATGAATACTCTTATCATGCTGTCAGCTTCAGTAGTCCTCCACATACATTTTTATATCTATACAAATTGGTATTTTCCTATGTGGTATATGAAAAAAAAACACTAAAAAGTTGGAAATCAATAATGCCAGAAAAATAGTAAACCTGATAACATGCTTTCAAATGCATAGAGAACATTCTGAGCACTTTCACAAATAAAAATAATATTATGGAACAGATGCATCAGCATAAGAGCTGACAGTAGTTTTGTGGCAGACTGTATGATTCAGAAAGAGAAAGTAGTGAAGGGTGTACAGATGCCATTAAAAAGGCTACTTAGTTGTTAAGGTATGAAAGCAGCCTGCCTGCCTTGCCTGGCATCTGGAAAGTGTGGAAATCTCCTGTCTAAGGAAAACAGAACAAAAAATGAAAGGGACAGTGGAAGGAATTGCTTGGTTCCGTGTGGAAAGCTCTAGCACTTTGGTTAATGTGATGCTAAGGAACCTTAGGCAGAGTTCTGGTGCAAGTTTTGGGTGGGGGCCAAGTGCTTTGACCTGGGGATAGAAGTAGTTTGTGTAATGCTGCTGTGGAGGGAGAAAAGACAAAGATTAAGGGAAGTTTTGGTGGCAGGGTCAGTAGGGGTTCTTGTGTGCAGTGGAATCCTTGGATAGAATTAGAAGAGCTGTGCAGCCGGATGCCAGGAGTTTGTTAATTTGGCAGGAAGTTTCATCCTTGCACAGATCAGAACTGACATGAAGTCATCCTACTTACAGCGCCTTGTCAGAAGTGGAAATGGTTATGGCCCTAGAGGCAGAGCCAAAAACTATTGAGGTGAAGAGTCATGCAAGTATGACATGCCCAGATGTATCATGGACTGGGGAAATCTGGGTTAGCTACTGGATGAGGGACTTGCAGCAAACAAAGCAGCAGAGGTCTTCGACATGAAGTTCTGTACAGCTTAGGAGTTGGCATTTTGTACAATGTATTAAGACTGGGTTACTTCTGTACAGAAGCCTTTCAGTGTCTAATTTGAAATCCATGAAAATTAGCAAAAAGCTGAAAATACAAGGTGTGTAAACATCACTAGAAAGGTGATTGGCAATAGATCCCTTGAATAGGAGACAGAATGTTTAGTTTGTTCATCGCTTGCTATTTTGAGCATTATGGGAACCGAAAGGCAGACAAGCTTTTATTATAAAGACTGCAAACCCAACCAGCACATGTTCGGTAGTCAGGTTGTAGGAAATTCTGTGCCAAAAACTGGGTAAAAAAGTGTGAATGGACCATTTCCAGCAGTGGGCAGAGTGGGTAAAATCCAGCACATGAGTTTATTTGAACTATGCCTTTGCTGTGTTTGGAGGCTTCCCCACCATTTGTGTTGTGAAATTCAATGCGTGATGCAAGAGTGACACACTGCTCAAGTGGTTATTTGAAGTTAATCTGTAGAAACATAATGCAAGCTACATTATCTTTGGGACCAAAAAATATTTATTGTGGAACTGGCCCACTTTTCTGGCAGTTTGCAGTGTAAAGGAGACATTTTTAGTAGCTATTTCATTATGTAAGGCATTAAAGATTGTATTCGATTTTCAGCTTTTCAGTGTTAACGCTGTACCTAACAGAGAAACTACCACTACACTGAAGGGTATAGTTTTCAATAACTGATTAGTATACTATATAGAAAACGATGAGGATTTTATTTTCTTCCTTACTCTTCTTGTTCTTCAAATCCAAAAATATAGTGTGGGAGACAGAACTGTTTTTGAAATAAAAATTTATCTAAGTCCTTGAAGAGGAAAAGACAAATTTGTCATAAGGAGATTCTTCATAAAAGCCATATATCTTCATGAAACCTTAATTGTTAAGATCCTGTAGGAAACTTACTATAAACCTCATTTCAGGACATGAAGGCTCTGATGTCGTTTTCTGAATACACAAATACTGGTTTGCGCATGAGACAAGAGTCCTTGAAATCATAACAGCAAAGATGCTGTTGTCCTGTGACATTCTGGAGGCCTTTGCTACTAGGAGTTTTATTCAAATTTCCTAATGGAACAAATACTTTTTTAAGAGCGTCTGTTTATTTGCCCTATTCCCCTTGATTTTTCTGAACGCTCTGCATGACACCAGCTGGAGTTGGCAAAGGAGTAAAGGTCTTTAATACATTTATAGGAACATAATGTTTCTTTTAAATTGAAAGCTGAACAGGGGGAATAGTGCTTCTAACTGAATGAAAACTTCAGTTCTGAGAGGCAATATGCAGTGGCCAAGCCACACAGGTGTGCTGGCCAGTCAGTCAGTACCTGTGCTGCTCTGAAGCAGTCCCAGCATCTACTATCACTGTCCCAGCTGTGCAGGTGTAGGATACAAGTGGAAGCTGGGGCAAGGTGTGGTGGGAGCAGGTTGAGGTGATTGGAAGGCAGTGGGTGCAAATGCGTGGTTCTCCAAGCTTCATTAATTTTGTTGCTCATGAAAGAATTATTAGATGCCTTTGGATGCCACGTTCTTTGTAGAAAAAAAAATAGTTTAGTAGCATGGAGGTGTACCTAGAAGTTTCACATATTTCTAGGCAGACAAAACAATTATTTTTTTCACTCACCTTATGTAATCTTTCTCAAAATAAAATGAGGAGCAAAAATGAGGAAGTTTTGTCTTCCTGATTTCTCTTTGAGGATAAAAATAAACATTTGTTCTGGAGTATTTTTGTTACAATGATGAAGGTTTCATTTCACCTCGTATTTCAGCTACCTTAATGGAAGTTTTACCGGTTAAAAAGAAAGAGACGAATGAAAAGTGCTAAAGAAAGGCTGTCTGCAACTCCCTAGTGAAATGCCAATCCTCATAGTTATAGTTCTAGTATTTTCTTTCTTATCCCAAGTGGCATTTGCTGCAGATAAGATCCTAAGGGATTTTGGCTCAGCCTGGCAAGCTGAAGGATGGGTTGTACTAACACATGGTTTGTAAACAAGGAAAGGCATCAAATATATGCAATTGGATTTCTGCGGGTTTGCTGACAGCTCACACCTGGTTGCAGTAATAAACTCTGCTCTTGACATCCTTACGTGTCACAGGCTGACTCAGAGGAAGGAGAATGCCTTTCAGAAGCTTGGGAAGCTTGGTTGCATTTTAGCAATCGAGCTGTAGATAGGGAAGATTGATGACAGATAAATAATACAGAGTCATAGGGAATAAGGATTTTAAAGAACAGCCTTAAAATAGGGTGACAGCATAGCTCAGGTTGGAAGGCACCTCTGGAAATGGTGTGGGTCAGCCCTCTGCTCAAGCAGTGACAGCTAGAGCCAGTTGCCCAGGATCATGTTCAGTTGGGTTTTGATTATCTCCAAGGACAGAGAATTCACAACCTCTCTGGGCAACCTGTGCCAGTGTTTGATTACCCACACAGTAAGAAAACCTAACCAAAACAACAACAACAACAAATCAAGAAAAATGTTAGCCATATTCCATTAACCAGAGATCCTAATCCAGTCCTAGTCCACCAAAATCACTACTTTCCTACTTTTTTGGCTGCTGACCAAATAGAGAGATACTGTACAGACAGAAGCTTGTAGCCTTGAATGCTCAGGGCACAAGTTGTAAGTTTTTGCAGATGGAAGCTACACTGTGTACCAGGCTAGTATCTTGAAATGTAAACTTACTACTCTATATTTACTAAAAATATCATTGTGCCTGGAAAAACCAGGACAGGATAAGAGGATATCAGGAAAGGCTGAGGGGAATGTGTTGTGGAGGGGGTGACAGCACAGGTGAAAAGGTTACCAGGAGTAAATGTTGCCCATAGAGTCCATTAGCCCATGTCAGAAGACTCGAAAGTTCAAGCGGTGTTGTCACATTGCAGTGTTGAGTGCTGCTGCAGTGTGTCTTCCTCTCTTGCCAGTGCTCTCCTGTTAAAGGAGCATCTCAAGCACAGATGGCTCAGGTAACTGGGCTGGCCTCAGGAATGCATTGCATCCTTTAGCTGGTAACTTCAAACACAGAAGCTTTTAGAGCTTTATGTGTATTTCTTGTAACACCACACAGCTCCATGCTGGACAGCACTGAACCAATTTAATTTTCAGTTGGCTGTCTTGAAAAATTTACTTGTGTAATTGTGCTATCAGTCCTTTATTTCTCATTTTCATAGCACAGTAGTCATTGAAAACAGAGGATACATATATGTAGACCAAAGAATAAAGTGATGAGAAAGATGAATATGTGTAGGGTAACTAAGAAGTAAATCCAGCCCTGGAAATAAGGGCATGTGGCATGAGTAGAAGAAAAAAAAAACTAACATATTTGAAATTGGAAGATAACAATGATGCCTTTTATAAAGAAGCTGTTCCTGTATCATTTGAAATCAGCAGAGAATCAGTCAGAGGGAGAGAAGGCAGATGATAAATGATTCATTTGCTTGCCTCCTCCTTGAGATTCCTTTCTTTGCCAGCTTGCGTTGGCAGATGTCTTAAAGATTATGAATTCACAGGAAAATAACACAAGACAATGGGCAGCCAAGACAGTATTCTGATAGTCTAAATATTTTGTTCTTCATATTTTATCAGCTATTGAATCTCAAGATCTAGAAAAGCTCTTGTATTAAGGAAGGACTTTGCTCACAAACACTTTGGTTCAATGAGGCTTTCGGTGAGAAGTGCTTCTTCTGTATTTGAACTATAATCTCTTTTGTTCATTGTGATCCAGCCTTTGGTTACAGGCAACTCAACTGGGCCTGGGGAAACATGAAGACTGATTTTCTGTTGTGCTATACATCAAATAAAGTCTTCTTGTAGAACTTTGTGATCATTGGTGAGAATGAATTTCAAAGAACACTTCTTTAATGGTATGAAATCTTTCAAGGTTAATTCAGTGCAGTCTGTTTTCAGCTTCAGGAGGGGACCATTTCTCTGCAGTCACTATTCACTAGGTGGGATTCTTGCCTTAATATGCCTTAATATGCTAATCCCTTTAGGGATTGAGAAGTTCCACCACCCAGGTCAGTAGCAAAGATGCCAAAGAATACTTTAAGAATACTGAGACTTGTTTCAACAAAACTTTTGCAACCCAAAACAAACACGACAGTGTATTCTTTGTGGGTTTCTACACTGAAAACATGCTGCATTTAAAGTACCAGAAACTGAATAAGATGTGGAGTAGTTATTCTGACTCAAAAGGGGTTATTGATACACTCCCTCTTTAAGGAAAAGGCCAGATACATCGGTGATATTTTATCATTTATGTGTGTCTCTGTGCTAACTGAAGTGAAAACCGAAGGACTGAGGGCTCTGAAGTGTCTGCCAATGCTGTGCACTGTAAAAGTACCAAGGGGCTGTGTTTGCAGAGTCACTCTGTGCTTGTCTGCAAGCAGATGTTTCCCATGAAGTGCTAAGTTCTGTACTGCAGTGTTGGCCTGCAGTTAGGTGGACTCTCTGTCTCTGTCTTCCTCTGTTTCCACACACAAATTTGGCTTTGTTCACTAAGCTGTGTGGAGTTCAGAGGTCTTTTACACGCATAAATATCCATTGCAAATTGATTTACAAGAGCATGTTTACACTCAGAGTGAAGGCCAAATGGTCCTCACATTTGCTGTCATTCCAGCTCCGAGTTAAACTTTGTCTGTTGGGAAAGGATATGAAACAGTGCTATGTTTGCTTTAGCCTGTTGCTACAAAGTCATCATCCTACCTAGTGCACTTTTTTTTAAGTGTAAAGGCTTTCTTTGTCTTTACAGAAGGTTGTTTAAATTGCAGTTTTAGTGCAGGCTTCATGTCTCTTACCGGCATGTAAGATACTGAACATTTGTGAACACCACAAGATAATAAAACAAGGTAAGTGGTCTAAGAGCACTTTGTACTCCAAGAAGAAAAGAAAAAAAACCCTTAAGTAATAAGTTACTTAAAGGGCTATTTCTGTAAATAAAAAAGTATGAATCATCTCAGATGCAACTAAGTTATCAGATATTTTGCTTGCTTCATCATTTCTCTTCAAAGGCAAAAGATAGTGAATTACGCAAACCCTTAAAAATATTTATATCAATCTTTCCTTGCAGCATACAAATATTAAGTATCTTTTGCGAGGTGCTTGATTTGAAATTTTGTCTGAGATATGGATTCATAAATTTGCTTTTGTTATTTTTTTCTCTTAGATGTTGCTTAAAGTTTTCTATATTACTGGGTTTCCTTACTTGCTGGATTTCAATAATGTACACAGCACACACTTTATGAGAACAGCCAGTATTTGTATTAGTTCCCAGGTGTTGGCTTTTGTGGGGATATTTGTACTGATATTAGTAGATGACTTAATATTTACAAATGACTGTATCAGGATATGGTGTAGCTCATAGTAGCTCTGTAAGCAAATATGCTGCTGCTATTCACAACATACAGAATAATTCTAGCCCTGAGGACAAACATGAGCATTAGCCTGGAAGTGGAAGTTGCGTGTGGCTGCAGCTGTGCTGTGGGAATGCAGCTGAATGATGCAAGGCATGACCAGGAGGTGGCTGGGAAAAGTCAGTTGAAATTGCTTGATCATTCAAGGGCTGCCAATGGAAGCTGCATACTTCACCTGATCCCCTTCTCCAAACAGCACCACAGATTAATCAGAAAAAGCTGATTAATCTTTGATCTTTTTAAAGCAAGATTTTCATGGCTATTTATACTCAAAGTAGTGATGAACTGCACATGATAAAAGGGCTGTAAAAAGTGTTGGTCCCATAGTACTGTGGGAGTCCTTGGCAGCTGTCTTATCTGTTAGCATGTCATATTTCAATTGTTTTTCTGGTCAGGAGCTTTCCTGTTCCCCTTTATGTCAAGGAGCTTCCTTGAGTAAGGTTGTTTCTTGTATTGTAGCTTCAACATCTGAAGAGGGGTGTGGTGACCCTGGAGTGTGTACTTGGGCCTCTAAATGAGCGAGCACCATATTGACACATGGCAGTGCTTCCAGGACATGGAGCAGTTATGAAGTGTGACTGTTGCTTTTTGTATAATAAATATGAAAGTCTTTAAAGACATGAATGATCAGTGGGCTGAGATCACAGCAAGGGTTTTAGAAAAGCTTGTGTGTGCATAGAGCTTAAATGAAAAGGATTTTTAAATGTTCTTTCAAATTGATGGAATAGAATTGTAGGCTGATTATGCATATCTCTGACCGTATGCACAGCTGGAAAATAAGGTTAAATCTATGACTGTTGTTATCCTACTGTCTTAATTTGCATATTGAATAATATTAATACAGAATAGGAAATATGTTACTGGAAAAGTATGTAGTAGTTGTAAATCTCGTGGGTAACAAAACGCTAGGAGTATATTACGAATAGTTGTGTGCATTTATTTTTTCATACCTTAATAGTGGTTGCTTTTATTTATGGAGAAGAAGTTACAGGAGAATGTTTTCTTGTACTGATGTTTTTAAGCACTGTGATTGATACATGTAATGCTCAAACTCACTCCCATAATTTTCTGCTCTCATATATAGACTGTACCGGCAAAACACATCCAAATGTCCTTATTGTTCTAAATTGGTTTATTTTATTATTGCAAAGACAAAAATGCATCCCTGCAGGATTTAAGGGGCTTTTTTGTTCAGGCAGGAAAACAGAATAGGTAAGGAAATGATGAGAAAAGAACTGGGCAAGTAGAGTGTTGTATAGTTGTGAAAAAGTGTTTCAGTTGAACACGTTGGGCCTGTTATTGGGCCACTTTGGACCAGTGTCTTTTCTTGAGATTGTAAGATGCTCCATGGTTTTGGTTTTCCATTTATGCTGGATTCATGTTGTTGGTTTAGCATTAATGATTGCAGTCAAGGAAATCCCATACTCTCAGGGCTATAAACTTCTGAATGTGCTTAGGACCACAGAATTTTGAGGTATAAAGCCTGCTTCTGTGAGAACTAAAGCTACAAGGCAGTGGTGATGGAATTAAATGTTATACCTTTTAGGATTTTTGATTAAACACCCTCTTGATAAATTACAGCTTTTTAAATGTGTTAAAATATTTCAAAAAAAGTAAAAGGAAGAAGACCAAAAGAACATGATTTGTTTGTCGCATCTTTTGAAAATATATTAAAAAACTAAATTGCTGGCAGCCTTCTTACCATGAGCCATCACTCTTAATATTTCATTAGTTTAGTAAAAATGAATGCTTATGCCACAGAGAGTTGTTTAGCTGATGAGAACAACTAAAAATAGATGGGAAAATTTCTGTGGCATTCAGAGTTTTTCATGACCAAAAACCTAAAAATGCTGCAGAGCTGGCTAGATGCAGGTATTGCAAAACTCTGCCTCCTCTTTTTTTCCAACCTTGTCTGAGGTGAGTTTTTCTCCCCCTGCACTGTATATGTAGGCTGACTTGCCAAAACTGCCTTTTGTTTCTTTTTTTCCATTTATTGCCCAGTTTTGGAGGATAATGGTACATATCTGATCTGCTTGATCCAAAAGTATTTCTCTTCCACTTGTGGAGGGAACTATCCTGTGTGGATCCTGTGCCAGTGTTAATTTTTGAAGTTCTGGGACAAAGAATGTTAATTTTCAATCTCATTACCAAGATACTTTTCAGGTAACCTACCTTCTGCTCAGCCACCACAGAGCTAATGGTGCCTGGGGTGGTAGAGGGCCAGCAGGAGCAAGAATAATTGATTGATTTTTATTTATCATATTTGATTATTGCTGTTGTGAACCTGTATTCCTGCGTTCTTGTGCAACCCTCAAATACTAAAGTATAGCATAACATGCCCTTTAAGACAACAGGCTATTTTAGACTATAGCATTTTCATGATGGTAGCTGAGAAATAATACCAGATCTTAACACAAAGAGTGTGATTGAGGGCTCCTCCTGGGGCTTTTTCCTCTCAGCAGAGCTAAAGGACTGGTAGTAGTATAACCCTGCACGCTGAGCTGCAGCGTGTCAGCAGCCCAGTGAGGAGCCCTGCCAAAGCTCTGCTCTCCACAAGGGCTTGAAATGTCATGGCTTAATTGCCACGGGAGACACATGCCTGAGTGCTCCTGCCCGAGTGACTGCTCCTCAGCGAGAGGAGAATTGCAGAATGAGACCCTTAGCCCCAGACTGGGTGAGTCATTTTCCCAGTTTACCAGGGCATCTCTCAGCTTCCTGGTGTTAGCTTTCTAGAATTTAGGATTTGTCTGGCTTTGTGTTTCAAGGCAAATTTAATGTAGTTTCTGAGGCTTTAGGAGCACTGCTGAACTGGAAAGTGAAGTGTCTGCTGTTCATGGATGTGTTACTAATTTTTGTTTAATTTTGTTGCCTTTAATGGCAAAATGAACAGATTGTACAGATATTGTAGAGGAAAACAAAATTCTAGATTAAAAATCTGACTGATGTCCGAGATGCCAAGTATGAAAAAGAGTTTTGGTTTTTGTTGAGAGTTGTTGATTTATTGCATGTGTTCATTTTGTAATAGCTCTCATTGAGTGCAGCAAGCAGAAAACTCATTGCTGTATTTTTTGCATCTTTTCAGCATTTCTTGACACATTTGTTTAATGTATGTTGTTACCTGTTGGAGTGAAAATACAATGTTGACAATGGTGGGGTTTTTCCCCTGCTAAGAGAGGCTTATTTGAAACTGATCTGGCAGAGGTCAGAGTAAGACCTGCAATGTAATGTCAGTACAGAGAGATTGAAAATCTGTTGAAAAGCATGGATATTCTGGTGTCTTAAAATGAAGTAGCACAGTTGTTAGCAGTCTTTAAGAAAAAGTCATACTTTTTAAAGGTGTTTGTGAATTTTACTCTTTAGGTAAGTTGGCCAGAAGTCAGCTTCAAGGCAGCAAGCTAATACTTTTGGAGATTACTGTGCAGGAATCCATGTGGTTTAATCTAAGTGCCTTTGTTAGAGTGAGAACATAACAAAAACTGAATATGCACAGTGGTTTTGAAATTTAGAGCTATTTTATTTCATTTCCTGTGTGTTTGAAGTGCTGATATGCCTAGGCAGTTTAAGCTATGTGAATTATGTGATGGAACATGCAAGAAGTTGCAAAGATGCAATGGTTACTCATGTTTGCTTTTGGTTTATTCAAATGTTTACTCTAAAGGTCAATACAAAAAAGCAGCAAAGACCCAAGTAGTTGGCCACTATCTCAAAATGTAGCTAAGGGGATAAAATTTTTAGGATTGTCTCATGATAACATGACGTATATGCAATAAGAATGGGAAGAGAATGTTTGGGCCATTTGCAAAGCTTGTTGTGTTTCTGTTCTTGCATTTTTAAACTTGGTCTCTCATCCAAGAAAGAATATTTCAGAATATTCTAGAATATTCCTTCTTGCTCTTTAGAAAGGCTGATTTACTGCTACAGATATTTATTGTCTGCAGTATTTCTTAAAGCTCCTTATACAGTCATTTCATAAGAACTTGACACTAACCAGTGTAACAAACATACTCTGTGATGTATCCTCCCAAGCCTTCTGAATATGAGAAAAGAAACCAAATGTAGATATAAGTGCAAGACCTTCTGTTGGATAATGAGTCCCTTCATGTCCATAGGTGGTAATTACATAAGGGACAGTGGGGACACCAGTGCCAGGCAGTGGGACCTAGTGAATGTGGCAGTAAACAAAGTCCCAAAGTTACAGGTGACCAGGGCAAGCCACTGAGTTGAAACATGCCTTGGCTTGCCCAGAAATACAGTGAGGACAGAACCATTTACTGCTCCTTGGAATGCACTGCTTGTGAAAGGCAGTAGATGAAAGCAACAAATTGTTATTGTTGAGAATGGGCAAGAGAATGTGTAATGTGGGAAAAGCTGTTGTCTGCTGTAAAAGCACCTCTTGCTGCTGCGAAATATTTTTGCAACTCTGGAAACAAGTGTGAAGCTGAGTGTGCTTGTCCAATATTTACCAGGACTGTGTAACTGCTCTTAAAATACAGTTAAAAAGCCTGTTTGAAACCCTGTCACTAAGTTCCAATTTTTATCTTGTGACAGATTGTTTCACCAGTAATGCTAATCCAAAATAATAATTTACATGATGAAGTTTAAGAGGTACAGGTACTGGAATTAGTAGATTTGATAAAAATCACATTTTCGTTCTGCATGTGGTTTAGTTTAATATGTAGTTTAATACTGTATTTTGCACTTTCTTTCTAAAAGATAGATTACAAAGTATGTAGTGTGTATGCAAAGTCCTTGGTTTCCTGTTAGAGTATGGAGTTGCTTTGTCTAATTTGCTGGTGATGATTTAACTGTGTTCTTGATGAAGTTTCTATTCCATTTATGTGCATTTTAAAACTTTCAGATTAAGAAAGAAAAAAAATTGGCAGTGCATGGTTAAACCGTGGAAGTGCCTTTTGAGTTTATTTACAGTTATTTATCTAATGATTCCCTCTGCTTTGGGTTAGGCTTAAGTGATGATCTCAGCCTCACTAGAATTGCAATTCTGTCTGTCACACGCACGAGCCTGGCTCCAGCTGTGCCATATGGAATTAACTTCTTAGTTAATTTATGATTTTCTCCTAAAAGCTTTTGACCACTGGTACTACGTTTTTCCTGTAAGTTGCTTCAGTTAATTACTGCTGTTATGCAAAAGAATTATGCCCATTAAAAGGCCTGATTACTGCTGCATGTTTTTAACAAAAGAATAAATTAATTCAACAATGTGGCTTGCTGTTATCCTGACAGTGCTCATGTGTTAAAATGCGACGGTGTTTAAAAAGGAAGTGTCTTCCAGGCTTTCAGGTTCCTCACAAACGAATCCTGGCCATAAAATCCAGAGCAGCAGCCAGATGGCTGAAACTGGGAAGTGTTGCTGTGGATTCTAGCAAGAGAAAACACTCCTGGGTAACAGTGGAACATTAACACACTCAAAGTGTGTTACATTACTAGCAGTGATGCCGTACTGCACTATGGCTTAATTGTGCTTAATGGAGTCCTGCAGTCCCTGTGATTTAGCTGCACATGTCAAAGCAGGGCAATTCCCAGTTCATCTGCCTGGAGAAAAACACAGCCGCTTTACATAACTCGTTTGAGAGAGTACTGGAAGCGCCTCAGATATTCTCTCTCCTCTCCTCTCCTCTCCTCTCCTCTCGTCACAAATTCAAACCAGACCAAAAGCCCCAAACTAACTAACCTCCTCCCACAAACACATCTTTACTCCAATGTATATTTCTCCACCCAATATTCCCTCCCATCTTAGTTCTGTTTTCTGCTAGATGGGGAAGAGACCTCATCAGGGGGTTTTGTCATCCGTCCAAAGCCATTCACCTTTTTACAGCATGTGAGTGATGAGAGAGTTGGAATTGACATGTCAAACCCCAGGTCAGAATTACCCTGTCAAAGCCCTCCAGGAAAAGAGGGAAATTGGAACTTGACCATTCTGATGCCTTCTAAAATCAGAATTGTCATTTTGCTAGCAGGTGGGTATAAGAGGATGGAGTCCTTGTGTTGTGGAAGATAGTGGCAGAATCCTCATTAAAATTTAGTATGACTAAGACTATCTGAAGTCTTATAACACTATCTTCAATACACTTAAAGCAATTTTAAAAGTCGACATTTTTAATGGTGTTTGCTCTTAATTAGGTAGTTTTCTCAAAAGCATCTACCTTTTGGAAGAAAGTTTGCAGTTCGACCTTTTTTCTTAACATGTGCATTTTGATACTCACAATTGTTCTGGATAACTCATATTTTGTTTCTGCTTATTGGTGAAAAGGGATTGGTTAAAACAAAGGGAGAGAACTCATTTTAGAGTGTTGTCCTTTAAATTGTCTGAAGACAAGTCAACAATTCAATGATTTATAAAAACAAAAAGGTGATACAGTAACTATCTAGGCTGGCTGTCCAAAACAGCTGTACCATTAAAATCATTACCACCCACCCAATATGTGTTTAAGTCATCTTTAGTTATGCAATAGTTGCCTTTTGTCTTTCTGCACATTAAATTTAGAACTAGTTTCCAGCTGAATCATATCACAGCCCAGCAAGGAGACACTGCACTGAACCAGTTCCCCCCAGTTACAGATACAGCTTTGAAAGCTGGAAGAATCGAAAGTCAAACTGACACTGATGGGCAGATGATGTCATGTGTGGGAAAACCTGAAGTAGAAGACAGGAAATTTCTTCAAATTGTCTTTTTTGTCCTAATAGAGTGACAGAATAGGCTACAAAGACAGTGGTATCAGTGAAAATTAGACTCTGCAGAAACCACCATATAACCCACTCACACATGCACACATTTGTATAAACATCTGTGTCTCGACAGAGGTTTTAGCGTTTAAAAAAGAAGGTCACTTGGCTTTTAAAATTCCAGTTAAATTTGAAATAGTTTATTTCCTCCCTATGTTGCTGCTGCAGCTGCTGCTGTGCTTTTCAGCTAATCATGAGCTGTCAGTTTGTGACCTTTCCTAGGTCTGATGGTTGAAGTGCCATTGATGTTTGTGTAGCATTGCCTCTGGTTTTGCTGCCCCTTACAAACAAACTTTCTTTTGTCTTTGTGGCTAATGCCAGAGGAGCATTTAAATGTAGGGAAATGATGCTCTCCCTTGCATGTTTACAGCTGGAGCAAACCCCTTTATTGTCTCCTGCTGTCACAGGCAACAACACCATTTTAAGGATCCAATCAAGTACCACTTTGAAGCAAATTGAATTTGTGGTCTCAAAAGATTTGTTTATTTGCTTATTTGTTTCAAACTTCTAAATGCAAGTTAATTCCTTTTTCCATTTGACCTAACTTTATATCTTTTAAAGTCTGTTCTAGCCACACCAGTAGAAAAAGGGCTCTTCACACAACTCATGTTCTTCTCCACCAAGCATTAGCATGCACATAGGGACCATCAGCACCTTCTCCTTAAAACCAAAACTGTTCAGTGTTGGATCTGTTGTCTTCCATTAGATCAGAGAGAACAACTAAGTGGTACATAGAATCTGTATCTCTTGCCGGCTAGCTACTCCTCCCTTAGGCCTTTCTTTAGAGAAAGATTTGGAAGGAGAGGGTAATGGAGATAAATACAGACTTTCACTATATTTTGTATGCAGTAATACAGACTTTCACTATATTTTGTATGCAGTAATAAATATAAATAAATATGGATTGAGAGGGGGAAGAATTCACATAGTTGTATGATTAACATCCAGAACTATGTTTATTTCTTACTCGCAAAAATATTCTAAGAGTCACACAATATTTATTATTAAATAGGATGAAAACTGCCATCTGTCACATCAGGCAACATCAGCAGCATCAGTTGCTACTTGATGTTAGAAATCGTAGTGGGAATGCTATTTTTAGGGGAAATAGCCAGCCTCTCTTGCACAATGAAAGAGGCCCTCAATATAGAAGGTATTTATTACATTTAAATTATTTGGACTGCAGTTGTGTAAAGTTGTCAGTTTAGGACCATTTTAGTTTAGATGGTGAAGAATGAGCAGGCATCTGTAGGTGGAAAAAAAGAGCCAATTTGAGTGAGTTTGGTTACACTGCATTAAGGCAGTAACTGTAACATTCAAAAAGCTGCCACTCATGCAGGATTGCAGTGGCTGTGAAAAATATTTTCAGAAAGCTAAAATCAGTGGATTCCTTTCTACCTTCTTTCTTTAGTTTCAATTAATAGATAGGGAAAAAAAATCTGTAACTTTTTTTATCACTGTTAACTCTAGAGCAGGATTATCAAGAGATGTTGCAGACCAAAAAATAGACTCGCCATAAAATCTACTTCTGTAATTTAATTTCAAATTAAGATCATGCTTGGAAAGGGTTTACGCTTTCAACTTGGCTGTATATTGCGGATGTGTAACAGTTAAGAGAAATAGCATAAGAGAAAGTAAATTTACTTGTGTAGAGTGCCTGTATATATTTGTGTGGACACATGTATATAAATTCTATAAAATAGCATGGTTTATACAATGCACATCTTCTAGAGAAGAGAGAATAGTCAGGGAATTCTGCGTTTTGAATGAATTCTTTCTTCCTACCTTCTGCTTCTCCACCACATTTCAACACAGTCATGATTCATATCAGCAAGTTGTACTTTAGCTAACAGAGGCTAAGCAGTCAGCTTAGCAACTTAATTTAGGGGAAATTCTCTCATCTCATACAACTATAATTACATGTAAGCCAGCAGATCTGGCAAACAAACCTCTGGAACAGAGTATTTTCACTTATCTCTCTTAAAGCTCTGATGGCAGAAGTATCAAGTAAGAGGTCTTACTCAAAGCTATGGATTCAGAGTCTGGACATCCAAGCTAGAAGAGCAAGATTGCTGTTAACATAATTTCCAGTGTCTGGTTGGTTATCAGAATTAGCCTGTCTTAACCTTAATTAAGCCTTACTAACCCAATTGCACTGGTTTTCCTTCTATTTTCTTTAACCTAACATTAGTGCACCTTAAAAATAGTGTGTGCAGACACATATGCGCACACACATATATATCTGCATGGGTATATAAATGTGACTTCCTGCCTGGTGCAGCAGGAGTATCTCGGACTGCCCCACCTCCCTGGTGTCTTGGCAGAATGAATGTGAGGGTCTGCAGGTGGAACTGAACAATGGTGATGGTGGTTCACCTGCCATGGAAATGTCACCAAGGTGATGTCAGCCTATGCCCTGTGTCCAAACTGCTACCATAAAGATAAAAAAGGCGGGTCGCTATTGTGGAAGACTGTCTTCTGAAGGGAACAGAAGGCCTGATATGCCAACAGGACCCACTTCTTTGGGAACTCTGCAGTCTCCCTGGGGCCGGGGTTGGAGGTGTGGATGGAAAAGTTCCTACCCTGGTAGAGCCCTCAGATTATTGTCCATTATTGATTTCTCAGGTAGGCAGTGATAAAGTTGCAGCTAGCAGACTAAGGCCAATTAGGAGGTTGATTCTTCAGGGCCTTGGAACAGCTACTTAAGGGATCAAGAGGACAAGCAATATTCTTCTCTATCCTTCCAGTCACAGCGAATAAGGATGCAGGAAGACACATGGGCCATCAGATCAATGCCGTGCTCTGAGCCCTTCCTTACGAGAAAGACTTTGAGGTGCTGGAGCATGTTCAGAGAAGGGAACAGAGCTGGTGAAGGGTCTGGAGCACAAGTTCAATGATGAGCAGCTGAGGGACCTGGGACTGATTACCCTGGAGAAAAGGAGTCTGAGGAGGGACTTCGACATTCTCTGTAATTGCCTGAAAGGTGTTTGTAGTAAGGTAGGAGTTGGGCTCTTCTCTCAGGTGACAAGTGACAGGATGAGAGAAAATGGCCTCAAGTTGTGACAAGGAACGTTTAGATTGGATATTAGGAAAAATGTCTTCACAGAAAGTGTTCTCAAGCATTGGAGCAGGTTGCCCAGTGAAGTGGTATTATAAATACCATTCCTGGAGGTATTTAGAAGACTTGTAGATGTGGAGTTCAGGGATATGATTTAGTGGTGGGCTTGGGAGTGCTGCGTTAACAGTTGAACTGAATAGTCTTAAAGGTCTTACCCAAACTAAGCAATTCTATGATTCTGTGAATAAAATATAAAGAATGGTTAATGAGTTATTTGTACACCTTTGAAAGAATTGTGAACAAAAAGATACAGCTGAGAGCTTATTTCCTTATAAGCTTTGGATCCCTTCCCCATCCCTCCAGTTTCTGGATTTGCCTACACCATGTGTATAGAGCATTAGCCTAGAAAAGAAATTGTAGTGAATACACCTGGAAAGATCCTTTGGGTGAAGTTTATCCTTCCTGTCATTAGGAGGCCCAATTAGTAAATTTTGGCTCTTTTCGTAAGTTAAATCTAGGCAGATAGACTAAGTATCGCGAACATTCAGATTCTGATTACAATGCTCAAAGAACAATTTTTCATCTTTAATAATTTCCCCTGGCTTGTGTTTGGCATGGAATTTTGTTTTCATTTTATGATTTCCCTATTTCCTTTGTTTCCTTCAGGAGAGAGAAACAGAAGAAGGAGATGTCAGGTGGCTTTCAGTTATATGCCTCAAAATGAAGATGAATTGGAATTAAAAGTTGGCGACATCATTGAAGTTGTGGGAGAGGTGAGCACATCTTTAATTGAATATACATACATGCATTTCTGACATGTCTTGTGCATGCTTAGCTCCTCAATACATAATTTAAACCAGAAGTTTTTCTACTCTGCTAAACTGACCTGTCCGGTTTGGGTTACTGTTGGGGATTAGGGCATGTTGGTTTTTTTCTTATGGATTTTGTGACTTTTTTTTTTCCCGGTAGCATTCCTGCTGGTTTTACCTCAGTTGATGTCTCAGAGTTTTGTTCAGGGAAAGTGCTCTGAATTTGTGTTAGAAAGCTCTTGAGTTTATATCTCTGAAGAACCAAAGATTATAGCAGAAGAAACTTTTCACAGTTTTAGTAAGCCAGCCACAGGGTTAAACTACCTTTGCAAAGTTAAACACATTTAAGAAATTTCTTTGAATCTCTGTCAGAGTTCACCTTTTGTCATCTTTGGCACTAAATTTTAAGAATTTAATTTTGGTCCTAATCAGTTTAAAAAAACCCTAAAACAAAATAAAACCCCCCAACAAAATATTTAGAGACTCAAGGTGCACTTATTTTGGTTAGAACTGGATGTGGAAAATTAATTACACAAACTGGGAACAAATTGTGCAAACCTGGACAGAGAGACAGAGATTTTCATAGCATGGGTGACTCTGGCTGCAGGATCAAGAAATGGTGTTTGCTCCCAATACCGTCAGTGTTCCATTAGAGATTTTACAAATATCTTCTTGAGCTTAATAGCATGAGGACCAAAGTCAGAATTATAACATACATCCTTTAAGTAGAATGCATTTAACCTCATTTATTCTTATTTCCTTCGCTTTAAAAAGAAGACCTTAGTCTGCTCAGGCAGCCAATATAATGTGTGTTGCAGTTTGTATCATTTATTTGTATGATTTTTTTCTCTGCCATGACTCAGCAGTCAGTAATTCAACATTTATTTTCTTGTCAAGGATATATAGTTAATTTACTTTTTCCTGCATCTGTCACTTAAGCAATCAATTTGAAAAGAATATAAATTCTACTGTGGTCTACATGGCATCCAGCATTTTCTTATAAGAGATTAAATTCTCACATCTGAATGTAAGAAGCTTAGTGATCACTGGTTTTGCTCTAACCAGCTCTGCACACAGCAGCTCTGCACATAATTCTTCCCCTGGAATCAGACACAATGTGTCGCTTAACCACCTTATTCTGTCTGTGAGCAGTTTTGTAATGAGGGAATTCAAGGTTATAAGAGCATATTTTGAATATATTGTAAACTCCATATTATAATGAATTTCATGACATCACATGAACTGTTTTCATTGGGTAATTTGAGTTATATTTGACCTCACATGGCCATGCAAATACTGCTTAAATTTTTAAGTCTGTGTCTTTTAAGAGATGGAGTAAAACCTTTTCCTAGTATCCAGCCAACAAATTAACTCTACTGAATGAATTATATTATTAAATAATTTAAATGACACACTAGGCATCTCTTATGGAATGTATCTCTTGTCTATTTTTAAACTTGAAGAACTTAATTATACATACCTGATATATTTATATCCAAAAGACACTGAAAATGTCTGCATTAATATTGAAAAATATAGAACTATAAACTAAAACATTCCATGTACTTGTATGTGTGCTTGTAGTTCAGGGCATGTTTTTTGAAACCCACTTGGATTGCTCTTTAGGGTGCAAGTAGGTAAGCTGCTGGAACAGGGAAAATAGGAAATGAAAAAAAAAATTCTCATGTGCTTCAGGAAGTATTGTTGTGGAACCTTTATGGTGGATACCAAGCAGTCGATGTTGAACAATTGCAACTTCCTCTTCTGCTCTTATCATAGTAGTGTTAATTCCTCGAAAAAGTAGAGCAGAATATTTCTTTTGAAACAGGAACTTTATTTGATGCAGAAGGTTGCACCAACAAATGTGCTGACTTAATTGTTAGCCCTTTTGCTTTTAGGTAATGCTGCAAAAAGAGTCATTGCATTAAAACAGAATTCATAGCAGTTTTGTCATTATACAATGCTTCTTATTTCAGATGATAAATATTTCATGTGAGTGACCTATTGTTTAAAAAATATGTTTTCCTCAGTTGTGAAAGTTGAGGGGTTTTTTTTGCAAGGGCCCAAATCATCCTGTGTTATTGTACAAACCCCCCAAGGAACCAGAAAAAGCCTTTCCACATAGGCAACAATTCAAGATAATTCTTGCAAAATACAGGGGTTTTTTTATCATTACTCAGGATTAAAAACTGGATTATATCTTCTGCATTATTTAGAGCAGTTCAGTGTAATTGGAACATTAATGGTCATTCACTTCCCATTTCCAGTTGCTGTTTTCTCTTATCCCATATTTTTACTCATGAATAGGTCTCAGATTCCCACAGATAGTATTTTATTTTATCTTCCTAAGGAAGATGTATCAGCTGAATTCATTGGTTTAATTGACTTAGATTAATATTTTAAAATCTCCATGGATTTCTGTTTAGTTGAAAATAAATCAATTCCTAACTAAGTTACAGCAAGCTAAAACTGGTATTATTTAGGTCAGAATACTGTCTATATATCTTCATGTAGTTATTGAGCAAAAAAAATGTGTTAAAATGTTGCTTCTGGTTGAATAACCCATTAAACCTTTCCTGTTGCAAAGAAAAGCTAATTGGACTGCATTCTTAAAGAAAAGTGTTCTGTTCCTCCTGAAGCCTGTTCAAGATCACTGCCTCCAGCACAGGGTTGACAGAAGGGAACACAAGTCTCAGCTGCCTCCAGCAGTGTCAAGCGTGTTTCCCCAGATTCTCCGTGCAAATAGGTTACACTGACATCACATGGGGATGTGCTGGGGATGAGCGTGTCCTCCCTTCTCCCACCTCTGCATATGTAGTAGCATCCAAAGCTATAGATCCTTCTTCCTGGTGCCAACAGATGGGGTAAGGTATTTTGAAAGGGTTTTTATGCCTCTAGTAGTGGTAGGTTAAATGGGAAATTCCTGTTGTGGCAGAAGTGATTTGGGGCTATAGAATTGAAACAACAGAAAGTATGAGTTTTGGACTTGTCACCAGATGGATGTCCTTAGAGGTTGTATGTGTTCAGAATTCACTGTTCCTTCCTATTTGTCCTAAATAGATAGAAATTAATTATAATGAGATCAAACATTCAACACAATAGATAAAATGCTTGTCATTAAAATAGATTTTCATAGCTGCAGATACCCATGAGATATTAATTAACTGACTTAAATTAAAAGTACATTTAAAACTAACAAGAGAAGCATTTTTATCATTGTTTATGTTCACATTTATTGTGTGATTGATAGCTTTTTGCCTCTCGTTTTCCTGCCTCATTAGCTCTAACTCTAATTACAGTTGTTCCAAAATACAACTGTAACTAATTGTCTTATTAAATGCAGATATCTGAATTCCAGTTATGTTTCACCCTTACACTTTTATGGGATGCTAGCTAATTAACCTGTAGCATGAGAGTAAGGACATTTGGCACGTCATCCAAGAGTTCTGAGGCTGCTTGCATTTGGGATTTCTCTGTCACTGTGCTGCTATACACCTTTTGGCCTCCTCCTGCTGACAAGTCAGCTTTTTTGGCAATGTGTAGTGCATGGAGTTAGGATCACAAGTCTTTGACTGAGGCCTTCTGTAATACCACTGAGCTCAGTTATTTGACTTCTATGTAACGTTGCCATATATTACATGATCAAATCCTATCAGTAACTCTTTTGAAATTATACAAATACAAACTGGATTTTGACAGATCTGTTGCCTCTTATTTGCAAGATTAGTGGATGGGGGTTTTTTTTGTTCTTGTTATCAAATAAAGTGATGCAACCTATGTCCAAGAACAGGATAAACTGGGGATTGAGCTGGACTTTTCTTACAGTAACTTATTTTGGCATCTATAGAGTTGGAAGGGGAATGAATATTTAACTGTAGTGAGGAGATGGTGCGTGCCACAAATATAGAGATGTATAAATTGTAAGAAAACAGCTGGGAATGAGTGCTGGGGTTTCACATCCCTCAGTTACTTTTCTGTGGAATGCTGTGGCAGTTTTTCCAGATTCTCTTCTAACAGGTTATTCACGAAGACTACTTCTTATTTGGTTAGTTCATGTGGTAGGGGACTTTCTTTGGGGAAATGAGGGTGCAAATGCCACTGAGTCCATAGAAGTCCATCGAAATTCTATGTGATTGCTTTCACAGTCCCTCAGTTTCTTGTTTAGCAGATAACGTTAAAAACCCAAACCACAAAATCAAACAAACAAAAATTCCCAAAGCACATTTTGACACTTTAAAATGAAGAACCCCGAAGCTGAAAAGATTCCCTAGTACAAAAGTACTTGTGCAGTTTTTAATTTTTACCTTCTGCACCTGAGTTATCAAACAGTTTCCAGATAGATTCTGCTGTACCAGAATCCCAAGGGATGGCTGACACCTTAGGGGCATGGCTCCTGAATGCACTCCCAGAATAAGCCATCAAGTGGCACTGTAGGCACCGTCTTCTCTTGAGGTCTTGTTTCCAAAATTTATTTTCCCATTGGCAGTGGATGTGATTTGTTTATTTTGGCTCTTGGGAATCTGTGTTTTTAATTTCCTTTCAACATGTGATTGCTTTTGTCCTTTGAGCTCAATGTTTTCCATTAGAATTTATAAACTAAGGGAGTTTTTTTCCTTTGCTTTCTATGCTCTAGTTCTCTCAAAGCAAAAGAAAATCTGTTGACCTTGAGCTTCTCTCTCTCCTGTTGCCTGCCTCTGGCATTGCTTTTATTCCTGGGACTGTGTTTTAGTTTCAACAAGCCCAGAAAGAATCTGTTGTAATCCATGGAGACTTTCTTCCATTTGAAACCTTTCCTGCCTCAGAGCTTCACTCATTTGCCTTAGCTAAGCTGTAAGTAATCTGTCAGCCTAACAGGGAAAGCTGCAGGTTGTAGTACATCTTGTGGAATAGGCCAATATAGGAATTTATTGGAAATACACTTTAGGTCAGTGACTCCAAAGAGCTGGACATTTCAATCATTTAACAACTTTAGCCTATTAATTATATGGCAAGGTGTAAGCAAGCAGCTTTGGCAGTCCTGGATTTTTTTGCAAGCAGCTGCTGGTAGAACTTCTTTTCCAGCGTAGGACATGGACTGCCAAATGAAACCCTCCTCTTTTTAGATTGTTTGGTTCAGCACGTGAATGCTGGGCATAAATCAGGATGTAAATGTATAAATTCTGAAAGCACTTTGCTTTAATAGCACAGTAACAAATTTTATTGAGCTCGTGTGCCTCCAGATGGATTACCCCCCATGAATAGCGGATTTTCATTTGTAAGGTTATATTGGCTGTGAATTATTGCAGCTTTTCAAACCATATGGTAATGGAATCCCCCAGTTTGGGATAACTAAATCCTGGAAGTATTTTAGTATCTTATATTGTATGGATTCATGTGTAGCTGCTGTGTTTTGAGGCTTAAGGATATGTAGCAGGTAGCTTTAATGTTTAAAATACCTAAAGCTTTTGATACTTTTGATGAAAATTTCCTAATAAATCTTTGGAAGGCTCAGTTTGACCTCAATCTTTAATGTCTTGCTAACATGGTTCTGCATTTTCTTTGTGGGAAAAAAACCCTGGGTTTTCCTTTAGATTTTTTTCTGAATTTGTAGAATTATTGAATATGACATGGTATTTTCAGTCAATATTTTAGTCAGCTGAAAAACTTACAATAAGCTAAGGAATGATCTGAGTATATTCATGTGCAGTTTAGATTTAGCTGTATAAAAATCTTTGTATGTGTATATTTCTATACATATGAGTAGAGATCTGTAGATCAACACATCACATAAAGGGTGCTAATGTTAACTGTAAGAAAACTCTGAAGTGTTACTCTGGAAGAAGTAAGCAAACGAAAATTACTTGAGGAAAAAATGGATCTGAATGCTATTAGTCACGTTATTTGTCAAGTAACCTCAGCATCTTGCAAAGCAGGGATCTTGGGAACTGTGTAAATCCTCTGATTAATCTTCTGGTCAATCAGCTAATGCAGTTAAGGTTTAATATTTAGCTCTAATCAATATAGCCACCTGGGAATACTACATTAGAAAAATTGAAATATTTTATAGCTCAGAGAGTCTTGGCCATTTTGTGTATTTTCTATATAACAATATATTTTTATACAGAATATAACATTTATATCAAATCATCTTTAGAGATACAATTTGTAGATTCTGTGTGTTTTGTGTCATGCAGTTTCAGTTTTCCAGGTTTGGTGGGGTTTTTTCAGTTTTTTAATAAAATTGCTTTTTATTAGTTTGGAGATAAGAAAGCAAATATTACCTTTTAAAGACTCTGATCCTGTGATATGAAAAACCTCCACCTCACAGAAGTGATTGAGTGATATGTATGTATTCTATCTTCTGAAGTGGCAGCAAGATAGTAAGAGCAAGATAATTCCCAAAAATGTGCTGGAGCTCACCAATACTACTGAGGCATTGGAGGGGAGAAGTTTTGTCAGGAACAGATATTGAGATTAAATGAAAGTCTGGTCTGAACCACTTTCAAATTAAAACAAAGATTCAACTCATGATATCAAGAAATGTGGGGTTTTTACTAAAATGTCTGATGGAGCTAAGTTGAAAAAAATGCATACATTCCTCTATATTTTGAGGAAATATTTGGTTGTATTATTATGAGATTTCTTTTCTAAGGACTGAAGTTATTCACAGATAAGTGAAAAGACTTTCCACAGAAGTTTTTCTATAATAATTAGCTGGCTTCATTTAAAGTGTGAGGTTGTTTTTTTAACAGTAAAATTAACTTTCTCTTTTCATAACTGGGGGGAGGGTAGGCAGGAAGATGAGTCGAACATTATTGGAGACTGATGTGTCACAGATCTACACTGTCATCCCCTGTCATATTTTTAGTGAAGGGACAGTGTCTGACTGATGAAAAACATTTATCTATCAAGGATGTCTTTAGCTGATGCATATAATCAGTCATTTCTTGCTGTGCCATTATAACCTAAAGGCATTTCTAAGGGCTGTCGTTTCGCTGCCTGACACCACCATTCAATCCTGAATGGGTTATAGAGGAGGGAGCTTGCAATTTTAAAGTGATATTTTCTCTTTGGTTTTGACTAGGTAGTGTCCCTTCTCCTCCTGACAGTATCAACATTATGTATTTCAGTACCTCTTTGTAAATTTCAAGTCAGATATGTATTAGTACTGTTCTTTGTTCTCCACAGGTTTCTTGCATTTACACATGAATGATGTAGCAGCATTCTTCATTTTTAAAATACAATGTTTCTGGTTTTGAGGGGGAAGGCAAGAATGTTTACGTTATATTAAGATACCTAAATTAGATTCTCTGAGTAGCCCTTTGTAGGTGTTTCACCATTGATTACTTAGGGAATTCAAACAGAATCTGCAAATCACATACATTAAGATGGTCTTGAATAACCATACGGTGTGCACTGAAAATTTACTGATTGAATGGATATCCATAAAAATAGAAATGTAGAGGCACCATGTGTTCTCTAGTTGCTCTTTTATCCTTTTATTTAATGCTTGTCCGTGCTTCTGACTGCTGTCAGCACTGCTGACATTTACAGATGGGTTCATGCATCTCTCTTGTTTTCACTTATGAAGAAAAAAAATGGAGGTGTTCTGGCTAGGAGCCTATGCCATGTGCTCCTTACACCTCAAATTAATTAATATAAACTATTCAGAGCCATTACTGTAATTTGTTAAATGCATATAATGGTACTCAGTGAAGTGTTGCTTATGTAAACTCCCCCCTTTTTTTTGTCTCGGTGCAGGTGGAAGAGGGCTGGTGGGAAGGTATACTTAATGGAAAGACTGGCATGTTTCCTTCCAACTTCATAAAGGAACTCTCTGATTCTGATGATGTTGGAATAGCACAGGAGGAGCAAGTAAAGTCAAGTAAGGAAAAACTTATTGATGTTCTGTATGTCTGTCTGTGTCTTTGGCTCATAACATATTGACAGGATGGCACATTCTTATCTCTTGCTTGAAAGTGTTTTTGAATGTCATGTTCTTAATTTATGCTGAAAAGGTCAGATGATAATGATGATGATGATTTACGTATACCTGCAGTGCTACCTGAGTTGGAACATTGTCAGTGCTCTCTGAGCTGTGCAAGACTTGCTGAGCCATAACAGACTAAGAAGAGAGAAGGCAACAATGATGACTGCATTTGTATTTCAAAATTAATTACAAAGGATTTTTTATCTTTAGATGTGGAAAGTAACCAAACATCTACAAAGTGGCTTATTTAAAGTGGAGGGATTAAAGTGTCATGCTTTCTGTAACAACTCCAGTAGATTTAAGGATTCATAATTACTGGTGTGGGACATGCAGCACTTTTTCCCTCCAGGTGCTGAGCATGTTTCTATCACCTCCGACACCCATTGCCCCAGCAGCCAAAGAGAAAAAGGCCAGAACTGGGATATGGACTTTGTTCTCTCATTTACAGTGGGCCAGTACTGCTGCAGGTGAAAAGCATGTTTGGTAACTAAGTTTGCAATAGTATAAGCATGGGAGTGGGTTGTCCTATTTATAACTTCTCGTGGAGAAAACCTGAACGAAAAGTGTGCTGTTACATGAATGGAAAGCTGTTGGTCTTCATGTTTACTATGTTCTTCAAGCAGATATTACTTTTTTTTTTCCTAATTCAATGACCAAATCTAAATCTTCAGAGAGAAAACAAAGTCAATTCTATTTTGCATATTTCAGGTTAATTCCACAATACTTGCCAAGATATTCCTATTTTTAGCACTACAGATGTTCATTGCTATGTAGTATTCTCCTGAGATCTCTGAATAAGCAGAAGTCAAAGGACCACCAAGATCTTTGTATACTGATCTCAGCTGAAATTTACATAAACCTTTAAAGTTTACTCTGTCAATAAGAGGTAGAAAATTATAATAGTTTCTTCTTTTTCATAATTTTTCCACTTAAGATAAATTTGTCACCTTTATTCCATACCGCAGAAATAAGATTCTGAAAACCCTGACTTTTGCAATTATGAAAATCTTTTATATTTTTTGTAATGGAGTACATTTTCATGTGTGAATGTGTAATGGTGACCTGGTCTCATAGTCAGTGCTGTTCAAGATATTTAAATGTAACATTCCTTCAGTCCAGAATGAATGTATTTTAAACTTTAAAATTTTAATGTGATGGAGAGGGAGAAAGGGCATTAAGTGAAGGTGCACGTTTCAGTGAGATTGCAAAGTGCTTTCTATAACCTGTATATGCTATCATG
Organism: Cyanoderma ruficeps; assembly: GCA_008694505.1. Classification (NCBI taxonomy): domain Eukaryota; kingdom Metazoa; phylum Chordata; class Aves; order Passeriformes; family Timaliidae; genus Cyanoderma; species Cyanoderma ruficeps. Next base: position 36,474,322 of record VZDJ01007754.1, on the reverse strand, counting down.
AATTATGTTCATTATAAACACAGTGAGTCTTGGAAGAACTAATTGTGTAGAGTAGCTTCACCTCTGGTGTCTGTAGTGTTTGGTACTATTTAAGTGAACAAGGTAGGTGATACTGTTTCGGATGGAATATCCCAATTTTTTCTATGTGAATGAATGAATATTCTTTCCCCAGGTAATTTGGTAATATATACTTCATAATAAGCATCCTAAAAATGGCTTTTAACAAAAACATACATTGGATTGTGCAAATGCAGCCACAAAGCATTAACTCTTGATGAGTATCATGGCCCATGCTTTGTTCAGACTTGGATTTGTGTGCTGGTTCTGAGTGGAACCCAAACCTGTGATACTTGTATGGAGAAGAAAGCAGTAACACAAATATTGGGTTTCTATCTTTAAATAAATTGAAGGTAACTGTAGGTGGGAGATGGGTTTCCTACTTTCTTGTATTTAATTTAATTCTTTGAAGGTGCTTTGTGGCTATCTAAGATGATGATCTATTAGATATACCTATGAAGCAAAAGAGCACTGTATACCTCCTGAGAGAGACAGTAACTCAAGGAATGCTGAGGTTGTTATGGGGACTTTAATGGTTTTTTATTTATTTTTTTCCTCAAGTAAAACTATCAATTCAAGAATTGCATTCCCTTAGGAGAGTTATGGGAAATATACATCAATTCTTTTTTTTTCTATATATGGTTTATGTGATTGATACAGTTGGTGCTCTCTAACACATAGTGCTTCATGAGGCTCTATTCAGGCACACTGAATATCTCGATTTGAAAATCTCCATAAGGAGATTGCAAAAATTTCAACAAGTTTACACAACTGACTAGGAATGATAATCTCATTCCATGTTTAGTCTGAAAACATAGAAAATAAAAAATGAACAAGTAAATCGTGGAAGATTTGGCCATCAGGTTAATAGTACTGTTGAAATGCTCTAGATCTCAAAGAGGTGTGTACTCATGCCTCTAGGTCAGCTCCTTCCTCCATGGATGACAAAATGTGACAGCATCTTAAATCTGCAGTAACTCCTTTTTGTTACTCTGGAAACTTTCAATGCATCTGTATCACAGGTCTCTGCCAGGTGGAAACCTTGAGTATGAATTCTAGATTATGAAGTTGGCACTTGGGTGAGGGGTTGTACCCAGGCATTGAACTCAGACCTTGGGCAGCCACTGAGGTTCTGCTCAGAATTTAGAGGACCCTAGAAAGGGTTGGGGTTTGGCTCTGCAATCTTGAGCAGCAGCCTTGAACTGTTCAGCCCACCCTGTAAAATCAATAAGGTAATGCTTGGCAGATTTACTGTGAGACCTGGGAAAATAGCACGTGGTATGTGGAGAGCAGGCACTGTGCAAACACACAAGTATTTTTAAGTTAATAATTAAATATAATGTTTTGGTTAAATTTAGTTAAATTCGATTTTTAAATTACATTTTACTGATCATCTCTAAAGAGAATTTTTGAAGGGCTAATGTAATTTCTGTGAACTTAAAGTGAAAGAAATATGGAAGAGAAAAATTACATAACTTGGCTTTTTAGGAATAAAGTTAATAAAAGCCCATATTTCTCTATCCTTCTGTTGCAATCTATACCAGCCCAAATGGAGAGAAAAATGTTGTCTGATTTTATTGGTTTTATTGTGTCCATGTAAATTTTATGGCAGATCAGAGTAAACAGCCAGAAGAAATCATCTTGGTTTCTTTTCATGCTCTGCCATAGACCAACCTCAGAAGCTTGTTCAGAGCAAAAATTTCCTGTTTTGAAGATGCCTGGGGCTAGTTTTGGAAGTGCCAAATGTTTCCGAATCCTGACTGTGGGACTTAGCTTACCCCTTATTTGGAAAGGGCTGAGAACCTGTGCCTCGGTGAGTGCTCAGCAGGCTGGAAAGCAAGACTGTTGCAAGATCAAAATATTTGGGGGATTTTTTGTTTGATTTTAAAGTATTTGTCCCAGCTGTAAGGTGATTGCCAAATTTCTTCTTCAAAGACGCATTTTGGAATGTAAGTACAGACAGGATCAGGTACTCTTAGAGTAAACAACAGTTCCTTGTTCTTGAAAGCATGCTCTTAAATGAACATAGTGCTTTTCTTGGGCCAACTGTTGCAGCATGAACAGGTAGTATGCATTATTAATTTATTGCTATATTAGATACATGGATTATAAGATTATTTTCCATATTTCTCACAGATACAGTATTAATTTTAAGACTATTTTCAATACCACTTCTTGTCAATACAGCCTGCTGAGAAAAAAAAAAAAAGTTGACATGTGGTCAAAATAATTCTATTTGAGATGATCACAATTTAACATTGAGGAGGTTACTTCACAAAGCATTTAGTATGTGTCATGACAGCATTGAAAGTTGGCCTTTTGTATCTTGCTGTCTCTGATGTGCATTCTCTAAGGTACAGCTGAGCCTCATGGTATCTATCAACTATTTTTAGAACCTATTAGTGATGGCCTCTGAAAAGTCCTGGCTGCTGGAGTTAGAACTGATGATGGAATCATCAGCTGATGCTTCAGTCTGGCAACCTTCTCTGTTTTGAGTTCTTAAAACTTCAGATTTCCATTACTGTCTCTTTAGCTCTCCACAGTGTCATGAAGATTAATGTACTTTTCTCTTAGCAGTGGGTTGATGTTTGACTGTTTTAATACCACTCTTTTAATGGTATCTTGTAAAAAGAAAGTGTAAAGATGGATTTGTAGCATTTTTGCTTCCTCATTACGTAAAACTAAGGCAATTAAAACATTTTAATATTAATTAAACTGCAAGAACAAAACAGTCAGCTTTTTATAATATATAAATAAGTATAGCTTTTTATTGTCTGAAAGTCCAACAGAATGATATACAGGAGAAAAAAATCCCACACATTTTTGGTACCTAACTGGATATGATTCTGTGTTGGGACAATTCACATATACTGGCTATTTTGCTATACAATTTTACCAAAGGCATCAATTTTTGTGATGGTGCACCTGGGGGAGATTGGGAACAAGCTGGCATTGGTATGTTCTTGGGCTTGCCTGGATTTTTAAACCTGACACACAAAACACTCCAGCTGCTCATGCCTTTATCTTCACTTGAATTTCGTGTCCTCAATATCAGAGCATGAGCTATCTCACTAGCAATGAAAAAAAATGAATGGATTCTGTAATAAAAATGTTGTCTTAAATATCTAAGATGAGAAGTGGGATTTGGTTTTTGTTGTTTTGCTGTTTTCTCACTTAATTTTAGAATTTTGCTTTTGTTAATGTCAATGCCAAGTCATACCTGGATAAGCTTTTAGCTGAAAAACTCATTTATTCAGGTTTTAGTGTACTACCCTTTCTACTAAGCACTGTTTAAGACCAATTCCCATGTCCAAAATATTTCCAATAACTCACCTGGAAAGATGCAGTATTTCTGATGCTCACCGGATCCTGGTACATTAAAGAGATGTGAGTATTTCGTTGCCCTGTTTGGATGTCAGCTGTGCTTGTTCAAGTGCACTACATCTGCATCGGGAATGTTGAGCCCCTGTGAGAACATCATTGCAGTAATAATATTTTTTCAGGATTCCCCTGTGCAAGCCTGCATAAAACAGACAAATAATTTTATTTTTAAGTGTCACAACTTGATGGACAACAGACCAAACCTAAGAAGAATGCATTCTGTTGGACCTTGTCAATAACAGCTTTAGCAAAATCATGAGATTCTGTTATCTGACATACATGCAGAAAGAATATTTTAACCTCATGTACAATCAAATATGTTTGTTAATGTTCTCGTCATTTTGCTAATGAGGCTTTTAAATGTCAGTGACTGAAAATACAGATTAAAACCTCTTCCTTTCCCTTCTCTTTACCATCATTCGATCTCTTTACCCCCACCCTGCCCCTTCTCTTTTTTTTTGTCTTTCCTTTTCTTGCCTGCTGTCAGGAAAATCTGCCTTTGAAGGGACAATTCTGTACAGAGTGGTACCTGCAAAGATTGACAGCTACAGACGTTATAACAGTGAGTGTGTTTCAGAATCATCAAGCAACAGCTTCAGTCCTCTGAACTTGTTTGATTTATCTACACTTGTAAATTGTGCCACTGCTACCCACTTATGGCTACTCTCCGTGCATATATATATCTGTCTGTAAGCTGAAGTCAGTTTGCTGCTGATGAACTGCCAGCCTTAATGCAATGAGAATGCACCTGTTCCTCCTGTGCATGTGTGTGTTCTGTGTCCATACAGTGTACGTGTATAAGCCCACCATAAACTGAATTTCACTGGATGTTTGGTCTCAGCTTTGGATTGAATCTAAGACCATTTAGTCCCATGATTTTTGCCCCCTGAAATGGGAAGACTGTTGATAATCACCACTAATCTTTGAATTAAAAGTCCATCTGCTCTAAAAGTGAAGTTCCCATTGTGATTGTTGAACTCATATGCTTTGCTTTTCTTAAAGGATGTTTTGGGTTTTGGTTTATTTGAAGGGTTTTTTTTGGTGATTTTTTAACATCTATTTTTACTTTACTGCATGCTCTTCATTTGGCATTCTGTCTTTGACAGTTATTACTCACAGCATTCTGGCTGATACTGTTTTTCTGCCAAGGAGAGTAAAAGATATAAAGCTATTTTCATTTCATGTTCAGGTTTTTGGCTTCTGCTTTTTAAAAGAAGGGCACATCCTGCTTTTCATGTTCTTTTACTGCCCTGGTAATACAGAAAAAGAGAAAATGCTTATATCAGATGCAAGACAGAGGAAGCAAGGAAGACAGAAATCTGTCCTTCCACCTGTTTCCTCATGGAGAAATCTAAAAGATTCACATTTGGTGTGACCAAGTGCAAAGTGTTCAGTCTTGTCTTCTGGTGAAGAGGATGTTGTGCTAGCTTTGGCATCTGCTTTTGCCCCAGAGAGTTTTCTCTTGAGGGGGTCCATGCTGTGCTGCCCTTCTTCCTCCTTTATGGGTGGAAGTGTCTGGTCTTCTACCTCCGAGGACCTCTGTCTTATGCATGTTGACAGCAAAGGATGAAGCAGGTGAAGTGGCATTATTCTGTTCTGGTATTTGCCCTTACACCTTTTTTTTCCTTAACAAATATGATCCTTTTTTTGAACAGAAGTCTTTGTGAATGTGTGCAGGTCTGATTATTTCCTTGTGGAAAATTATCTCCCTGTCTACTAGAATTCGTTTTGCAGGTCTTTGCAGGCTCCAACCAAGCCCTTGCTCTGGCTGGAGCAGACCACATGGCTGGTGGTCTTCAAATTTTTGTGCTGCTTCTCACCTTATATCTTCATGACTGCTTATCAATCACTCAAATTTCATGCTTCTTGCAGAGTTCTTAGACCATCATGTCCTGTAATCCATGCATCTGATGAGCATAATAAGGATTTATGACGTTAATTTCCAGTATGCTTGACTTTAGACTTTAAGATGAAGCTTCAAATCAAATGCAAGGTCTCTTTGGAGCCTTTAATTTCACAATCTTACTGGGTGGTGCTGCCCTAACATTACCTTTCAAAGTTTTCCAGAAGCCTGCACTCCATGCCCAGCCTGTTTTTCATTAAGGATCAAATCATCCTTCCCCTCTTCTCAAGTCATCTAAAGCAAGCATAACTGAAGCCAGGAAGAATTCAGTCACCTTTCTGGTTGTGCTGGAGCTCTGCATGTAGTTCTTGTTAATCATACTGGCCCATGGTTGTGCCATGTCACAGAAAAGAAATTGCATCAAACTGATTTCAGAGCATAGGATTGGATGGGTGTCTAGAAGAAAGCCTCATAACCAGCTGCAAGAAGACAGCTTAACCCACAGTAGATTGTCTCACATTGCTCACCATCTAAACTGTTTTTAAAGCTAATAAAACATATCTGTTTATACAACCTGGAGCTGGTTTACCTGAAGGTTGAATTCTACCTCCCTTGGCATTCGGTTGAGACTTGCATGTTTTTTCATGCTGCAGACGTGTGTTCCTTTCTCCATAAAGCTGCATCTCAGAAGGACAGATATCCAGCTACACTTACAGCCTGGTTGCTGCTTTTTGGGTGGAAACGGGGACTGAGGAATGGGTAATACACAAAATCAGGTCATCCGGGGAAGTCTTAAACTAAACAAGGGTTTGCACTGTTATTACTATCAGAGATGCTCTTGCCTAAACTAACACACAAAAAGGAGGGTCCCTTACTATCCCTGCTCCGTCTATTTACAGCTCATCTCCTGCAAACTTACTCATCATGCTCTTCCTGAACAAGCTGACTGATGGTGTAGCCAGCTCCTTCCATTTCATATCTCCTCTATGGGCCATATATTTATGGCCATATATTTATGACTCCAGTGAAAACCGTTTGGTTTTCCACAGAATTGTTTTCATTTAGGGATGTCTGGGTAAAACAACTCATAGCTGCTCTAATTTCTACTTGCTGATTTCTCTGCAAGTTAAGCTGGAGTCAGTTCATAACTTTACATTAGTTATGTCTAGGCAATGCTTGGATTCACCTGGTATCACATTGCATGAAGTGTTGCTCAACTTTGTAATCAAGCTTAGAGCTTTTACTTCACAAACACGTGCTCAGCGCTACATACTTTTATTTTGAAAGCCATTTCCCAACTGCTCTGTTTAAAAGAGATTTTCGCTACTTAACCAAGGCGTGTACAAGCTGTTGAATTAGTTGCTGCTTCTAGAGACACCTTCCACTGAAAGATTGTCTCCTGCAGAAACACCCAGCCTTGCCTTTATACGCTGACATGGCTTTCTTGGTCATGAGGTATGCCAGGCTCCGCTCAGCAACAATTCAGCTCCTTTGGCATTCTGCTTATCAACCTGCTGTCAGAAAATCTTTGCTACTGCATATGCTGGGTGAAGAGAGACACACAGCAACAAAAAACTTGTCATTTTGTTGATCACGGCCCTCTTTTCTCTCATCCTGCAACTTTCTTGCACCTCCAAGAACAATGCTTCTTGGATTTCTAATTTCTTTTATTTTTACTGATTTAGTTTCTCTTTCTTGCTTCGCTTTCTTTTTCTTCAAAGATGCAATAACTGAGGAACAGTGCAGATAAAATGCTTGATTTGACAAATATTTGCCTCTCTTTCCTTATATGTGGATCCACAATGCTGTCAGTAATAGCTATTAGATATAATGGAAGAAGATCAGGATCGTTGAAACAGAAACATTCGTGAGTAACCTCAACTGTGTTTTGTATTTTCTATTGCTCCACCACTTTTTTTTACTCTTTTTTTTTTTTTTGTCCCCCTCCCCTTAATTCTTGAGGAATTATGGCTGGTCAGAGTTCTGAGAAATCAATATGGCTGATGTATTTATTATGTTGTAATCATATTTAGGAGTGTCAGAATGTGGGCATAGTTAAATGAGAAATGTGGATTTTAACAGTTCTGAAGAGAGAGCAGTTACAGCTTTCTATTTCACCTCACCTTGTTACAACTTGCTTGCAAAAAAGAGCTTGTATCAAATACACAGCTGCTACAGATGCTGTAATGAAAAACAACACCTGAGAAAGAAAAAATATAAAATTGGGGGAGGGAAACTTTCATGATTAAAAGTAAGCATCCTATTTGCTGGAGAACAAATGTACCGATGGCATAGGACTGGGAGCGTGTATGGAAAAATTATGTTGACTGGGGGGGAAATGTTAAATCCTTCTGTTGATTGGGATTCCCACTACCAAATGGTTTTCTATGAGTTTCACAAAAGGCCTGTGCTTGGTGAGTGGCAGGTAAAGAGCCCTATAGGCTGTGGCTGCTGACATCTTCTTCCATGTGTAATAACATGTGCCTGTACTTGGTGAGGGTGTAAAAAGTAGTCCCCAAATGAAGAAGACAATGGTTGTCTACAGTTGTACAGCTTCTGAACAAATAATTGCTCCTATCTACTCCTACAGTACTCGAGGAACTGGGAAGGTGGGGAAGCCACCAATTTCTGCACTGATGGCTCTGTGCTCATGCTGCAGAAGATGCTTGTGCTGCATCACCCTCGATGCATGCTGCTACATGGGGCCAGGCACCGCTCCCCTTCCCCTTGCATGACCACTTGTGCAAGCATAGAAATCTTGGGGCATTTCTTAAGTGGCAAGAACTGTTATGCAAAGGAAAATGACCATGTTGAAAGCAAATGACGAAATGTTTAGCTGACACAGTTGCATTTTTTCAAGGAATGACTGAGAATAACAAACAATTACTAATATTGAGATAGTCTGCTCAGCTATTTGTACACGTATAATCACTCTTGGTAAAGAAGCATAAATTCGTGTTTTGAAAGCATGAATTTATTAATCTTTAAACTAAGAAAAGTCAACATGTCTTTCTTCTACAGTAGTATTTAGAATCAAATTTCATTTTCTGATTTTGATTTTTTTATGACACTGGAATGTTGTTGGGGATGGCTTCAACAAAATACAGGATTTTGACAGAAAGCAAGCTCAAGACTAATACCTTATAGGATGTGGGTGTTTGTTCTGTGTTCACCAATTTGTGAGGAAAAGGAAGAAGGACAGTTCCTGTCTCATCTACTGCAATTACCATGTATAACTTCACTACCTTTGTCATTCAGATTGGTTACCCGGGTGTTCCATGCTGTCATTCTCTAAATAGAAGGAAAGGACATATTTCCCCTTGCTTCCCATCCCTTTTGTAAAAGTAAAAAAAAAAAACCTCAATAAGCTTAATTTACAAATTTCTTTGTCCTATTAAACCCAGCTGACTGTGTTTCTCTCTGGCTGCTATACCAAATCAGGAGATCCTTTGTATCATCTCAGGTGTGTGCCTCTGAGCAGCTGACCTTTCCATCAATTAACAGAGCTGAGAAGTGCTTAGAGGGCCACAACACCACTGGCCTTCCCTGTGTCAGAGGGTCCATCTTTTGCCCAGGGCCATAAATTGTCAGCAGAGAGAACAATCCAAAATGGAGAACAAAAACTAAATTCCCAAATAATAGCTCAAAATAGAAAGCTCTGTAAACATAGAATGTATTTCCTTTTCTCCCCTGCCATTTAAAGCTATTTAGAAACAATTTGTTTCCTGCTTTGAATGGAGTTAATTTTACCACAGCTGTTTATTTTTGTTTTAACAGCTTTACTTACACAGCCCTTTATCATCCCTAACTATCTTTCTGATTTAAAATCCTGGTTTGATGCCAGTACAGCTTTGAGAGGCCGTTGCTGAATTAAGTCTGATGTTGTGGTCTCTTTTTAATCCCTGTTTGAGCTAATTTGTTTTGCTACATTTCAGAATGTTGCTCTCAAAAGACCTATAACTGCTATAGCAGGAGTGTGGTGTGTTTGAAATATCTTGAGGAAACTAATCTCTCTTATATACCCATAGAGGGAAAAATGTGTGAAGAGCGAAATTCCTCCAGACAGTTTTGAGAAAATTTAATCTTCATGAATGCTAAATGAGCTTGCATTTGTAAGGAGCATGAATCAATAAAGAATCAAAATTCTGAGCATTTTTGAAAAGCTGTAGAGCCATATCTTATTCCAGCCAAAACCTGGGAACAGTTGGCCCCTGGGAATTTTAACTTCTTGCTGGTGATGGTGCCCTTGTTCAGACTTCAAGGAACTTACTGAAAAAATACAGCCAGTGCTTGGATTTGAGCTCTACCCTGTGGTGCTATAGATGATTCAGCAACAATAAATCTAGAAGAATAGCAGTTTTGCCTATAGAGCCAGAAATTTGATGTGACACTCCCAAAAGACTTGATAAATATGCCCTAAAAATATTAAAGTTCTGAAAAACTTCCCTGCTATTAAGACTGATGTGATGGTAAGCATGTCAGTGAGCACCTTGTTGATGTTATGTTCTTAGTTTTTCAGCTCTCCAAATGCTGACAGAGAGCTGACAGGTTCTAGGGAAGTTGCTGTTTTAAAAAAGTGGTAAAAAATAGTGAGAGGCCTGACTACAGTAGCTTTTATCCTATACTGGCTTTATTTGAAGTAATTAACAGCTGGGTTTACAAGGAGAGCAAGATGTTCTCAGTGTTTCTGAGGACAGCAGTTTGCTGAGTGCTGGCCTCACCCTTGTGCTCAAGTCCATGGCTGTGGTAGACCACAGATGTTTCAGGCTGAGCTGAGTGGGTGTGCTGGTCAGCAGAAGGGGGACTGTGACCACTGAAATTCTCTCCAGTTTTTAATGTTCATTTAGCAGCCTGATCTCCCTGGGAGCTGTAGCTCTTCATGAAGAAATTTCATACTTAAAATTCATAATCTGATAGTCTGTGTCACTCGGGTTCCTGCTAAGATCCCAGCTGTGTCCGTAGGCTACATTCATCTTTTGGAGAAACTATCCAGCCAGCTGTGTTCTGCCACTAAGCTATTTGCAGTAGTGGCAGAAAACTCCATGAAAAAAAAAAAAGTGACTGGAAGAGGAACATTTCTCTGGTTTTAAGTGGAAACATGGACACATCACCTGAGCAAGGTTGCAGGTGCACCAAGAGAATTGCTGATAGATATATGCTGATACATATATGTACACATACATACATGTATCACACATACACATACCTACAAATATATACACAAATATATATATTTATACACACACACCCCCCACACACATATACACATACATACATACATACACACATACATATATATATATATATATATATATATATATACACACACACACGTATCAGCGAGCAACCCAATGAAAAAATAAATGAGGAGGGCAAGGCTGGACATAGTGTTGCATACTGTTGCATCCTTGCTTCCAAGTTCTTTATCTGTCCAAATCAGAAGAGTGTATCTCATGTACCTAGGCAGGAAGGTAAAAGAGAGTCTGCTTAGCATGTCTTTAATAGTAAGAGCATGTTAGAATATTTTCTGCAGCACTGTTTTATACTCAAGCAATGCATTATTCTTTCTTAATGTTACTCAAGATGCTCACTTTATCTGATTTGTTCTACAGTTTCCACTGCATACAGTTCTTCCCTATTGTCCCCTTTGTCTCTAGACCCCAGTCACGTTGTGATAAGAGCACACGCGGGGCTATTATTGTTACTGATTTATTTAGTTAAGTACAGAGAACTCCTCAGTTTGGGTTAGTCAAAAATAATTAAATTAGGTCTTTTTCCCAGTTGATTTAGAAGAAGTCTTTTTAGCTTTGCAGGAGCTTTGTATCTGATCATTAAAATGCAATTTAGTTTGGACAGGCCACACTTCAGTCCATTCTGTCCTCATTAAAAAAAAAATAGGAAGAAAAAAAGAAACAGAAGCAATGCTATTATTTCCTATGTTGTTTTCATTTTGAGGACTGTGTACTGAGACAGGTCTGTGACAGTATAGAGAACGAAAAACTCTTGGATTATCATCAAGCACAAATGGGTGATGCTTGGGGAATCTGTTGTGAGCCTGAGGTGAGGCCTCTGATGCAAAGTGTGATGCCTCATCACAGAAGAATGGTCATAAAGGCTGAAAATGCCATAATGAAAAACGAGTGATGACCCACAAAGAAACAAAGCTTTATTCTTATTGGATCCCCTTGAGGTCTCTAAACTTTCTTTCATGTAAACTTCAAAGATCTGAAGTCCATGTGAGAGCTGTTGAGTAATTCTCACAATTACTTTAATATTTTAACTCCATCCACTGACCAAAGTCGAGATCTTCTTCTTCTTTCACAATTAGGGATGCAGAAAACCTATTTTGATATCCTGGTTTTAAAGATGGCTTTTCTGTTCATTTCAGGGAGTGGCTAAGAGCAGTCCTGGATTCTTACCAGTTACTTCTGGAGGGAGGTGTCTTCACTGCTTCTTCCCTCCATCACAGAATAGTTTGAGATTTTGGCAAGGATGACAGTAGAAAACTTTGCCAGAGGGTAATTTTCCATATCAAGATATTTTGTTCAGCTAAAGGACAATGATCACTACAATTTGTTTGAGTTTTTTGAGTTGTGGATGTTTTGTACTCAGTATAGTCAATTGCTGACCATTGTCTTTGCACTTAGAAGTGGTAAATAAAGTTCTAGCTTCTATCTCAGCCAGGGCCCCAGTGATTGATAATTTACAAAGCTGGAGAAGGTGCATTGGTAGAAATTACAGCATCTTCAGTTATTGCCCAAGTCAGAGCAAGGGGAGGGAACGAGAAAGGGGCAGTGACTTTGCCACACTTTGCCCAAGATGATTTATACCTGTCTGGCTTCATTTACCCTTGCATCCCTGAGTGCCTCTGCTGGAAATGCTGTGCAATGGCTCTGCTATGGATAACCACTCCTCTCCTGCCCTCCAGAGCACCAAGCAGCATCACAGTCAATGCTTAAATTCCCTGGTTACTGATTTCCTGAGGTCTGGAAGAGAGGTAGTGCACAGGGTTTACTTTACTGATGGTAGGCATGCTACCATTCTCACTACCGTAATAAATACAATAATTAACCAGATTTAAGGTTTTCTCCCAGGCCCTTATTAGAAAAATTAAATGTAAAGAAATCAAGACTTCTGCGTATTTAAGAAAAGTATTGTAATATAATTATTTTATATTCATTTAAATTGCAAACCTGCACAGCTTATGGAACAAATCACTTGTTCAGTATTATTTGGATTGAATTGAATTGAATATCTGAAGAAATAAAAATGTTGCTGATGTTCAACAATAGGTGTGGCAGCCATTCTGGAGGCTAGAGGGCCAAAGTATTTTGCTTAGTCTATAGTCTTTCTGTTTGTTTCTAAGTGGAAACTTTCTCTAATTCTGTTTTTTTACTCCTTGTGTGTTAAAGATACAGAAAATTTCAAGGCAACATATCACGGTTTTTCTGGTTTGGGCTAAAAGTCCTTATCTGACACATAATTCCTGATTTCATTTCCTGGCAGCACCCTGGTGTTGAAACCCATTTAACAGATGAGTCTCTCATGTCCTGGATCATGAAGTTGTACCTGGAGGCCTTAGAACTTCCACTGGTTTCTGTGTTTCGTCTGTCAGCCTTTTATGATGAAAATCTATTGTAATCACTTTGTTGACCCTGATATAAAAGTAATTAAGAAGAAAAACTTATTTGAAGTATCTTTAAATATGCAGGATTGTGCAAACTTATCTTCTTTCTTTGACTTGTAAGAGCCACATCTGTGACATCATGAGTGCTTGTTAGGGAAATGTGAGGATTTGGGCTTCTTATTGTTAGGTAGAATTAGTGCTGCTGTAGCAGCAGTTGCCGTGGTTTTCCTGGGAACAGTTAATATAGGGAGGCAGATTTAAGTGGTCTAGGGAAGGAAACCTCAGTGGGTCACTTTTGCTGCCAGTGGCTGTTTCACCTGATGCTGCGCCCTTCTGTAAAGTGGCTGAAACATCACCTTATTGCATCTGTGGCCTCTGCTGTTTGAGCAGCAGATATTTTCAGATAAATGCAGAGAGATTTTCCTATTCACTGAAAGAAATAATGCAAATCAGAATGTCAGTGTTGATTTGTTACATTCCTGGAGGAGAGTGTGCATGGGTGCTTTTCTTATGAGGCTGTCTGTGCTGCAGAGAGGTTTAATTTTCAGTGGGGAACATATTATGCAGCTTATTTGATTGCAAATTTGTTTGAACAGCTTTCAGCTTTATATTTCTCAGTTAGGTAATGTAGCTTTAGATACTAATTGCATAATTGGCTTGAGTCACACAGATTTAAGGTACAGCATGCCTGATCTGATTGCTTGTTAGCTTTATGTGGCTTTATACAATAGGTGCCTTACAGCTGAATTTAACTCCTTCTTTTATTGAGGTCTCTTCCAAAGAGGTTAGGTCTGAGGAATAAGGATTTTCTTGGTACTCAAGGAATCACCATCCTCATTTGTGAAGTTTTGATGCTGGAGTATGCATGTTTTGTGGATTGGTGTAATTTCTAACCAGTACACCAATGTGATGAAATAAAGTCATTTTTCCAAGTCAAAAATGAGTGCATGGCACAGAGAGCATCTTCTCTACCTATTTCTTGTGGTTTTGTTTTCCTCGAGAGGATGGTGGGAGGGATCATTTTCCCATCACAATCTGATCTGAAAGTACTGAGCTTCACACCTTCTTTCATCCCTCCTTTTCACAGGCCTAAAAGATGCCACAGGCTCTGAGAGTGATGGTGGTGACTCTTGCAGTACAAAATCAGAAGGAGCCAATGGAGGCACGACAATCCAACCCAAAAAGGTCAAAGGTGTTGGCTTTGGAGATATCTTCAAAGACAAACCCATAAAGCTACGACCAAGGTCAATAGAAGTTGAAAACGACTTCCTCCCAGTGGATAAGGTATGTGTCATTCCTTGTCTCTTGGTGTTGGTTTAAAGAAGTTTTCAGTTTAAAGTTTTAAGTTCTGTCACTGGCCAAGACTTGAAGCTTTATGGTCATTATTTCCTATTCTTTCTGTAGACGAGGTTCTGCTTTTTTTATTTTTGCCTCAGACCAGAAAATGGATTCCAGTGAGGTTAGCTGCATGCAAAAATTTAAAAGAATGAAAAAGAAATTTAAAATTTGATTTCTCTAAAGTATATTCTTTAGGGAAACAAACAAAAAAGTGTATGGTTTCCAATGAAGTCACAACTGAAAAATAAAAATCTGAAATCCTTCCTTTAAGTGAACAGTCAGATCTGCATAGAGTTACTGATGTGCTGAGCAGTGTTAGGAGGCTTCCACAGCCTCAAGTTCTGCAATGGGCATAGTTACATGGTGCATTTTCTTTGCCCCCAGTGATGATTTTAGGGAGTTCCTCGGCTCTTGATACCTGGTGTGGTAACTTCTCACCTTTGATTCTTGCTTGTCCACTTGTCTGTACAAATAGGTACTACAACAGTTAACTTTTTTTTTGGCCTGCAAGATTTTTTTTTTCAACCTCGATCATTTCAGTGATCTGATTTATAGCACAGCATCTACTCCCACATCCACTCTGAGTTACAGTAGTACAGGAGAAGAGAAGGTCTTGCAGACAGGAATGGAAACTTCTAAATCATGCTGAGGGACATTTGGTTGATATTTTGCTGGTGATCATTTTTCATTTAGTATAAAGAGGGTAGGGAAGAGCTGGAATGATCTAAATAAAGGAAAAACCTAGGCTGTATTACTGCTTGACCATTGCTGACTTCTTCAAGGCCAGCATGGTCCCTTGCTTGCCTTCTGTTTCTGGATGGACTTCCTAACTCACATGTGGGGCTTTGCAGCAGAATTTCTTTTCATTTGAAGTCTTTGAAATGTCCTTATGAAGTGGCCTTCATTCCTTGGAGGAAAATCTTACTCACTTTATAATAATGTGAAGTCTTACCTTTGTTTTGCACAACTAACAGGTTTTTTACTCATCCAAACTTATAACACAGACCTTCCTGCCTATGTCTTCAAGTTCTCCTAAACTTGGCATGATTAGTAGAAAATAATGGCTTGATTTCATAAACACAACCCATCATTTGTGTTTGAAATGTGTAGGTAACTAAAGGCAACACTTCTTTGCTGTTGATGCTTTTTTCCTGTCTAGGATTAGGTTAACCTTTGAGAGGAGCCGTTCAGAGGCTTCAGCCCTGTACTCTTTGCCTACTACGAGCACCAAAACATGAGTCAGTGACAGGACATTTATTAGGACTGCAGACCACTAACCTCCCTAAACACTTGTTTCCCAGCTGCAAGAAATTCCTCCCCTGTCATTGCCCTGTTCTTTACCATTTGATGCTGAGTGTAAGAGAATCCTGCATTAGGTTGGCCATCCCAAGCAAGGTCCCATTGAACCTGAAAGCTCTGCGTGCTGGTTCAAAGTGTAGCAATGCATGAAGAATTCCAAATCGGTCCATATTTTTCTCAAGTAGTTTTTAAAGGGATCTTTGCCCTGTTATGTGTATTTCTCATTTACTTGTAGCCTTATTTTTTAAATAACTTGTAAAGTTTTGAAGAAGGAGAAAAAATGCATTCCTCTATTCTCCCTTTTAAATTTTTTTTAATGCTTTCTGAAGTTTGGAGACCCTAAAACTCCTTCTGTTGCTTCTTCTTGATACAATTATAGATGTAATATTACTGTAATGATAATTTTAACTTTTTTATTTAAAATATTTCCTTGCAACAATTGTTTTTTAAAAAGCATCAGTAAGCTACTGTGAGGACTTTATAATGTGTAATTATTTGTAACACGATAGTTCTCATGTAAAATGTCAGTCCCATTTACAGAAGAATCAGCAGGGTCTTATTTTGTTGGTGTTATCACTTTGTGTTCTAATATGTTTTCAATTTTATGAATCATAAGCTTAGATTGTATTTCACACAGAATTATTGGGGTGTTAAAAAGGCTTTTACACAAATATTGGCAGGAACATGAAGGCAGAAAGGTTTGCTGCCAGCTGAGCAGAAGCAGATGCCATTAGGCTCTCCTGTAAATCACCAGGCAGTTTATTGTGCTTCAAGTGTTTGCTCAATGGCAACAATGTGGGATATAATCACCCTTGTCTTTTAAGGTGATCAATAAACTCTCAATAAAAGGCAAAACTGAGGAATTGCACGAAACCCCATTGGTTTTATTGGTGTGCAGAATTCATTGCTTAGCTATTATTTGCTCTAAAAATCACAGAGGCAGATTATCCTAGGGAAATTAATGATGCAGTCGTGGAAATTTAGTTTGAGCAGCAGTATCAGAGCTCTGCTCTGTTAGAAAAATAGAAGAATCAAATACTTGTGCTTTGTAGTCCATTTCATTGCCTGTTGGTGCTGACAAGTTGAGCACTGGCCGTGTAAAAGTAGAATCAGATTCCTGAGGCTTGGCTCTGACAAATTTCCATTACTGATAAATGTAAGTGAACTGTTTTACAATGCTGCAAGTGACTGAAGCCATAGTCACATACAGTCATAGTCAAGACTCACAAACAGATGAGTTTTTAGAAGAAATACAGTATGCATATAGACATGTTGTTTTCTGAGGAAGTTTAGGGTAACACTCTTGAAGCAGCGCAGTTTGTATGGTCAAATAGAAAGGCCTGTCTCACATGCCTCTCTTCTGCTCTGCAGTTTCAACACATTTAAACAGGTGCTTATGCTTACTTCTTTTTTTCCTTTTTCATTTTGTAGTAGCTTATCTAAAGGTTCTGTTGCTAGGTTGGACTTCCTTCCAGTATGATCTGTATGTGCTTCCGTTGTTCTAACAAGCTATCATTTTTTCCTCTCCTGTATCTAAGAATAAACCTCTACAAGTACAGGAAAATTAATTAAACCAATACATTCCTTAGTCTGAGTTAACTGTATTGGGTTGATTTGTGAGTTGAGGCTTCAGCTTGCAAATGCTAAAGACCATGATAGGTGAATATAAACTAAAACGTCTTAAAAAGCTATTTTTATCTTTCTCAAAACTGTCCTTACTGCAAAAGAGACTACTGAGGATATTTTTTACGTTTTCCACTTGGGATGTAGTTGTAACTCTCTTTCATAGTTGGCTAGCAGTGGTGGATTTGAGCAGAGCTAGATTTCATGAGCATCCTTTGATAAGATCACAGTACTATTTGCCAAAACTTAGTGTAAATTATATACTCAGCCATCAACCCAGGGAGTATTGCAGACACTGTAATGATTTATTATAAAGGGGGAGGCTGTCATGGCTCTAGAGTCAGCAGCTTGTAAGAGCTAGTTAACTGGTGTTTAGGGATCCTTACTGCAAAGCACTGAATTCATACAGAAATTTTTATTTTTTTATATATTCAGTATGTCTTGGAGAGGAGAAATGGAGAACTAATGGAAGTAGACACAAGGGCTAGAAGGGCTAGAAGCTCTTGTCAATTATTAAGTCTACCTGTCCTTTGTAATAAGATAAAAATTTGTAAGCTCTGAGACTGAATGCCTGCAAGGTCTGAGTTTCTATTTTGAGCCGGCAAGCTGGGAATCCAGGAACTGTGGTGAGACTGTCTTTGCACACCTGTTCTGTCAGTTCCTGCCTGCTTGCTTGCAGAAAACATTTTTACTCCTTAATTTTCAGCTGTCATTTAAAGAGAAGTCTTTGAGAGACAGAATTTGGAGGCTCCTCCTGGTGTTTCTAAGCCAGCTGACAGCGTGCCTGTGCTCTGCCAGCCCTGCCTAGTGTCACCCGTGGTGCATGGCCTGCCCTGGCTGTGTGTGCCACGTGTGCCTGCATCTCATGGCTCCCTGCTGCTGCTTTGCCTCTCCAATGCCTTTGGAAGTGCTTGCTTCTCTAATAGAAATGTTGGAGTCAGTGCTCAAAATCCTGAGATTAAAAATGGATGCAAGCAAAACCACCTGGTACTGACTAGAAACGCTATTAAAAACACCTGCTGAGGCAGAGAGCACACAGTGGGAGCACCAAGTGTGTGTGCAGCACTTTGCACTTGAAAGCACAGGTTTCTGGCATTCCTTTCTTCGGAGACAGCCATCAGCAGTGGCAGCAGCAGACGTGGCAAGCATCAGCAGTTTGTCGAATTCCATGTAGGAACAGAGGAAGCACTCATCTGTTCAAGCTTCATTCATGTTCTGCTTTGAAGTCACTGTCTGCTACAGTCTGGCATCCCTGTCCTAACCATTTATTCTAGTGCCATCTTGTGAGGAAAGCTGCAGGGGAGGAAGGACCCTGACCCCTTCTGCAGCTGTCATGAGAGCAGGGCTGCCTGCAGCGGGGTCTCTCTCCTTTGCTGGTGTGACTTCCCATTCCTTGAGTTCCCTGTTGAAACAGGATTTGTTTGTTTCTTTCATTATGTGAAAATATAGTACAGGTTTGCAAATGGCTGATGTTCATGAGGCAGTGTGGACATTATAAATAAATACTTTAGAAGATTTACTACCCTATTCTGGAGGAAAAAGAAAAAGGGGTAGGGGAATTAAGATTGACAGGAGAGTTGAAAAGCAGCTTGCCCCATTTTGGGGAGGCAGACTCAAAGTAGGGCCTAACACTAAGGGAATAGAATGGGAAATGCAAAATTAAGTTTAAAGAGAGGTATAAATTTGATAACTTCAGCTAGCAGTGACTCTCTGCTGAGTCACTGAACTGTGCAATGTGAGTGAAGAGTGACTCCTGATCTCCTGTACGCTTCCTTCCCTTCCGTCCTAGCCCATCTGTGCTTTCATGTTCTGTCACTTTGGTTTCTAAAACGTTCAAGCTGTCTGAACAGAGTTGTTCAGGTATCAATGACATGGTTCAGTTTACACACCAGCCTGCACTGCTGGTTTTTGACAGAGGATGTTACCCACACACTGGTTTGTGCTGCCTGGTGTGTTTTATTAGGCTTCTTTTTTCTTATTTTTTTTTCTTTTTTTTTTAATTAAAGCAGCTAGTTGACTCTAAATAATCACAAGTTAGTTGTTGTCCATGCCACAATACTTTACATGTATACAGTTGGACTTTATTCAGAAAAAAAATCATCAGTGTGAAGCACACAAAACATATGCATGAAAATATTTTCAGCTTGTGTTTCTGACTCGAGCTGCTTGGAGAACATCTTAAAGTAGAAGCAGAGTAGTGTAAGAAGTATTGATAGTACTACAAGTCATTCCTGAAAGCCATGTGGAAGGTCTGATCTGTCCTCCTGGGGCACAGCACTGGATTTCTGCCAGATTGAGTTCTCCTGGAGGAGTGCTCTGTGGGAAGGAAAACTCCTGTTATTTCAGTCATGGTTTTGATTAGGAAATCTTCGGATGCACCAGTCAGAAAAACAGGATGTGTAGGTTTAAGCTAATGCAATTTTATTTCATAATAGGATGGCAATTAAAGTCTATATGTTTTAAGTTGCTCTCGATCCAGCTGTTGATCATTAGCTTGCAAGTCATTGCAAATCTCTGAATTTCAGTTGAATCTGTACCATTACCAGGCCTTTTACCCCAACAGGCATTATAAAAGAAGAATTGCTAAAACCCCAAAAAAATTTTGCTTACATAGCTTAAAATAAAGCTGATTTCCTGAGTTCCAGAGATACCTGATGGAGACATAAACTGAATTTCTAGGAACGTTTGATGTTTCAACAGTATAGAGCAAATGCTTCAGAAAGTAACAGTACTGACATGCAAGTTAACCTAGTTACTTTCTGATGAGCTCCAAGAGAACTGGTTCCTGAATCAATATGATATGTTTATTAAAAGCAATAAAATTTACCTAAGCAAAATTAATTTATGTACATTGATGTGAAAAGATTTAAATTAGTGCAATCAAGACTTTAGGGATAAACAGTTTTATAAACTGTTCTAGTGTTTCTCAGTAAAATGTATTTTTCTTTCTTGCTCCATTTGGATTTTGTTAGATAGTATAACTGATTTTTAATTACTACGTCTGAGTTCTTAAGTTTTATAAATTTGACAAGATTATAAAGAAATTCTAACGAAATAACTTCTGATATTCTTAGTGCACATTAACTTTGAAAACTGAAGAAATAGTTATGCAAAAAATATTACCTGCCTTGAAATTTACTTACCTCTTTGAAAATTATGTAAATAAAAAGGCTGATGAATGTAAACCAAACTGAATATAACCTTTAAAGTTAAATCTGTGCCCTCATCTTTTGTTGTCTATTTAGCTTTGTTAAGTTGTGGATTTTTTCTGAAATTTTTTCTTCCTTTATATTTTTCCTAGTTGAGGATTATTTTTTAGTAGTCAAAAGGAAGTGAGGATGTATAGTATCTTGTGGCTTGCTTAAATATAAATCTTTAATTTCTTTCCAAATCATCTGTGTCTTTTCCTCCCCTGCTCTTATGCAGACATTTTAAAGTTGAATGTTTGTAGGGAGGCAGCATTACAAATTTATAAGATTTTAATGGAACAGCGCATCATGTTATTGATATTCCAGTTTCTTGAACATTTTTCTTTAATAACAAAAGCCAAAACAAAGACATAAGTTACATGAAATTTCAACATCCCCCCCAACCCCACCAGAAAGACCAGTACATTCAGAATTTGTCATAAGCTCATTTGCCAGTAGTTATTTGCAAAATTTACTGCCTGGGCTGGACACAAACTCATCACTCACATCCTTGCTTCTCTTAGCTGGTGGTCTCAAGAAGCCAGGAAAGTCTAAACTGGAAAGGAGAGGAAACTTCTTGCTGTGAGTGAGCAGAGGTAGGAAAAGGTCCAGATTTCCTGTGAAATAAACAAGTGGAGCTTTTGTTTCCTGGTGATGGCCCAGCCTGTGAGTCAGTGTCAGGGCTGGGCTCCTGCCCTCGCTGAGCTGAGCTCATGCAAGGAAGGGGCAGGACTCCAGGACTCTTCTTGGACACTTCCAGCTGCTGAAAGGCAGCTTGGCTTCACAATGGGAGAGGAGGTATTTATTTTACAATTAGTTGGGGTTTTCTTTCTGTGGCTGTTTAAAACTGTATTGCAATATATACTCTGCATAGCACAGGTCTCAGCTGTAGGATTCTCTGGCTCTTCTGCACACTTTGGAGATGCTGGGTAGGTAAAAAGAAAAGACGGGAAAAGAAGGAAAAAGAGTGCTGAAGATCCTGAAGTCCATTCCTGCTATGGAGGTCCATATTAGAATAGGATTTTCACTTTTGTGTGAAAAACATATTCTCTCCTGGCTCTATTTAGCTTGAGTTTTTTCCTTTCTGCCTGTTTGGACATTAAACTTGCACACATGTTTTCTATTTCTATATGAAGTGGTTTCAGTTTTCTTACTCTAAAGAATAATACAAGTTTAGAGTTAAGCAAGACGAGTTTTAA
This sequence comes from Cyanoderma ruficeps, assembly GCA_008694505.1. NCBI lineage: Eukaryota > Metazoa > Chordata > Aves > Passeriformes > Timaliidae > Cyanoderma > Cyanoderma ruficeps. Next base: position 36,452,767 of record VZDJ01007754.1, on the reverse strand, counting down.
AGTCTTCAGGATGTGTTACTCTTTCAAATATTTGCTTAATAAGTGAAAATTCACCATCCCCCATCCCGTGGGGTTTTTTTGTCCTAAATACACTAACAAAACTGTACTTGTTCTTGGAAGAAAAAAGAGGAAGAGCTTTACTAATTCCTCTTCTGTGTGAGGTGCCATTTGTCCAAGTGACGAAAGTTGATATGAATTAATGTTTTAGAAAATTATATTGCGATAATAAAGCATCTCTTTTGTTCCCCCCCCAGAAAAAAAGCAGCTAGAATCAACTGTTGCTTGTAAAATTTTATAGAAAGCTGAATGGAGAGATAACAAGTAAACTGTTTAATTATTTCCAGATACTTTGGGAGCTCTTAATACAAAAATGTAAATTTCCCTCAACTTTGGCTTTTCACAGCTAAAGTCAGTAATCTGTGTGCAGAAATGAAGCAGCAAGATTTTTTTTAGTTGCTTTTTCTCCTAAAATGTGCCATGTGTCTTTCTTAAATAACAAAAAGAGAAAGAAGGAAAGGAGGAGTGTGAAAGTATCTCAGATCAGCCAGGCTGATAAGGCAAGACCTTGATAAGATAAAAAAAATCTCTAGGCCAGTTTCTAAGACGCCTTTTTAGTGCTTTGTGTGTGTTTCTATAGGAAGTTTTTGTCATTCTGTTTCTAAAATAGCCCTTAAATACTAGAGATGTGAACTGATATTATTACAGTTAGTTGACTAAGTGCTTTATAAAAGCTTCCCAATGAAAGGCAAGGAGAGGGGAGAGAGGAGAGAGGGCAGCTCCTGAGGAGGATGCAGCAGTGAGTAGGAGCCAAGCAGGGGCTGCTGGTGGCTGCTTTCTGCTGGGTGCTGGGCTCTTTGCCAGGCACTGGCCACACAGAGAGTAGAGTCCTCCACCTGGACAGCTGATACTTTCTTCTGCAACAGCCTCAGCCCCAAAAGCACTTGCAGGAAAGAAAAGCTGAAACACATGGTAAAAGTCGTTTTCCATTTGAATTTTGAGTCACTTGTTGCAGTCTTCCCTGTAAATGTTTAAAATAAAAATATCTTCCTGTTCTTCCTCAGTGATTTGTGATTTCAGTGATGTAAGGTGAGGGGAAAAAACCCCAAATCTAATAAAATTAAAGTTAATCTGAGGAGAAAAGAAGAAGTGTAATTCCAAAATGGAAGAACTATTTGTTGTCAGCACTAAATCTGGGATAATCTACATGACAGTATGGGTTCGTTCTTTTGTTTATAATAATTGAATTTGGAAAATATCATTGAACAGCTACTTGTCAGTTTGTTGCCAAAATCATAACTTTCACAAAAGAACAAAGAAATATTGTTGCCACTTTAAAGAGGAAGATATTAAAGAAGAGACATTCCTTACTTGTTGTTTTCATAGATTTTTTTTTTTATTCTTCTCAGAGATGAAAGTAGCTGTACTGCTTTCCTTACTGCTGTAAAAAGAAGTGGAGATTCAAGTGGCAGTTGTAAGGTTCAATAGTAGTTGTAAAAAAGGGAGGTTCTATAATTGTAGTTTCTAAGCTGGATGGTGCAATCTGGATCATGCAAGTTACCAGCTGCAATCTAGACAGGCATGGTTCTCCTGGGAGAATAGGAAGGAATTTCATTCACTCAGTGCAGACTGACTAAACTATTTTTCCTAGAAGAGATAGAAATTAATTGTGAATGGCAACCTGCAAATGGTAAAATTCATGACAAAGAGAGCAAGGGGTCATGTTTCCTTTACATTTATGTGAAGGAAAGTAAAAAAAGGAGAATGAAAAATAAAGCAGGGAAGAAAAAAGGCTTTCTGCTTAAAAAAAACCTTTTGATACAAAAGCGCCTTCTAGCATTACAGATCTGCAGCTTGAGGAAAAAAGAAAATGATCTTGTTCATCGTGCTCATTTTGATGTGCATGCTTCTAGAGCTTTGAGATCAGGCAGCTGGGAGCGTGCTGTGTGGGTTTCATTCTGTTTGCCTTTTATTTCATTTACTAAAGTGTTTTTACTCATCAGTGGTTCTAATATGTCTCGCTCCATTTGTTTCAGCAGCATCTATCTAATCTAAACTCTTCTGTTGACTTTCTCACCATTAACCTTTTAGGAAGGCAGATTTTTGTTCATTAATGGTTTGAAACTGACAGCCTGACAGCATCAAATGTCAGGATTCCAAATTTTACAAAAATACTGATGTTTTAATGCATGCAAATTAAGATATATAGGTTTCTTTCTCTCTTGTCCAACATATCAAGAATGTTGGTAGGATAAAAGCCTTTCCAGTCCCCTCCCTGCCCATAATTTCAAATTTTAAGAACTTGTCAAAATATGAAGTTACAACAGCTTTAGAGTCTGAACTTACCTGCTGGTAGGACAGGTTTAACTGTGGAGAACACTGCAAAAAGCAAAATGTGCACTGTTCTGGTCTCCAAGCTACCCAGAGTTTTAATGGGAAAGATGTTTCACTGTTCATGGTTTTGTTTCTACCCCCTTTTCCATCCAAGAGGTTAAACCAAAAATTTTGCATTGCATGGTTTACCTACTTATTTCTTTGAATATTATTTCAGATAGCACAGATTTCTCTGGGGAGTTGCATAATGCTAATGAAGATATTCTTCATCTGTGGTTTGAAGACTGATGGTGGTAGTTTAATACCTGGTAGTTTTAGTGCTTGGGTAGCTGGGTAGCCAGACATTTGGTGCTGGCTCAAGTCATTTTTAAATGGAGCTCAACAGCTGGAAACAGGAACACAACTAATTTTCCATTTAAGCAGTTCTTTTTGCTGAAGAATTGCTGAAGAGATGTTTTGTCATTGCAAATGGGAAGTTAGGAGTCTGTGAAGCAGCCTCTCTAATTAGAAGTCTTCCCCTCTATGAAGGTTTGAGACTCCTTTAAATGCAGAAATATAAATTACGTGAATGTGGACAATACAAACAGTTATGCTTCAATAGAAACATCAATTTCATCACTGAGAGAACAGTTTCTATTCATAGTCTGAAATACTGTGCATCTCAAGATGTCTTGAATCTCTAGCAGTTTCTCAGCAAAAGCTGGTAACAGTCAAAGCCCTTCCAGACAGCTTGACTGGAAATAAATCAGAGTTTATTCACGAGGTTGGTAAGTTGTACAAGGTTTCACTTTGTAGTGTTGTGATGGACATAATCCATCTTAGAGGTCATAACATGTTTGAGGTGGCTAAACAGGGTATGTAAATATACATTTCTGTACTGTGGATTTGTCTTTTTCATTGCAATACCTGACCGTCAATCCAGTATTTGATTTTTTATAATCGTTTAGATTCATAGTGGGAATTTCACTCTGGAAACTACAGAAGATGGTCCAGGAAAGTCAACTTATATACATACCATGAAACATTACTTAGTTTTGAAATTTTTGCATTGAAAATTTCTTTGGTGTCCTATCAGAGGACTGTATAATTTTGAAGGCTTTTCTAATTATTTTTTACATGTATCTTTGTTCTCTCTATGATTTTGCTTTCTTTTTAACTGAGGAACTTAGTATGTTTGATAATATTGGGTGGGGGAGAGGTTAGGAGTTGGAGTAATCCTTTGAAGTTTCCCTTAAGTTATCACTTTGGTTTTATATCCTTTTACTTTATTTAAATTTACATTCTGAAGAGTCTTGTATTCAATATTCCATTTCCATATGTCAAAGAATAATATTTCTTGGAAATTGGAAGATCCTGGGAAATCTGTAGTTCAGGTCAGGCCTGTGCCCGGGCTCACATTGTGCCTCCACAAGAGGTCAATATTAGAACCTGGGGAAGACTCTTAGAACAGGTTGCACAAGGAAATTCCTGTAAGGAGTTTTAAAAGCCTCTAATAATTTTGAAATTTGTATTAATAACCATAATGGATTTTTGTTTCTTGGCAAATCAAGTAATCACATTTTCACATTTTCATTGCACGTAACATTTTAGCACCTGTAGTTCCTGTTAAAACATTCCAGTCTGCTGGATCACACACTGTGGGAAGGAGTTACCTCCATTTGTTTGTTTTGAATGTGGCACCTGCTAATTTCATCTGATAGCCCTTAATTTTTATTACTGGAAGAGATGAGTGAGTCCTTAATTTTTATTACTGGAAGAGATAATGAGTGACACCTCCCTATCTACCTTCTTTCCTGACTTTCATAGAGTTGTGTCACCTGTGTGTAACTTTTTTTCCCCAGAATAAGAGATCTGTTCCCTATGTTTGATCATTCTTGGTGACTTTCTGTCTTTTTCAGTCCCTTTGGGAACTTAACTGGTTTGTGTGTGAGGGCAAAAGGAGGTGAGAAACACGCAATGGTGAAGGTGTTGGATGAATTTAGGCAGCATTTTGATAGCACTTTCCTTTGCTCTTTATTGCTTTCCAAAGTATTAACAAGTGTGGGTTCCAAAGCCTGTCATTTTTGTCTTAAGATAGCATTTTTCCTCCAAATGTGTCATTTTATTTCTACCTGGACTTAGTTTCTGTCTTTCCCCTTTGGTGGATCATCTGTGAAGGTATGGAAAACAATAGCTTTGATCTAGATCTCTGAACAGCTCCACTGATCACCACAATGAAATTCTACTCTTTGTTTTCTGTCTTTTAATAAGTTATGTATCCAAGTTAATATATTTTTTCAAGCATGAACAGTAAACTCCTCCTAATCTCAGTTTTAGTTTTGAATGTGCAGTGAGGTTGCAATTTCAATCTTCTTAAGGAGCTAGAACCAGCAACTTTTTAAATTCATGTATTTTAATGAAAATTGCTGTGAATTGGCTATGCAAAATAGAAAAGACAATACAGGACTTGTGTAAAGACAACACTGTATGCTGCAACATCATTATTTAATTATCTAGGTAATTAGATAGCTGGGTTTACAGATTTATTGCTGATCTCTAGATATGTAGATCCAGATAGATAAGGACATATCTTTAGATAGATTACCTGACTGCTGTCCTGGCAGGTAACATGCATGAACTACACAACAAAGGTATTTGAAAATAGCAACTATCATGGGATTCTGGTGATTGAATTTAGGTGTCTGTGATGTTGCTTGTAGACAAGAAGCAGTCTTTCTTCACAGTCTGTAGACTAAAAAGCATTATTAGGACAGGAGCTTTCTTTGTCCCAAAGAAGAATTACATGATAAAAGGACTGTTTTACCTCCAGTGATGGAAGGGAAGCCTGCAGTGACTGGCATGTGGCTCACAGTTGATGTTTGAAGGAAATTAACTCCATCTTGAATAACTACATCAGAACATTAAATCCTGTCTTTTTACATCTCAGTGACAAAACCAGATGAATGTCATTGTGCTAAAAAGTATAAGCAGATTACATGCAAACTGTGAGGCTCATGTAGCCACAGCAGAGCAAGGGGCAGTATGAAACCCTAAATTTTAAGATTTCTTAGCTTTTCAGTGGTTAAGTGAGAACTCATGCTAAATAATCACTAAAATAATAAGCAATTGTGAGTAACAGATTCAGTAGATTAAATTTTATTCATACAAGATAAAAACAATGAATTAAGTTTAATTGCAAGACCTAGTGCCTTCTCCTAAAGAAAATAAAACACCTGGAAAATCTACCAAAGAACTTAGTCTCATCTTTAGTTTTGGAGTAAGAGACTGAGTCAATAAGGAGTGTCAGCACATACTGATTAAATCATCTTGGTCTTCCTTTCTCCCTCCCTTTTCTTCTGCATGTAATCCTTTACAGTGGTATGCCAAAGGTAGTACAGGCTTGTCATTTTGTCTGTATTTTGCCACAAACATTGACAATCACATAAATAATTGCTTGTTTGTCCAGCAGGCGATTTTCAAGGACTTCCCTGTATGTGATTTTCAAATACTTTTTGATATAATTAAGTAAAACATCAGTAACTTCTTTTATTAAATATTTCAGAAGTTACAGTTACTTTGAAAAATGAAATAGTATTTTAAGTAAAAAAAATGTGACTATTCCTCAAGGATTCAAAGAATTTATTCTTAGGCTTGATGTAGTTTAAGCATTTTAACCAATGAGTAGAGGTTGTTTTGCTTCTTGTCAACTGTAAGAAAGAATTATATTGGAAGAATAAACATCAGTGATGAATCAGAGAAAAGAGCCCCAGAAAAGTCATGTTTTGTTCTAAAATTTCCCTTGTCTGGGGACCTCAGTTCTGTTTCCTTTGCTTTGTTTACTTGCTTGCTTGCTTGTCTGCTTGGATTCCAGGGCCGTGACAGCGGATGACAGATAGAGTAATTGTAAGATGCTCTGACAATCAGTGCTGTATTTCTGGGGCACCGAGTGAAATAAGGGTGGTGTCATGTAATCACAACCTGTTTACCATTCTCTGCAGTGGGCATTGTAGTAGGGTTTAGACTGATGTGCCATTTTTATGCACAGCTTGTCTTTTTCTTTCTTTGTATTCAATAAATAACTCCTGAATTGAACACTAGGAAGCATTTTTCCCCCAGATACCTTTAGTTTTTCTGTATATGCATGCTAATTCCAGAAGTCTTTAACATTCGAGCAGCATATTCTTGTTGGCTCCTCAAATATTGCTTTCCTCTAAAGCACTGGTGGTGTTGTAGCCAGTTCCCAGTGGACTGATGTACGTGAGCATTTATAGGGCCTCCACTTCTCCACTCTTGACTTGTCTGCTTGGTCCAAACTTGTTAATTGTGGTAAGAGTCATGCTGATGGCTGAAATTGTGTTCATTTCCAAGGAGCTCCAGTGGGATGAAGGCTTCAGTCTTTTGCTTTCTAACAACAGGATGTTTATTTGGAGGATCATCTTTTATTTAGAGATTGTTGATTTTGTCTAGACAGAGAGAATTAAGATGCCAGCAGTTCATGGGCCTTTCACAGCATCTAAATACAGGGGTTTGCAATCTTGCTGCAGAAGGGTAAAGCCTTTCACAGGTAAAATCTTTTTCAAAATTAAAAAGAGGTCTTTTTTCTTTACGAAGACATGCTATAAATCAGAAAGCCTATGCTCATTCAAGTCCAAGAGTCATCTAATATAGATACCAGTTGGAAAAAACTGCACTTTAATCTGCTGGAATATGGACAATGCGTGAAAATGTGCCTTTTTCAGGTTGTCAGATGGAAGAAAATATAGTTTGAATCGTGAAACAAGCTGCAATATGAAGCTTAAAATACTTTAATTGTTTTTTTGTCTGCATTCTCTGGAATATTTACCAAACATCCCACTAAAAAGCTCTCTGTGTGTGTGCTACATCTGATGCTGTGGTTAGGGTGACCATTCTTTAGGGAAACATCATCTGGTATTTAGAGCTGAGCGATCATGTTTCAACTTTTGAATGATGTAAAGTCAAGAATTACTAAAGAAGAGTTTGGATGCTGGGTTTGAGGCAGAGTTGGTTTATTTTTAAGATCAAGCTGGGTGCTGAACAAAAAAATCCCTGGGCCTTTTCACCCTCACAGCGAGATGTCCACATGACCCGCGTGCACCTCTTGGTCCAATGGTGAATTGTTCTCTGGGGTCTTCCAGTGTCTCATTGGATTCTTTCTCCATGTCTGTGTGGGCAGGCCATTAACTGCTCTCATCTTCCAGCTTGAGGCCCTCCAGGGTCTCAGCCCTTATCTGAAGGTATCCAGGCTTTGTTTCCTCCCCTGCTGAGCCAAGGGAAGTTCACCCGCCCCAGGCTTTGGGCAGGCCCCACCTGTGCTAAGGTGTCAGTAGAAATGTGTGCAATTTCAGCAACCGAGTCTCTCTGTATTAGCTGGGAGTGCGTTGGGCAGATGTACTTGACTGGTCGGTGTTAAAAACCACAAATAATTGTACATGCACAGGGATAGACTTTCTAGCAAAGCAAAGCTTTGCAGAAAGTAGTTACATAGGAAGAAGCTACTGTAGATGACTGAGGCAATCAAATGTGTAGACAGGTGTTTAGTTCACTTTTCTTCAAGAATTTTTGTTTCCTCTCTAAATGTTTCTTAAAATTCCCATTACCCTCTTTGAAGTCTCATGTGGTGACCCTTCAGAAAAGTGTTAACTCTGTCCTTTTGGGAAACGTCAGGATAGCAATACTTGATCATGCTGTCACAGAAAGGGCTTTATGTGGAGCTGAATGTTGGTAGCATGGGAAAAAATGAAATCTTGGACATTTATTTTGTTTCTGACAGAGTGAGAGCAGTTTGACATCTGAAAGTCTTTGGGATTTTTATATTTTGGCTCTTTTAGATTTTAAGGCAGAACAGATAGGATGGATAGAGGACTTGATGACATTCCTTAAGCCCTTGATACATATTGGAAAAAAAAAAGAAATTAATTTGGCTGCTCCCTCACACCAGCATTATACATGGTCAGTGAGAAGATTGTTTATGCTCCTGTTAAGCCAGAGCTAGAAGACTCTAAAAAACATTTCTGCTTCTTTGTGGACAAATATTCTCAATTAAAAATGGAGTGTAAAGACACATTGAAGAATACAACTTTTATACTCTCACTAATAGTGGCCCTGGATTTGCATATGAACCTATATATTAGAAAATTCTCATGCATATAAGCCACATCTAAATATGCTAGTTGAGTTAAGAGGAAGTACTGTGGTCAGAGAAACATGACATGTTTTTTCCTCTGACCCAGTCATTGAGGTTTTCTGAAATTCTGAAAGTTCAAAACATATGTAACTGTCTTTTCCTCCCTTGTATAAAGCACCACTGCACATTATTGTATTTTCACTGTTCAAACTGACAAACTATGTTAAGTCTAATTTCCACCTCATACAGCCCCTTTTAATGAATTCTTTAATTTCTGATGTATTCCTTAAGAATATCTTCATAGAGTTATGTTCCAAGTAGCAGTTCCAAAACATTGTATCTAGGATAAAGACTTTACTACACTTTCAAAAATAAATAATGATGCTGAGGAAATCCTTTCTTTCCTGAGTAAATAAGCTATTGCTTCAAGAAGCCTATATTGTTAAAGGAGCCTCGATGGATAAGTATGTTACTTTGGTGCAAAGTATAACAGAATCTTCTGTATGGACCTATCTGTGCTCAAATGACAACTCAGTTTTCAGGTGAAATGTTCTAGGCACACTGGACCTGAATAAGAAAAGTAAATAGACAAGTCAGTTTTCAACCACAACAGAAAACTCTGAAGTACGATGCTAGAATATCCTTCTATCCAAGGAAGAAACTTGGTCACAGGTGTACTTTTCTCCCTCTGGTCAGAGCTCAATAGTTGTAGGGAACAACCACAGTACCTTTAGGTGAGAAAAGCGCACTCATATACTGTCCTTTTTGTGTTCTGCTTCTCTTGCGTCATTCCCTGCTGTTACAGGCTTCACAGTTGAGACAAAATATATACAGGAAAGAAAATGAGACTGTTCAGGCTGTACCATGGCCTCATTTACCTGACTTTGTGTGCCACCTCAACCATTTTTGCAATCACTGTTAATGCAGTATCAGTGGTACAGAGGTCTGCAGTGATACAGATTTGCAGGGTACCAAAATGCCATTGAGGCCCACAGAACTGGTTATTTAGTGCTGGATTGTCCTTCTGTTGGCTTCATTGACCTGAGCATTGATACTGCCAGGTTACTGGTAAATCTGTCTCATCCCTCTGAATATCTGTATGCCAAATCACGGCGATTATTCGTGCTTTTATCAGCTGTTTCCGCAGCAAGAGGGAACTTCATCCCTTTTCATCTTTAGGATTCGCTTGTCAGGAGATTAGTGAAATTTGTGTCTGACAGCTAAATAATCTAATTATGGTTGCCTTGCAGAAATAGTGGGATTAAAATTCTGCCTGTTTTGTTGATAATATTCTGTTGTGTTGGGAGTCAACAGAGGCTTGGAGTCAGAAAACACAAACTGTTTTGTGTTTTTCCACCATGTTTTTCTTGTGTGACAGGACTAAGCAAGTCAGGGTGATATCTACAGAGAAATGAAAGTGGAACAAGGCTCACTGTCACCACTAGAAAAGAAATTTATAATAATCAGCCTGCTGGAGGAGAATAGATGGAAACTGAAACAGCAGTCCTTAGGAGTGTCTCTGTACCACCAGGCTAGAGATTCAAAGGCACAGAATGATATGCTACCCTTCTTGCTGGTGATGAAACCATTCTGCAGCCAAGAATCCAAGATACAGCTTTAGAGAGAAAATGCAGAACTTCCCTTGTCTTTGCAGCCTGGTATTTAGGCCACTGCTGGGAGATGGCGTTATGGGGGTTCTGGTTCATGCTGCATTTGACTTTTAATTGCAAACATTATTGACAACATGATAGATTTAGGCAAATGGAATGAGACAGTTTATGCTGGGAGATGTCAGGGATCACTGACAGGGTTGAGGATCCTGTTCATTTAAATGTTACTGAGGAACATTCCTGAGGATTTGGAACATTTAAATTCCCAAAAAGGTCTTCAAGTTCTAAGTCTTGTTTTGTGCCTATATCCCAAAGAGGTAAGATGTGCTTGCTTCTTGGGAATACTGAGCCTGATAGGTAGAAATGAATCAGGTAGAAGACAAACAGCAAAGCTGAAGTTCTAGATAAGTGTTTTGCAGCATAGATCATTGTGTCTAGAAGGGCTCGGACCATCTTCGTATGTAAAGGAAGAACAGAGGAGGAGAAGAAGTTATATTGAAATCTTCAGTTCAACTTATTGGGTGTTCTTTGCTCCCATGATTCCTTTTTTTAGAAGTGAAGGTTTTGATAAATTGCATTGGGCTTTCAACTGAAGAAGACAACAAAATATCCTGTAATGACTGTTTTTGAAAAGAAAAGTCAGTGTCATGCAGATGTGTATTGGATCAGCAAGAATTTAATTTTTACTTCTTCACCACTAATGAGCTTTGTAGATATTTGACCTGTATGGGAGTATGAGTGACATAGAACAGTTGGAGAGACAGTAGGAAAGTGTCTGGCTTATATGGGAAATGTCCCTGTCTCCCATTTCTGTTTTTTTGTCTGAGAAAATGGTAGTTGTCATAATAACGCTTGGCCTGGGACTCCCAGCACACAAATCTAAGCTATACTTGAGGTTTTAGGCTGTTATAGCAGAACCATCAGACTTACCAGATCACAGAGGATTCAGTGTCTCTTAGAGTGAGGGAAGTTTTCTTGGATGTTTCCTAATGAACAAATAAGTACTATATTAAGTTTCATGGAGGTTTTTTCAGAAAGTGGTGACACATTTTCTATGCAAATGTAGACCAATTGGAAACATAATTAAATAATAATTTTTAAAACCCCACCTCCTTTAGGACCACTTTACAGGACGAGTAAAACACCTTGGCAGTTCAGGTCCACCTGAAACCAGATTTGCATGACTTAACAATTTTTATGCCCTTTTCCTATCAGTGATGCTTGTTTCACCCCTAGAAATCCCAGAGTGCAGTCCCCTCACAATTAAGGAATAGCAGTTCCACTTGTCTTCTCCTCTCCCTGTCCCATAACAAATTTAGTTATCCCTTCTCACTGGAGTGAGTCCTATGCAACCCTCATAAAAATTATTTGAATTATTCCTCCTAGCTCCTAATAAAAGAGCAGCCTTGTTTGGATAGTATTCCCTTTTCTGTTCACAAGTTGCTTCTCAATACTGATTTATCACCTGCACAGGCATTTGTTCTGAATGAACAGATGAATTAATGTTTTCAAGCATTGCTCTTGTATCTGCTTCTATACACTAGGAAATTACTTTGCATAATGGATTTTCCACTAGGATACACTAATATCTTCCTTTTTGCCCATGATTCTTTTGTTGTGATCTGTAGCTTGTTAAATTTTAGCCTGTTGTGGGTTTATATGGAGTTTGGTTTCATGGCATAAAATCAATGATTCATGTATGGTAAAGCAATTACTAAAATATTTCCTTTAATTGATTGGTCTTGTCTAATGATTTAATCTTTGAAAAAACCAAAATCTTCCCTAATTTAATGTGTTTTCATAATTTTTTAGTGAGCATTTCTTTATGAGCCAAATTGCAGTGCAGTATCTGCTTTCATCATTTTCCTAAATAATTTCATGAAGCAGAAATGTGAATGAAGGTTGGATCATTACCGAGCCTGTACTGTGATGTGCAGCTATCTTGAACTGCCCTGTTTGCCTCTGAACCAGAAGCTGCCTTCCCAGGCTTACAAGTCTGTAATCTTGAAGGCATTCTGTACTTCTATCTGTGTAAAAGCAAATGACTCATAGTTTCAAATTCTTCATTATATTTCTTTTAATACAATTTTCACTGCTTTGCAGATGGATCTGAGGTTTATCATCATCCTTCTTGACTTTAAACTTCTCCAGCACAACCAGGGCATGAACTTTCCTTAGTTTTGCCCTCTCTTGATGTGCAGATATCTGTCATCTGCCATTTTTCTGTTACCTCCCTATTCACTGGTTCAGTTGATGCTTCTTAACTTTCATTCCCACCTCAGAAAAGAATTTGGGAGGTTCTGTAGAGTTTTGTTGTTTATTTCTCTTGCTTAGCAGTCACAAACTCTGAATTCTGAGTAGAGTTATAAGCTCATCAGAAGGTCAGGTGTTTCTGCTTCCACCTGCAGATGAAGTTACAACAGGATGCTTTTGGGTATTGCAGTTTGTAGTCTGCATTGCTGTCAACATGGATTTGATGAGTGTCTTGTGGACAACTCTCAAAACTGTCTTTCCTCCCTATGTGCTCTTTTTACCAGCCTGAAATCCCTGTGTGTATTTGAGTTCTTTTCATAGATACACTTTGACACATTATTACATATTGTTAACATTTTCATCAATTGATTAATATTCTATCTACCAGGGAAACTTCTGTGAGTCTTCCCTGAAACTCAGGGAAGTGTTAAGGGGTAATAATTTTAAAATGTTGGTAAACATTAGTAAAGGAAAATTGGAGGATCACATTTTTATGAATTCTCTATAATTTAAAAAAAGTTAATCCCCAGTAACAAACATATGTATAGTTTATAATTTGTCTCTTTTCTACTCCTATATTTTTGTATTTCCATTACTATTTTTTATGTCGTCCAACTTTTAACTGAACCTGCAAATTTTAAAGAAGAATAATTATTTTTTTTCAGAGTGTTGGGAAGAAATTACCTCCAGCAACAGCAACTCAGGAGCCAACAAAAATAGAAGTGGACAGCAGAACAAAAAGTAGGTTTCATAGGTTTTTCTTTTTTGCACTTTGTGCTATTAAAAGCAAGCTGAATTCTTTTCTCTGATTTTGGTTAAAAGAGTGTCCTGTATATAAAAAAAAGTGAGGATGCAGATAGATATATTTAGGATAAACTTTGAGTAGGTGATACCTAGACAAAATGCTTTGTTCCACAGAATCCTCTCAATTGTTTTTGCTCTCATGACCCTACGTCAAGTTTTCTGCCACCAAAAATCAAATTAAATTATGTGATCAACTTTCAGCCTGGGGGATACTTTGGAATTAATTAGAGTTGAATAAGATCCAAATTCAGGTTGTAACTTGTAGATAGGTCATAGAAAAATTTCTCTCAGTGTGAGAAATGCCTTTGTCTTTTTCCTCTTTTTAAAAAAATATTTTAATTATTTTATTTCTATTTCTTTATGTAGCAGAAATCAACTATATGCATGGTATAGTTTGTATGGGAAATCAGAAGAGAAGGCTCTGGGGAGACCTTTCAGCAGCCTTCCAGTACCTGAAGGAGACCTCCAAGAGAACTGGAGAGTGAATTTTTACAAGGGAATGTAATGACAGGGCAAGGAGAAATGGCTTTGAACTGAGAGGGGGCAGGTTTAGATTAGATGTTAGAAATTTGTTACTGTGAGTGTAGTGAGGCACTGGAACAGATTGCCCACAGAAGCTCTGGGTGCCCCATCCCTTGCAGTGTTCAAGGCCAGGCTGGATGGGGCTCTGAGCCATCTGGTCTAGTGAAAGGTGGCCTTGCCCAAGGCTGGGGGCATTGGGACTAGATGATCCAAAAGTTTCTTTCCAACCCAAACTATTCTCTCATTCTCTGACCTTCAGTTCTTTTTTCATCATTTCAGTGCTTAGCAATGAAAAAGTCTAGGGAGGCATATGTAACTAGCTTACCAAATAATATACATATATATTCCCCATCTTAAAATTTAATTTAAATGAAGTTACAGCTAAATGATACATGTTCTGGTGGAAAAGAATAAGAGGGAAGAGAAATAGCCATACTTTAGAAAAGAAGCTGAATATAACAGAGTTGATTTTCTTTAAATCTTGCACAGTCCTTCTTCCCTGATGTGTTTATCCTTTTAGATAATTAGCGGATAACGTTTTATCTCAGAACTGAAACACATACAGACATATGTAGGAAAGCATCTGGATCAGCAGAGCAGGGTCTGTTTGAGGGAAGTGTGTGGTGACAAACTGGTTTGCACAGGTTTTCAGCTCAGAGTTGCAAAAGCAGCTTAGAAGAGCTTTTAGTGAGTTATTGTCCATTAGATCCGCCCCAATCCTTGATTTGCTACATCCTCTTATCTTGTTCCCCTGTGCCAGCAGGCTCTAATGGGAAACACTGCAAGAATTCAATTGCCCTGAGGAAGTGAAAACTTGAAGTAGTGAAAAGTGTGTGAACTGGTGAAGAAGAGGGTGAATGCAGAAGAGGGTTCCTGAGCATGTTCTGGAATTACCTTTGCCAACCTTCAGGTTGAGCAGCTCAAGCTGGCCTGAGTGCAGGTGCCATTGGAAGGGGTGGTCCAGGGGCTTTCCTGCCTGCAGTATTAACCCTTGTGTGGGAAACCAGGCTGCTCCTTTCCACATCAGCTCATACTTCTGACAGCTGAAGCTGCTAAATCCCATCCCAGGGTATGGGAGGTTCAAACTTTCACAATTATAAACTGAGTATGGAACCCTTCTGACCAATGGTTGGAAAACTGTATCTTCTACTGTGATCCACTGATTTTTCATCATTCCATCAAAACTTGTGGGCTCTGGTGATCCTTCTTCCGCCTCTTTGTTGTTTCCCTCAGACACAGCTTTTTGGCCAAAAAAATCCTTCTTCTGTCATTGTCTGCATTCAACGTCAATTTTGCCAGAGTTGGTGAGAAGGGTGGGCTACTTATTTGCACAGTATCTTGTTGAATTTTAACTAAACTGCATTATTTATTACTTTATCTTTCCCAGAATCTCTGGGGCCTCAGTAGAATTCTTGGCATCTCTGTTCATACTTGGGAAAGAGAAGCACATCTATAGGAAGTTCTGATGTAATGTAATTATATATAATTTTCTTAGCCTCAAATGACATCATTGAAGACATGTTTCATTCAGCTGAAGTTGTCCTTCACTTAAATTATAAAACCTTTCAGTGCAAATAAGATGCTTCAGTCTGGTTTGGTGTTTAATATAGGCAGAGGAATAATTTCTTGATAATAAAATTAATGTCTGATAGTCAGAAATGAGGAGTATGATCAGGCAAAGGACTACTATAATCTGCCTAGTATTTGTCATTTCTCAAAAATTCAATTTTTACTTTTTTACCAAAATAAGCTTGAAAAAGCATTCAGTCCAGGGAAGTTTGCAGTTTCAGAAAACTGGTGAATGCTCCAATTGCTGTCTTCAGCACAAAAGTATCATTTCACCTTGGACCTCAAGTACTTTCACTTTTGCCTGGGATGGTAGTGTCTCAGTCTTTCTTGGAGTCTTTTAAGTGCTGAACAAAACAGATACTGCACCATTCTTCAAGAAAGTAGCAAGAAACAGAACATCCATAGACTAAGCTCAGTATGGAGAGGGAGCTTTTGGTTACATGGTTTAGATTCCTTTGGGATTACTCTTGGAGATGAATGCTGCAAGCAATGGAGCAAGTACCAGCAGCATCTTCCCTCTGCCCATGGGGCTTCAGCAAGGTGTGATGGTTGCTGACTTTTCTCACACTTCAATTCCAGTCTGCTTTTTTTATATAGCTTTCCTGATGTGACAGAGCAGTGATCAGCAGTGAGGTACTTTTTGTGCCATTTGCTTTTGGAACATGCAAGAGGGCCTAAGCTCTGCAATGGGGTGAGTTGGTTGAAGCAAAAGGCAGAGATGTGTGTTCTCTAAAGTGCATCTCCCAACAATACTCTCTGCAAATCTTCCCAAAAACAGATTTAAGATTTTTGGGATTCTTCAGGGCCAAAGAGGACTTTTTGCTTAAAGGAAGAGCACAGTGAAGGCACAAATCTTTACAGGCTTTGAGTGATCCCTTTGAAAACATTACTAACCTTTTGCCAATGAGGGAATGCATCTTTGAACAGAAAAGGGGAGAACTGTTTGGTTTAGATTTGTGGGTTCCTAGATTTAGAGGAGTATTCTGCTCTTGAAGTTCCATCTCTGTTATGTAGATAGGATTAATGTGTGAGTGTTTACAATCCTGTTTTTGGGATAGGATGTATTCTTTTCTGTGAAATAGTTTACTTTTAGTATGAGTGGCTTGTGGTGAAAAGGATATGTTGTAGGAAATATATATGAGTTTTGAAGTACCTCTGTTGGATTCTAAAATTCAGCAAAACAAAAACATCCACAACATCTAAGAGTTACTGCAGATTACTGAGACTGCACTAATGGAGTATAAATAAGCACACAACAAAATAGCAAAGGCAGTAAGTCACAGAGTGCATTGACCACAGCACTTAATTTGATTACTCCACTCGCTATTTAAAATTTGTGTTAAGCTATTGCATAGGAGTACCAAGATCATGGCAAACAACTAATCCTTTTGCATGATGCAGAACGTGTAAGGAATAGTGAATATGTATTAATAGGACCATGGTTACTTCTGTTTCTATTTTTTTCGATAAGGTTGTGTTCTGACAATTTACATTTGACTAAGTTCTGTGAAAATACTTATTAGTGCAATCTATTTATGAGTCTGGAGTGTAGCAATTAATAGTAAAACCAAATTCGGCTGAGTATAGCGTTTGGATTTTTTTGTCTGGTTTGTGGTTTTGGTAATACTTATCTAATTTGTCACTAGATTTTGTATGTTTTACTGCATTCCAGAAACATTTTATGAGTGATAGTGTCAAAGAGAGGAAATTTAACCTAAAGGAACACTACCTTACTGCTGCTTGTTTTCTTGCTTAGTATTACTGTTTGTGTCAATATTGATTGCTCTATGATTTAGACTTCACTGATGGGGAAATATTTAAGCCTCAAAAATTAACTATAGAAATAAACAACCCTAGTAGTAAAAGGAAGAAATTGTGTCATCCTATCCTAAGAGGAAAAGCACATTCCAGAGTCACCGTCCCCTTTGAGATTTAAGCTTGAATGAATGTTTGTCTGTGGGCTGCCTTCTTTAAGGTCTCAGCTCATCCTAGGAGTGTGGCAGGAGAGCAAACAGAAGAGTCATGCCTTTGGAGTGAAACAGGGTTCACTGATACAGTAAATGGACTTTGCTCAGATCTGGCTGGAACTGTATAATATTTAACCAGTCTCTCAAAATACAAACAAACTAATTTACCTGCTATGCTACTGCAGGACCCCAGGTCACAGAGTAGGTCTGTAGACTGACATCAGTTCTTTACCCTGCAGTTGTAAATGCATATGGAGTCACTGAGTTTTGTCAGTGAAATACTGTCCTTGCAATGGCCCAGGTAATGAAGCAGCCATGCTCTGTAGGAAGGCCATCCCTTGCTATTGTTCTCCCCCTTGAGGCAATGATTTTTTGAGGGGTTGAGACTGTATCAAAAAGGCCACGTTTTCAACTTGGGGACAGACAGTGTTGCACAAGGATACATGGTAACAACTCCCATAAAACATCTCGTTCTCTTTAGGTTTATCCATTCATGCAGTTCCTTGAGCAGTGCTCATTGCCCGTGGTTGGGAGGAGCTGTGAGTGTGCAGTGAGACTGGGGTCTGACAGAGTGCTGCTGAATTGATAAAACTGGAGTGAAAAGCTCATGAGTATCATCTTTTTTTCCTCCCTCACTGTTTCCAAGATATCTGCTGTTGGGGGTTTATTAACAGATTTATTTTTATCAGGTCAGGAGGAGAAAAAGAGGCTTCTGGAAGAACTGTCTGTGATGTATAAACCCAACTTTGGATGTCAAATGTAGAAATGAGATTTATCATCTACAGCTGAGAGATACTTAGTTGGTATCTTAGTTTGAAGTTTTAATTAGGCTTAAGTTTATTTGCCAGGCATATAACAAGATATATTGTTTTGACTTTTAGTATTTTTCTGGGTTGGTGGTTCTGGTGGTGTTTTGGGTTGGTTTTTTTGTTGGGTTTTTTTTGGGGGGGGGGGTGTTTTGTTTTGTTTTGTTGGGTTTTTTTTAAAATTTTTTTTCCCCTCATTTGGAAAATCCCAAATTCAGCAAATTCCATTGTGGTCTATACAATGCTGTGTCTGAAATTAGTTTTTTCTTTTATCTTTTCCTCCTTCTGATCTAAACATGACTGTTGACATTAAGTACTTCTACATCTTCCTGAGATATTGTGCTCTGCTGAGTAAGGACAATTTTAGCACTGATGTGACATAGCCTATAAGATTTTTCTCTGCTTTTATTAATATTATTTTAAAAGTTCACATTATTTTGAGTTCTGTTGGCTTTGTTTTTGCTTGCTTAAATCATGTTAGTCTACCTATCCTTTAGGAAAAGTTTGAAAGCTGACTTTGTCCTGTTACTTACATTGCTCCCAAACCATCTGTGATGTTGAGGCCTCTGTTACAGCATGACCCAGTGGGTTCAGTGATTTAGTGTATGTCTGTCTGAATTGTAGTCAAGAAGTCCAGACTTCCACTGTACATAAGCAATATTCTTTTTCCATGCTTGTTCTGTCACTCTGTGTTCCTGTGCCAGCATTCAGAGCACAGTGGGGCCATGAGCCTCCCCCAGCTCCCTCTTGTGCCTCTCAGAAGTTTGTCTCTTAGCTTTTTATGAACCACATCATTATTTGGGTGATTTTTGATATTTTACTACAGTTTAATACCTCATTTTGCTGCTATTTGATTTTTTAAAAAAAAGAAAAGAAAAGGTTAGGAGTTTGGTGGGGAGAGTGGACAGGTCATGGGGCCACAGAGTTCTTGACGTCAAAACTAGAAGATGTGTAGCTTTCTGGTAGAAAGAACTTCCTGTCATCAACTGATATTTCAGATGCTGAAACCACAGCCCTCTCTCCACTCTTGTCTATCAGAATCTTCATCCTGAAGATTCAAATACCCAGTCTCCAAATAGCAAGCGAGACGTAAGGAGCTTTATCTGTTTTAGGACTCAGGATACCCAAGCCCTTTGGTATCCAAAGCATTTTTCAACCTGAAGCACATGGGGTTCATCCATACCTTGAGCAGAAGCTGCACTGCAGACATCCTGTCAGAGTGATGCTGTTTGCTGTTTGAGGTTTTTTCACTGTACTTTGTGCTTGGCTTCCCACTTAATCTTGAGCTGATGCTGTTATTGAATGGAGGATCAATGTATGTGTCTGAGAATGGATGTTCTGGAATGATCCTTCTTGGGCTCAGGTGTTGTTTACCTCTGAGAATCCAGCCAGTTCTGTATCCCAAAAAAGAAATGCTAAGCCTGTTCCCAGTAACTAGAGACTTGCCTGAGTGTGCAGCACTCAGCTCCTTTAGTGCAGTATTGCATCTACATCAACTCTGGACTAATTCACTGAATCTGTTATTTAGCACAGCTGCTTTTCAGAGTGTGGATATACTCAGAATAGGAAAAAAACCCCACAATGATAATTTAAGGTAGCATGTCATTGAAGTGTAAAATGTGTTGAATCTCATATTTATCCACATGCTGCTTTGCATCCCCCTAAGTTATTGTGTGTGAGCTTTCTACCAGCTTTTACATAAAATGTTGTTACACTGTCTCAAAGACAAGGCAGTGAGCAGGTGGAACATCTAGCCAAGTTCACAAAGAGACATCCCAATCCTTCCTCGGAATACACTAAGGCAACAGTTAGACACCCCTTTCATCCTCTGAATCTGAGCTGTGACCTGGTGTTTCTCACATACCCAGTGGTTTGGAAAAGTCACCAAATGATTATTTCATAGTGTTCTCTGCTTTCAGAACAGGGAAAAGGATTTTTTTTTTTCCCATGCTCATTTCTTTTCCCTCAAAACTTTTGTTCATTTTCTTCATCTGAATTTTTTTTCTTCAGGGACACCAGAGGAGATGTGGTGAGTTGACCCCAGCCAGAAGCTATGCTCCACCCAGCCACTTGCTCCCCATAAGGGAAAGAGCAGGGCAAGCAAAAGCAAGAAAAATTCAATAATAAAGACAGTTTGATAAATAAATGAAAGAGAAATAAAAGAGGCAACACAAAGGCACCCACCGTTCCGTAGATCAATTCATTCACCACCTACAGTGGATCAATGTCCAGCCAGCCTCCAAGGAATTGAAACCTCCTATACCAACATCCCCAAAGCCCACCGATTTTATTGCTGAACAGGAGGCCATATGGCACAGAATATTCCTGTACTCATCTTTGGTCAGCTGCTGTGTCCCCTCCAGCTTCTTGCCCACCCTGGTCTATTTGGGGGATAGAAAAGGGGAAAAAAAAAGGAAGCTGTGTGGGTATGCTGAGCAACAGCCAAAACACCAGTGTGTTACCAGTGCAGTTTTAGTCACAAATTCAAAATACAGCACCATATAGGCTGCTGTGAAGAAAATTAAGTCCCTCTCAAACAGAACTTATACAGGGCATGGCCAGAAAACCAGCTCTAATGGTCATGGGTAAATTCAAACATTTGTGTTCAGAATAAGAAATCTGTGAAGCCTGAGAAATTCTTGTTTGTTTGAACGAATGACACATAAAATTCATGCTGTTTCTGGGTGAAAATGTGTGAACTGAAGAGCTTTCCTGTTCCCTACTAGTACTATTTAATTTCTCAGGCTGAGGGTGCTTACAAAGAGCAAACTTTCAGATGCACATTTCTGGGCTGCTTCTTTATGGTTGATGTTCCTCTCACTAAACTTTAGAAGTTTGGATGGAGCTTATGTGTCAGAGCCCTAAGTTTGGGTTATAATCATGTGAGTTTGGTATCTGGACTTTGTGGGGGTGGTCCCAGTGGAGATCTGTCTCTGCTGTCCAGGGGATTCAAATCATGGTTCGGCTAATCCAATGTAAGTGTCTACTCTTGGGGTCAGGAGTGGCTCTCAAGGCTGTGCTCATTTTAGTGACTTGATCTCCATTGACTGTAATGCACTGACCAGGTTGGTTTCTAACATCAGATGCCTGAATCTAAATTTAGACACAACACCAAAGCTTGGGGGCTGAAATCAGTAGCTTGCATCTGGAGCTGTTTGAGATAACCCCCCCCCCCCNCCCATTTTGTTTTGACTTGCCTCCAGCTGTCAGACCAGGGGGACCTTGCAATTCCGTAGGTTCAGCCATACCATGCATGTGTCTTACATACCCACGTGTGTCTGAGGAGGCACTTAGTGTCTGGGCAGCTGAACTGACCCCCTGATGGAGCCTCAGATACCCTCAGGTGTGATAATGCATGTTCTTGTTATAGTAAGTATAAAAGAGTAAGTCCTGTTATTTCAAATTAATTTGTGTTTCTGTGGCCTGCCAGTACTTCTCTGCATTGAATAGTTGACTAGACACACAGATAATTAAAACTGAGACATTTGAAGTGAAGCGAACATTTTTACAAAATCACATGCCCTTCTATAAACAGTCAAGTAGTTTACTTGGTCTTTTTAGACCTGCTGTCTTAGAGTATCACATATTTTTATGCATAGTTATAACAGCTGTAAAACATATTCCCTTTTTATTTGTAAGGCACATTGACATACTCATCTGTTGCACAGCAACATGTAAGTAACTGCTTTTCATGTCAACTGCTTTTTATGATTTCTGAGTAGGAGTGCTGGCTTCTGTATTTTCCAGATGAAAGTTGAGATGATGCCCTTATTTATAGACAGTAAAGGAAAAAGGGTTGAGGAAACTTTAGAGTAATACTCAAAACCCTTACACCGAGTGTACAGGTGGTTTAGTTATTAATGCATTAACATTTATTAATGTATTATTTGTTGTTGTATCGTCTTTATATATTCATAGATATCTGCTTTCTTGCACACAATAGATAAGCTATGTCAACCTACTGCTTCCTTTATGTTTCCAGTTTATGTGATCTGATGGGCGGCCATACCAGTGGAACTATGGAAGGAAGTGTCAGACACAGGTTTACTCTAAGGGAAAGAGTTTGTGGCAGGTTGCTGTCTGGAGCAATTTCATTTGAGGTGATGAGGTGTAGGGGCTACAGAGCTGACTCCCTGGATGACGTGTGTGGGAATACTTAGCAGCATGCAGTTTTTTAAATATTTCATATTGTTTATGAAGGTCTAAAATACAAAGAGAAAGATGGCAAGGAACTAAGGCAGCACAAAGAGACATTAATGGAATATTTTATGAAGATTATTCACCCTTGAATAAGCAGTTGTTATAAAGTGATAATTTATCACAGTGAATGTTCTTCCTTTCAGACAAGGAGTATTGCAAAGTGATATTTCCATATGAAGCACAGAACGATGATGAACTCACAATCCGGGAAGGTGATGTTGTCACACTTATCAGTAAGGTAAAACAATGCTTTTCTCCTATAAGCAGTGATACAGTTTTTTAAATTGACATAATTTAATTGCCATAAAATTAGTATTTGTGCCTTTGACAATGTTGTTGCTAAACCAAAGCTAGTTTGACAGTGAAACATTACACAGACTTCAGAGCCCTACACCTCCCTTCCTCTTGTGCTTCAGAGCCTTACCCTGATAATGAATGTTAAGCAGAGAAAAGCCAATGTGTACTCTTGAGTCTACAAATTTATACAATTAATTTTAATTTTAATCTGCTAGAAGATAAACATGAATTGTAATTTGGTCCCTGTAACAAGCATAATGGCTTAGAGAATAAACTGGAAGATTCAAGAAAGCAGCAGCTTTGAATATCTCTCTTTGGTGTGCGATTTTTTTTGCTTGTAGGAATTGTGAATTGGATTTTTGTCTTATATTGAGGTAATGTGCCTAAATTGACTTACTGAACTAAACATTTAAAATTTAGCCACCCTTAGCATTCTGGTAAAGCAGAAAAAGATGACAGAACAGAAAAGAAATAGTTTTATATCTGTGTTTTTTCTACAATGATGTGAAATTATTCAAGATGAGAAATGAAAATACGGTGCTAGGATTTATACTAAATCTTCAAAAGCCATAGAGTGAGGTGGTGAGTAAAGAGTTGGTTTTCCTTTAGAAGAGCTGTGCACCATGTTACAAAGAACAGATTATAGTTTAGGTGCACTTAATTTCCTGCTCCTGTTTAAAGACTTTACAGTTTGTTTAAAAGTTTTTGATTGCTGGACATAAATATTTGTGGGGGAAAAAATCTATAAACTAGAAAAGGCTGTGAATTTTCCATGAGGAAGATGAATCACAATAATGTACACAATACTGCTGCTTTTGTTTGTGCATGTATGAAAGTAAAAGAATTAATTCTATAATTGATGTGTCATAAGAAATTGTTACTTGACTGAACAATTTGGCACTGGGTGAAAAAAACCCCAGAATCTTGGGAAGTACATCTGAAGCAGTGTTTGCCACATAATAAGCTATTTTCAACTGTAGAGGACATCTTTGTCCTGAACAATATGCATGTAACCAAAGAAAAGTAATCAAACATTTGGTAGGAAGAGAAACTGCAAATTTAAAAATAAATTATATACATTAAATATCCTTTTATTACTTGCCCTCATTGACTTTTGTTTAGCTTGTTTGTAGAGCTGTATAGCTTTGCTTGATTTAGAATGTTCTCATGTGAGTATTTAACAGTGTTTCTGATCATGAAAATGGCTTTTAAGATGTTGCTCCTGTCCACTTTATGCTTTATTGACCAGAATGATTTAATTCCCCAAGATGGCTGGTCTCTGGGTGGAGCTGTGCTCAGCAGCAAGCACAGATAAAAAGACAATTACATTACTGAGGTTTCTGTGTGAGATTTAATTTGCTTGCTTCTTCCCGTTTTCTTCTTTCCTCTGCCTCTGCCCTCGCAGTGGAAGGATATTTGTCTTTTATAATAACTAAGCTGATTATTTGACCATATTGATCAGTTTTCTAAACCACGCAGAGAGAATGGTTTGGAATAATAAATACACTATTCTCTAGCTCTGTCCTTCTATCTATTCTTCACTGATATCAAGCCATTTGCAGACATTTTATTTAATTTTCTTCTTTTTTTCTGTTTCATGTCACATCTATGAACACTTACATAAACCCATGCCTCTAGAGAGTGGGGGATCTCAATGCACAAAAGCCTGGAGTTTCTCTATGGATGCTTTTTATGCAGTGTCTGAACTGATCTGAGCCACTGAAAAAATGGTGCTTAACAAGCAGTCACTTTGCAGATCCTTTTGTGCTTTGTAGACCTCGTTGCAGTCAGACTTGTGGGTTTCTTCATCTGTTTTTAACACAGTTAAAAAAATAAAAGGCAGGCTATGTGGAGTCAGGGTCTTTGCTGTAGAGTTCTGAAAACAGCGAGGTCTCCTTTATGCTCTACCACATAATACAGTAACTTAATTTTAGTCCAGATCTTCTGGAGCAGATGTCTGTTGTCGTCCTTTTAGTCAGCAATAACAAAGTCAGCCACACCTTTCTGCCCACCAATGGCCTCTGCTAGAGAGTTACCTGGAGTTCAAATCACCACACTTACATGACCAGTTAGTGAGCCAGGCTGACTAAGAGGCATCAAAGAGAAACATATGGAATGCTTCAGAAATTATTATCATGGCTTTGCTTTGTTATCAGATTACAGAGTTTCTTTTAATTTATTTGTAATGAATTGTTTTGCTTTCTGTGCTAGAAAGCATTAGACAGATTTTATTCTTCCCAATTATTTCAACTCAAAGAGAGAAGACTGCTACTTCTAAGGAAACAGATGGGTGTCACAGTACTTCCTACAACCACAGATGCATTATCGTAAAATAATGTATTTTGTTGAAATCACTAAAACCAAAAAGTGATATAGATTCCCAGCATAAAAAGTCTGTCACTAGATTAGTCTGTTTTTCCACACTTAAATCCATAGGAGTGTTGAAGACTCATAATGTTAACTCATTCTGAATTTGCTTTTAATTGAAAACAACAGCATTGTGAGAATGTGTGGGAATGGCTGAAGTAATGAGTGAGTGACAGAAGAATGGAAATCTCATGAAAAGAATGTAAAATTTATTACAATAATCTTAAAAGCACGGAGATGAGGTAGCCCTTGATAGGTGGTAAGACAAAAGGGGATGGATCAAATGAGCTAAATGGGGAGTTCCTGCAAGAGCCTGTGTACAGGTGCACAGACATGTGACAATGGGTATGTGAGGAAGCTGTTAGTCTAATATTTGTCTTGAAATGGTAAGGCCTAATTTTGTGGCAAATTGTAGAATCAGTAAATGCGGAATTCAATATCACCATTTTAACAGTATCCACAGATAAAAGGGATAAAAGTATAGCAGATTTCTCCCTTTTATTCAGTTGAATTAATTATAAAAGCCCCTTTGTCAAGATCATAAAATATCTCACTAATATAAAGAGCAAATTTTTGGTTTAGTTTGGTTTGGTTTTTTTTTGTCATGGCCTTGGCAGACTGTTTCAAGTTCTCCCTGTTTTGGTGGATGTTGAGATCTTGCATCACAAGCTGATCAGAACTTCCCAATAGGTCTCTGTGATAAGAGAATTTGAATGTCTGAGGTTTTTTTTGAAATAGCTAAAGAATACTTTGAACAGATTTGCTGAATCAATCTCCCTAATCACCTGGAGAATGTCCTGGAAAGGTTTATTTAAGCACTGAAGAAAATCAGTAAAGGCTGATGACTTAGGGGTCAGAATGGTATGTATTTGGAGAGATTTGGGGTGAAGGACAGCGTTATGCAAACCTGATAACAAAAAATAATTGCCAGTTATTTGGAAAATATACACTATGAGATAGAGTCCAAACATATCTTAGCTAAAATGTACCTAAAAGACTGAAGAAAAGCAGAAACCTCACATATATCTACTCAAAAATTTCTGGAAAAGGTTTTTCTTTCCTTCTTTTCCCCAGTGAAGCAAATACCCTTGTAAATACCTAGAAAATGTTTTATTTATTAATGAGAGGAAATAAAAGTGGGCACATGTTATTCCTTTAATTCCTTCATGCAGAATAATGTGAAAACCTTGAAAATATTGGTCAGAATTGTAAAAGAAGGTAAAAACTTCATTTTCAAGGCATTAAACTAATAGACCTGGTACCTTTGCTTTGCAAAATGGAGTCTAACAAAAATACACCTTTGAAAGAAAAAGAATAAAAAGCAAAATACAGTAATTTTACTTTACAGTTAAGGTGGTGGTTGTGCATTTTGATTATTAGATCTGTTTATAAAGTTAAAATTATGAATGGTATGAGGCCATGAGATTGACACTGTAGATTATTTTTATTTTGTCAAACATTTGTGTTCCTTAGGTATTTTTTTTTAGTTTCTCCAAAATATTCCTGGCAGCATTTGGGTATGGGCAAGAACACTGGTAATGACTGCACCCTGCGGCTGAAGGAGAGTGGCAAACAGGTCTTTTATCATGCTAAAATATTCATTTTGAAAATTGTATTTGTAAAAAATACAATTTCTTCTAAGCAGCAGAAGATTCATGTGACATTTTCAACTGTCATCATGAAAAATTTTACAGGACTTTTTGTTCCAGCCCTCTTAGATGTAGCTATTGTAAGCTACTTTTCTACAAATTTATTAATAGCTTTGATAAATTATGACAAAATGCATAGGATTCTGAAGACTTCATTGGCACGGAGAAAAAGACCTCTGTGAGGAATCAGTACAAATAGCTACATGATTTCAGAGCAAATACATCAAGCACACACTGGCAGCTGTGCACTCATTCAAAAGCAGTTTTATTTGCAAGGATGTAAAGAAGATTTCATTACAGTGCATCAATCTACCTGAGCTCTAGGCAGTAAAGACCACGTTGTTCCCAGGAATGAAAACAGTCTGGATAAATAAAATTATCTGCTTCAAAAATCATTGCAAATTTGAAAAGCTGGCAGCAATAGAAAGATATGCTCACCTAATTATCAATGGACGGCACTGATATCAGTGGCAGTTCTGCTAATTCTGAATTTATAAGGTGATTTTGCTGATGCTATTGAAATAGCACTGGTAAAGTTACTGCACTGGTATAATGAAAGACACAACAGGATAATTACTAGTGAAAAACTTACGTGACCATATCCGGTCTAGATATTTAATGAATTACTTAATGGCAACCCAATTTGCAGAGCTTAATTCTGTGCTGGGGGGCAAAGGGCCACAAACCTAGTTTTTAAAAAAAGCATAATGACAATCACTTTTTAAAAGCTTGTATTTGCTTTTGGTGTTATTGTTAATAATTTATTGTGAGATTTGCAAGTTTAGTGGTTCAAAATGGTGTACATTTAGCGACTTCCTTCCCTGAAGCACATGCAGTCGAGTGATAAGACAGACAAGTAAGTACAGGAGAGTAGAAGAGTGTAAGCAAACAAGTCAATGAGATTCAGTTCTGATAGTCTCCTCATGTCCTTTTCTCACTATTGCAGTGGTGCTCTGTGTGTTTGTCCCTGTAAGAGCATGGAATCTGGCCTGATGCAGAGCGTAACACTGCCCAGTCCTCAGGGTAGCCACGAGGCAGTTAATTTAACCCTGACTGTATTTATAGGCAGTTACTGGAGCGTGGTCCTTTTGCCAGAACAATTCTACTGCTTTTCTCTCTTACAACATCTTTAAATGCTCATCCTGGTGCAGGAGGTAATTGTCCAGAGCACTTTCTTTAGCTGAGCGATTGGCAAGGCAAACTCATGTGGGCAGGGTTGAGAAGGAAAACAGCTGCTCTGATGGATGCAGGAGGCTCCTAAAGGGATGGAATTAGTAAGTGCTATGTTAAAGAATCTTGCCAGTGAGTTGAGGCCGTGAGCAGGGGAAGGAGCAGGATGCAGAAAGTGTGACAGAGAAGGACACTTGCTTATACTCAATCCAACATCTCACTGGGCTGGGGAGTCACTAGGGTTGCAATAAATTGTTTCTGTGTGTTTTATTCATTGCTGAATTTTTCTGTACACCTTTAATTACAAACAGCACACACATATTTTACAAACCTTGGCTGTAGAAATATGTGAAGGAATTCAAAACTTTTTCTTTAAATGTGAGCTAATAGGTAGGTATCACTAATGCTTCCTTATTAAGATGAAATCTTCACTGTTTTCCTCTCTATGGGTGAAAAAAAAAACAAAACAACAGAGTGATAATATTTGAGGCCATTAAAAATACACCTGATTGACAAGAAGACAGATTTTTCCCAAGCAGAAATGTGGTAGCTTAATACTGTCTTTTTCAAAATAAATTTTAAGATTGTCTCTTTCTTCCTATGAAAGAAAGGAAAAAATTAGTCACATTTCATGATAGTCAGGTAGCTTTGTTGTTCCTTGACTAACAACTAAAATCAAGCTTCTAGCTCATTTTTAGAAATTAGTTTACTGATATAACCATGCAAAAAAAATAGGTTATGCAGGGGAAAGTATGATCTGATTTAATAAAATAAAAATATGGCTTTCCATCAGAGCAACAAAATGGACTTTTGTTGACACTGAATATTTCATGCAGGGCCATGCAGATGCCCCTTTTTGGTGTTTTAATACAAGATATATTGCACATTTGTAACTTCTGCAGCAATCTTGCATACAGAAACTGAAAGGAATACAGTAAGTAAGCATTTAATAATGCCCAGCTTTAAGAAGGCTTTTATGATAGCTTTAAGAAAGCTTTTAAGATGTTTTGTGTTTAAAGAGAAGCATGTAAGCAATAAAGGCACTTCTTGCTTCTGGAAATAAATAGATATTTCCCTCAGAAAGAACAATACCATAAAGGCTCCTGAGTTACCATGAATTATTCATCATTGGCCAGACCTAATAGCCGTACCTAATCTGCCTTCTGTGTTCCTTGTCGCCTACCCTTCACTACTTCCCTTGGCACCAGTTTTTCCCCAGGACATCCTGCCTCCTCTTCTGATTGGGAAACCTGCTTGTATCACACTGCTGATTCCGTACAAGAAATTATTTTGCACATTGTGCATGCTGAGGGTGCAGTTTTACTTGATGGATGGTAGGTGGCTGCTGAAAGGGTGGTTCTCCTGCCCTTTCACCTTGCATCTGGCAACCACAGGGGCCTGTGAGCAGGGATGGGTGATGGAGGAGTGGGACTGTCCCAGCAGCTTGCTGCGAGGTTGGTGTAGCACTAGGGTCACTTTTCCCTGACCTGAAACTTTCCTCTCTAGCTTTTGACTAATGGGAATCAGAAGGTTTGGAGTCTTTCTGGGTTTCATGAGGGATTGCAGCTGGGGTAGGTCCTGCAAAACAAGCCCAGTTTGACATACCTCCCATGTGTGCAGCAAGTGCCTGGGTAAAACTTGTGTCATTGCACAGAAGCATCAATGCTTCCTCAAATGAGTGATATAAAGCAGTTTTATAAAACCTGCAGGCACACTGATGGTCAAGTAAAGGAATGTTCATTTTCTGAAATCATGTTATATACTCAGGAAATTGTGGAAAGTAGACTCTGAGTAGTTCCTCTTGCTTGAACCTTGTCCTTGGCCAAGACTTTTAAATGTTTATAAATAATTTTGTAACACTTTTTCATATCTTACAGTGTTTGTTGGCTGCTGTGATTAGCAGTGGGGCGTTAAGGTCTCTGTAGGACAAAGCCCGACAATGTTTAATCGAGAACCAGGTGCAGCTTACTTTTCATTGGTGTCTTTAGAAATATTACTGAAACACCAATGTTTGAGCTAAGCACTTAAATAAGCTGTTAAGCCTGTGATTAGTCCAGGGAGAGTGGAACAGCCAGCACTCGGATGCTGATCTCATTAGTATATTTATAATATTATTTTTTTTAAGGTACACACTGAAGTTCTCTTTTCCTGTTCTTGTTACCACCGGCTGTGGTGCTACAACAGTGACTTCAAAAAAAGGGGATTCTTTTGTTAGTGGGAAGTCCCAAATTTGAATTTTGACAAAGGCAAGTTCATGCCAAGCTATGTAGGTGAAGTGGCAGGATCCGTTCTGCATGCAATGCTTCAACATTTGCATCATTGGAAAGGCGTTTTGTTTGTAAGTATGTTTAACACAGCCAAGCTAATCTAAAAAGGTGACATATTTTGAGATAAAAAAGGAAAGAATCTTTTTTTCTACATAGAAAAGATATTGCTGAAATGCTGAGGTGTCTGGAAAACTGTGATTATTGCTCACAGTGTGGGCTTTAGATTCACTGCTTAGCTTTATCCTTTCTTTTATTTTGAGTGTTGGGTTCACCTGCTGGTTTGATGGTATTATCTGAAGTCCAACCTTTTCAGGGGATGGAAAGCAATTTCAAGGGGAAATAAAAATGCGCATAGAATGCCAAGTAATTAGTAATTGTAATTAGGATCCTGATCCTAAGATGTCTTCTATCTAAGTAGTAATAGCATTAAATAATCTTTAAAATGTTTTGTTCTAGGTTTTTATAATCTTTCTAAATACAGAAAATGTAATTACGTAAATATTTTATCTTGGCTCATCAGAGGCATAGATTAGGTCTGTTACTAGCACCACCTTTCATGTTTGTGTTGGCTAATTTAGTTTTAATTTGAGTATTGGAGTGTTAGAGTTTTATGGTGTGGAACATATTTATTTCTCCACAATAATTCTGCTGACTAAACATTGCAAATGAAGTGAATCCTCAGAAGACATTGTTTTGTTCAGTAAGCAACTTAATTCTTCCTGTTTGTACAAATATTTCATCAAAGCTTTTTAGCCTCATTACTGATTAAAGTATTTAGTCACAGAATGCAAAGTCAAAAGATTAGACCCAGCCTGAAACAGATTTAACAGAAAAAGTACATCTGCTGTGTTAGATCCTCTGTTCTAATGTCCTGGGTATTGGAGGTCATTCATTATTCTCAGCCAGTTTCTTTTCTGCCAGGTTCAATAACCTGAGCCAATATTTGAACAGACTTGGTCTTCTGGAGAGGTGTCTTCTTGTTGTGCCTTCAGTAATAGCCACAGCCTGGAAAGGGCAGTGTAACCAGAGCTGAAATGTCTAATTTCTGACTATCTCTCCTGTTTCCTTCTGTACAGGGTTGACATGAGGATTTCTTAGTAGAGCCTTGGAGCTTGCGGATAAATAAATTTTTTTCTGTTTGACACCTTAAGCTTTGAAAGATGCAACTGGCATTATCAGATGTAAGGTTCTGTATGGCTTGGGCATGAAAACTGACAGGAGCTGGGAAGGATCCATGCAGGACTTGGGGCTTTTGGGATAGATTAAGGATTTGAGCAGGATAAACCTCTGGGTTAGGGGCCAGACAGAGGTTAGGGGTCAGACTGGGAGGTTTCCTTTAATCCTTTTCTTTCAATATATCATAATCTATGTGTTTTTGAAAGAACTCTGTAAAGGGAAAATGGGTTTTCTCCAGGACTGCTTCAGAAGACAAATTTATTGTCTATTGGGCTGTCTCTTTTATCTAAATTATCTTGTATTAGGTAGTTGTTGAGAGATTCATTCTCTCTTACTGACAGATTTTAAAATCATGTTTCTGCCAAGGAGTACTTGATTGCTAATCAGATGCTCTAAATCACAGCCATTTTCTTTAACAGAATTTAACAAATTTTGCACTTTTTTGTACTGTAAGCTCTCAATCCCAGTAACTGAACTTACAATAAGTAACAAATCTCGATCATTTGGAGAAGTCCTAGGTAGCACAATGTGAGTGTAATGTAAGCCTCTGGAGAGATGCTTTCCTTCATTCATAGTTTACCAAGTTTAATGAGAATTGATGAATATTCTACAATCAATTCTTTTCTAACTCTTAAAATAAACTTGGATTTTGAGAATGATCTGTCTTGTTTCAGCAGCGTGACACTGAATGTAGCAAGAATTTCTAAAGAAACATTTTAATATTATTGAAATGTTATTTTCACCCTGATTTAACATGACTTTGTTGTTTCCCCCAAATGCCTAGTTGTATTAATGAAGATCTGATGTGTTTTTAATGATGGTTTGAAAATCACAGAGCCCGTCCAGTGGCTTTCTCTGGTGTTTGTGAGAGTTGGGACCTCTCTGCCCCAGGGCTGCAGCCCCACAGGTGCCCTGTGAGGGTGGGCTGAATGGCAGAGGGTTTGTCCTTCAGATTTATCTTTCTATGAGGCCTTGAATCCTCAAAGTCCTTTATATGTTGCATGGATTTCTTAGTGTATTATGGTTGATGTCTTGAAAAGTTCAACAGACACATTTTGTTTGCATTAAAGGTGGTTTGTTTTTCTTTAAATGATGGTTGGCTAGCTGTTCTCAGAAGACTTCTGGAGAGATGCTTACAATGGGGCTAGCAGTAATTTAATGGGGGGCTGCCAGCATAGCAGAGCTGACAGATGAAAGCTCCCAGTGCAAGCATCAGAGGGATTCATGGCTTTCTGAATAATGCAATTTTTCCAGCTCAACATTCTTCTCGATGGGAACCAACTTTAGAAGGGCAGAAGGAAAGCAGAGATTTAATGAATGCAAATGCCAACTGCTGGGACTGATTTTTATTGCTATTATTATGATTATTTTGTAAGAAACTATGTCTTCTAATGGAGATTTCCAGAAAAATAATACTTTCTCAAACCCTGCACCATTATGGTGTATCTCAGTACAGATACTACAGTATAAGCTTCACATACACTTTTCTGGGGGCCTGCTTTTTCTTGTTCTTAGTGTTGCTTTCTATCTTAGCTGTAATGATGAAATCTGTGTGATTGAATGTTTCTGAATCAAAAACCTTTAATCAAAGAGCTGAAAAATCAAGCAGTTGTGGGTTGATGTCTAAACTATAACTTCATATTTTAGCAGTATTGCAAAGTACCATCATGTTCAGATGCCAGACTGTGCAGCAATCAGTTCGCTCAGAAAAACAGAAATCTTATTTAGAGATGAGAAGATAGGCCATTTTCAGATGTATTTCTTCAAGAGTTTACACAGCTGCAGTTCAAGACATGGATAGGAGAGTAGATAATTACGTAGCTTATTACTCATTTTGTGACCTTGGGGAATAGAAAAAATCTCTCATTTACTTATCCTGACAAAAGCCTTCCTCTTCACTAGAGGCAGCTTGGAAGGTAGGTTAGGGAGGGGAGAGATGAACTTGGGCCACGGCACTCCCTGAAATTGTCAGCCCTTCCAAAGGTACCAAGAGATGAGGAGTGGGTGCTGCCTTGAAGGCCTGGCTGCTTTGGAGGAAAAGGCAGGAAACATCTTTGCCCCTGAAGTTAAGTGGAAAGCATGGCTGCAGCAGTGGATGCCTGCTTCCTCTCAGGCTTCCTTGTCTTTTGGTAAAGCTGCAGAAATTGCTCAGCTGCTGGTAGATTCCCAGTATCAGATGGCTGTTAATGTTGGGCAGAGCAATCTTGATGCACTTGCAGCTGGCTGCAGGGATGATCGAGATACAAGTCCAGTGGGCTTCTGAACACATTATAATGTACACATAGAGCCAAGTAACTACAGGTTTTTATTTAAGTGATTAAGAACAGTCTCATAGCATACAGTAACTCTCCTGTAAGTGGCTTCAAGAAAAAAAAGAGTAAAAAAAAAAAGGGGGTAGAATAATGCATAGTACTTGGAAGAAAGCATACACTGGAGCATGTCTGACATTTAAATTATAGTAATCTTGCATGCTTTATTGACTCCTGGTAAAACAATGAAAAAAATCCAAATACTAGAGTTTTATTATAAGTAGGTTCACAACCAGAAGTGCTGCTTTGCATTTTCAGAAAAAATGTTAGTTTTCTTCATGTTCCTTTTATCTGGCTCAGGCCTAGAGTGCAAATAGCAGTGTGGGCTAGAAATAAGCCCATCTCTAATAACCAAGTCTTTTTTTTTAAGAGAGAAATCTTTATATGACATAAAACCCTCTCCATCTTTGGGGCATGTGAAACTCCTGCCTCCTTGGAGCTGAGGGAAAGGCTGTGAAGCTGTAAGCATTTCCAGCAGGGAGTTCAGTCATGTTTGTCTAGTGGGTCATCAGTCACCACCAAGCTTGTAGATGGGTCACAGCTTGGCATGAGAGACACGTCACCTGCCGGGTATGAGCTTGAGTCTTTAAATTTCATGGTCTTGAATGTGGTATCAGGTACTAAAGAGGACTGACAGCTCTACCTTATCCCCCTCCATTTTCACCTCTTTTACCATCAGAGAAAACCAGCGATGGTGGGTTTTTTTCACAAGGGGAAGTTTGTGTTCCTGGCTGGTGAGCAGCTGGACTCCTGTGCAGGGGAGATGACATGGGCCAGTGTGGTGTCAGTGTGTGTGTCTGGGTACAGCTGCTTCTGTGCACACAGTGCAGTATTTGTCAGACTGCAGAGCACTTTGTGCTGGGCTTTTTGTTCAATCTCCACCATCTTCTGCTTTTTTCCTGTTGAATTGAGAGCACCAAGGGAAGGAACAGCACAATGTTTGCTCTAGTACAGAGGAGAAGTTCTGCTGCTAAGAAGCCCTTTTATGTGGGATACTGTGTGTGTAGAAGACCAAGCAATGTCATGATTCTTTCACCCAGGAGAGGAGAAAGCCTGATTCCACCATTTTATGACTTTTCTTCATCAGTATGGGAGTGGCTGCAGGATCACAGCAGTTGCTAAAAGGTGACTAAGCCATCTTAGTCACCTTAGATCTTATGCTGTCAACCCTACTTATGTATCTCACTATATTTCACTTCCATACAGTAACAGTGTGATAAGTCTTGGTGCTCCAAATGGAAACTTTCTTTGCCTATGTTAAAATACCTCTGCATGCCTTCTGACTGGTCTCTCTCTCTACACATGTATCCCTCTCTTCCCCCTCTCCTCTGTCTCTACTCTTTTAGTCACCACAGGCATAAGTTTCAGAATAGAACTGTATTTTTACCTTACTTGTTTTGCTGTTGGTTTCAGTTTGTATTTTGTTTTCTTTTTTGATGTTCCCTTCTGAAAAAAAAGTCTGTTTTCTCCAGATGATTCTCTCTTCCAATTTTATTCACAGCTTGCATGTCTCACTGCTAATTCCATGAAGAATAGCTCTTCTTATTCTTCACAT
This sequence comes from Cyanoderma ruficeps, assembly GCA_008694505.1. Lineage (NCBI taxonomy): Eukaryota > Metazoa > Chordata > Aves > Passeriformes > Timaliidae > Cyanoderma > Cyanoderma ruficeps. Next base: position 36,417,791 of record VZDJ01007754.1, on the reverse strand, counting down.
CAAGAAAAGACTGATGTTTTTTAGTTCACTTGTGTATACACTTAAAATGCTTGGCAACAAAATTTAGCTATATTCTGATTTTCTAGTAGTTTCCATTTCTCCCAGATTTACCTTTTCCACTGGCTTATGTAAGTGTTCCAGCCCTGTCCAGGCTGACATTTTAGTACCTTCTATTTTGTGTAATATTTATTTCTTTTAAAGTTTAAACATCTCAAAAAATTCTTCAACACTTTACTTTTTCCCTTCTCTATGTTTTGTCTGATTTTTTCCCAAATACTTAGCACAAAATGAATGTTGCTAGTAAATCCAGTGTATTCATATTTTTATTCTTGATTTGGGAACTGCTGAGCTTGGAATGAGAATGGATGTGGAATGGATGTGACAGCTGGAATCACCCCCTGCCTGCCCTGGGGCAGGCCCAGCAGGCAGATGGGATGCATGACATGGAGGATTCCCTATCCAGGTGAAATGACTGAAGGGACAGGGGCAGTGACAGCAAGTTCCTGCCCAGCACAGCAGGAGCATCTCCTCTGTGACTGCCCCCCTGTCCAGGTGCCCTGGTATGGTCGGTGTGAGGCTGTCCCAAGTTACAAGTGACAGGCCTTGAGCCGTGCCAGAGGAGTTTTAGATTACATACTAGGGACAAGTGGGTCACCAAAGGAGCTGTCAAGCACTGGAACAGGCTGCCCAGGGAAGTGGTTGAGTCCCCATCCCTGGAGGTGTAGAAGACAGGTACATGTGGCACTTAGGGACATGGTTTAGAGGTGGACTTGGAAGTGCTGGGATAACAGATGAATTCAATGGTCTTAGAGGTCCTTTTCATCCTAAACTGTTTTTATGGTTTTACTGTTCTTATGATTTTACTTCACTAGAAATGAGGATAAAACAAAGATTTGTGTTTTAATGAGAAAATACCAAAATCTCCCTCAAGATTTTTGATTTCTTTGTTTCATGAATCTGCCTCTGCTTGAACAATCAAAGCAGGATTGGCAATGTGAACCAGCAGTGGATTTCTCTAAGGTCTTTGATTGTACTGTCACTGCAATGAGAACATGGGTATAGTCTCCAAATTAAGCTTTGGTAAGAACTGATCTTTAAAGTAGCTAAATGGTGACCCAGCTACCACCTAACTTGAATTCCAGTATCTAGAGTATCTTTTTTGCCATGTCTTACTCCTTCAGTTTTGGAAATATTTTGTGACGGTTTTTCTTAAAGGAAACCAGAATGCATTTCTAGTACTTGGAATACATTTTCTTCATAGGACTTGGGGGATATTTCATCATCTGATTTTTGTATGTTTGTTGTATGAGTCTGACAGGATAACATGAGGATAAAGCAGAGATCCATTTGGTTTGTTAAGAAATTTTGGGTTATTAATAAAATTTGTCAATCTTGACACTGGATTGCTTGATAGGTTTTCTATAAAATTTGCATTTTGAAATTACAGCCATTTTGCTGTACTTGAACACATGAACACAAGATCTGTTAAAAACAATATGATTAAGAATGCATGGCTGATGGCAGTCTGGAAGAATTGGAGTGTTTTTTACTCAGTGTTCACAAGCAGATACACTGTTTTGATCACATTGCTTTGATTGTGCTTCATAGCTCTGCCCTTCGTCAGTACTTGTGGCAGCTTGCGTAGCTGTAACTCAGGTGTGCTTGTGTGCTGCTCTGTCCCACAATTAACACCTACCTTCTGCCAGCACCTTGGGTTGGCTTTCAAGGTTGCTGGGGCATGGCAAGCCTGCAGTTGTGGGTAGCAGGAGGGCACCACCATGGAGATTCTTCACCAGATTTCTTCAGTAGCTTTTAACTTCTGAAATCGCTTTGTTTTTTTCTCAGTGACCCATAAGCCTCCTCTTGCAAGTGAACTAAATGAGAAAATTAAAGAGAAACTGCCTAAAGAGATTTACTTACTGTGTGAAAATCCGCCGTGGTGATTGGCTGCATAAGCCTGAGCGACAAACTGGAAAGGAGAAAAAAAGCAAACCTGCAGCTGTTTGGGATTTATAAATGTGTGACACAAACAGCAGCTTCATGAAAACAAATGAGCTTTAAAAAAAGCATCAAGGAAAAAATTCACATGTGTTAATAAAATGGAGAAATAGGAGTAATATTTGTGTTTCCTAAGAGTATAAAAAATCTGACCTAAAAAGCATATGTGTGATGTCTTGTGCTGTTCAGTCAGGATTATTAGCTAGTGCTAAGCTGTGCAATCAGTTGAAGCACAAGCTTTTCGTCTCTAGATGCTTGAATTATTCTTAATATTTTTCAAAATTAAATTGGGTCATAAATGTTTAGGCAATTTCAGATTAGTGGCGTAGGGGGTGGAGGGCATTATAAAACACACCATGTGATAGAACAGTTGAGTGCACTGATTATTAGGCTGTGCAAGTATATGGAGCCAAGTGGGAGAGCGCCTTCACACCAGGAATGAGGGCTGCTGGCTCTGCAGCAAGAGGAGAACCCTGCACTGTGCCTGCCCTTGGCGTTCATGACTGGCTGATTATCTTGGTCCTCCGTGGAGCCCTTGACAGCCCTGTAGGTACTCAGCAGATGTTTTGAAAACATCAGCTGGTCAAGAATCAGCCCTGATCACTAACAAAGGTCTTACAGAGCTGGTAAATACCTCCTAAGTAACTGTGGGAAGGCCTAGGAAATGTCCTCTCTGGTGGAGGCCACCCTGCTAAAGAGAAAGGAGAATACAGAAAAGCAAAGATTAGACATGAGAAAAGATGATCAAAAAAAGAATGAAAAGATTGTTTCATGCCTGCACTACATCAGAGGAAAATACTGAGATAGGAGGGGGGAAAACAGCCAAATGCACCAAAACAGACATGATGTAAGAAACCAGGCTCTTTAGCTGGTGTGTTTAGTTGGCACATACTCAAGAGACCAGGAGGACTAAATAAGCTAAATAAAGTGTCTAGAACAGAAGAGTAACAAAAACCACCCCCAAAGCATAAAAGCAATCATCTTTAATGTCAGTCTGTTTTCTCTCAATTATCATCCAATGTTTTTCTATTGTAACAGAGAAAAATACCAACAAGCACAGTCATTGTGAACAGTGAACAATATTTTTAAGACTTGGTATTAAGTACACCTCACTAAGTTAACCTGCATTTTTCTGTCATCGATTCAGCAGCTGAAATAAAAGATTTTATGGAAATCAGGAAAGGTTGGCCAGCCTGATGTTGAGCCAACTGCAAAAATTGGCTGAAGTAGTTTTAAGACGGAGCAGACAATGGGTGACTTTCCTGTAATTGTGTTTTGGAAAACAGCTGAGCTGTTTCGGCTTGAGCTTTCAGGAAAAAAGAATGTGGAAAATCTCAACAGGAAGTGTTCTATGTAGCAAACACACACACACACACACAAAAAACGTGAATATGGAGCACTGAGGACTTATGAAACAGTTTCAACCTTCTCTAAAGTGTTGCGGCTTCTGTTCTATTATTATTCATAATAATAATAATTCAAAATTAAAAAATAATTGTGCTTTTTTTTAGCATTTAGACTCATTTTACTTATTCAGTTATTTATCTGTACATTGTTTTGCTATACACTGCATTGTACTGCTCAGAAATGCTGCAGAAATAGAAAGTGATGCCTGATATTAATCAGGTGTATGATGCCTTATTAATTGGAGTGAGATAGAATTTAATAATTCCAAAGTGTCAAGCTTTTTTTGAAAGTATGGGAAATAATGGAGCTTTTTTTATCCCCTGATGTATGATGTTTAATTAAGTTATTGTCTTTCTGCAGAATGAAGTCAGAGAGACATAGGGTCATGCGTGCTCAAAATGCTGACTTGTTTAATAGATCAAATGGTGAACTAGCATTTTGTTTTAGACACAGACAAGGTCTTGAGCTCTTACAGCATGTTCATTGTTCTCTCCTAGCTGCTCCGTGTGATAATGGAATGCAGGATGGTTATTGAAGTTTTCGTCTGATAGATTACCCTGTTAACCTAGCACTCCAGCAAATTGTCATGTTCTAGCAAACAGGGAGGACATTATGCAAGAGAGTACTTCAGCTCAAAAATCTGTTCAGTGCACAGGCACACTGTGGTTTTTATTTTATTTTACTGTTTTTTAGGATTGCATTGATGTGGGTTGGTGGGAAGGAGAGCTCAATGGCAGACGAGGTGTCTTTCCAGATAACTTTGTCAAGCTACTCCCCTCAGATTTTGAAAAAGAGGTAAGCAATACATTCTTTCATTTACACTTGAAAATTCAGAATGAAAATAGAGCCGAAAGAAATCCTCTTTCAAATATGTGATTTTGACAAAGTTTAATTCTCATCTAATAACATAAAAACATAAGGGAAAAAAAAATATGGGTTAGAAAGCATCCATGAAAAGAATGTGTAGCACTCAAAGTCATATTACGGAGTTTCCTTGAAGGGTTTGATTGGTCCATCCAGTCACCCCACTGTGCTGCTCTGAAAGCCCTCTGTCCTGTGTTCCATGAGTCTGAGAGAGAGAAGAACTGGAAGTCCCAGGACTAAGTCATGCGATGCAATGATATCCAGAATTCTTCTATCTTCTCCATTGTTTTTGTGGTAGAATATGAAAAGTTAGAGTATCACCTGCATGCTGATGGACAGCAGTCAAACACTGTTCCAGAACAAAAAGGGTGAGATTTTAACTGTGAAATTTGAAAAACAATAAGCTTTTGGTATCTCTGAGGCTTGGTTTTTTACCTCCCAGAATTATTAAAAAAGAAGGTATAAAACCTATGCAGAAGATTTTTCAGCTCCTATTTATTTGAAAAAGATGTCATTGATATTTCCCAGACAGTATTTAGAAATCCTGTGGTTTCCTGCAATAAAATCATGGATTACTTCCCCCAAAAGTCCATTCCATTTTTAGGAACCCTTTGAGTCATCAGTGGGATATTACAAGCTTGCAATCAGGCTTTTGATGAGTATTTCACAGTGATAGTGTAAGCTTTCTGTGATGAAACCAAAACTTACTGACATCCAGCTTCACTCTTTGGCAATAAAATTGGATGCCGAAGGCAAAAATTAAATAACTTGGAAAGCTTAATAAAGCAACTATTAACTCACAGAGGCTAACATGATAATTATTGAAGAGGAAAGGAGAAGAGCAGCAAAAACTGTGGGAGATGAAAAGGCAATTCCACAGCAGAGTGCATATCCTGGCTTTAGGCCTGAAAATAAAAGAAGGTGATTTCTAGAAGAAGCAGAAATCAAACACCTGAAGACATGGTGAGCCTATTAAAGAAGAAAAAAAGTCTTTACTGGTGTCCATTTTTTGTGGTGTAATTATTCACTCTTTCTGAATTTAAAAATTATGTATCTTTTAAGTGATTTTTAGAATACAATTGAATATAATTTGTAGAGTAGATTAGATTTTCAGACACTTGGAAATTGCAGCTAGGTTTGCTCTAACTGTGGAGAAAAAAAATTTATTAATTTTTGCAATGCCACAGATGTAGCCACTTGAGTAAGTAACTGGTAGGTCTATAGACCATCTCTCTTTGCTTGAATCAGTACTAAAAAGGAAGGAGATAAATACTTTACCAGTGATTTTGTCAGGTATTTTCTGATGTGATCCAGAAACCTTGGATTCCATCCCACGGTCTGCAAGTATTTGTTGCAGTAGTCCTGTCTGTTCAACAAAAGCTTGGGATCTTTTCCCGTCTCCTTGTTCAGTCCCCAGTTTTCCAAGCCCGACTCTTTTCCACACATGTCTGTTTATTCCAGGCCTTTTCTATTCACTCCCTAGTTCCAATCTCCACCTCTCAGGTGGTCTCCATTACAGGATTTTCCCCAGAGCTCACTACCTGAGTCCAAATCACCATCTGGATTTACTTTCTATCCCTACACCAAATTTCTTTATACAGTTTTTTTTCCCCTCTTCCCTTTTACTCTTTGTCCTTGCTCTGTAGTTCAGTTCTCTTTTTGTCAGTCCTGGTTTCCTTTCAGTTGGCTTAATTTCTAGTCTGTCTCCATCACCTTCTCGGTTATCTCATCCAGCCACAGACCCTTGTAAATCCTTCTCCCTTCTCCGTTCTCGTTTCTCTAAGGAGTTTTAAGGCTCCTTCACACTACACCCTTTCTGACCTTGGTCTGTACTTTCGGAACAATCTATCTCCCTCTTCAGCTTTCAATTAAAGCCACTTTGTCAAATGAACCATAGGACCCTTTCTCCTTCATGTCTGTCTAAATAAGTGCTTTGGTTTGAATCAGGAATGACCACAGTGAATCTGTCACTTGTCCCTCTGCACTTGCTTTGGCAGACAAAGTGCAGGGGACATAACTTAGACCCCTTACAGGAGAGAACTAAGCCAAAAGATGTGCTAAGGGAGTGCATCTCTTGTATTCCAGCTGCTGATGTATGGTCAGTCCATGGGATCGGTCTCACACCACTCCACAATAAAACCCCAAATGCCTGTATTGTACTGTTGAATCCTCAGCATCAACTATTTCACTCTGCAGCCATTATCAACAGAACTCCTAATGCCTATCACAGGACATTCATTGTCTCTGTCTCATTTCCTTTCCAAATTTTTCTTCACTTTTCTGCATTTAAACCTTAAACCATGTAGCCCAAATTCTTGTAGAAGAGTTTAAGGGACTCAGTGCTTGTGGACAATGGCCCAAGGCAGCCAGGCTGTAAAAGATCAATCTGATCTCCTGAGTTCTTGGGCACAGCTTTCTCAGGTTGATGATGGAAGGTGATCTGGTCAGGGTAAGATGGTAGGAGAATCTTGAAGGTTGCTGGATGACAGCTTTGAGATTCAGGATGTTAGGCTTTCCCTGTTTGCGCAAAAACTGGTATTATTTTTTTTCCCCAGAGATGAATACATTTTCTAGATTTGAGAGACATCCCTTGGAAGGGTATGTGGCAAGCACTCAGCCTTCACAGCTGCTCTCTTTCAACACTCAGACCAAGATCTGAGAGTTCTAGGGCAGACACTGAACTAATTACTGCAAGTGAACAAAGCAATTGATCTTTCTCAAAAGCTTTGGCAAATAGATAGAAAATAATTGGGGGTAGGGCAAGGATCAATAAGACTTTGAGACAAAATACTAGCCTAAATGGCTGAGTGAAGTTTGGCAAAGCTGTTCATAGCTGGAAAAATTATTTTATTCCACATTTGTTCTGCAAGACAATGTACATTGCTACATAGCCAGCAATGTAGTGAAAGTGATTGTGATCAACCTGTAGCAAAGAAAGTCCTTCTCAGAAAAAAACAAAACAAAACACAAACATAAAGAAAAAAATTGGGTTCTTTTGCTTAGAATGTCTTTACAATAATCCTGATCATTCATTGAGGTTTTTTTGAAGTGAAAGATAAAGCATGTCATTTGATCTAGCATGATGCTCCATTTGGTTTTGTTCTCATTCCAACATACATGTGGTGATTGTCAGTGTGCTGTGCATGCATCCACACACATCAGCACAGAACAAAAGCCATTAGTCCCCTAGGCTGCAGGTGAAGGGGAATTGTTCTGGCACTGCCAGAACTGTTGGTGGTCATGTTTCTCAGTCTTACCATTACAGATCTATTAGGAAAATTGTCATAACAGAGAAGGTGAAACTATAAAAAGGACAGATTAGTTGGAATAATTTAATTTCACCAAACATCTAAAATTCTGATCTTTCGCAACTGGAACTCTAAATATATCCTAGTAAGTGAATAAAGAGTAAATTTTGTTGTATTTCCTGGGTTCTGCATTTTTGCCTCATTTATGGGTCTGAATATACCTCAGGTTTTGCCATATGTATCTCAGAGTTTCTTTGTGTTTGGGGTTTTTTTTCCAAAATGGGTAGGAATATTTACAAGGTTAAATTTTAAAGAAATAGTCTTCTTCAGTAGATCAAAGGTCATGTATTCCTCCAGTATTAAGGTACTCAAAATGAACTTTTGCTCCTCAGCAGGACATTTCAATTGCAAATATAAAAACATATTTTATTTGTCAATGCTATTTTCTCTGTTCGAATTAATTTTAATGAAGTTATTTCAGGAGAAATATGTGACAGATCTCTAGTCTCATGACTTGTAATTATTAATGTTAAGCACTTCATGATTAACTCCAACCTCTGTATGAATGAGATTTACAGACCTTTTGAAGCAACCTGTTTTCTTCTGTTATTCCATTTTAGAGACCGAAGAAACCGCCACCTCCATCAGCTCCTGTCATCAAACAAGGATCAGGTAAAGTGCAGTTGATTTTTTACAGCACGTCGGTGAGCGCATCTCAATCTAAATTAAGTGTATTCAAATTTATATAGAATTCATCTGTATCAAAACTGACAAGCAGATGTCTAGAGAACAACTAATAAATCACAATCAAAATGAAAATAGTTGGTAACCCTGAAAGACAGTGGTGGGCTTTAAATGTATTGCAGTCAACCATGTATACCTCTTCAAAATAACCTAGTTTGGCCTTAATCATGTTAAATCAGAGCAAGTGTGATACTTCAGTTTTCTGATTTTTTTTGATTTGGTTCCCTGATTGAAGTTGATTGTGTGCATGTCCTCACAGAACAGACACAGTATGTGGAGTCTGATAATACCTGCAGGAGGAAACTGCATTCACTACAGATCTTATTTATTCCAGAGACACAGAGCTTTTTTGGAATATCTATAAAATAGTAAGTGTTGCAGATCTGCATGAATGCTGGATCTGGCTGGCTGCTCCAGGTTATAGGCCATAAATTCTTGGTTTTCAATACTTTTATAGCCCTAAGTATGAAACCAAAAAGAGTTACCCCGTAGATAAAGGTGTTGCAAATGTATTAAGGGGCTGATTCTGTTTTCCAAACAGATGAGCACTAGCAAAACTGTTTTTGTGATATGTTATACTGAATTGTGTGTAGATACTGAAAGATCCTTCTAGTTGTAATTTTAAAATGACCTCTCCATACTAATTTTCAGAAGTGCCTGCATGATTTTTTTTAAATCATGAAACTTAAAAACAGTTAAAGAATCTATGCACTTGATGGTCCTAAACTCAGAAACCAAATTCCAGTTCCATTCATGTAAAAATACAAATCACAAGGCAGGGCAAGCTCTCAGAGTTTTCATTTGTATTGCAGTTGTGGTGGAAACATAACTGTGGCTGGAATTCTTTAATCCCTTAAGTCCAGTCAGTTTGTAAAAACTCTGCAGCAGCACTACTGATTCCCCCACTGCAGGCACCTATTAAAAACCAAAACAAATATGTCCAATCTCCAGACAGTTTTCTTATTACTGTGATGCATTCCAGCTTTTGGTGCTTTAAAAAGTAAATTTTCCTCTCCTACAGACTTAAGCTGTTAGTGGAAATGCAACTTACACCAATATACAATTTACTGTGAATCAATATGCTATAATATAACTAGTTTGGATTTTTCATGCAGTTCTTTGACTACAGAATCATGACCATAAATGTTTGTGTTTCTTATTGACAGTTTGTTCTTCACTCTGTCTTGAGATTCAAGGAAACATAAATTTGATTTTAAATCAGTAATAGTGTCCAGAGAGAGCAGTATGACTTTGCCATCTAGTGGTGGTTGTATGATGATGTCTTAGTGACCAGTCATGTTAAAGCCTGACATGTTCTGTAAAAACTCTATAAACTTTACATTTATTTCAATTTATACTGCTATAATTATAGAATAGCACTATTAATAGATACCTGCTTGCATACAATGCTTTAACTGTGTCACCATAGCAGGATAATGTACCTGTTTTCAGAAGGAATAATGGTTGCAAAAAAGATGCAGACAATTCGATTTAGGCCTTCTAGGTCTATGTTAAAGCCAAGACTGTTGCAGTTCTTTCTTTTCCTACTGGCTGATCAAGCACAAAAGTTTCCTCTAATACATATTTAGAGCTGAAAATCATCCTATGTTTATTTCCATCCTGACATCCTCTACTTTGTCAAATTATTTCTTCACTGAGATTACACTGTATTTTACCACATCTCCACATCAGGTTTTACTCTTGATAGTAGGTAACGACTTCACTAATGCTTCTGCATTTTTGACCAGTCAACGTGTGATGAATAAATTTAAAACTGTCAGTTGCAGACTAAATAATTAAATGTCAGCATCTTACGACGCAGAGCATAAAATCAAAGCAGAGAATTAGAACTTGTCTTTGTAGTACAAGTGGCATATGTGTAAAGAGGTGTCTATATTTTAATAGAGATAGAAATTTATAATCTCCAGAGCAGTAAACTGCCAGGGCCATCTGTGCTGCATGATTGTACAAAGCAAGGTGAAAACCGGAGAGCTGAATTTAGGAGCATGAATTCCTTATGTCTAGTTTTAAAAGCAGTAGGCATTTCACTGGGTAGCTGGGGTAAGCTACACAACTGTGTCCAGACCAAGGGGTGGAAATACTTTTGAGTTCCTCTGGGAGCTGATACAGAGCTTCCCAAAGCTTCTTTGAAGGTGACTGTCACCTGGGAGCTAAGGCAGGATCATGGTGCCTGCCTGGTTGTTGATTAATTTCTACAATCCAAGTAGAAAGAGCAGCTGAGTCTGGGAGCCCCTCAGTGGCTGTAGGCTCATTGTTCTAGACTTGGCCTGAGAAAGCCCCTCTGTGTGTTAATAATGACTGTTAATCACACTGTAATATAGACTTACGTGTCTTTCTTTTTGAACACAGTAGTGTGTGCAAGATTGTCAATATGTTGATTTGTGCTTTGCATAACTTGTGCTTTGAAAGGCTTTAATTGCTTTGGAGCAACAGCTTTTCCTCTCAGGAGAGAAGACTTTTGCATAGAATCATTTATGTTGGAAAAGACCCTTAAGATTATCAAATCCAACCATAAATGAGAATTTAGTATTATTTGTCGACATGATCTGTGGTACTGTTGCCTGTCCAACAGCACACTTGGGTAAAGGAACAATGGCTGGTGATCACCACAGATGAGTACTGATTTCTAGGAACCAGCTGCAGAAGGGAGTTGCAACAGCACATTCAGAAAATGTAAATACATTTGAGAACTGCATATAATAGAATAGATTGAAACAAAAAGTTGCCTTGTGCTTCTTGCCCTGCCTCCTCTGCTTTTCTTGGATTTCATCTACTGTAATTTTTATTGAAATGCTAATAGTGTTACCTAAAGCAGTTTTCAACACTACTAAGTTGAAATGGCATTAGCACCTAGTGGTTAGCCAATCCAGCAAAGCCAATATACAATAAAGTGTTTCTTATAACATGGGGATTAGAAGATTTCATCTTGCATGTGCCAGGAAATTTTTGCAAAATCTTCCCGTTGTTGGTGCCACAAGTTCCCATATTTCTTGGAGCAACAGAAGTCTGCATGTCAGGGCCTCTAGTACAGAGGCAGAAGAAGCCAGGGGCTTACACCTCCAGGGCAAAAGCTGTCAATTAAAATAGTCATGCAAATAGTCATGCAGAATGCTGCCAGCACTGCTCTTCTCCTCCTCCTAATATGTGGAAGGGAACAGTTAGGCATAACTAGTAGTGGATAAAAAGGGGAGGGATGCGTTCATTTAATGTAAAATAACCTCTGTATATTCAGCTCTATTATGTATTCTTTTGACATTGCTCAGTTAATTGATTTATTTCTAATGTTTCTGCACACTGTTGAGCTGTTCTTCATTTAGGTCTGTTATGATAAAATCTGCAGTTATCAACTTTTTTCCCATAGAATAGTCTGAGAGTGTTCTTTGGGAGTGCACACTTTGGAAACTGTGAACTTGATTATAAAGACATAAATATCCAATTGCTTTTTTGTCATTATGGCATAGGTGAACATTTGAAATAAATTTATGTTGAGTTTTAGAAAGATATTTTCAAATTGGGGAACATAAAAAGCCTAAGAAATTGCAGAATTCAATCTTACGTCACTGTTTTGTTGGCTTGGTCAGAATTCCAAATTTTTCTGTCTTTGACAGGGACCACAGATCGAAAGCACGAAATCAAGAAGATACCACCTGAAAGGCCAGAATGTCTTCCTAATCGAACAGAAGAAAAAGGTATGAAATGTGCTTTCCTGCCTGTTCTCTGCAGAGAGACAAGGAAAATAGAACCAGTGCACATCCTCATTTCCCACTCTCTGTTTCCATTAAGTGTATTGTTTGGATGTTTGTTTTCCACACTGATAGACTGTGATGATAGGCATTTTGGAAAGGCTCTCATTGTTGCTTATGGACTAAATTCAGGGTGTTCAATTGTACCCATCCAGAGCTGTTGAGTACATGCAGCCACAGCTGAAGTCAGGGGGAGATTTGCTCTCAATACATGAAATGCTGTATAAAGCCCAGTGCTCTGTAAAACCCAGGTGCTCGATCAAGTAAAATACCCCAGATTAGTGTGTTCTTTTTTTAACGTCTGTCTCCTTTAGTTCTCTAGTTGAAAGCTGGGTTGGTGGTTTTCCTGCATCACAAAGGGATTTTGTGGAGATACAGTCATTAATACTTATGAATCACCCCATTATCATAGCCACAAAAGTCACAGGGAAGGCGGCGAAGAAATGAAAAAATTCTTCAAAGCCATGCTTGAACATTGCAAGAAGTGGGACACGGTACCACACAGAGCAGGGACAAGCAAATTAAACCTTTAATGGTTTCATTGTGAATGGTGAATAGTCTCAGGAAAATATTCTCTAATTGAAGATGGTGTCAAGTTTCATATGTTAAGTGGACTATTAGATTGTATGAACAAGTTGTTTATGGGATTTCTTAATGTCTAAGTATTTGAACTTGCAGCCTTTTAAAAGGCACATGTATGCATGTGACTAAATGCAAAATATCCAGTGATAATTTAGTGACAGAACCTTCAGACTTTGCACCAAGATCTGTTTCTGGATATACATCTTAGCGATCTGACAGGTGTTCTTGCTGTTTCCCCTACATAGGTTTACTTTTGGTTATGTGTGCTGCTTCTCGTGGTTATCTTAGCAATAAAACCCTGTGCTTTCCATTTCTGGATTTACAGAGCTGACTTCTAAAACAGCAGAGGAAATTTAAATATGTTACTCTCTTGGGCTATAAATATCTGTAACTTTCCTAGACATTGAAAAGAGGCTGTAGGAGTTGTGCCTACATTTCAGGACTACCAGGGAGTGGCAGGAATCGCTCATGTGGTGTGGCAGCAGGGGTGGCACAGGGACATCCTTTGAGCTGTGCATTGGCACACTGCCCAGCCTGTCCCTCATACAATTTAGATTCTTGGACGCTGACACAGTATAAATTGTCATAGGATTAAGTGTGTAAAAATTACACAGTATGCTGGAAAAGCTTCAATGTTGTGAGGACCCCATGACTGCATCTGCTCAAAGCATACTGCCTCTGAACAATAGTCACTAGCTGGACTATTCCAAACCTAATGTGCATTGTGTTTCTGGGGATTTATTCCATGATCCTCTTGTTAATTGGTTCTCATTAAGGACCCATTAAGCAATACCCTGTAACACTTCCATACCTCTAATATGTATTCAGAGGTGTAACATTCATGACATATCATAGGCAGCATTGTCAAGGGAAGTGGGTTGTTAAAGTAGTAGGATATAGAGAGCAGAACTTCAGTTCCTTGGAGAGTTTTGTCCTTTCTTTAAGAAAAATCAGGCCTTCTCTGGTGTGGCAAACATGCTCATGTGTTTGTTTTGTATTGGGAATTTAGAGGAGTAATTAATGTGTATTGTACTTTACACATGCACAGGTGTTGCATGGCATTAGATATTAGCATGGTGGCTCTCTCTAACTATGCAGAATCAGTTCTGAAAATGATCTACATTTTCATCAGCAAGCTGAAAAACTCAGCATATAAGTCTGTGCTTAAAACCTAAATAATAGGTCTGATTTTTTCTGAGGGATTTACATCCTGCTAGACATTGTTAAATTTTTGTGCTTGTATTTTATTTTCACTTAAGTGTAGTTCACTTGAAAAATGTTTTTCCTCCACCCCCAAAATACTATTTCTCTGTTTGTCCAAGAGATGTTAAGAATATCCAGCATAATTATTTTTGTGATCTTCTAAATTAATATTGCTTCATATTAGAATTTAATATAAGTTGTGCTCATGGGAAGTTGTACCATATGTTAGGTAATTTCTTGCCATTCTTGTACTTTATAGTCAGAAACCAGTAAGATACTAAAATAAAAAAATAGTATCCCCATTAAGACGCTGCACACGTGTTTTGGCTGAGGAGCTGCAGGCAGAACAGCCATTCAGGTGGAACAACTGATTGTTTTTCAAATGAATGATTTAGAACAGAAATGGAAAGGTTTTCCTTTGTGTACAGTCTATTTACAGTTGAAGATTTCTTCTTTGAATGTAGACTTGTGAGTGCAAACGAATTCCACTTAATAATATCCCTGTCCTTTTTTTCTGAAAATGATTGATTTAAAGAAAGATCAGAGAGAGAGCAAAAGCAGTTAGACTTGCAGAAGCCTTCAGTTCCTGCCATACCTCCGAAGAAACCTCGGCCACCCAAAGCCAACGCTGTGAACAGACCTGGTACCTTGCCCCCGAGACGACCAGAAAGACCAGTTGTGCCTGTGACTCATGCAAGGTATTGCTTTTCTTCCATCCAGTGATTTTGGGATCAGTAGAAAAAACACACATTTAAAGAATTTCGGTTTTACAGTTCATGTCCCAATTTATTTCACAGTAAGCTGTATTTAGAGAACAAGAAGAAAAAAAATCCTTATAGTAATCTGGCTGGATCGTAACTATCTTCTCAATAATAGCAGTCTTAGACTGTTCATGACTAGTTCATTTCTACTGATGAAATTCTACTGTTACTGCAACAGTGTAGAATGTGTGGAAATACCTGCATCAGAATGTTACTCTGATCTCGACTTTCTTAGTTTACCTCAAATTATTTATTGCAGCTTAGCTTGGGCACTAAGTCAGTGAAAAAGCTTGAATTGTGCTTAAGAATAACATTAGGCAATGCATGTTTCGAATACTGTCAGCCTGGTTTCAGTCTGCTTTCTTTTGACCATTTTAGATCAAACTTTAGCAAAATACACGTCTTCTGTGCTCTTTTAGCTGGTGCCACTGCAGAATAGCACTGTCAAGTACTTATGCTGTAATACTGGTTGTTACTCTGCAGTTACATTATGCTTTTTTTCAGAGGTGGTTACAGCCTTTGAGGAGCACTCAGAAATTGAACTTGCCAACACAAGTCCATTTATTCTGTGCTAAAGCAAAGGTTGCAGAAATTAAAGGCCTCACTGTAGTTCTAATCAAGTCTAGGTGGCTACATTTTAGTCATCAGCATCTGGGCTGTGCACTGTAGATTTCCTTTGTGCATAGTGAATAGAGTTAGATGAAAACCAGAATAAAAACAATTGCCTGAAATGGGCAAGCTGTACATATTGCAGAAAAACTAGACTATAGGTGTGGAACTATTTTTACTATTGTGCTATTAGGAAAATTAGCTGCCAATGATCTACTGGAGTTCAAGTATAGTAATGGTGAATTAAACAAGGGAATAGAGTATAGGTTAGAGTGAAATGCTAGACATTGATTCCCTTCATTCCTCCACATATGGTTAAATTAAAAAATGCTCTTAGTGAGAAAGCTGGGGCAAATGAAAAGAGTAAAAGGCACCTGGCTTGTGCTCCCAGTTTGATCTTACTGGAATGCTTTGGCTGTACATCTCTGAGTACTTACCCTTCTATCCAGGTGCTACTGCCACAGCTTCTTTTAGACTTGGCTTTGAACATCCTTGCCTAGTTGCTCCAAAATACAATCTGTACCTGCTGATCACCTGGGCATACTTGGAAATACAAGTATTTGCTGCAATCTTAAGATTTAGCTATGTGATATCTTGGAAAGACCAATAATTACCCTAGTGTTCAGTTCACGGCTGAGGCATGCAATGGAGTAGCTATTCTTTTGTTCTATCCTTTGCCTGAAATATTTTAAACATACTATAAATTTTTACTATTTAGAATTATGTAAGGGTATTTTGCTGCTCTTGTGTTTTCCTTTTTTTTTTCTAAGTGCAAAATTGTATGAAGTAACCAGGTATTTTTTAAAGATATTTCAATTTTCATGTTATCAAAGGCAAAAAGGCACACCTAAACAGTAACCTTCTTAATTGTCCAAAACTTTGCTATGTCTAGCACAGAAAAAAATGGAAAATACTTCTAATTGCTTGGATAATTAAAAAATATGAAATTTCAAGTGGAAGCAGTCATTTCAATAAAGGTGTTTTGTTTTAAAATCCATTTCATTTAATAAGATAGGAATTATTTTAAGACCTACTGGTATCCATTTGCAAAATCTGAAAAACCTAAAGCAATTAGAATAAAAATTGAATCACCAGAACTTTTGCTGACCTGTTGTGGTTTAACCCTGATGGACAGCTGAGCCTCATGCAGACACTAGCTCACTTCCCCACAGTGGGATGGAGGTGAGAATCAGAAGGGCTAAAGTAAAAAAACTTGTGGGTGGAGACAAGGACAGTTAAACAGGAAAAGCAAATGATGCATGTGCAAGCAAAGCAAAGAATGTTGCTACTTCCCATGGGCAGGCAGGCATCCTGCTATCTCCTAGGAAGCTGGGCTTCATCAACTGCAGAGGTGACTTGGGAAGACAAAGGCCATAACTCCAAACATCCACCACTTCCTTCTTCCCTCACCTCTTGATGCTGGGTATGATGCCGTGTGGTGAGGGACATCCCTCAGTCACTTGGGGTCAGCTGTGTCCCCACTCAACTCTTTGTCCACCCCCACCGTCCTCACTGGTGGGATGACAGCAGAAGCAGAAAAGGCCTTGACTCTGTGCAAGCACAGCTCAGTAATAATGAAAACACCCCTCTGTTATCTATGCTGTTAGCAGCACAAATCCAAAACATAGCACCATGCAAGCTGCTGTAAAGAAGATTAACTCTATCCCAGCCAAAACCAGTACATGATCCTTAGGGGAAAATTGCTGTAGTTACCTAGTGAGTCCCGTGAGATTTGCATGGCAGCTGCTAAGCCAAAGAGGGCTTTCTTCTGTCCTGAGTAAGTGCCTTGCATCTTATGCATCTCACTGACTTTTTGTAGTGATGGTGCTTTTCCATTTAAATGTAATCCTCCTTCACTGGAGGCAGAGTAGGGCTTCAAGGGCAATAGGACAGATAAAAACCATGTGGGGCAGTGAATAGTTGTCAGTTTGTTCCAAAGGCTTCACACCTTACTTTGACATACCACGATTATACAATTTACAGATAAGTCAGATAAGTCAATTCTCTGGAGTAGGCAAGCCATAAACACCCACAGAAGATGCATCTTTACAGTCAGTTTAAACCATTCCATGTCCATGCTACTGCTAATGGGGTTCCTTGTCCTGGCACCCCATTCCTACAGCCTCCCTTATGTTGAGCACTACCATTTATGCAGCTGCACAGCCATATGGGTCAGGGAGTTGCTCCAGATGGCAATTAATCACTTTGCAGTGGGACTTCTATTAGTGTGGGGTTTCTCTCAGGCTGATCATCTGTCTGGTCAAGCTGACAGCCTGTCTGTATGGGCACGAGCAGAGGGGGACACACTGTGAATAAGAAGGGAGGGCTCCACTCCTTTCCCACCAGTATGCAGAGTGGCATAATGAGCCTGTTGATTCTTCTGACAAACAGGGTTGGGGTTTTTTTTGTGGGGCTGTTGCCATATATCTTGGTATCTTTTGTAGGCCAATGGTAAATGTTGTGACTTTCAGCCCTAAATCATGCCATTCTAAGAATCTCTCCGAAGCCATACTCACACATTTTCGAGAGTGCTTCCAACTCACATTGTGCTCTCAGATTGCTGGGAAACGTATGTGTGCAAAACAGAGTATGCAGTCAGATGCTCATTGCTCTGTCAGCCAAGAAACTATGTTGCTTCCTATAGGTTTACAAATATATAAGCAAAGTAAGAAAAAGTTAAAAACTAAAAAATAGGAAAACTAATGGTTCAGGTAGATCACTTGGAAATACCCTTATTTATCATCTTGCCAATTAGTACGTTTTTCTATGCATGTATTAAATTTCTTCTGTGTCCTTCCTGGTGCAGACTGCCTGCCATCCTGAGAGCTGTGGAGGACTAGTTTGCTTTTAATCTGATTGTCTATTTTTTTGTTCACTTGTCACCCTATCATAGGGTTTAATGGCATATATATTCACTTAATCTAGGACGTCCTCTGGATTTTAATAAAAAATTTTCAGCTCTTTATCACAGTCTTCCTGAAGTCTGAAATAGGGTTTCCAGCCACTTTGGGTTTTGCTCATAAGCTGCTGCCATGAGTTGAGGTTCAGACCATCTGTCATCAGCTTATGGTATCAAAAGCAGAGACCACCAAAAAAATCAACAAGATTTGTGAGCTCACTATGTATTTTACTGTCAACAGCTAATTATTGCTAATTATTCCACTGTATAGTACCTATCTGCCTGTGTTGTTTTGGGGCAGATCTATATTTTTATCCCTAAATTGGTTACCTTACATACATCATAATTTTTATAGTGTTACACTGGGAATAGTCATTGTAGAAAAACTATTGTATTTGTCAAGTGATCTGATAATGATGGCATGTACAATGTATTGCATTAACTGAACAGTTGTTATCACAGTAAATATCAGGGATTTGAGTGACCAGTGCAATACTGAGTTACTTGCCTACCAGTTTGGGTTTTTTTTAATTTTGTTTCAATAGGTAGATTATTTTAGTAAACTCAAGTACTTGTGGGATAGAATGTTCTCAAAAGCAGGAATAATTTTGTTGCTTTTATTTGATCTCCTGTTTGATTTTAAAATAGTTCCTCTGTATAAAGTATCATAGCTCCTGACACTTCACTATTCAAAAGACATTTCTGACAAATTAGGTGATCTTGGTTCTTTGGACTGTGGAAAAAGTATTCATAATCTAGTCTCATAAGAAAAGTGCAAAAACATGGTAGAGGGGCTGCATTTATGAGTAAATACTGGGAACTGCTGAAATGCACAATGCTAACTTGAGGTTCTCTCGCTTTCTGCAGCATTCCAGGTAATCCACTGCTGTAGTTTGTGCCAGCCAATTAATTAGAAAAAACTACAAAAAAGATGTTGAAGAACGTCCCCTTGCCCTTAGGTCTCCTTCGTGTTGAGATGCTGTGAACGTCTGAAGAATTATTCCGGACGCTACGGTGTCTAAAATAGGCTTTTTTGACAGGTGTTAAGGAGAAATGGGATAAGGTTAATCCATACAGCATGTCGACTTGCTAGAGATTGCTCTCGCTGACATTGCTATTACTCTGGTGCTGCAAAGGGAGAATACTTTGCTCACTCATCATTAATTGCAAGTTAGCTATCAATTTACTGTAACCCACACAAAAACTCCCAATAAAACATCTCCTCTTCTTGATCCACATGCAGGAGTGATAGTCCAAAAGTGGAATTAGTGGGCAGTACAGTACCCGGCACTCTAGAGAAAGACTCCTCTGAAAGAAGCAATGACATCGGTAAGTTGTAGTGCTTTCTACAGTTTGCCTGAGAAATTTATGGTGCAAGTTTCTGCTTTTTAGTGACTTGTGTATGATTCAAGAGGCAGATTGAGGATTTGGCAATGAATGTGAGTGCTTTTATATCAAATTTAACTGCAGGATTAAAGGATCATTTCTACTTTACTTAAAATAGTTTTGTTGGGGTTTTCTGTTTAAAAAAAAAATTAAAAGCAGATATGGAATAGTGAGCTATTTTGAATAGGAAGGCTCTTGTTATTTTTGTTTAAAACTCTGAAGCAAATGAGAAGGCCAACAATAATAAGGCATGCTTGTTTAACTGGTGCAATATTGCTGCCATGGTTTTAACACTGCAAAAGATTGTGGGCTTGGTGCAGTTAGTAATCTTTACACTTTCCAATACAAAGGAACAGAACAGGTCAATTTGACTAAATTTTACTGCATACACCAATTAAAAGCAGTCTAAATTTCTATTGTAAACAACTTGTGATCGTGGCCCATGAACTGTTTAATCAGGAAGTCACCTGGAAAGGAGCAACAGGTTATTTTTTGGTCTTCTCTCACCCTCCTTCCTCCTCAAGCTGGCAGAGCAGGAGCGCTGGTGTTTGCTGCGTGGGAGCTGCAGAGCGTGGCCCCTGTGAGCAGGGACATGAGCCCAGAGCCATCTTCTGCCTGTGCTCCCACAGCCCAGCAGCTGCTGCTGTCGCTCTCTGTGCTCTCAGCTGTGCCAACACACCCTGCCTGAGCCTGGGATCCTGCCTGTGCAGGCACTGCTACTTTTCACCCGGGCATGAAATGTCATTTTGGTGTGGTGGTGTCTCCCCAGACTGCTTTATTAGTAAAGCAGTTCTGTACAATAGCATCCTTTCAACTGCCACACGCCTTTTCCTCAGATTTGGAAGCAGAACTTTACGTTATGAGGGAATTTTAATTGCAACGTAACAACAGACCACTAAATGCATTTCACATAGGTCTATGAGCTTTCCAGAATACATGTATCTGCTTTTTGTAAAGCTTCTGCTGTTGCTATTGTTCTTCTGGAATGGCAGGTAGTATGTTTTTCCCAGGTGTTCATTTGACTGAAATATTGGAAAGCTAGAAGCTTGTGATAAATTGCATGACAATTTTATTGTAGAGATCATTAGAATGGAATGGTATGGAAATGCAGACAAATTCAACTGTTTAATGTTTCTTGACTATGTTTACAAATCTGTTTCAAAGCACATAAGTCTCTGTTTACTTGAAAGTTATGAGTACAGGTAGCATATGCTACCTGTGTGTGATGGATGTAAACTTTTTTATTCCTTGTTTTAGTTTCCTTGGAATCACTGTCAGGATAAAAGCTTAGAGTGTTTTGTACTTTTTAGTTTTGTTGGTTATGGTTTTATTTTGTTTTGTTCTTAATATGTGTAGGCAGGAAATCTGATTTATAGGAATTCTTGTTCATTTCCAGAACACAGAGGGGGAGAGGAGGGTAGCAGAGAGAAGAATTTGGTTGTTTTGGGGGTTTTTTTTAGATGCAGAATAGAAGCCAACAAGAATCCATTAACCAAACCACAACATGTTGCAAAGGGTTTAGCTGATGTCCTCCTGTTACCACTTACACGGAGAACCTATTGAGCTCAAGGATAAAATAGTGTGAATACTTAAATTAGTATAACTTGATAGGGTCAAACCAGAATGGCATTTACAAGGGCAAATCATGTTGTTCTAGCCTGTTAGACAACTTGTTAAAAGAAAAAAATAAATAAATTATGGTTTTGAATTGAAGGGAGATCCAGAGATCAGAACTGTTATAAATTTTCAGGCAGCTTTTGACAGCTTGTGTAAAATATTGTTGAATAAATAAAAGGCATTTTAAGAGGGCAGAGCAATAAATCAAGGCTTAATAAGAAAAAGCAATTCAGAGTGGATTAATGTATTTTCCCATGAGGAGAGGTTTGGAGTTCAGAGCAGTTTATGGTGCAATGTAGTTGTAGAGATTTATGGTAAGTATTTTGTTTAATTTATTTACAAAGAGAACAATGGGTTGGAGAAGTCTTGCAGCTACATGAGTTATTAGAAAAGATAATGGATGTGTGAGTGGAGTTGTCCAGTGTATTCCAAAACACTAGTGGATCTGGTTGTGTTAATCCAGATAATATTTAACAGTGATATGTCTTACTGGTTTTGCCCCTATGTCATATGCTCTGTAGGAAGGACAACCTCATCTTCTCTGAGGCTCATCCCTCCTGTCAAAATGGATTTGATTAAATCTACCATTTGGTGTCTTTTCAGAAATCCAGATTTACACCACTAGTTAGAGTAGACCGATGTGACAGACGAGGTGTGACTTAGCCTTTTAAGAAAAAATTGAAGTTAAGTGGCCTAGGTAGCAGCTTGGATGCATGACCATTCTGGTTACTGGGCTCCTCTTTATTGTTCCAGTAGTCCAGTGCCATTCCCAGTGACTTAGAGCTCCCAGGGAGAACAGGGGGAAAAGCAACAGTCACTTGCAAGTTGCCACACCCTTTTTCATGCTTATACCAAGTACTGATGGTGAATTGTACACTGGAAATGAATGCCACGGCACCTCCTGGCTACTTTGCACTACAGATGTTAAGCTGGGTAATGACTGTCACTTTCTTAGTCCTGTAGCCAGTCTAAAGCTCTTGTTCCTTGCATGCAGAGCAGAGAGGTGGACAAAAACAACAGAGAGACAGGTTTGGTTATTAAAGAAAACCAAACTAGTGCTGGATGGAGAACAGTTCTTTATTCTGTGAAGCCTTTTTAAGGATTTTAAAGTTGATTTCTTTTCTTTACTATGATAAAAAACCTCTGTGATAGGGGAGGACAAGATGCAGGGTTCTTCTCTATGCCATCTCTCAAAAAGCAAACAAGTGATCAGCAGCAATGAAATCAGTAATGGCATCAACAACCGAGCAGCGATATGTTGAGCTGAACTGGGAATCCACATTCAAAACTTGCATTTTCTAGGACCATTGGAAATGGCTTTTTCCTGTTTATTTTCTGAGTAATATTCTACCAGTGGATCAGTGTTCTCTTACCAGAAAACCCCACACCATTTAAAACTTTCTCCTCCCACTTCACCAACTGGGAAAATCACAAGTGCTTGAAAAAGGTTGATGTGATGCATAATAGTGTTAATAATGTTCTGTGAGTTGCATATATTAAAAAGTTATTTTTATGTAGATATTAGCTCATGACTTGGTCTCCTTAACATGTTCAGCTTCACATGTAAATTTGTTGATGATAAGTCAGTACTGATTACAATTTTCCAAACTGCACTGACAAGAGAAAATTCTGCTTAGCAACATCACTGCTGATTGTAGATATAATGGCAGCTCTTATTTCTGTTGTCCATCCATTTACTTTTTTTCACAATCTTTACAAAAGCCATTGGAAAACTAGCCTTCAGAATACGTTATTTAAGAGGAACCATTCCTCATTCCTCTTTTTCTTTTTCTTTTGTTTTCTTTTTCCCTGTTTTCAGTGATGTCTTTACTTTCCCTTCCACACATCTTGCATTCAACTTTTCCTATTCACATCTCTTTGCCATGGCTAGCTATTCTTCATTTCATGAGGGTAAGGCTTTTTTTTTCCCAGTTCTTTTCTATCCTGTCTTTGGTTTAGCTCACAATGCATAACAAGCAAGTACAAAAAGAAGCATTTTGTAGAATTCCAAAGTTTTTACATGGATATCACAGATTCATTTTTTAATTAAAAGTTGAAATTGAGCATACTGTGACAGAAAATCTTGCATCATAGTATTGAACTGAGAAATCATTATCATTTAATGCATCGTAAGAAATTTTAGTGACAAAAGTGTCGTGCAGTTTACATGTGGTGTTTGTCAATGCTCTGGATTCATTTACCTGTTCTTGGAAACAAATTCTGTCATCACGAAGTATAATGCATATATTTCGTTGTGCAAAAGCATTTAGAAACATACTGGTATGGTATTCTAGTCTGAAAGAGGAAAAAATCACAACAAGCATACAGTAAAAAATTGAAGAGTGTTCAGGGGCAGTCAATGGAAAATGTGTGGTCATGTACCCAGGGTTGTGGTTAAATCAGAGTGGTTATTTACATCTCTACCAACAATCCAGAGTGGTCTGGATTGGCAGAGGTATTTTGAGCTTTTAAAATGCTTCTAAAGCAACATAAGCTACACTGACAATAAAATAAACTGTTCTACAAACTGTTGTTTCTACATAGAACTACATTGATTTCAACAGCTTCAATTCATGCTTTATAGCATAACTTGACCTTTTTTTAGGTGACATGTTTCTTTTTAATTTCATAAAGAACTTTGTATATGAGGGCCAGTGTGATGACAGAAACATCTAGCACATATAATAGCTTAGTGTAGTGGGTTGAGTACTGGCCAAACCCCAGTGGACCCCAAAACAGTGGATCAAACACTAATGCTTTCCAAAAAAAGGTAGTGAGTTACTTCTGCAAGTCAGGATCAATCCTAAATCTTCTAACTGTACACACACACACACCTGGAATCCTGAAACAAATCTTGTCTATCCAAAGCAGGGTTGCTTTGGCTTCATCTAATACTTAAAACCATATGGATTTAAGCTAAGTGATTTAAGGAATAAGCCACAAATAAAAATAATGTATCTACTGTAGAAATGATCAGTTAATCCCCACAAGAAGCAGTTTCTGTGCTTTGCAGAAAGACTGAATTGCACAGAGCCAAGTGGACATATCTTTCCAATATTTTTCCTGGCTCTTTGCACATTTTTACTTAGTATTTATGAAAGCAGTTAGTAATCTTCACCTATATGTGCTAACATAAGGCACATATGCCTTCATTGATTCCTAGTGAAACATCTAATGAACGTTAGATGAAATATCGTAAGAGCCTCCCTGGAAGCCGGTTAGTGCAAGTCTGTTTTTTTAGCATTTCCTCAGACTTTAATCTGCAGGGTATTTGCTGGTGGATCATGGAGTACTGGCCAAAGCCATGTGATTATCCGTTCTTTTTTTTTCTGTCCCTCCCTGCAAGACTGGCACTAGCTTGCCTGAAAGGGTAGTTAAAAATACCCTCGTGAAAATATCTAACAAACAAACAAAAAAGTCTTCAGTATATCATGTTTCCTTGGACTGTATTTGCAGTTGTTCTAGTCAGGAGGGGTGATTGCTGTGCCTCTGACTGCAAGAAAAAGTCATCTAATAAGATTTGGCCCACACTAGGGAAAGAGATGGAGAATATTTCCAGTAAAAGGTTGTAGAATGGAGCAGGTTTGTCTTTAAATCACAGGTTCTTTTACTGTGAGATATTAAAATTATTTTGCCTGAAAATACAGAATAAAAGTTGGAAAATCAGAAATTACCGGTAAATATAAGAAGGACAAATGTGACTTATATAATGAAAATCAAAATCTGCCTTAACCTCTTTCTATGCTGCTATTCATGCTCATTTTAATAGGGCAAAGCAAAGGAACATAATTCCTCCACTGGTTTAAGTTGTAATGTTTACATCAGTGAGTCAAAATCCCCCATAAACATAGTTCTGGACTGTAAATATTATAATCAGGAATATGGTAATGGTTCTTTATATAAATTAAGTAGGGCTCTTGCCCTGAGGGGTCCAGAAAAAAGCAGTAAACTAGAAATTTAAATTGGTTGCCATATGTATCAAGTTGAGGTGCCTGAAAACAGCATATCCATTTCTTCTAGCTCCTCAGTTTTCTTGACCTTTCAGTTCTTTCTTGGCATGTTCCAAATTGTTAAAAATAAAATCCTTATGAGGGGACTGGCAAGTGGTTAGCAAAGCTCATTATGCCGGCCTTCTACATTCAGCGATTAAAGCGATAAAAGTCAGGGGAAAACTGAACTGAGAAAGGGGAGAAGACGATTGGGTGCTTTAGGAAAGGTTGTTTAAAGTCACAGCTGTGCAGTGACTGTCCTGGGGAGCCAGGTGAGCTGTGCTGTCTTGCTCCAGAAGAGTGTGGGCAGGCCTCCCTGGCACATCACCCTTGCACTCCTGAACAAAAGAGCCTTGCAGCCAGGGAGCTCTCCTCCTAAAACTGCATTACCTAAATCTTAAAAAACAGTCTGTGATTCATTATGGATGAGATTTATTGCCTGTACCCTGGCTGGGAGTATGGCTGTATTCCTCAAAGGGTATGATGCTGTTCAGCATGGAGGGAGTAGCAGAATCTGGGTGCTTGAAGTAGTTAAAATAATTGTAGTCTTCTGAAAATTCCCACAAACATTCAGATTATTGACTTCTTTTTTGATTTCTACTGTATATTGAATGGGCACTAATGCAGAAGATTTTGTCTGCAGTGTGTGTCTCATTTGACAGCTTTAAAGATTATTGCATTTAAAGCCAGTCAGTATATATACTATTTCACATGCCTGTTGTCAACCTGTTAAATGTCTTGAAGATGATTATGAAATGAAATCCACCTCTGGCTTTTGGGACATAATCTTCTTGAAATGAAATGAATGCCACCTTTGCCTCATTTCCTTCAGCCCTGCTGTGTTTCTGCTCTGTGAAACCTCATCATTAGCATTCTGAAAGTGTTGATTCTCATATATATCATTTCCCATTTCAGTTTTTTCAAGGTGAAATCTCTCTAGTAATTAAAAAAAAAAAAATCTGTCATCATTATGTATAAGTGACTTTGCCCAAATACTAAAAAACCTAAATGGAAGATAAAGCCTAGCCACATTTTATGCCAAAATAGTAAAGGCAGGGGATAAAAGCAGTAAGGAAGGAAGCATAATCACTTAACTTTTTATTTCTGGGGTCTTCTGGGGGGCAGGGACTGAAGGTTGTTTTCTAGGAATGTACAAGTCTAATGAGTTTAGAACTTTTTCTCTAAATAATTGCTTTCCTGGGCCTGGACATTTTTAAAAAAATACCATCATCATCCTTTAAATAACCGTGTTTCCAAATGAACATAGCAATGGGGAGAAATATTCTGGTTTTAATAGCTTGGAAGAATACCAGGGAATAATTCTTGCACAGCTAACATTTTTTCATATTCATGAAATACGGTTGCTCAGTAAGCCAGACTGTATGTACTACACTGATATATTAAAATTATTCTGATGCCTTTTTCCCCATCTCATGAATTACTTCATGGATTACCAGCTTGATCAGTGAGACAGTAATAATGATGAATGCATCTGTTTAATTGTAGAACAAATATCAACTATTTTTTAATTAGGGAGTTAATTAATTAGCTAGTTAGTTAATTGATGGGTGCCATCTCTATGTTCTACATGTTTAATAGAGTCTTCCTTACTGTTTGTTGTAACCAGACAAAGAAAAAGCTGGACCAGTGCAGACTCCAGGTCTGCTGGATGCTGATGTTGCTGTACTGGCAATGAATGTGAATACAGTAGACTGGACTTTTTCTTTAATGACATTCCATTTGGGCCCTGTCAGGAAGGCTGTACATTTTGCTTAGTATGTAAATTTAAGCTTCCAATTTCTAATAGCTGCAGAAATACAAACTAAAATCAAATCTCTGCATTTAATGACCTTAATTTAGTGATCTTAATATAGTCAGAACCACATAGCCTTGCTTTCCACCAGCAAAAAATAATCAAATAACCAGCACGAGTGAGTTACTGAATCCACAGCATATATGACAGCATGGCAGAAGTTTTGTGAGTGGCTCTGTTGCCACTCATTCTACTAGTTACCAGTTCACTGGATGGGAATTTTCTTGAATGAATATCTCCACAGGTGATGACTGTGGAAGGTGGTGATAGCCTTAGGTGTAGAGTGGATTTGGGAGGAAGAACAACATCTAAATAAGGAGGACAAATGGAGAGAAAATGGCGTATAAGAGTGCTGGAAGTGGATTTACTATTTTATTGTTGTACCAAGTGTTGTCCATTACACTTTAATAGAATTTCATTTAGAGTATCAACTGAATGGCTGTGATTTCACTAGTTTGGCAGCAGATACTACCTGTATAGCCTCTGTTCTACTCTCTTTAAAATTCAGTGCAGGTATAGGCTGCTTTAGTTTATTTTTCTGGCTATCAAAAATGCATTCAGAAGTGGAAAAAATGTAGGATTCCCAATATTTCTTGATAATAGAAGCTTTGACCATCAATATTCATCTTTCATGGTATTTATAAAATGCATGGAGCAAATTACGTCTGCAAATTATTATGGGTCTCAAGGATGCAAATTTGTACACCTTCTGTTATCAATACATTTTACATGATTAAATGTATTACTGAGTATTTTATTGTTCTGATCAAATATAGAACTCTAGGTATTTACTAGTTTATTTAAGCCAAAGAAACATATTGAATTAATTGACTTCACTATTTTTTCATTGATTGTTTTCCATATGAGCGTAGATACCTTTTGTAAGAGCAGAGAAAGAAACAGTGGCACTCACAGAGTCATAGAATCTTTAAACTTGGAAAAGATCTCTAAGATCATTGAATCCACCCAGCAGTGCCAAGTCCACTACTAAACCATCTCTCTAAGCCCTACATTTACACATTTTTTGATTACTTTGAGGAGCAGTGATTCTACCACTTCCCAGGGCAACCTGTTCCAATGCTTGGCCACACTTTCAATGAAGAAATTTTTTTTAGTATCCAATCTAAACCTCCCCTAAGTAAACTTTAAGGCACAACTGGAGGTTGTTTCCTCCTCTCCTGTCGCTTGTTACCTGGGATGAGAGACTGACTCCCACTTCACCCAATCTCCTTTCATACTCCTGTGTAGACCACAGAAATGGAAAATGGAGAGAGGGAAGTCATGCACTGCAGCTTTCCTAGGCTGCAAAATAACTTTCGCCAATTTCCTGCCCTCCCCAAAGCAGAAGTCTGCTCTTCCCCTCAGTTTTAGCAGCTTGAATCAGTCCTGTGGTACTGGTACTGATTCTTCCTCCAGTGCAAGTGTTTGCGTGGCTTGGCATATGCCATTGAAAAATGAGCTGGATTAAAGCTTGCTCAGCAAAAAAAAATAGTAAAAACTGTAAACTGAGAGAGAGTGACTGGGGAAAATGGAAGGATTGCTTCAGCCTACATTTCTGCTCATGTGTGTGAGTATCACCCATTTAGAGAAGAGTGTGTATTTTTGAGGGTGTTACATTTTTGCTGGGTAATTTAGCAAAGTAACTTGGTAAAAGAAAATTAAAATTAGACAATATGTTAATATATTGATTACTGATTTGCTTTGTGATCTTAAATCATTTAGCTATTTTATGGACCAGCTTCAAACTGGATCTTAATGGAAACCAGCTCTTACACTTCCTTGCTTTTTTTCTTTTTCCAGAAAATAAATTTTTCCTTCTATTTCTTCTCTTCTGAAACCCTGAAGTTCTGTAGGACTCCAGATAGGTTTTGTGCAATCTGCTAAAATTAGCTCATTTTAACTTTCAAAGCACTGTGGCCTTGCTCGACGTGTTGGGTACAATTGAGGCTTCAGATTGTCAAATTCCCACTGACAGACTGGGTGGGTGACCTACCTCTGCACAGAGGCTGCAACAGTCAATAAAAAGAGCAATGACAAAAATACACGGTAGAGGACAGTGGGGTCACTGTTTATATATAGGAAGAGTCACTCCAAAAATAGAGCAGTATTTGGAGGTGAATAACCTTAGACTATTTCAGGGCTATTGAAAGAGCTCTCTTTTTTCTTCTTTTATTTTTATTTTTTTTAATCTCGTGGAGATGGAAGGACATCGCTGAATAAGGAATCTCCAATCCCCTTTACTTTCTAGCTGACAAATCATGAACACTTGAAATCAATTTAAGTGTCCTTCAGTGCATATAGTTTATTGCACAGGCCCATTAATTAATTTGTTTTTCCATTGTGTAATTTTGTACGATGGTTGCTTGTAATATGGCAACAAAACTGGATCTTCAGAGGTTCATTATTCTATAATAGTTTGGAAAATTAAGTGCTTAGTATATAGAACTATTAACTTAAAAGCTATTTTTTCCTACATGTGTGCAATGAAAAAATAGTCTCTGAATAATGAATATCATTCCTGTATTTGATTGATATCGGAAAGTAGTTTTGAAGAACTATGATTTATCTTGTCTAAAGTACCTCTTGTGTGTTTTCTGACTCCTTCCTGCTCAACATATGCTGTAGGGCATTTTGAAATGAAGGTGAGTGAAACTGATACAACTCATAAAAATAGATGAATGGTATTAAGCCATTTGATTTATCCATGTAATCATGAGCTGTGGTATTCCCTGAGCTTCCACATCGTTCTTTCACGTAAATGTTACCCTGTGGCTGGATTCAGTAAACACTTCCCCAGAGCTTTTCACTGGCCATGGAGGTGGTTGGTACAGCATTCAAGCAGACCTGCTTTCCCTGGACTCTGCACAGCTTCAGGAGCCTCTTGCAGCTCTTACTTACCGTAGCCTCTGGACTACTGGAGGGAGATAGTGCTCTCACCTGCACTTACTGGAAACCATGGTGCCTCCAGCTGCAGGTGTCCAGGAACCTGCAGATCACTTCCAGCTTGATCCTTCTCATTCTGCACTCTCCTCAGCAATTACTGCAATGCAGAGCTGGCAGTACAGTTCCTGAGACAATGTGCACACAGTCTTATGTCTCCAGTTACTCAGGAAAAAAACATTACTAACCCCTTCAGTAGCCAGATGGAAATTTTGAAACTGTTTATTCCATGCCATAGAACCCATTATGTCATTTAGCTTTCACTATGCTGAAAACAAAGCCAAAGGCTCCTCTACACGTTCCCCCTCTGCTTTATTGTGTTTGAGATGGAAGGGTAATTGTTCTTGGCAAGGGTTACTGGATTACAGCTGCCTTTGACTTCCAGGTTTTTTTAGTGCCATCGTGGTGGCTAAATATGCAGAACACTGTGACACATTGGGGAAAATGGGATTTCATTTCTTTGAAATTAGAAAAAAAATGTGATTCTTTCCCTTTGAAGACAATTGCCAGAAAACCAAATTGATTCTATTTTATTTTTAAGATTTGGAAGGTTTTGATTCTGTAATACCAATTGCTGAGAAGCTTAATCATCCAACTACAACCAGACCAAAAGCTACTGGCAGGCGACCACCCTCCCAGTCTCTAACATCTGTAAGTTAATTTTCCTTTTCTTTAAAAACTATTTTAAAAAATATTTTTTCTGAATTTCCTCCCCCGCTCCTACTTGTGTTCTTTGGTGTTTTTACTACTTTTACCCAGCCATTCCTTCACACGTACAATGAGGCAGGGAGATGCAGATCAGGAAAATTACTGTCAAAAGGCTGCCAGTGTTTTGAATACTGATGTTTAAAACATTCCCTTCCTTCTAAGGTTTATACCCCCTTATTTGGGTGCTGCCAAGTGTTCCTTGCCAGCCATGACTGAGCCCAGAAAAATCCCTTATAAAAATCTTTGGAATAGACTAATTTGTGTGAAGTATTGAGGATTTTGAAAGGATTTCCCAAAAGAAGCATTTCTCTTGGTTTCTTGAGGACATTTACCAGATTTTGAGGACAAATAGATCATTCAATCTTCAACAGCCCTCCTTGAGCTATCATGTGCTTCTTCTCATTAAGGTCACTGTTGTAAGTACAAGGGTGATTTAAACTTCACTCTCTAAAATCTATCTTTAGACAAGTTGGTCTCATAAACAATGCTTTGAAAACCACTGCTTTGCTTTTCAATTTCTTCTTCTTTGGGGTTTGGGATTTGTTTGTTTCCATGCTTTTTGCGTTTTGGAGTATCACAATGAGAGCAACTACTGATGGTTACCTGAGTCCATGTTGCGGAAGAAAAACAAAGTGGAAGGAAGCAAAAAGGATTATCGCGAAACTAATAGAACTCAAAAAAAGAGAATGCTTTCAAAATTGGCTGCTGTCATTAGTACAGAAATACAAAAAAGCAGTGAGGAGGTTTTCCTTCCCCTGTCACATCTATGAGGGTGATCAAGGGGTGGGAAGAACCTTCCCTTTCCACGCCTTTACCAAGAGGCCGTGGACAAGGCAGCCCTGCAGTGCCAGCACCATGCACTGGCAGTGGCTGTGGCCTCTGAAGAGCAACAGGTGAGACCTGTTCTGAGCAGAGCCACAGCAGAGCCACCCCCGTGACAGAGCTGGGATCCCCACAGCATTCCCCTGCCTGGGACCAGAGGCTGCCTTCATCTTGTGATATCATGCAGTGCAAAGCTGCAAATTAATGTTGAATTCAACTCTTAAACAGAGCTTATTTCTTGAACGCTTTGAAAGCAGTCTAACTTTGAAAATAAGTTGCAAAAAAGGGGGAGTAGGGGGACAAAGAGCCCTGATTTTAAGTATTGTTACTTTGAAAATGATAGCTAAAAAACTTCTTGTACAATGAAAATATCTGTGCTTTTCTTTTTCTTCTTTTGTGGTGCGTGTTTGTCTACACAGTCATCCCTTTCAAGCCCTGATTTCTTTGACTCACCAAGTCCTGAAGATGAGAAGGAAGAACATGTTTCCATTACTCACAAAACTCTTGAAGTGTCAAGGAAATCAAGAACTGTTACAATATCACAAGTAAGTTAATTGGAATGCCTCCGCTTAACCTTATCACATGCATCTTTTTTTAGAGCAGTACTGAAATATTTAAAATTTAATTCAACAGTCACCTGGTAACTGCCCACTTAAAGAAGCTTAAAATTATAAAGTTCATTAAAGATTGTTCTGTGCTTGAAAGTGAATTGCACAGTTAAAATGTCTCAAATAACCATACTGTGAAAAAATCCTTCTTGTGTAAATGCATTTCACAGAACCAGAGAGGCTGGGAAATAAATTTTACAAAAAAAGACCCTGTCTTTTTGCAACTTTAAACTGAGTTTACATTAGAAGAGTCTGTGAGTAGAGTAAATACAACTCTGTGACATACTGTAATAGTATGTGAATTAAAATGTCCAAATATAATCACTCTTTATACTGGTATTGTATTCATTTTATAGGCCTGTGCCATTTTTACTGTGTATTGGTAGACTACTATAGCAGAATGAAATATTACGAAAGGAATGTGTAGGTCAGGCTTTACAGGTTGGAACTATTTTTTAGTACATAAGGATACCTTTAATAATAAAAATACTACATTCTTATAGTTTAACAGGGATTTGAAAGATGAAGTTATGCACTTCTGTGATCAAGTTATAAGAATAATGTTTTGCTATGTAGCTCCCTCTTCTGGGAGCACTTGCACCAAGGAACACTGCTGGGCCAACATTTCTAAGTTATATGACAAAACTGTAGATGTTTTCCTGTAAAATGAGATGGCTGCTAGCAGAAAGCAGCTGCTTGAGGCTTTAATTCTGATAGCCAGTTGAGCTCTGGATTAAGATGCTCAGATCAATTACTTCAGTTGAGCCTTGCTTGCCTGCTCCAGATTTGAACTCATCCTGAAATCTCTTTTCAGCCTGAAGGAAACTTGCATCTATTCATATATGGGGTCATTACCCATGAAAGATCTGTTTATAGGTACACATTACTCACACCCCACTCTGCTCTGGTGAGACCCTACCTGGTGTGCTATATCCAGCTCTGGGGTCTCCAGCACAGGAAGGACATGAACCTGTGGGAGCAAGTCCAGAGGAGGCCACTGAGATTATCAGAAAGATGGAAAACCTCTCCTGTGAGGAAAGGCTGAGAGAACTGGGGTTGTTCAGCTTGGAAGAGGGAAGGTTTTGAAGTGACCTAATTGTGGCCTTCCAGTACCTGAAGTGACCTGACAAGAAAGACAGAGAGGGACTATTTCCAGAGCATGGAGTGATAGGAGAGGATGATGGAATGGTTTCAAACTGAAAGAGAGTAGTTTTAGATTAGATATTAGGAAAAAAAATTCTTTACTGTGAGGGCGGCAAGGTGCTGGAACAGGTGCCAAAACAGAGAAGTAGTGTATGCCCCATCCCTGGAAATGTTTGAGACCAGGCTGGATGGGGCATGGAGCAGCCTGGTCTAGTGAAAGGTGCCTCTTTCCATGGCAGGCAGATTGGAACTAGGTGACCTTTAAGGTCCCTTCCAACCCAGATACACAAACTAATTGATAAAATGTTAAAAGAATATTATTCAGGTCATTGAGTCAAGCTTTCAAGGCACTACAGTGATTCAGCTTTCTTGTGATTATAATGCCATTTTTATTTATATTTATGGTCAGACTTGTTTTTTGTGCAGAACACTTCTTGAATTCAGTATTTTCCCAGATCAGGTGCTGTGCTCAATCATAGTGTATAGTAGGGAAGACTGTTTTTTGCAGAACTTGGTGGATCCTGCTCTTCTCTCCCCATCATAAGTTTTCCTGATTTTAATCTCATCACTAACTTTTCTCTCGGTTACTTTGTTCAGCTAATGCCACCCTGCCAGTCTCCAAGTCCTCACAGTGTCTTCTTCCATTTCCATACCTTTTATTCTCAGTATTTTGCCCTATTTGCCATTCAACTTCAATATCTCTTTTCCAAAGAGAGCTGGAAGGTTGCCTAGTGCTTTTTCTTGCTCTTGTCCAAATCAGATTTTCAAACATGCCTAGTAGCTGTCATGCTATGCACACATAGCACTGCCAAATAACAGTGTGAAGATTCCTCTCACCATTGTGGTAACTGTACTTTACACTGCTCTCTATGCAGTGAAGTAGATGGTCATGTATAGTTGGTAAGCTTCAGATTTTCTAATTGTCTAGTAAGTATAAAATGCTATGTTATATTACATTATATTCATATATTACATTATGTAGCACATATGAGTAGAGGCTTGTCTAATAAGTATAGCACTGGATTGCAGTTAAGAAGCATGGAATCCTTTTTAGGTAACCACAGGATTACAGGGTTATGGGTTAATGGTGTGTTTTTCTGTCAAATTCCTGGAGGAATAAAGAGCTATTGGTAGTTTTGGGGATTCATGGAAGCTTTGATTAACAGAGGACAGTACACTACATTTATTTAATATTAATAAATTATCATTTTGAAGCCATGGGATTTTTTTTCTATATATATATCATACCAACAAGCAAGCCTAATGAGTATTTTTCTATTTTCATGATGCTAGGGGGAACATGTAATACTTTTTTAATTTTTGAAAAAAACTTGGAAGATTCCTTCAATAGATGGTGGGAAATTATAAATTTAATTTACAAAAAAAGACAACTTGGATTCTTGGCCGTGTAGTTTTGTGCTCTGTGGGAGACATCCATGGATGTAGATATGTTCTCACAAACATCTGAGAGAAACACTGAGCATCTCTCCTTGGTTTAATTCACTGCTAGGTCTGAGATCTTGGAAATGCTGTTGCTGAATGTTTCCATCACAACTAGACCCCCTCTGATGTACACATACAAAGATGATGACTAATTGCTATATTTATCATGCTTTTGCCAAGACTGTCCATGTTGGAATTTCAGCATTACCAAATAGTGGCTAAATACTTAGCATTGGTTATAGGTTTGATTTTCATAAAGCTTTCTGCAGACATTAAATGTTACTGGTTTGTTTTGCAGGTGTCTGATAACAAAACTTCCTTGCCTCCAAAGCCAGGAGGTCTGGCTAGTGGCAGTAATGTACAACCATCACTGTCCCCTTCACCGTCACCTGGATTTCACTCAATTGCTATGGGAACAACAGGCCACAGGTCAAATTCCCCATCCCTGTTTGGTACTGAAGGAAAGCCAAAGACTGAGCACTTGAGCCATGGTCAGACTGCCCTGGAAGAGCTGAGAACACAAATTAGGGAGCTAAGAACCATCATTGAAACAATGAAAGACCAGCAAAAGTAAGTACTGCAAATCACAGCTGTAGGTGGAATGGATCCATTCGTGCATAGTGGTGGCAGTTTCTGATTAAGTTTGCCTTCATGGATGTTACTCTGCACAGCTGGCCTATGTGGTTGTGAGTGATTTTCATGTGACAGAACATACTCAGGGGTGAGAACCTCCACAAAGAAGACCTGCACTATCCACCAGCTTCTTTTTTCCTGTGTTATGACACAAGTAGATGTTTACGGGGTGTTAAAAAAGTTTAGTTGCAAGCTGTAAGCAGTGAATGTTGTTTTATTTGTCACTATCTATGAACTCCTGTGCATTGATCATAATAAAAGGGGTGCATTTGTTATAGTTGTAGTACAAAGTGCTACAAGCTCCTGAAGTTATTAAATGAATTTGTTATTTGACTGTTAGCACATTTTCCCAGGAAACTCATGTTACAAAAGTAGTAATTGAATTGTGACTAGGTCATCTGAAGGTCTTTGTGTTTATGGCCCTGAATCTTACTATTTTAGTTTTGAGCATCTTTGTTTTCTTTACATCACTCATTTCTTAGGAGAAACTGGGGCTGGCATGTAACTTTTGATGTTCCTGAGAATATTTCATGCTTTGGAAGCTAAACCTTCACTTACATTGTCAGTTGTGTGTAGCCCAGGCAGGAAAAAGAAAAGGGCAAGCAGCGTGCAGAGCCTGTGGCGGAACAGAGGTGTGCGGAGTTTGGGAGAAGATGCATTTGGGAGGGCATGGTTCAAGCTGGATGTAGCCAGCA
Source organism: Cyanoderma ruficeps (assembly GCA_008694505.1). NCBI lineage: Eukaryota > Metazoa > Chordata > Aves > Passeriformes > Timaliidae > Cyanoderma > Cyanoderma ruficeps. The sequence continues at coordinate 36,381,915 of VZDJ01007754.1, read as the reverse complement.
AGCCCCACGGCCTCGCCTCTTAGGCTGACCCTGCTCCTCTGCTCTCCCCGGCCCTTCTTGCAAGGGCAGCTTCCACCTACTGGTATCTGTCCTAAGGTGAGATCGCTCAGTGGGAACATGAGAACGTGTCTGCTCCTTATAGCTATGTTCCCTTTCCTCACAAAGAAGAATGACAGAAAATCCATATTTGGGATCGTTAAGTCTTATAAATGAAGTTGAAGGTTACATTATATTGCTGGCATAAATAGCTTTTAAGTGGCTTAAGGATGGGCAGGATTTGTGTTCCCGGTTCCTGTAGCCCACCAACAGTCAATACATCTACATTTTGTATGGAAAAAGGCAACTGGGTGCTGATACAGTGTTGATACAGCCAGGCCAGAGCAAAGCCTGTGGATGCAGGGCTGGTAGGAGGCATTAGTCATTAGCCATGTGGGATGGGGCGGGGTACTGTCCCATAGTGAGTTTTCTTCTCTCTACTGTAGCCTAGAGTATACAAGAGTATGCGGACTTCAATTAGATGTTCAGAGGAAAAATAATAACTAGTAAAGTGGGGTAAATATATCTCCAAGAGATAATCTTTTGTATTTTACTAGTGTGGTCCTTCCATCCCAAGCTTCTTTTGCATTCTCTTAACAGAAAAGAGATTAAACAGTTGCTCTCTGAGTTGGATGAAGAGAAGAAGATCCGTCTACGATTGCAGGTACTTCAATTATTTTTAAAGTTGGGGATGTGTTGCCAGGTTGGATTTAGCCTGACATGGGACATAAAGCTCTGCTACGATGCTTAGATTCCAGTGAATCAAAAACTACCAATATTTCTGAAAGGGATATACCTCTTCCCTTCATAGCATTGCAAGCTTGCGTCATATACATTGAAATATTGGGGTTTTACTGAAAAGCCTGATAATTATCAAAAAAATCATCAGCACAATTTATCAGCACAAGTAGACAAATTTTAAAAAATTAAGCACAATACAAGATTTTAACTATGATTTTTTAATCTCAGTTTTAATAGTTTGATTTTGTCACAAATGAAATCATGCCTTTTTAAGTTACTTTCTGCCAAAGCTTTATATTTTGTAGTAGGCTTGTCTCAGTGTTAGTATGCTTGGAATATTATTTCATATAGCAAGATTTTAATGTCTGCTTTATATACTGACTCAGGTTATCTTTATTAAAGCACCCTGAGCAATATATAAGAAGGGGCTCTGATTAAGAAGCCAGTTACTGGTACCATAGTTTTTACAGTACCTTAGCTCTAGATGATGTTGTGCCAGCTTCGTCATTTGCCAGGTATCCTGCTGCCCTGCTTGTGGGATTCATGGAGCTTGGCCTTTGCTGAAATCATTACCAATGCTGCTTTGATGTGGAATGATGTTGAAACTGCTTTTGGGGGGTTTTGGAGAGTGATTTAAATAATGCCATTTTCAGTGTGCTTTAACTTGGTCAGGCAGATACATTAAAGGGTCATTATAGGCCCCTTCCAACCAAAATTATTCTATTCTAATCTATGCTATGCTCTTCTATTCCATATACTTGGTAAGTGGTTTGGTATTGATCATATTTTATATTTTTATGGTACAGGACAACTGTACTTCGAACTAGGGATAGAAAGTCAAATTGTAATTTCACTGGACTGTTCCCTCTGTAAAGCACTTGGTCTCTCTGTAAAGCAAAGGGTGGCAGAACTGGAGATCCTCAATGTCTATGCTCCAGGGCTGCCTAAAGGACTTTGTGCGTGCAACCACATAGCAACATGGCTTCTAATAATACACAATTCTTGTTCAGCTAAAACTGGAATTTATACAGATAAAACGCAGTGAATATTTTTAATAGCCATTGTTGATTTAGTCTAACAGGCCAGACTATTCAGAGTTATCCAGAGACAACTTTACAGCTTTGTGCTGAGACCTACACTGACAGGTTTAAAATTATAATCTTACAGTTGAATGCTTTTACTCCAGTTCAAATGTTGCTTATAATGGTAAATGTTCAGCTGCTAGCCAAGATGGCATTATTAGCTTTTCATGAAGATGAGAGCTAACAAAAAAAAGTAGCATTAGTTTCGGACTGCTCTGATAGACATGAAGTAGCACAGCTCTCAGTCCACACGTATTAAAGAAAACTGCCTTGATGATGGTGCAGTTGAACACAGGTTGAAACAGGTGGGTTTGAATAAATCTAGGACACCTGCCTTAGGGTTTTCAGTGTCTGTCAGAGTGACCAAGTGTACAACTGAGGCTGCTGATGGTTTCAGTCATTTCCTTTTAAGCATGGCTGTACAGCCTTCAGAGCCTTTAGGGTGCCTGGGCACAGGCTTGATGCTTGTAGAAGACATCACCATTCCTACAGCAAGAACCCTCCCTGCAGGAGAGAGACAATGGGTTTTTTCCCTCAGCTACCTGTCCTGCTGCTGGTGCATGGACACAGCGCTCATTCTGCAGTAATGCCAGGCAGTGAGCTGTGTGGCTTGTAAAAGTTGTAATTTAAAGAGATTGAAAGGTCTTGCAGTACATTCAATGACTATACTTGTCATGGTCTGAGGGAGGAAGCTGTGCATGATCATCTTACCCAGTTGAGAAGCACCTCAATTTGTGAAATCTGTGGAAATAAGAGTGGTGTAAAACCTGTAGTTGACACCTTTGGACAAGAGGGAACATGCTTTTCAAGTGGCACCAACTGTGCCTCAGTTTGTTAGAGCATCTAATTTAATCAAATACTTTTTCTTCTGTTTGTTTTTAGATGGAAGTTAATGACATAAAGAAAGCTCTTCAATCAAAGTGAATACTTGATAGGTGGAATGTTGCATTATTCTTCATGACTGAGACTCAAATTTATGCCCCAGCCAAAATAACTTTGTGCCAAATGATTTAAGAATTGCCTCAACATCCCTTTATTTGAAGGATTAGCACAACAGTTTTTGATAGCACAACAAAAATACCAACGAGAACAAAATTTCTACCCAAAGCCGTGCTGTGCGGCACTAGTTGTGACTGAAATTGATCTTCTTGTGCTAAAGGCTCTCTACTTCAAGATCCTAGGTGAAATGAAAACTCAGGCAGTTTAGTCCATAGTGGTACTATTTTGATGATATTTTTCCATAAATAAAGTGTATTTCAGATTATCTGTTTACAAGCTTTATGATTTTGACTTTTGGTTTTTAATTGTCTTTTGTCACAGATTATAAAACGTTTGTACTTCATATAGCCAGGAATGAATGTTAATGTTGGGGCTGGAGGGATTATTTTTGCTTTGAGATTGAACAGCCTACTTTTCATTACGGTTTTAAGTTCTGTTAAATATGCAATTTTATGTCCCCGAATCCCCTACAAACTTAAACTTACATTGTGTACAGTAATGTATTTACAAGAAGGAAACAAACCAACAGAAGTCTGGTCTTTGCAATGATTTGTGCCTTTCTTTGCCACACACTGACTGGGGCCGGTTGAGGCCGGGTCTCCCTATGTAGCTACCACGATGTCCCCGGTGTCGGGCAGAGGTCACCTTGCCACGCTCAGCTGCTTTGTCAGGAGAGTGTGTTTGTGCCAGGGGCAGGACAAAAGGGCACAGCTGAGAGCAGCTTTGTCTTGAGCAGCTGTGGCTTTTTTAGCTTTCCTGGTTTGGATAGGCCTCTCCCTCAACCTGAATGTTCATCTCCGCTTGATTTTCATTAGATGATTTAAACACCCACCTCTGTCCCCAATTTTGCACAGAGTGAACAGAATATGCATTATTAAAGCAAAAATAAATAAAAGTAATCTATAAAACATGAATAAAAAGTTGTATTATTTCATGCACAAGGTTCTGTCGTGTGACAGTTTCATTTGCTGTTGATGTGGTATTGTTTGCTATACAATATTGTACACTTACAGTCTGATACACTTCATAGTCCTACTTTTGCAGCAGCACTTTCTTCTCAACATGTTGAACCTGATGCTTACTTCAGTTTCTCTGTTTGCTTTCATTCTTTCAAAATTTCACATTTTCCTGGTTGTGGTTTCATGTGTTCTTACCTAACCACAGAGTTTCTCATATCTTGTAAGCAATCTCTGTTAAGTTTATAAAGTGTTCAAATAACAGATATTTTTGCATAGCATGGAGTGAGTGGTCAAGTGATGTTGGTGATGCTTCCAAGTAACAAACCGCCCCCCACAAAGGATCTACTTATCATCCCATCAAAAGCTAGAGCTGGCTCCAGCAGCACACCCTATATCAACATGAGCCACCCTGACTGCCAGGAGCTGAGTGAGATGTAGTATGCAGTTGGCTAGTCATATTCACATATGGTTTGCAGAGTTCCCATGAACTTTTTGATATGCACAAATGTATAAAATACCCACTCCACCATACCTGAATCTGGCTTTGTGGGTCTCAACTGTTGGTGCAGAACCTGACTGTTGGGATGATTTTTTCTTCCACAACATTTGCTTCTATTGTAACAGTAATGTCTGAGATTTAAAGATTAGAGACTGAAACTTGAGAATTTTTTTTAAAGTCACAATACATTCATCACTCAATGTACTCAAACAGAAACACTAATAAAATATTTTATCACTGAAATGCTCTTACGTAACATTTCTAAATATCTACATTAAAATATTTTTGTACAAAGAATGAGAGTCCTGCCATAGCTTTCCAGCAATAAGGATTTCTACATTACTTCCATGATTTTTGTAAAGTTAGTAGCAGACTTAGGAGAACAGAAGGAAATGAAGGAATAAGGGATAAGAATTCTGTTTGGGTTTGCAGTTATACATTTGCCATATTTATCCAGAAATTAACTGCTCTGGATTCCCAATTCCCTGGAAAGAGATAAACTTCTGTATCCGTGGTAAATAAAGTATTGATTCCTGAGCTATGCTTCAGAAAAATATTAGACATCTCAGAAGTGTTCCATCTTTTGAAAATGAAAGTCTGAATTTGGAACTAGATTCCAAAAGAAAAAAATTACATTCTTTTTCTTTTCTCCTATTGAGATGATAACTTGTCATTTTGAAAATCTAAGTTAGAAGTCCAATGAACCAAGCTTTGTAGAAGATGGTTAAATAAGTTTTTTGTGAAAAACTTTGCTTTGCAAGTTGTTTTTTCTGGGAGAGGACACTGTAGAAATACAAGCTCTTCTTGCTGCATTTCATTATAATAATACAAATATTTTATCTAAGACATGGATTTTGCCTTTCTAAAGAATATCAAATATGCATTAAACATGTGGATATAAACTGCTGCTTTTAAAAGTGTTTGGGTTTGTATTAAAAGAAAATCAGAAAACACTGGTGAGGTACAAAGTGATTTTGTTGTGAAAATGATAAATCTTTTTGTTTGAAGAGTTGTGTAAAATGACTTTTCATTAATATGCACATACCAGTCCTGTAGCAGGCTTCTGTTTATGTGTAGAAGTCAGGTGTGAAATATCAGGCTCATACCTTTGGATGATCATATCCAAATTTTTTATTCGGTAAATTTTTGTTTATTAAGAAAACAGTTTTATGTTATCTTTTTGTTCTTCTTTCAATTCCAGAAGGAGCAAGTATTTCTTAATGTGAGATCATAGCACTTAGGACTTTAAAAAAATTTTACATGGAAGTAAGATGGCAAATACTTGAAAGTGTATTTTAAATTTCATCTTCTGTGATTTTCTTATTGATTCATTTGTGAATGAGCAAAAGGTTCAGAGGAATTTCTTGTTATGCTAACAGGTCAAAGGACTGAACACAACTCTCTGCAGTAATTTTTATGGGCTAATTTGTGTATGAAATTTCCATGAGCGCCACGCTCTGTGACAGCCAGGACTGAAATTTGCAAATATGAAACAAGGTGAGATGGCACCATTAAACACCCTCAGAACTTTGTGCTCTGCTGAAGCTACAGAATCTTTTCCCTCCTCTTCCTGTGGAGCTGCCTGGGGTGTGAGCAGGCCCCGCTCTCCCCTGCTCCCCTCCCGCCAGGCTGCCCGGCTGCTTCCCTGCACATCCCGTGCCTGGAGCCTGCGGCACAGACCTGGGTTTGCTGCTGCAGGGATGGCGTGGCTGAAGGTGTCTGGTGGTCCTGTGCTTTCCTTGGCCGTGCCACATCACAACTGTGCTGACACTTTTAGCCTCTGTCTGGGGCGTTTATGCTCCGGGGGACTGCCTTGGGAGCAGGGGGCTGTGGCTGGAGGCTCTGCGGTTCATGGGTCCCACAAATACCAAGCACCACAAGCCAAGGAGAGAGGATGGCTGGGTGGGAGTGATGGGCAGTGCTCCTGCTTGCAGGAATGATCAGCAGTCTCTGCAGGGCCAGGAAGGAGTGTGAGGACTCCAATGTCTGCTTCTCCTCTAAATAAGGACCCTGGGGCTGGAAACTGGACAGAGGCGCATTGATGAGGAAAGTGTGAAGGCTGCTGAGAAAGTTGATACCTTTCATACAGGAAAGCTGTGGTTTGAAAGCAGGCAGGAATTTTGTTTAAAGTAGAAACAGCTACTTTACACCTTGGCACTGAGGAGGCTTTTCAACTGTATGGGGGTGGCAATGCTGCTGGGCACCAGCAATTCCCATAGGCTTTGGCTAGGACAGGGTCCTCCAAGCATTGACTTCTGTTCATGGCAATCCTTAAGTTAAAAAGAGCCAGAAGAGGTGGAGCTGAATTCCCCACACAAAACATTGGGTAATTGTATCCATGGTTATTAATACCCTTCAGGCAGAAATTAGATTTTGCTTGGCACCTTTTGCCTCAGCTGACTCTCGATCTGGCCTAGGAATTAGCAGCTGGCTGTGTGTGACCCAGCCCATTCACTCCCAGCTTCCTGCACCTGTTTCCCTCCTCCTGAGCTGTAACCTCCCCATTCCAGCCATTCCCTGCCTCTGGAAAATAACCAACGTCTTTAGGTCACCACACCTGAAGGTGAGAGGGTGCCAGCACTTCCCAGCCTGGAAAAGAGCAACTGAGGAAGCAAAAGACACTATTTAAATGCCATCAGGAAGCTGCAGTGCTATGTGGGTGCCAGGGAATGAGCAGCCTCGGTGCCCCCAGCCAGGAAATGGCCCTGGGCCATCCTCCCCTCTACTTTCTACTCAGGGAACAAAGGTTATTGCACCCACTTCACACGTTGCTGTTTGGGGTTCTCTCTTTTAATGAAGATGAGTTCTGATCCAACACAGACACAAACCCTTAGGGGTAGTGTGTGTCAACCACAGGCAACCTCAGGAAGAGATGCTTGAGAGACTTTGTTTATGCTGCCTCAGTCAGGCTTTTCTTGAGCCAATGATGCAGCTGAGTTGCCCCTTGAAGTGCTCACAGTTCCACTATTGGACACAGTGAGAGGCTGGAGTGCAAACAGCTGAACAAACAAAATGGCTTAATGCTCCTGTGAACTTTCTTTTTAAGTTTTAAAAATTAAATCATATTTTTAATGTGTTAGCACTGTAGGATGAAAAACTTAAGATGCAAATTAATTTTATTGAATTATTATATTGAAGCAAGTGGAGAATATAGCTGATGATAATCACAGGAAAACAAAATGGGCATTTATAGGTATGATCTTAAAACATTTAATAGGCTGTTTCTTGGAGAAGAAAACTTGAAAATTAGAATACCAAAACAAATTATATAACAATGAGCAGACTTTAGAACCAGTTTTGAATATCAGGACATTAAAGAAACATCTGTTCTCGAAACTGTCTCTGGTAAAATCCCTTCACTTCATTGAGCCCAGACTCAGCATTTTCATTTGGAATGGGAGATAATATTCCTCAGTACAACAAGCACTTCCCTATGTCCTTCATCCCAGCTACTGAACAGCAAATATCCTCTTAGCAAAAGGGGCCCATGAGGCTGCTCTTCACCTCCTCTGGTAACAGCAATGAAGAGTTTGGGATTTTGTGAAAGCACTTCTTGGGCTTATCTTAGAGCTAGTAAAAATTAAGCTGGGCAGCTGTCCCTGCCACAGGATGACATTACTTGGGTTTACCCCCTTCTGGGGATGGTTTTCATTGCAAAGGGCACATCAAGTAAAGGACAAAGCCCAATCACACAATCTGTGCACCGTGCTCTTTTTCCTAGCACAGAGCACCAAACAGAGAACAACAGCTAATGCAGGATAAGAAGAAAAGAAGGTGCACCTGCATGGAAATTGCTACTGCTAGATAATTTGTCTGCTCTGGATTCAAAGAGCTAAATCTACTGAGCTCAGCCAAATTTACTGTTGGAAGCATAGATGCAGCTATTTAGCAAATAAAAATATTAGATAGGGGGAGACATGATGCAAATTTTGAGGCCCCAGCAAACCAGTGCTGGTTGGAGAAAGCTACCTCATTAATGTTTGGCATGTTTCATGTGGGAGGTGCAGGTTGTTTGTGCCATGATTAGGCACAGTTGTGCCTGGTGTGTCACTGATCTCAGGGGAATGTAAAACTGATGCTCTAACACAAAGAACCTGCTCACCTCAGAAATAGCTCTGTAACCTGTGCTTGGGGAGCTCTTAACACAAGAAGGATGTCACATTACTTCAATAACTACAGGCTTCAATATTGGACTTGATCTAATTGAGATATATTAAAGTCAATAGGGCTGATTCAGTCTTAGTGCTGATTCAGAGCTCCCAGATGTCACCAGTGTGCTCTCTCCAGCTGGGTGCAAGTCTGGGGTAAATATGAATTCTCCTATCCCCATTTGCACTCACCTTCTGTGTGCCCTGACTCAGGTCTCATGCTTCCTCAATATTCCCCTGCATAATTATAAAAAGCAGCAATCTCAGACTCTAAATTTCCTCTTGTCCCAAATCTGACACCTTCCTGCTCTAGAAATGTATGTCCCAGTACCCTGTGACAGAGAGGAGAGGAACTGCCCACCCAAGGACACAGCCCACAACCTCTGCCTAAATGAAGGTGCTGATGCTGCTCAGGTAAGCTGGTTGCCTTCTGCAGGTTCTGGCTGGTGTCATTTTGTAGGCTGGACCAAGATGTTGCTGTGCCTTTGTTAAACAGAAAGCAAATGGGACTCTCCTCAGATTGGTTTCACACTACATGTGTGTGTGTGTCATATGGAAATCTGCAACCTGTTGGTCTTGCCATTTGGGGATGTTAGAGAGAGTATCTGATGTTTGTCCTATATGCCTGTGTGTGCCAAACTGTTAACTTGATTTTCTAGTTCTTTGTTGCTGTGTGAATAGCTGAGAACTCTCCAGAGCAATACTGAAATAGTTCACAGTTTTACAATTGGATTTAAGGCTATCAGGTAACAAAAAGGATACCTTTTACTGCTGCTATCACCAACTCTTTTCCTCAAATAGCTCTTACTTGGAATTTTGCAAATAAAAAGAAGAGGTAGGTGTTTCCATTACAAGGTTATTAGCAAAGAATGTTTTGGTTCCTACAAAAAGGTAAGGAATTCTCAGTGCTTTCTAGGTGTGTTGGATTAGAACAGGAAGCGAGGTTATTATTTAACTTGCTTTTTACTGTGAAGTGCAGGAAGAAACTCTTTGGCATTTTGACAGAAATGTGATTTGACACAGCGATGGGCTGAAGGTCTCGCTTACAGCATTATAAAACTTTTCTGGAATGATTCCTATCCTTCTGGCAGAGAGATGTCTGAAAAGGGACTGCATTTGAGTGACAATGTGTCTGGCTATTAAATTTTCTAACTGTACAGGAGTGTTGTGTTATTTGGCAGCAACTGTAATAGTCTCAAGCATGTGACACTGTTCTAGCAAAGAATAAATGTAATACAAGTTGACAAAGCAGAGAAGGCAAAGTGTCTGGCATCACACATAGGTCTCACTGTGTAACCAGGAGAGCTTCAGGACCAGATTGCTGAGTGTTACACACATTTGGATTCTACCATTAAAAGAGTTGAGAACTCCACCTAGACAGGCCCAAATATTAAAGTCAGACCCAATGCTAATGACTTCACACCTTCAGAGCATGAGCATGCACAAGCTGCCAGAAATTTCAAAACAGGCTAATGTTGCTCTCCTGTCTTGCTAGGTGCCTTAGCTGTGCTCCTGCATATTACTGCCTGCTTCTCCCATGACTTTTCACACTGCTACTTCATGAACGTGAATTACTTAACAGTAATTTTTTAAAAAACAAAAAAAAGCCTCTATTTTGGACATTGGTAAATTTCTCTCTTCACATATCAAGCTCATATTTAATAATGTTGCAATTTCTTGACTGCTTTAACAAGGAGAAATGCAGGTGCAACTGAATAATTCTTACTGAAGTTTTAATAAATTTCCATACTTGCTTAAATATATGAAACCTTCATTAGTACCTATTACAAAAGTGGGTGTGGACATAACAGATAAGTTTTTTCATTTGTCACTTTAAAGCAGTTCTTGCCTCCTCAGGACTCCTTTGCTGTTCACAGTCCCAACTGGTAACAGCAAAAACATTGTGATTAGAAATATTTAAAATGTTTTCAAACATCACTGACAGCTTTGTTTTTGCCAGGCTTCTAAGCCCCATGAATCCTCATGTCAATGTCAATAAAAATGAACCACATATTCTAGTCCTCTCCCTTGTTTTTACAGTAGGAGTGTAACCAGCTTGTCTTCCCTGCCCCAGACACAATTTTGCTGGACTTTCATTAATCAGTAGACAGAACTGCTTGCTGGAATAAAAATTAATAATCAGGTAGTCTTTACCCTGAATGTTTCTTCAGTGAGAAACAACTTGAGAACAGCTAAAAGTGACAATATTTTCTTAAAATGGTGTGAAAAACACTGAGCCATGACACTTACAGAAGTCAAGATACTTTGGTCAAGCTGAAAACAAGAAAATTTATCAGTCCTGGTGAGAATATTTAATTTCTGCCCATGCAAACATTTCAAATAAGACCTCTGGAAGCTGCTGCTTATAAGCAGCTTCTTTTTACTCCCTAGGGAAATGTGTATTTCTCACCCTCAGGACCTGATGAATTGGAGAGAACTGCAGAGGGGAAAACATTCATCAGGCCAAGATGCTGTATGACTGGAGAAATCTAGGGCTTATATAGTTATTTATTAACATCTAGTACTTGAATACAAATATTCAGAATTTAATAGACAGTCGGATGAAGACTCTATCCTCCTAAGTTGAAAAATTACCTTTTCCTCAGGTTTTCTTGAGGGTTTCTCTAACATTAGTCATCTTAGTAAGAGTTCAGAAATTTCAGGATCCAAGGGAGGTCTTTCTGAATGGGGGCCTGGTTTTCTCCCATCTGAAATATAAACAAGACATTACTTGTAATATGTTGAAAACTGGAGATAAGGGGTTTTCTGTTTGATTATTGATTTAAAACTGTATTTTAGAGAACTTGAGTCAACTTCTGGCTCTGAGCTGGCTGTTTGCTCCCCAGTTGATGAACTGAGAATGTCCAGAGAGCCATAGGTACCTAAATCAGAATAAAGTTATAAATGCACGCACCCAAGTCTTGTGTCATTGATATGATCTAGCTGTCTGAGGGAAACAAATGTCAACTATTAGACATAGAGAAAGTGTGAGTTCTGCTTTGACAGAGATTCTGGAAAGGTCGAGTGGGTTTTTATTCCTACACTTTGTTATGTTATTTACTGGTGGTCTGTTGGTTTGGTTTTTTATTTCAAATGCAGGCATTCCTCTCTAAGTGAAATTACAATTTTATAGAAGCTATTGAGAATACCTGCATTCTTTTTTCACTGCTACCTTCCTTTCCTTAGTCATCCCTGCTCCCAAAGTCTTGACAGAAAACTACTCAAAATCCAAAGGCAAGAATTTTTGATGAGAGTGCCAGATGTACCAAAAACTAAAGAAGATTAGGAATCTGGAGTCAAAGCCAATTTTAAATTGTTCACACTTTCCTCTGTGTGCATGTGAACACACAAGGTATATCTATATATATCTATATATATCTATAAAGTTATTATTCTCCAAGGTGGATGGAGAGCAAAGAGAACAATCCTCCTTTGGCTAACCTTGTCTGTCACACAGGGTGTCACTCTGTCCTTCATCTGCAAGGGGTGGTGAGGAGCAGATGCTGTGTGCAATGTGCTTCTCTGTGCAAAGCAGTGGGTCTGAACAGAAAGCTGTGTTAGGGATTATATTCTTAGACCCAGCAGTCGCTTTCTTTGCCTTCGTTCTTTGTCAGGCCAAATGAGCTTGTGAGGCCTCACACTGCTCACTGAAGTAAAAGCAAAAGGAATCCCTGAGACCTTTGAACCCAGTTCCAGTAATGATCTGGTGGCCAAGGTGTTTTGACCTCACATGACTCTGAGACATCCAAGTTTCCCCCTTGCAAAAGAGGTGTGCTTTGCTGCAAGTCAACTTTTAAAGCATTATAGCATTTTTAAGTCATCTTCATGAAGTTTTTCTTCAAGAATTATCCCTGTTGCTTAGATTCCATTTATACAGGATTAGTATTTTTAATCTCACTTTTGAACAAATCCAAGCAATTTGTTAGGGAGAATTATTCTTAAGGAGAATTCACAGAATTTTATTTAAAAGCTAGTAAAGTTTTTACACAATGATGTTGAAAATTAAATCATCTTTTGTCTGGTTTCATACTTCAGAAAAAAAACCAACTTCCTTTTCAGTAAAGAAATCAACTCCTTTCCTTGTCATCACATGACAGCAGTATCTGTAGGGTTACCTGGAGACCTGCTCACTGTGAATGAAAATAAATGGGGTAGCACACTAGTAGCAGTAACACCAAAAGACCCATTAACAAAATGTTTGCTTGGAATAGTTTAAATACCACACATTGCATTATCTTGTAGAAAGTTGATGCAGTGGCTTGCCAGGAAACAATCTGGACATCCAAATATTTTCCCTAATGCCTAATATTCCCAATACAGGAAAAAAAATCTCACATCTAGGGTATAGAATTCAGGCTTTTGGATGCATGTTCCTGCAAGGCAGCTGTCACCCTGATGGAGCTCCTTGGGGAAGTTTGTCCAGGATGCTGCTGCTTGCCAGAACTGTGCCTCTGTGCCTGAGACACAAAGGCAGGGGAGACGTAGCCATGGCTAAAGATGTGTCCATAACTGAGGTGGTCAGTGCCAAGTGCCTGTGGATGGACTCCTAGACACCTCTGCAGCAGGTCTGATGGTGGGATGGATGCCCTGGACACTGTGCTGGGCATCTTCCAGCAAATACTGCCAGGGCATGGCCAGGTGGATTTGCACCTCAGTGGAATAGCTCAAATCTGCAGGTTGCCCATGGACCCAGATGTCTTCTGGTTTATTTGCTACATACCTGAGCCAAATGAACTTGGCTTTCCCTGACACTGCATAAAATGCAAGGAGCCTCTTTATAGATAAAAATATCAGAAATCAATGAACTTGCAGACTGACCTTTATGATAGTTCTAGTCTGTGTTTTCTTTTTTTAAAAAAGGGAGGCTGTAGCTGTATATGCATTAGGGGAAAAGGTTTGCTTGTGGAGTCAAACTTTATATAAATTTACAGTCTGAAATTTATATACCTTTACAGTTTTTAGCCCTGGGAAAAAGGAAGGACTCACTTCCTTTATCCCAGTTATGCTGCTCAGGGATTTACAAGAAAAAAAAGGTGGTTTCAAGGACATCTATTTTCTTTGCAGAAGTGGTAATTAATATTCTGCACTAAGTGGATTTGACAGGTGTAAAGTGCTGACTGAGAAAATTGTGCCATCATCTTTACAGTTCTGTACAAGAGCAAATGTTGACTTCACAAATTTGTGCTTGGTTTTGTTAGGCTGGGTTCTATGTAAAGGCAGAAAGTCTTGGAAAGCGATATGGAAGGTGAATATTCACTTCTGGCCTGGACTTTTAAATGACCAACTCTAGGGGCAGAGTGGCTCTTTCTATAACCTCATTCTTGAACCACTTTTCCAAAAAGATGAAAGAGTGTTGCATGACTCACATTTTTTACTTCTACCTTTAACACCTTTTGGTTTGCACAGAAACAGTTCAAATACCCCAAAGTCTGAATCTCCTATTTATTCTCACTTAGGTGACTTGCAGGATCTGAAGATACTGTTGCTCAGTGGAAACACCAGGCATGTCAGCACTGAGCCACAGTTTCTGAAGACAGCCACAGTCTATAAAATGAAGCTTCTTCATTTTAAAATGGTCTTTGTTTCTAGCTTGAAAGAAAGCATACACACTCTGAACAAGTTGCACCAGGTTAAATTACTGAAAATCAATAATCGATTGTTAGGAAAAATGTCCAAGGAATAGTAAGGATATTGTTTGAAAGACAAATAAAATTAAGAAAAGGGGAAAATAGTCTTTTCTTATTTATCATCATGTAAAATATCTACTAAGAGACTATCACTCTGTTTAAAGACCAAGATAGACCTCTCAACAAGTAATTTAAAAAAGTAACAAATGATAAAAACTGCAAAATAAAGCCTGAAGACATGTCTTAGACCTACAACAACCTAAATTTTTATAATCTCTAGAAGGCACAAAAGGCTTATTTACTATGCCTCAGTGGCATCCCACTAAGCAATCCCAGCTTATTCATTGAAAATTGACACTAAAACAATTTTCAAGATTACAGAAAGCATCACACCATGCATATATTGTTCTAAACACACTGAATTGCAATTTGGTTTTTTTGCATGTTAGTTGCTAAAAGCCTGAGAATGTTCTTGAATAAGACAAAAGCTTTCCTGTGCAAATAATTCCTTAACTTTGACAGCACTGTACTTTCCAGTTTTTAATAACAGTTGTTCAACCACACTTTTTTATAATTCAAAAAGTACAAAGTAGGATTGGTATTGGAGAGGATCATAAACTTACATGCTAGTGTTTTTATTGATGGAAGGCTCAATGTGCACAATGACTATCTTGTAAATGCAGGCTTCGATTTTTCTCCTATTAGATGAGGTAATTGGTGCATTGCTGGATCAAGGCTAATAGACTTGGTGTGTCATACAATAGCTTACTCTTGCCTAAAGAGGAAAGCTGCCAGGAGTGGAGGCGGGATCCTGGTGGCCATGTCATTCCTCCAAAGTCTCATATTCTAGTGCTTCTGTCAAAAAAGCACAAACATATCCCCAACCTGTGGACCAAGTCCAAAGGTTTATTTTCCCCAACTTTCCAAAATGAGAAATACGTTTACCTGTTAAAGTATTTATCCACATTCTCTCTAAATTCCTTATAAGCCACTAAGCAAACATGAATACTGTACAGTACCAGGCTATCCTCATGTTGGGGTGTTTCTTGGAAATACTGGCTACTGCAATTCTTATTAACAATTCCTGGTGTCACAGTGATCAGACTCTGGTTTGAGGCAGATTTGGTTCATTTTAGCTTGAGCTGCACGACCCTGGACAGGGACTGAATAAAGAAATCCCCGTGCCTTCATACCCTCACAGTCTGTGCACAAGATCTTCACGTGCCCTGTGTGTGCCTCTTGGTCCAATAGAAATTTATGATCTGGGATCTTTGAACACCTCTTGGATTCTTTATCCACGTACACATGGACAGGCTCTTACCTTCTGGCTTGGTGCAGCCTTGGGACCCTCTTTTGTGTTACTGGGTACCAAGGTCTCAGCCCTTATCTGAAAGTATCCCATCTTTCTCCCCTTCTGAGTCAGCCATGGTGACAAAGGGAGCTCATTTCAAGTTCACCTGTAGTGTTTTGTGCAGGGCCTGTTTGTGCTAAGTTGTAAGCAAGTTACAATTAAACTTAAGCCTATGCATTTCTCATATTCTATAAGTAATTTTATTTTAATCCCGAACACACAGACACCTAGAGAGGAAAATACCATGCTGTAAGACTTTGATTGTTGCTTTTGTTGTATTATTGTACTGAAAGGATGGGAAGGCATTGTAATAGGCTGCTCAGGGTAGTGGTTGAGTCCTCATTCCTGGAGGTGTTCACGCGTGGGTGTGGCACTTGGGGATATGTTTTAGTGCTTAACATGGTGGTACTGGGTAAACAGTTGGTCTCAATGACATTAGAGGTCTTTTCCAGCATCAACAGTTCTCTGTTTCTGTGATTACAGCATGGGGTAAAATCATTGTCTCTGACAACGACATAGTCTTCACACTGCAGCAAAAGGTGAAGAGACTCTTTGTTCAAAATCTCATCTGTCACCATGAGTGGAAAATAAAATGAAACATCTTTACAGATAGGTTTACTACTTCAAACACAAACCTGCAGGAGGACTGTGCTTTTCCACTGTTCCCTTGATTGCTAGTTGGATGTGGTCTCCATAGGGTGAGTTTTGACAGCAGGGGTACAAGGCTGAGATATGAAGTTATCCAGGCACGTGCACCAGTGCCTGGACCAGTAGCAGTGCCAAACCCCAGGCTCCCACCAGTAGTGTACCTAATAAGAAAAATGTGTTAGAAAAATCAAAAATAAATTTGTTCTTATAAATAAGCCAGGAATTGCCACAGAGTTACTAGAAGCTGATTTTGTCATGATCGTGGGAGATTATTAAGAAAAGAGAAGGAATTTAAGGATGAACTATTACCCAAACTTCTGACACAGTTTAAATGTGGTCAAAGTCGTGTAAACTGGACAGGGGACTCAGTAGGGGAGAAGCTGCGATGGAGCAGAGGGAAGACAAATGGGCAGCAGCCGCCTTCGCTCCACGGGCAGCGGAGCCGCGGGCGGTGCGCGGGGGCGCTGCCGCCGGCGAGGGGCGGGCAGGGCAAGCGATAAACGGAGCGCGATCGCCCCGACGGCGCCGCGCCCGCTCACAGCCGCCGAGGTCGCGGACGGGAGCGGGCGCATTGTCCCGGGAAGGCACGGCGGGGTGGAGCCGGACTCCGCGCGGGGCTCCCCGGGCTGTGTCCTTCGGGGAGGGCGGTGCCCGCCTGAGCGGAGTCCCGCTCCGTGCTGGACGCCTCCAACTCGCCTCGTCCCAGGAACGGAGAGAACCGCGGGCAGAAGGGCCGGCAGGAGGAGGGAGGGAGCCGCCGCGCCGGGGGTTTCTCCAGCTGTTCGCGATGGGACGCGGCCCCGCCTGAGCACCTGCTGGCAGCGTCCCGCTCCCCTCATCCTTCGACGCCGCTATGGAGAGTCCCGCGGGCGGCAGCGCGGCCGCGGAGCCGGCGCCCCCCGGCGCGGAGCCGGAGCCGGCGGCCGGGGGCCCGGCAGAAGTGGAGGCGGCTGAGGCGGGCTCGGCAGCCCCGCGGCCCCGCTGCCTGAGGGCCGTGTACGTGCTGAACGACCCGCCCAAGGCGGGCGCCGGGGCGCGGAGCCCCGAGGCCGGGGCGCGGCAGTGCCTGCTGCGGGCCTGCGAGGCCGAGGGAGCCCAGCTCAGCACCGTCAACTTCGGCGAGCTGGACTTCGGCGAGACGGCGGTGCTGGACGCCTTCTACGACGCGGGTGAGCGGGCTGGGCTGAGGCGGGACGCGGGGCGGGGGCTCAGGCTCGGGCCTGCCCCCGTCGCCTTCCCCGGTCGTGCAGGGACACTGCCGGCAGCGACGGTGGTGCCGGAGGAGAGGGGGAGCGGGGCTCTGGGCAGGGGGTGTGGGGACAGGGAGATGGGTGCGAAGGGATCCTCGTGTAATTCGTCCGGCACAGGGAGCAGGAGAAGGTGAGAGAAAAAGTTGATGCTCTCGCAGCAGCTCACTGAGTCTCCACGGTGCGTTGCCCCAGCAGGACTGTGATTCTAAGGTACCGACCGAGTCTTAAGAAGTAGCAGGGCTCATCCTGGGGTGGTTTGCTAAGAACCTTCCTCTTCCAGCTGCCAGCCTGATGGGGGGCTTAGAGCGAGACACAGCAGGAAGACACGCCGGCCTCTGATCTGGCTTGGCCAGAGGCGTCATGTTCACCACTCTCACTCCAGACTGGATAGTGAAATTGGCTTGTATGTGAACAAAGTGAATCTGTGTTGCTCTGAACAAGGACTCTGAGGAAGAGTTGTGGGTATTGTCCACCCTGTTCTGGTCCCAGCTGGTGACAGGTGTCTAATGGTTCAAAAGAAGGCTGCTGTCTCTTCTCCACTCAAAACCACCTGGCTGGTCTGGCACTATGGCAGAGAGCTGTGAGCTTTTTGAGCACACATTGGAAGCCTCTGAGCCAATAGGTATTATAAGCTAGTCAAGGTATGTGGACATTTTGCTGGCGTGCAGACATACTTTTTTCTCCTATCTGTATGAGCCAGCATAAGGAGTTGCTGGAAATTCACAGACTCCAAAGATGGAAAGTACTCTTTAAGTCCCTGTTGATGGTCATCTTTCACAAGAACTTTGTTTTGCTCATGAGATGTGTTAAAGAATATTTCCTAAAACTTCAGTCTTTTTGGCTTGATGAACACAAAATCCACACTCACACCATCCAGTTGTGAGAATGAGAAAGAAGAAGGAAGTTTATTTTGGGATCAGGGTTTAAATAGCTTTTGGGGTTTGATCAGGGATCTGGGACGAGGTTGACACCTCTCTGACCCCAATGGTCAAACCAGAAGTCTATCAATTTCTCCTTCCCCCAGGAAGGAATGCATGATTTACAAAACATCATTCTTTGTTTATGTTAAAATGAGTGAGAAAACTCCAGTACAGAATGTAAACATCAGAAGGCTGAAAAAATCAGGGTGACAAGTCTTATTTTCAATTCTCATGTGATTATGAGTCTATTTCATTCCAGTAAGTCACCCAAATATTGAGGAACCTCCCATCCTTTTTTGTCTTTTCTTCCCAGTCAGGGGTTTTTGTTATGTCTCTCCTAGCAAGGGTGACAAGTATATAGTATATTCTTGGTTTGTCTTAGTACACAAACACAACCTAGCAATTTATTTTATAGCCCTTCTGAAGGTAAACATAATAATGTACTCATCAGCATAAAATTATTCCTCTGTTTCTACTAATAGTGCTATTAATGTGTTCGACACACCTGCTGTGCATTGTACTGAGAGTCTGAAACAGCTATTTAAAAGTGGTTAAATTACTGCATTCTGAGGTGAGTGCCTCTTTTCTAAGAAAGTGCCCTAACTTTGCAGACTTTTGATTCAAATCATCTTGTTGGACCAAGCTAATTTTATCACTGATTAATACCACTTTGTAACAGTAAAGTGCCTTTTTACTGGATACACCTTCAACTTTTATGTCTAGGTTTTCTTTTTCAATTAAAAACTGAATAAATAGTTAGTTTTTAACTGAAATTGTTCCAAAGGAGACTGTTAAAAATAGGCTCTTTGTGGATTTCTTTCCAGTAGCAACAATTTGAGATCAGCCATGGGAACAACTTCTTAGTTTGTGTAATGTATGCCTGGGATTTCTGGCATCTGTTCAGTTCTTAAGAAGAACACCATTAAGAATAATGTGAACACTCCTATGGCTCATGATGAACTTTGTGCTAGGAAGTTCCCATGTGTTTACTTTAAAAAGAAAAAAAATCTAAAGAAGTTTTATTGCTGCCTGGGTGAGATATTAAGAAGGTATTTCCCATACTGAAGATACCTCTGACAGTGTATATTTACTTTTTGTAGTTGAGGGGCAGAACCTGAAAAGCAATTCCTCTTGCTTTGTAACAAGTAGTGGGGTCTCTAAGAGGCGCTTGCCTGTTTCCATCTCTTGGTTTACTAGTGGAACTTTAACCATCTACTAATGCTTAATGGCTGAACAGCAAAGACCATCTCACTGTGAGTAGTATTGATGGTTCTTTGTTAAAAGTGTTGTCCATTAGTCTTTTTTCCCTGACTGTGCCTGAAATTGTAGCTGTTACTCAGCCATTAGACAACCCCCTCCAAAGCAAGTCTATTTACCTTACTCAGTATGAATCTATACTTTTGTATGATACCTTTTGTGACAAAATCAGCAAACTTTAAGGACAGAGTACAATGAAAAACATCAACAGAGACCTCTTTCCTGTCTGCAGGCAGGTTTTCTGGTAGATGGATTTTCAGTAGAACACTGAGAAAAGTGCTGCAAACCTGCTTAAATCCCATAATCAGAGTGTAGTCATTACTGACTTCCCATCATTTGAAATCTTATTGTGAATGGAAGCATAACTTTTGCCTTTGGTTAGATATTGCAGACCTGCAGGTAATGCAGGATGACCCCGATCTTAAGAAATCACTCAGCTTTCTAAGGTTCTGCTTTGCTGAAGGAGAACTACAGCACTTGTGAGAGCAAACTTACAAGTCATGAAATAAGAACTTGATAAAAGAAAAATGAAATTTCTTTGCTCAGTGTGTGCTAGAAACAAGCTGTCAGCAAAGCAATTTATGTTTTTCAAAAATGGGCAATGATATCTACCGAATAGGAGAGCAACAAAGATGCCTGCATACATTGACTTTGTCTCTGGGAAGAAAGGTAATATTTTTAGGCTAAAACTGGGCACAGGGCAGTAGTGTGAAGCTTTTTTGCAGATAATCAGTTTTCCCTAGGAACAGTGAGCCCAGGAGCTAACTGAGAATTTTTAGAATTCTTCAGAATTTTCTCATGAAGTAAATCAAACGATGGGCACTGCAGTGCATTCATTAACAGCTTGAGAAACACAGTAAAAAGGTGAGTGTGACTTGGCTATAGTGATGTTACAGGTAGAATGATTCAGAGCTGCAAAGGAGCTTTTTTTTCTGAATGTACTAAGAAAGCAAACATGATGTCAGAATCAAATGTCTGACCTGTACTTCTGGAAGGGTGATGTTAGATAGAAAAAAAAAAGTAGCTTTTCCTTGTCTGCTCGAAACTTTATCAAATCTTAGTGCCTGAAGTTCCAGGCCATAGGGTTTGGCTACAGTGTTAAGTGAAGGAGTGTACAAAGTACAGTTATATAGGTTTTGGGTGTTCCCATTTTGATTTATGAAATCCTGTCTCTGTTGCTGATCATACTTTTCCCTTATGAAGGATGTGCAGAAATCTGTTTTGAGGCTTGGGATATTTCTTTGACCATTTGACCACAGTATTTAGAAATTATACAGTCAGCAGGATGAAAATCAGCTGAAAGGAGAACAAGCTAGAGAGAGAGTGGTGTACTGAGAAATGGAGCTAAATGCTGACCTGAAATGAATGAGTATTCCTCTGAAAATCCAGGAAACTGTCAGATAATTTGTGAGTATAGGGGAATATTTTGAAGTCTTTTTCTGCTGTTTTGCTGTATATGAACTTCTCTAATCAATATCCTGTGTGATAAGGCAGCCCTGAAATGCATGGTCTGATACCTGTCTCTGCAGACTTGTCTTCATCCAGAGCCAAGACTTGGTAGTGAGCCCAAACAGAGACTGAAACATGGGTCCTCCTTGCTTCTGTACCATAGCTGAGCCACTCTTAACCCTTATTTCTTGTCCATGAAACTCTTGTTCTTCATGTTACACTGTGAAAGGGGAAGGAGGAAATATATTTGCTGAATCCTAAATTTCAGTCTCTGATGCCTGCTGTATTGTTGCCTGTCCCCCAGCTGCCCTCAGAAGGTCAGTGTCCCCACTTCAGAACTGACAGGGATGCTTCAACTTCTTCAGCGTGAAGGCTGAGTGTACCAGGTGCAGTAAACACCTGTCACTGGTTTATGATAATATACAGCGTGGTAACTGGTGTAGCTTAGCTGGAGGCACAGCTTCCCTTGCTGACTCTGCCACAGGGACTGCAGTCTCTGACAGCAATGACAGTTGAAGGCAATAACTTCTTAAACAAACCTCATCATACCTTCCTGCTGCAGTTTATCTTTGCCCCTGGGTGTGACAGTGAGCGGTGGTGGAGATAAGGGTTGGTGCTCTGATGCTTACTTCAGCAGGCAGGGTTTGCTGTTTTTCTGAGGAATACTTAAAATCTTTTGTTCACTTTCTTTTTCCATGCAGGTCACTCAATGGCTAGGGGTGTATTTGCTTTAAATCTCAAGAGATATATAGATCACAGAATACAAAAGTACAAAGAGAAGCAAACTAACCATCTTCAGAACAGGAAGGTGGTGGATGAGAGCCTGGGCTGGATAAAATGGCAGAGCTGTTGGGACCTGATCTTTTATCTCTGTGTGGTGCTGTACATCTAGAACGACTTCAGGTGTTTCCAGCAAAGCTCTGCATTGTGATATCAAACCAAATATTCTGATAACAAAAACCTTTTATATATCAGTATTGTAGTCCTTTTATATCCAAGTGTATGAGGCTGGTTTTAAATGACAGCAACAAGCCTGATACAATCCATCAAGTCTATATGTTACTGTCATAAAACAGTTTAGGTTGGCATGGACCTTAAAGATCATTCAGTTTCAACCCCTCTGACATGGACAGAGACACCTTCCACTAAACCAGGTTGCTCAAAGCCCTGCCCAGACTGGCTTTCAACACTTCCAGGGATGAGGTGTCCACAACCTCTTTGTGTAACCTGTTTCAGTGTCTTACTATCCTCACAGTAATCTAAATCAGCCCTTTTTCATCTTAAAGCCATTCTCCCTTGCCCTATCACTACAAGCCTTTGTAAAAGGTCCCTCTCCAGCTTTCTTGTCAGTCCCTTTTGGGTACTGCAAGGTGCTGTAAGGTCTCACCAGAGCCTTTTCTTCTCCAGGCTAAACAGCACCAACCCTCTCAGCCCATCTTCCTGGGAGAGGTGTTCCAGCCTTCCAATCATCTTCACAGTCCTCCTCTTGAACCTCTCAGACAGGTCCCCACCCTTCTCACACTGGAAATCCCAGAGCTGGCTGCAGCACTCCAGGTGGGGTCTCACAAAAGCAGAGTATATGGAGAGAATCCCCTCCCTTGACCTGCCAGCCAGGCTGCTTCTAATGAAGTACGGGACACAGTTGGATTGATGGACTCAGAGGTCTTTTCCAACCTAATTAATCAGTTCTGTGATTGATTGATTCTGTGATTCATGCACCTTCATGGTTCCTTCCTTACATGGTTTCAAACCTCATGTTCTGCAGTGGGCAGTTCTTCATTCTCTAAGTCCCTGTCTTTCCCTTCTGTGACACTGGTGGTGTGGCTGGAGCATTTGCCAGTGAAGACCAAGGCAAAAAGGTTTCTGAGTACCTGGGTGTTTCCCATGTCCTGGGTAACCAGCTGTCCTGTTTCCTTCTGGAGAGAGCCCTTGTTCTCCTTGTCTTCCTTTTATCACTAAAATACCTATAGAAGCTTTTCTTGTTGCCCTGGCCAGATTTAATTCTGTCACGGCTTTGCCTTTCCTAACCTGATCCCTGACTGCTTGGACAATTTCTCTGTATTCCTCCCAGGTTACCTGTCCTTGCCTCACCCTCCTTTGTTTTTGTGTTACGATACATCTCAGGTGCTGTGACATGTGATGCATTCGAGAGATGTATTTTGCTTTTATATCAGCCGGGGTCAATTTCCAACATTTCTTTCAGAAATGCTTATTCCCATTCAGAGATTTTAACAGTGGAGACCATTATTTTCATAATCAAGAATCATAGAAAGGTCAGGGCTGGAGGGACCTTAAAGATCATCTTGTTCCACCCTGCCCTGCCATGTGCAGGGATGCCATTTTCAGGATCAGGTTGCTCCAGGCCCTGTCCAGCCTGGCTCTGAACACTTTAGGGGTGGAGTATCCACGACTTCTCTGGACAACCTATTCCAGTGTCTCACCTCCCTCCAATAAAAGAATTTCTTTGTAACCTCTAACTAAAACCTGCCCTTTTCCAGTTTAAAAACATTGCACCTTGTCCTGTCCATTGCAGTCAACATATCCCAAGTGTGTCAGGTGTGAAAGATGACTTTGAGTCAACTGTTTTGCTTTTCCTGTGTGTAACCTGAAATTCATCTTGTGTATGTTCTGTGAAGTAGCTCCTTTAATGTCAGCTCAACAGGCTTAGAAATCTGCAAATAAATAACTATAATTAGGTTAGATGGAATTCATTAACTTTTCTGTGGTATATTGCCATGGGCCAAATGCAAGATCAGAGCTGTATTCAAAGGAAGATACTAAGAACAAAAAAAATAAATGGATAATCTCTCTCTGATGGAGAGAGATTCTGTTTTATTAC
This sequence comes from Cyanoderma ruficeps, assembly GCA_008694505.1. NCBI lineage: Eukaryota > Metazoa > Chordata > Aves > Passeriformes > Timaliidae > Cyanoderma > Cyanoderma ruficeps. Next base: position 36,358,110 of record VZDJ01007754.1, on the reverse strand, counting down.
TTCTACTTTTGGAACATCTCTTTTTAGCTGTGATGGCTCATATGGAATATGGAAAGACATACCAACAATCCAAACCCAGTACGAGTCCTACCTCTTTATGAAGCTTTGAATGAAGTTTGTTTGCATTTCTAAAAACCTGATGCTAGCCTGCAAATTTGGACTTCCATTGTTTCAAGGTGAGATTATGAATAGACGTAGGTACTATCTATGTGAAGTGACTCGTTTCTGTGCCATGACTTTTGGATAAATGAAAAAGTAAAAAGAATGCAGTTCTTTTTTTGCAGGTTTCCTCTGCATGACACTTCCTTGCATGAGAAAGTCCCAACAAAACCGTAAGAACCCAGCTGTCCTGGTTTAGGACAAATTTGGGAGGAAATTTCCAAAGGGGTCCCTCTAGAAAGCAGATTTAAGAGGCCCCTCCCTTACTGGTTTGGGGAAAGATTTCCTTGGAGTAAAGTGGAAAAAGCTGTGTATTTAACAAGCAAAGTACTCACAAGCATAAAAAAGTGAATAATATTAAACAATAAAACCTCTTGCTGTTCTGAAGAGATGGTAAATCCAGAAATTCTTTGCCTTGTGTGTAGCTCAGCTTGCTCAGTCTCTTTCAGCCCCTCCTGCACTGGAAAATGCCATGTCCCAGGCCCTGGCGGGCCACGGGTGTGAGCTCCTGGTGTTTTTCTGGGTTTTCAGTCCAGAGCAGGGGAAATCAGTTCCAAGAAAAAGAAAGGCCACAGTTCGAGGAACTTCTCTGCCTCAGCTAGCTAAAAAAAACCTAATTAAAAAGCAAAGAGCTCTCTCCCACTGTCCGTGCTGCAGACAGCACAGTCCACGAGAGACAATGTGGGGCAGTAAGTGCAGTGTCTGCAAACAAACCCCACACTGCTTCTCCTCCCTTTGCTCTCAGAACCAGTGTGAAAGGTGCAGAACTTAACATCCAGCATAAACAGAACAGAGGACTGGGGATACAACCATCATAAAGTCACCCTAGGACACCAGCCTACAGCTGTCCATTTTCTCTTCTCGTCTTTCTTTCCTCATGGACTTAAATACTAAATTTAAGAAGGCTTCTCAGAATTTGACTGTGAACTATGTATGACTGGGTTTTGTAGCCAGAAGCATGTCAGATGATCTCTAGGTGTTGAATCAGCCAACAAGGAATAATCTCTCTGAATACAATATAAATGGTGTGTTTCTGTTTTGTTTTAACTTACTCTGTAAGTAATGTTTTTCACTGTGTGATTATAAGCCTTATTGAGTCTCACTAAATAGACTTAGAAGCTTTTACACCCATTACAACCATTACAAATTGCTTCAAAAATTTGAACGTGTAAGATTATTCTGAAGAGAGGAACAACTGCATCTATTGAACTGCCTTAGTTCTGAAGACCAATTTATTGTCACATAGTCCTTGAAAATACTACAGTAAAAGTGGGTTTTGGTTATTTTTTTTAAATATTGTTTAATTTATTTTTTAAAATAAAACTTGCAGCATTTCTGGAATTCTTCATATCAGCGAGTGTTGTTCTGATACAGTTTTTTTTCCTCTGATAGGAGGAAAGAGCTGTGCTGGCTATGCATACCAGTCCACAAATTCCAAAGGCCACTTTTTTTTTTTTTTAAGTATTATATGCAAACATATTTTTCATATCATTCCTAAGTTGCTCTGAAGGAATCTACTGTGCTGTTTGACTGTGAGATGCTGGTAAGCACATCTCTGGTTCTGCCTTTTTGCATTTCAAGTTGGCTTTCAGTGACTCCCAACCACTCATTTCCTTTGCAGTGATTGCATGCTTGCTCAGCCTTGCTGTACTGTGGGTAGCGTATTCTTCATACATTTAAGAATTGTTTCTCCTAGACCCAAAGTCACAAAATTAGGTTAAAGAAAAATGAAGGAAGTGTTTGCTTATGTGGGTTAATTACATTGCTTTAATTTCCATCCTCATATAAAACAGACAAATTATGGTAGATATGTGGTAGCTCAAATTATGTTCTGCAGTCATGCTCTTCTTTTATCAGTGTAATCATACATTGCTTTTTTAATTGTTAAATTGCACTTGCACATGCTAGTTAAAAAGTAACTAGTGTTCCTGGTTTGCCTTGAGGTAAACCTCTCCTGACTTGTAAGGACTTGTGCAAAACCTAGTTGAGGTTTTGGTTTTGATTTCCTCAAGATGGACTTGTGTCACAGTAGTCAAGAGAAGGCTCTTGGCCAGGAACAAGAAGTAGGGTACAGTGATTATGTGCATGATTATTTGATTTATTGCTAATCCAATGTCTAAATACTGCTGTAATGCAGTATGTAAATAACTCTATCATCTACTAAAACAGCTAATAGTCAATAAGGTCATGGTCTCTCCAGTTATGACCTTCAGTGAGACCACCTTGCTTTCTAAACTCAGAGAAGTTTAGGTGTGACTAGGTCCACTTAGCCTCAGATTTGGTCGACAGTTTATGTCTAAAGGCTTATAATATAAGCAGGTTTGGCTAGAAAATACAGGCTAACAGCCTTGGAGAGTTCACCATCCCAAAGCAACAAAGCGCCTATGTAGCTGCTTTTGGATTTTATCTCCACATGTGACCAGATCTTACTATTTTTCACTCACTGTCAAAAAGTCAGTGTTTCTCATCTTTAGGCTGCAGGCTTCCATGCTGGGAAGGGGCTCCACCTGGAAGCTGGTTGCAGCACCAGGAGAGCAGTTAGCCCAGTCTCTGCCAGCATTTTATACCCTTATGCAAGCCAACATGCACCAAAGCCAGTCCTGAATACCTCGGCTCCCCCATCTCTAAAGTGCATTAATTATGCATTCAGACAGTGCCTCCTGCAATCCTCACGTGGTGCTCCAGTCCTAGGGACAAGCTCCATTGCCATCAGGGAGTGTAGGAAGGGGGAGGCTGTGAGACTGTGTGTGGAGGTCACATACTGTGACCCAACTATCTTTTGTCAGCATCAAAGCCTTGAATTCAAACTCTGACTGCAAACCTGTGCTCTGGAGATACTCAGGGCATGGTGCTACTTCCATGCATGTGGAGGAGCAGCTGCAAGGGTGTTATGTGCTAAAATTTGGTAGCTGAGATGGGTGTAGGGTCTTTCTTAGGAGGGCCTCAATGTGGTTTGCCACTGGCAGGTGAAATCTGTGAACACAGTAGGCTCTGGTTGCCATGCTCTTCAGGAGGGCTGTGAATTGCTTTAGCCTCAGGCTACCTTTGAACAGCAGCATGGGTGCCTGGGGCTGAGCCAAGAGAGGGCTTGCAGCTGTTGCTTTATCCTGTGCCCTGGCACAGGCTGGCTATAAACAGTGTAGCTCCAGTCTCAGCTGAGGTCAGGGGGATTCAACAGGCAGCCAGTGGGTCAAACATGTCTCACAGTATAATTTCACCTGACCTGTCGTCTTTCAGAAGTGCTGCAAATACCTTCACCTTTTCCTGGGAGGTTGGGCTGGCTATAGAAAAGTGTCAGGAGCAAAAATTGCATCAGTGTAGTCTGCAAGAAGGAGACATGAATTCTGACACAAATACTGGATCGCTGTGTCATGGGAAACCCATCATGCTTTTCTTATCCTTCATAATACTCAGCCTGATGAGGTAAGTGATTCTGCTGTGGTGTTCAAGGTGGTAGGATTGAAATTTCTCAGATATTCTTTGGTAATGCTTCAGAGCATTTAAAGTTTTGTCTAAGTCAGTAGTTCAGCAGCTGCTGTGTCTTGGAGCGCAAAGCCCAATGGGATTCACAACTTCTAAAATGTGTTCCCCAGCTTTTATTACATTGAAGGTGTATGATCCCAGCCTTGGTTAGCATAGACTTTAACTGCAGCGGGCTCTGATGACAGGCAGAAATCTGAAATGCAATGAATCAGTAATACCACTGTTAGGACGACGTCCCTAGCCTTCTGCTGATGTGGAATAGTACAGCTAAATCCAGCAGTGAGGAAAGTACTCCAATTTACCACAGCAGAACCTGGGAACATACAGCTGTGTTTATTCTAGTCTATATTGCTTTTATGCTTAAATGATGTTTAAAAAGTCTTCAATATCTCTTTAAAGCAAAACACAAGGAGAATAATCTTGCAGTGTTTTTTTAATCCTGTTTCAGTATAATCTTTTTTTTTATTTTGTGTCATGTTATGGAGAGAAATGTGTCTGGATTCTTTGCATTTTGTGGGCTTTTTTTTCTGTTCAGGAAAACAAACCTTCATGCACAGAACTGTAGCTCAGCCATGGGTGGTCAAGGGCCTCTCAACAATTTGAGAAGTGTTTATCACATGATAAGTGTTTATCACATGATTTCTAAAGCTTTTGAAGTGTATGCCAAAAATGCACTAGTTCTGGAAAACAAACAAACTTCTGTGTAAATCAGCATGATAATGAGCTGCTTCTAAAATTCTTCAGTTTCCTACTGGTGCTGGCAGTGCTTTCCATGAATAGTGATACTTTGATGCCTCCAGACAAGTCAAAACCAGTGGTACATTCTATGAAACTGATTGTGGGGAAAATAATAGGGAAGTTACTTTTTTCAACTTGGGGTAGTGAATTATTTGCCACTTAATTGCTGTCCTTTCTCCCTCCCTCCCTTTAAATTTGTTACAACTATTTAGTAGCTAGATCAGCTACAAGAAATTGTGCTAAATTAAGTGTCTTTGCCTTAGTCACAGAAAAGCTGCAGGTTTTTTCTATTGCAGAAAAATACCTGCCCATAATAATTTCACTCAGCTGAAGACTAGCTGCATTAACTCTACTGTTGCTGAAGAAAGAAATTTCTTTATGCTAATTTGAGTGTTGTTAGTTTTGCCTTTGCTTGGAGAGTGACAAGGTGAAACTGGGGATGGCAACTGGTAAATGAAAACAGTACAAGGCTGTATTCTGTCTGTGTGTTGCTTTCTAACAGTGCTAGACCAGTAATCGCTGTTGTGCTAATCTTAGTAGATAATAAAAATTTGCGGGAGAAAAGCTAATGTTTACAATGGTGCCACTGTTTGGTGCTGGGCTGCTTTACTTAGCAGAGCTTCTGTGTGCACAACCCTGTTTCACACAGCAACTGTCAGCTTTTATCAGCATCAGCTCTACTTTCTGTGGAGCTGAGATACTTGTTTCGGATATCTTCTTTGCCAGTGGATGTTTGGTATGCTTCAGTCTTTTTAAACCCAGTTTGAAAAGAGGACATGACCACCAAGCTCAAAGCCAGGCACTGTACTTGTTTTTACTACTGCTGGTTATGGGGCCTAAGATAACTGACAAGTTCTGGGTTGTTGTCAGCTGGAGAAAGTATTCAAATCAGAATGAAGTCTGAAAATGGTTGAGATGGATTTATTGTTTTCATGATAATTATGTTGTGAAACTGATAAACTTAGCTCTTTGCTTATTGTAATAACAAAACTAGGTAAGTCTTCATATTGTTTTGGGAAAACCAGAAACTGCCTTGACTTTTTGGCTTGTTATCAAGTCAAAAATAATGCTTGATTATTTTGGGGGTATTTTTTTACCCTTTAATGCCTCTTCAGATTCCTAGTTTTGCAGTAGTGCCTCTGTGATGGCACAATACAAATTCTGAGAAGAATAACAAGTTAATTTCCATAAGTTTGGGTATTTCAGGCAATTTTAAAGACGGCTATTTGGAATTTAGCATCTTAAATCTAAATTTTCTTGCATACTCTTACCATGACAAGGTACAGATTAGCCTGGGGATTTTGGTGAATGAGAAACTTGACATGGCCTAGTGCCCCAGAGAGCCACCTGCACCCTGGGCTGCATCCAAAGCAGCGTGGGCAGCAGGGAGAGGGAGGAGCTTCTCTCCCTCTCCTATGATGAGACCCCACCTCAGCTCTGGGGGCTCCCACATAGGAGAGATGTGGACCTGTTGAAATGGGCCCAGAGGAGGCTGTGAAGATGATAAGAGGGCTGGAGCACCTCTCCCACGAAGACAGAGAGGGCTGGGGCTATTTAGCTTGCAGAAGAGAAGGCTCTGGGGAGACCTTATAGCACCTTATACCACTTTATAGTACCTAAAGAGGGCTGCAAGAGGGCTGGAAGAGGGACCTTTTACAAAGGCTTGTAGATAGGCCAAGAGGGAATGGCTTTAAATTAAACCAGGGCAGGCTTACGTTTGATATAAAGAAGAAATTCTTTACTGTGAGGGTGGTGAGACACTGGCACAGGCTGCCCAAAGAAGCTGTAGGTTCCCCATCCCTGGAAGTGTTCAGGGCCAGGTTGGATGGGGCTTTGAGGAAGCTGGACTAGTGGAAGGTGTTTCTGCCCATGTCAGAGGGTTTGAAACTGATGATCTTTAAGGTTCCTTCCAACCTAAACCATTCCATGTTTTTGAGGTGACACATCCTGTTAAATGCTGGAGACCATGTTAAGAGATTTGTTGTAAAATCGCAATTTAATGTGATTAATTTTGTCTGAATCACCATTTCGAAGCACTAATATTCTGACTCTATAGAGATCTTAGGGAATAGGTTCCCCTGTGATAACACAGTCTGTGTTCATGCTTAATATTCTCTGTCTACATGCTGGAAGTGTGCTGTATTTATAGGATGGTTAAAGACTAAGTAGGTAGTGGCTATGACTCTAGAAAGACCAGCTTCTACTAAAATTCTAGATTTTGTTGGTATCTACATAGTGTCTTGAAATAGATTTCTCTCATTTTTTTGTTGGAAGCTGCCCATTTTTTAAATTACAGTATTGAGTGGTACATAAGGATTTTTCAGTAGCACATGTAGTCTCTTGGACTGGCACGTAAAGCTTGTACTGTTTACAGGAACGATAAAAATAGCAGAGTGAATCCACATCTGCCCAGCATCCAGAATATTATATCAAGGAGTCTGTATCTATGAGTGTAAATCTCTTAGCTTTATGTACACTTCATCTGCATCTGCACTTTAATAATACTGCCTTTCCTCAATTAACATCTTTTATGTGCATAACTTACTGTGCTTTATGTGGGTCCTAAATGACAGTATGTGAGTCCATCAATGTAAAGAGGAAATCTATAATACAGTTATGAGGTGGGATACTTCAGTTTGGTACATAAAAATTCCCAGTGCTAATGATGGAAATGTCTCTTCATATTTGTTTTTAAGAAAGATGTTTGGGAAAAAATCAGAGATTCAGACTAAGAAAGTCTCACTTTTTAAATATGCTATAAAGAAAAGAAATAAAGGTCTTGGTTTAAGCCAGACTTAGGAGTTTTAGTGTACTGAAATATTTTTTCTATTTTAGTTCCTTGTATTTTGGTTACTTGTCTTATTACATTTCTTTGATTAGAAGATAAAGATCAGCATAATTTTACTTCTCTAATTTTTTTTATATGTGTTGTTGGCTGGTGTGTGACCTGTGGGAGATGTGCAGATTTAGCAGGTTTTTTACATTCTCCAGCCAAGGTATTCAACATTAAATGATGGGTGATTCTCAAATGGCTTAGTTTGGCTAAATGTCTAAAAGGTTGAAGCTTATCTAACCTCCTTGGCCTAAAAATTTATTTGACTGCTGCTGGGGAGAAAGGGACAACATTGCTTGTTGAATTTCATAGTCTCTTTAATTTCACTTAGGCCAGGTTATCCAGTTATGTAACCTTTTTTTTTTTTCCTGTACTTCATTCCCTTTGATTGCCTTTGATGACCCAGCGTAGGAAGTGCAGAGGTGCAGGAAAAGTTAAATAAAGTTGACCTTTCTCATTCCACATACTCACTCCCCCCTCCATTTACTGACAAGGTTCAAATTAGCTTCAGGGTTGGGGTGGGTTTTTTTCTGTGTGCTCTCAACTGGCTGGGTCCACTCTAGTGCACTGCAGTGGAAATGGTCTTGTGTGAGCCTTGGCACGCTGCTAGTGCAGCAGGCAAGTGTGAAACACCTGCTTTTAATTTACTCTGCTGTTGCTGTTCTTTGATACTAAACGGGAAAAATGTCTTATAGAATTAGTATGTTCTTTGGCTCGCAGAAAAAAATTAGGAAATGGTGTTATCCTTAATGACTTGACATAGTGAAAAGTATGTGTGATGTGAGACAGTTGCTCATTATGTCATTATGTCTGTCTAGCATCTGTATCAAAAATTTTAATATGCTGAGAATATATAAACAGAGAAAATTATTGAACAGGTGTCCTTCTCAGATCATCTGTGACTGGTAAGGGTTTTTTAAGTGTTCTGAATACATAGATTTAAAGCAAGAAATGAGCAACTTCTGGAATCTTCATTTGTCTAACATCTGTGAATTAAAAAAAGGAGAAAAATACGGTTTATTTAAATTCTCTCTGAGAAGTTTAAAATGCTGATCTTTACTATTCATTTCGGTGTAAAGGTTAAATGAAAAGTGGAAATACCTGTCTCTTTGAAGTATGAATCAGGCCTACTGACTGTTCTGTAGAGGCTTAGCTGTTTTGCAGATGGAAGACTGCAGATGTTGAATCAGAGATTATTCAAGTTCTAACTCATACCAGGGTACAAAAGGATGATAGAAGTGAATTGCTTAGGTAAAATATTAGGAATTTTTTTCTTTCTGAAGGCACTGAGTTTATTACAAAGTACCTCTAAAATGAGGGCTCTGTTGTTCAAAGTCACTGTTTCTGTTTCAGTGGGGTATTTTTTCCGTTCTGAAACTCAGAATCTTATTAACAGCATGGTCAACAAGGCCATCTCTGAAATCCCAGTTTATGTGACTAGGCTAGCACCACACAGCAGCTGTGGGCTAGGAAGAAGCAGGTATGGAATTCGGTTTCGCAGGCAAGCATTCAGCTGCTTAAGCCATGATAATGCCCTTTTTATTCCTGCAATGTTGTCAGCCTCTCTCATGGTGTCATTGCTTGACTCAGCAGCCACTGAGGCTGAGAGGGCTGCTCTGTTCCCCACGTACCCCACAGTCACTGCTGTGCTGTGAGCTGTTCTCTTGGGGTAATCCCAGCAGGCAGCCAAACACCACACACTCACTCACCAGCAGGGTTAGAGAGAGAACTGGAAGACTAAAAGTGAAACAACTCGTGGGTTGGGAAAAAGACAGCTTAATGTAAGGCAAAAGCTACTTGTGTTATTTGGCACCAAGGCCAGCTCAGGTTGGTCACTGCAGCTCTAGTACTGCTTCTTGTAAGGCTTCTCCTCCAGTGCTTCCTGCTATAAGCAGTTTTTATGACATGCAACTCAAATGGTTGTAACCATGTAAAGGTGTGTCTATTAAAATCTGCACCCCTCCTCCCTTTGGACCAGACCATATGGTTTGAAATGGCAATTAAAAAAAAGAAAAGAAAATTTACTCTATCTCAGCCAAAACCAGCACAGCTGTGTTAAAAAAAAGTTTACTAGAATGTTAAGATTCTTCAGTGTATTTTAAAAGTAGTTAGGTAACCAGTATCACTACCTATCTTATCTATCCGTCTGTGATAAAGATTTCACAGTATATATAAAGGAGGGATTGTTTATCCTGAAACTTTTAGTGATTAATAATAGTTTTTGCTTTTTACACTGTACATGGTCAAGTGACTGATGTCAACCTGAAATAGCAATTTGCTTTGTCTTTTTTTCCCATTTTACTTTTGATGGGTGCATGTTTACAGGGTTTAAATAACAGTAATTTAAAATGTAAATACTTTGTTTTGGCACTCATTAAATATGATTATAATTCAGTGCGGATGATTGTAAGAGGTGTGTACCATCTCAGCCTGGAGTCTTTTTTACTGCTTACAGAATTGGATTTTTTAGTTACAAATGCAAATGTCTTTCGTTATACGATATGTAAAAACTGAGTTTTCCTGAAATTAAGTTTTTAATCATTATTTCTTTCAATTCTTGTGAAGTTTAACAAGTTTAACTTCTTGTGAAGTTTTACTTTCTTGAAGTACTTTTCCAGTTCGATAGTGTGAAGCTGGTACCTGATACCTCTCATGGGACTGATTAGCTACAGTGACAGAGCTTCTGTCTGCTACTGTGGTAACACTGAGTTAGCCAGAAATTGCCAAGTTAAATATAGGTTGGGTGATAAGGGGAGAACAGGATCATGAGAGAGAGACTCAGACACAGTGCATCATGTGAAAGAGGTGGGAGTTGCAGGCAGCCATAAGCATTCATCTGCCTGAGCCACGAAACCACTGAAAAGGCTAAGATGCAAGCAATGGGATCTCTCTCAGTTCCTAACCTGGGAGCTTGAACAGTGTAATTTTACAAAGAAGTAGTATAAATATTGATCTCTTGTGCATGTCACAACTTTTATAATTCATTTATTACCAGTGTGTAGATCTTGGCATGATCCATCTGATATGATTGTGGCTGTTAACCAAAGATCTGTGACTGTGGTCCCAGAATGGGTAAATTTTTACAATCCTTCCTCAAGGAAGGGAGGCTGTGTAAAGGGGTCTGTGCTGTGTGACTTTCCAGGGGCCATGTGTGTGGACATTATCTTTTTGACTTTGACCTCTCCCACTGCTGTGAGTTAGCTCCTTCAGACTTGACGCTGTGTTGTTCCTGGGATCTCACAAGCTATGGTATGAAAGGAAAAAAATAAAATAGAAGGTAAAGTCTATTACTAGCTTTTATATTAATGACTTTGTCTTGCAGGGAAATGTAATGCTTTTGTTTGGCTTGATGTGGTGGTCGCGGTGTCTCGGGACCCTTGTCCCGTTTCACCTGGACAGCCCTGACACCGGCCACAGTGAGAGTGGCCTGTATACGGTGGAGTGTCCGGGGATACCTTCCCGATCCTGTGGGGCCTTTGCCGCGATGAGAGCGTGAGCGATGACGAGGAAGAGAAGGGAGGACTCTGATGGGTGAACAGCAACTGGGGTTATTGATGCCCATGTGGGACCACCTCACCACCAGAGTCTGCCCAACAGAGCACAGATCATCTCTGTGCAGCATCTTAAATGCAGGCGACAGGGAAGGGGAAGGGTTCAGTGTGGGACATATCAGGGGGGTGGAGGGAGTGCCCCAGTACATAAACGACAAACAGTAGAACAAATCAGGGAGGCAGAGGAGGGAATAACAGGGATCCTGCCCAATCACTCGACGCCCTCACTGGAACTTTCTAGACACAGGGTGAGGTCCCAAAGTGAGGGACAGGACCCGGGAGTTATATAGCATATGATTGGCATATAACTGTAATTGGGGTAAACTATAGGGAACAAACTCGGGGGTATATGGGACAAACCACTACAACTTACATAAATCAGCATAGAAACAAGGAACAAATACATACATAGAACTTACAAAACTAAAAACACACCACTACAGCTTGAAGGTACTTTTGCTGAAAATTTAACTCATGTATAAACTTCATCATATGGTGGGGGGTTATAGTCAATGCTTCAATGTAATTAAACAGTCAGATTATATGAGTAAGAGAAAAGACCCTGGGCTGAGATAGTATGTGCAAACACACCTCTTAAAGAACAGTAATCCCCACAGTTGTGTAATACTGGGTGCCAAAACAAACAACATTGTAAACTGGGACTCCCAAATTCACTCCCAATTTACGGCAAGCTCAAGCAAGAGTTAGGTGTTTGAGAGATCCCTGGAAATCTAGGTGAGGGTTTGAATTGCAGCAGTCCTTCGTTTCTCACAGGTAGAGAGATTGTGAGTAAAGTACTGATGAGAAAGATCAATAGTCCTTCTCCATTGGCCATTTTGTTGGGAATGTCCAGGGAAACATCTTCTGAGATGATATAATTCTTGACTGAAATGCCTTAATGGTTAATGAAATTCTTCAAAGCAGAGCTGTGAGGCTCTGTGGAAGGGGTGTTGTGGCACTGAACACCTTCAATGTGGGTGTCTGCAGTTGCTTGGACTCCCCTCACAGGTAGTGGAGAGAAATAGGCCCTTCTGGGCTGCAGTTCATCTGCTGAAGGAGGCTTCTAACAGCTCAGAGGAATGGGGCTCTGAAAGTGCTTTTCCTCTCTCTGCACTGACAATGCAGGCAATGACAACAGGCTCATCTGAGACCAAACATCTCCCTTGTGACTCTGACCAGCTCACTGCTGATGACTCTGCTTTGGAACAAGCAGCATTTCATGAGGCTAAGAGGAGTTACTTCCAGATAGCCTCACCCATCTGACAAATTTCGTGTTTGGTGCTTGAAAGCAGTAAGTCCTCTTAATTTGTCATGAGAGTATGTTTAACAGTGGCCAGAAAAATAAGACACAGTCTCAAAATGGCTTGAGTTGGTTTTAAATCTCTTAAATAGAAAAAAGAAACAAACAAACCCAACAACCTGAGTCAAAGACTGGCAAAGTTAAAAAGGACTGAAAGCAAAGCTTTGTCATGGAAAATGTTAAGCAATTTCTAAGCCCAGGCATGCACTGTTTACAGTGAATTATATATTTCCTAACTTCTGCAATTCAATATTTCAAGAAGAGTTCTTTGAGGATTAGTTCTTTGTTTCCTTCTTTCCATTTACTGCCAACTGTAAAAAAAAAGAGACCAAAAAATTCACAAATTATGCTATCTTCTGAGAGAAGTTATTTTCAGGTGTTTCCAATCATACAATATTTTTCTTCTTCATACTTGTGGAAAAGCATTAAAAACACATTTTGAGCTTGGATGCCCTCTGTATTACATTAACTGCATTACTTTTCTTCCTGTGCCAGTTCTTATGGGTGCTGATTGTATTCTGATTTGGCAGAGTCTGAAAGACTCTCCCTGAAGATCAGTTAAAAAAATAATAAGCGTAGGCATGCTCTTGGCACAATCTTTACTTTTCTAGATCAGTAGAATTACCATGTTATTTTAATACAGTGTCTTGCCCTGTTTGAATCTTAGTTTTGCTATGAATTTAATTGTATTTAAGAGTTATCTAAAATGTTTCTTAAAGCCTTTGCTGTCAAAGGTTTTTGGAAGAGTCCTTGCTTCCATTTAACAAAATAGTTCCTAATATGCAATTTCAGGACAAAGAATTAAAAAGCTTCAGATGATGTATCTAGTGAATAAGAAAACCCCAACACATAAAAATAAATGAGAACTCAGGTTACAGATCAACTTCTGGCACCAGCCGTGTTGCTCAGCTGCAGTAATTTGTTCTGTTCTTTTCTACTGAAGTGCAGTTTCTTGGGTGATGTGATTTTTGGAACAGACATTTAGATGTTAAGGAATATGTACTAATTATAAATATGGCGCAAATGCTTTGTCGTGATATAGAAAAATGAGTTGGTTTAGATACTAGTTTCTTCTGAGTTGCAATAAATGCCTCTGAAGCATGAAAAATATGTTCTATTTTTAGTGTTTGTTCCATGTACCAGAGGAGAGATGAAAGATGCAGTATCTGTAAAGTAACACCACAGCATTGACATCATTACTGGCTGTAATGTTCAGGTCTGAATGTAACCCTATTGTGGAATTGTTTGTAGGAAAGGGGGGTTTTGTACAGAATTTAAAAAGCCAGAGATGAGCATTGGCCTCTCAGTCTTGTCTGTTCTGTTGTTTTGGGTGGCTGTCTGATTTCCACAGTAATCATTTCAGGGTTGACTTTTGCTGGATAGGAATTGCCAGTGAATGTTATAATCTCATACATTGCTAAGATAGCCTAAGACTAACATTTCCAAATGTTGCCAAAGCTAGTATTTGAAATCAAAAGGACAAAAGATTACAGGTGAGAACTGGTCTCAAGAACAAGAAGTTTCTCTCTAGTTATGACTGAACTAAATATTTAAAATAAATATGAGGTTTGTATTCTTTACCTACAATAAAATGCTGTCAGGCTCTGTGTACATGGTGCTGTGCTGGTTGCATTCATCTCTAGTTTCACTCCAGGTACATATGCCTCTCTTTTTGATACGCTGGATTATTCTGTTTGTTTCTTTGCACTTCACATTTCATCACCTGCAGCATGGCTGTCCAAGAGGTGCTCATTCCTGTGCCATTTCAGGGCAATGGGCGTTCTCCCAAGGCTTTCACTGGAACCTGTATGAGGCGCTTCTCTTATCTATACATGAAAAATAATTGTTCCAGCTTTCTTACCACCACTTTCAGACTGTAATCTTTCAGACTGTAAGCACTACAACTTTTCTTGCTAAGTTTTAACCATTCTGGTAGTTTAAAACCTGCATTATTTCAGCTTTTTGCCCTGGGAGCTGAGAGGATTGAGTTTGAGTGTTCCAAAATTTTCATGTGTGTAGGAAGGAGGAGCTGCCTTGCTGGGCCACATGAAAGGACTTTCTAACATCACCCAAATGCTATGGTTAGAAACACATTCGGTTGTCAGCTGTTCCTCCTCCTCCTCTTCCTCCTCCTTTCCATGGATGTGTCTGCTTTCCACACAAAGACCAGCTGGCCCACTTTGTTTAACACAGCTGCTCCCAGAATTGTCTCTGCAGGTGGGACGTTGCCAGTGTTGATATGTTGTGTGTTAAGTGGAGCAAAGCAACATTTGAATTGCCACAGTTAGTAATGCATCTAGGTGGTGGAAAGGCTCATCTGAAAAATGAAACATTTTTTTGGTTTCCTAGTAATAGCAGAGCTCAGGATTTGCCCAGTCCTTTCATCGAAATTATTTAACAGCAAACTTTCCTTAGTCAAGAATGGTGCTGCTGCTCAGCTAATGGTTCATCTACAGCACTCGCTGTGTTCACATTCACTGAGCAGTGTGGTTTCACAGGCAAGGATGTGAAACTGGCTTCCAGAGCAAGATTTGACACACAGGAAGGAGGAAATGCAAAAGAAAGGTCTGACCTTCCCCCTTTGTTTGTGGTTCTAAGAATACTGTCTTTTATAATTGTCAGGCACTATGTGGTTGCCTTCCGTTTTGCTTGGTGAGAGAAGTGACATGTTTTGTTGTGTGGCGGCTTTTCTCTTTAGTAAATTGCTTTATAACATAAAACCTGTGGGAGATGCAATGCCACAACTAAGTAAAAGGCAAATAACCAGCTCAGTCTGAGAACAAAGATTGGAGGTGTTGCTCTGTTTTTATAAAACAGTACAAGTCTGAAATTACCACTTTACAATAGTCCTTTTGTTTTCCTTAGCAAACAGACAAACCATGGAGGAGCACCTTTCAGAATTTTTGCCACTTGATGCCCAGGTTTTCAGAATTCCTAAAACATTTAACAAATCCGTTGGAGCTGTCAAAAGCAAGATATAACTAAGTTTAGATTTTGCTTCATTTTATAGTCAGTGTGTATATGGATAATGTACTAGAATGGGAATTCTCTCTGTTATCTTCTCAAGATAACAATAATTTTAAATTAGTGAATTAAAATTTATTTGACCAGTATTAAAGTTTTCTTCTTTCTCCAATTTGTGGTTGGTGTCATTAATAAAACCAGATAATGTCACCTTTTTTCAGTGCTTTCTATATGTGAATAGAAAGAAACCTTTTTTCCCACACTAATGTGAGGATTCATACCTAATTTAATTATTTTTTTCTTGTCTTTTGAATCACTTCCTTTGCCCTTTCCAAGAGAAGTGCCCTCCATGCATCAAAAAGTTTCAGATATCCAGTGTACATTCTTGTGTTTCCTTTTCGGAGGTAGGCAGTAGTCTGGAATTTCTAGTCAAGGCTCCAGCCACTCCAGGACTCTCTTGCGAAAGTTGATTGCAGCTTATGAAACAGTCTTCTTCTTAAAGGTTCTTTGTAAGCCATTTCTGAACTATTACAGTAATTTCAATTTTAGTATTCATACAGAAGTGCAGCACTTAGTTTTAATCTACCAGAAGTGTAGTCTGAAATATATGAAGTTATTTTTAAAATGCGGTTTAATGTCATTGTAACATATACAAATCTTTATCGCAGGACAAATCATTACTGATGAGTTGTTTTTTATTTTTATTACCAATTTCAGCCCTATAGCAAACCAGGGATGATAGCAAAGTTCGTGCTTTAATATTGCAAACTTGAAAAGGTTGAATTGAAATACTAGAAATTCCTAAATTTAAAAAAAGAGCTTTATCTTGGTCTCCTGGGTCTTTCAGCTTCTAAGGCAATATCTGGGTTTAATTTGGTGCTTTAGATTGTAATTGGAACAATATTTTTTCTGAGAAAAGTAAGCAGATTTTTACAGGATACCATGATTATAAAGCAGTGAGATTCAAATGAAACTTGATTCATTATGAGTATAATAATGATAATATATTGATGAGTATAATAATAATATCTTCACAAATGTTGACAGTATTATTACTCTAACATTGGTTTATGCCTAGGATCTAATGGAGGGCATTGTCAGTTTTCTGGTATTACAAACTGTGCTGGAAAATCACCTCAACAATGCTGTTGGTAGTTGCTACAAATGTGCTTTATTACCTTGAGATTCCCAGTTTCTGGGAGTATGGGATGCATTAAAGTGGAGAGTGGTGTCCCTTTTGTTTTAGCTTAAGTGAAAGCTGCAAAGGGTTCCTGGTTTTCACATACACCAGGGTTTACCATAATTGTTTCCCTGTAAAAACTTTGGTATTGTCTTCTTTAAAGGGCTGTGCAGAAATCATAATTAATATGTATCCTGAAGTTAAGGATTTTTTATTTCCTTTTCTTTAGGAATATTGTTGTTCTTCTAAAGAATTTGACAGTTTTCTTCAGTGGTTTTCTAGGAATTACATGGTTTTTTACCTACTGACTATGATGCAAATAGCCAATCAACTGAAGCAATATGAATGCAAAGGTTCATAATTTGCAGGGTGCTAATGAACAGCAAAGGGCTGAGTTCTGCATTTTCCTCCAATAAGATTTCTGTTATCACATTAAGTTTGGGAGTGTTTTTTGAAATCTGTTAGGTATAGAAAGGCTCCAGATGCTGAAAAACAATGAATCCAAAATAATGGATTAAGGTTCTTGTTCTGCACGTGGATAAGGCTGGATGGAAGTGAGTCTTAGATTAGAAGTGGAAAGCAATGCAGACTGTTTTTGACCTTTTTCTTCTGTTAGGCCTCTTAGATTCTATTTAACTAGCAGCATATTTCGGGCTATTTCTTAATTTTCTTCTGTTTATTACCTTTTAACTTACATATCCCAAAAGCTGATGCCAAAATTGTCCTTTTGGTTTTGCTAGCAATGCCACAAATCATAAAAAAGCCATGTGAAGACTTGTGATTTACTTAGATCATTAAATTATATGATATCTTCAGGTGCATTTCAGATAGAGAAATAAATCCTCTGGTCTTAACCTGTTTAATAATGTTTTTCATGTTGAATTATTTATTAGTTTCATAGTCTCCTATTCTACCACAGTTAATGATCTCCAATCTTCTTTTCAGTTGTTACAGTTATTTGTCTCTTCTCTGCTCTCGTAAGACACACTAGTGTTAAAATATGTAAACTGTGGTATAAGAAATGAATTATGTGCCATCTGCTGCAACAATGCAGAGACCTAATCAAGACTGTATAAACAATAGTGCTGAATTACCTTAATGCACTACAAATACACACCATAATCATTTCATAGTGGAAACAAAAGCCTAGACAAATGAACTGCAATCACATAATAAATTGAGATCAGTTTTTGGGTTCATGACAAAAATGGACTATTTTCAGCGTGAAAATAGTTTCATGGGCAGCTACTAGAGAACAAAAAGACTTGAAAATACATGCTATGCTTAAGAAGAAATGAGGGAGAACACATTTTTATGCTCTTTTGAACACGAGTTTCTGCTGCAGAAAAGAAGCCATGGGTTTAAATGTTCCATTCCAGAATCATTCCAAATTGGTCATATACAACGTTAAGCACATCCCCACCCCTCCAGTGCATCTGGTGGATGCATTGTACAGATTTTCACTTGGAAGCCTTCTGTCTCTCCAGAGGGGCTGCACCTTCCCCTGCTCTCTTTCCTTCTGAACATAGGAAACCCTCTCTTTTGGGCATTTAGACCTGTGTGAAATATTTCATTATCACATAAAATTTCTCATACGTGATAAGATTTGATAAAAATTGCCATTGGCTTTTGCTTCACCCCTGTCTGTAATGGAGGTTGAACCTAAATTTGTCAAGGGAAGCCCAGAAGTACATTTGGCTGACCAGGCTCTTTTGTTATGGAGGATGGGATTGAGAATGAACTCCAATTGACTTTTGTTTCTATTCATAAATCAAGATTTGCGAAGCATATACTAGAGTTGAAGTTATTGCTTTTACTGTGAAGTTTAAGGAAATTCTTATCTGTCTTATCAGCCATTTTAAATGGATGGTTGAAGTTGAGGGCCCCATGTCTTGTTTTTAAAGAACTGTAAATGAAGAATTTTAGTGTAAATCATGAGAAAAATATAAGATCACTGAAACAGAAGTATTTGTGGTGTCACATAATAGGTTTGTTCATTACATGACTCACAAAACTGCCTTACTCTGAGAAGAGAGACATGAAACCAACAGTTCTGGGGGGTGTGCTTAGACCCAGCCATAAGCAGCCCTGAGCTTTGCTTTCTCAGCACCCCAGGCACTGGGTGCATCTCAGGGATCTACTGCTTTTATAAGTGATAACTGTTGGTCAAATTTTCTCCACCCAAGCTTGCATTAATTTCATGGGCCCTCTGTGCGTGTGCTGCATTTCACTAGCACATTAGTAAAGCTACTTTGTAAGTAGATCTTTTTCCTCCCTGCTCCAAGCCTGCTGCTGTTACTCCTGAAGGTGGGCTTGGAGAGCTCCAAAGGGATGCAGCTTCTCATGTCTGCTCTAGCCCACAGCCAGGAGCACTTGGGATGCTCTGCCTCTGCCCACTGTCATTTACTTCTGTGTCATTCCTTGACTCCTGTGCTCAAACTGAATCCACTCAGTTATCTACCTGGGGCTTTTTTTAAACTTGTATGCATATTTTTGTGATATATCTTCATCTCTGCTACTCTTCATTTTGTTTTATTTTTGTTTTATCTTACTCATGCTTGTGTTTGTGAGGTGTGAATAGGCAAGGAAAACCTGTTCTCATAAATCTTTTTATCATGTCTGAATTAATATCTAAGGGATGAATAGCTACCCTTTTAAATGGAGGTGCTTACTTCTGTTCTTATATCCATTTCAGGTGGTTTTGAGCTCCATAGCTCCATTGCTGTGGAGCAGCAATCAACAGAAGACAAATTTCAGTTGTAGGCCAGATGTGGCAATGAGCTGTGTATAGCCTTGTTTCAATGAACTCTGTTACAAATCATTGCTCCCATTGTATTGTAAAATGCAGTATCTGTACACTATGAGAATGCATTATCTGAATTGTCTTACCAGGATGATGGTTTTGATTTCACAGTACTCTAATTCCCTGAAAACGCTCTTATGCAAGTGCTAAAAAACATCCAAGCTCCTAATTTTTTTCCCTAGATGGTATTTGATTGTCAGTCTGCTTGTTAGTTTCTCCTAAATTTGTTCTATAGATAATTTATGTTTTTCAAAAGGATTTTGCAATATTGGGGTAATCTAGATTCTGTTGAGTTTATGGAGCTGGGGTTTACTTCTTCAAGCTCTCTCAGTTTACATGACAGTACAGTGTGCAATACACTAAGAATTTTATCCATGCTGCAGACAGCTGGCTAAACATTAGAACGGAGAGGATCATCTGTAGATGGTGCAGGATTTGAGTTTTGTATGAATAAGGGGATTTTCTTATGCCATGACTTTGTGCTGGGGTTTTGTTTCTTTAGTGGGGGAGGGAGGTGCATTTGGATTTTTTCATGTGTTTTGTTGGGGTTTGGGATATTTTGGGGTTTGGGTTTTTTTTATGTTTGTTTGGTTTTGCTCCTGTACAGTAATGTTTTGGTCTTAAAGTAGGTCTTCAGACTCAAAATGTTCCTTATGCTTGAACAGGAGTCCCACAGTAATCCGAGGGACTGGCTGACCTCCATGTGGTGTGTCAGAATAGGCTGATGGAATTTTACAGGAGCATATATTCATTGCAGGTTTTTCCAAGAAACTGCATGGTCAGTACAGCGTATTGATTCTTGTGATGTGTAACCTTGATGCAACCGAGGTTGGTTAACTGCTGCATTTGGGTCTCAGCCATCAGACCTGCTCTTAGATTTCTTGTTTACTAGTAGCTCGCCCTTCTGTCTTTCCCCATAGGTACCAGACACTGTCTGCTACCCCTTCAGAGATGTAGAATTTACTGTCCAGCTGCATTGAGTCTCTGGAATCTGTTTTGAAACTCAGACTCCCCTGTGGTTTCAATGCCAAGACTCCATTCTTATGAATACTTTGGATTTCAATTCATCCATCTACCCAAAGTGGTGAAAGCAGACAGACATGCAGATACAAACCTCTAAAAAGCTTTAAAGCAAATTTTTCTCTAGGAATATATAGAATATAAGGATCAAGAAATAAAAATTCAGTATTAAGTGTCTTCTTCTCCAGTTACCCCTTCTTCCTGCATTGCTGTTTAGGTCTATATGAGAACAAAATGGTGAACTCAGAATCTTTTGTCTGTATCTCAGCTCTGTGGGATATTTCTTTTTAGCTCTCTGTATAGTTCATCTTGCACAGATGAAAATGTTTTTGCTTGCATTTCTGGCTTTCATTTCTGACTAGAACACTAAACAAGAGCAGTGGAAGTCTTGATCTGGCTACTTGTGATTGAATTCCCTCATTGCTGTGCCCCCCATCTTGAATATCTTGCCTGTAGCTTTAAGAGTCAATTTTCAGAGTAATTTCTTTTTCTACTCTTCAGAAATTTCCCATTCTTCAAACCTCAGCCTCTTAAAATAAACTCGGTCTCACAGTTTTCCCTATTTTTCTAATTTACATTATTATTTTTACAGGTTCCATCCTGAATATTTGAAGTTTCTGTCCTATGGGTATTTATGCTGTCAGGCCTCAGGGAACAAGTGCAAAATTGCTTTTTTACCCAAAGCATTCCTGATGCTGTGATTTCAAAACCTAAAGCAGGATTGGCAAACTCAGCCTCCCAGTTAATGTAACACTGTAATAACTTCATGAGTGGCTCTTATCTTTTATGTGAAGGGTAAAATTTACTTCTCTCATGAGAAAATTATCCTTATTTGAAAATGTTGACTTTGTCCATGAAGTGTGTGTGTGTGTGTGTAATTTCAGGATTTGTTTTAAATCCTGTGTAAGAATAAAATTGGATTTAAGTTTATTATTTTTTAGCATTCTCTCTTCTTTTCCACTTCTCTCATTTCAGATGTTGCAGTTGTGGACATGAGTGATATTTCCAAGCAACCATCACTGTTCTACCACCTTGGCGTGCGTGAAAGCTTTGACATGGCCAATAATGTAATTCTTTACCATGACACTGATGCTGACACTGCTCAGTCTCTAAAAGTAAGGTTCTCACTTCACAATCTGCTTCATTTCAGAAATATCTTTATATACCTGATCCTAGAGATGTCTTTGTTTTTCTGAAACTTACATTTAATGTAATTTCCTGATAGCTACATAATTAAAACCTGCTAAGAAAAAGCAACTATTAGCAAAAAGAGTAATAATAGAATAAATAAATGCACTTTTTTGTAAGAAAAGTTCCATAGTATGGTACTGATTTTGCTTCAGATAGTTAGACTTGGAATTGAGAGTGCAGGTCTGATTTTTTTTTCCTTCCTTTCCTGCTTTTAATAAGAGTACATGTAAGAAAAAGTTATGGCCTGTATAATAAGGACACTTGAACAAGGGCTGTATTGCAGCCTACTCCTATGTAACCACTTCTGTCACATGAGGTTTGTACTCCCTAGATTCTGACTAGCTAAGACTACTAGAATCTCCTTTTTATTGCTGGTTCAAGATAGGAAAAGACATCCTCACCAAATCTTTCAGTAGGGCTGTTGTTCGTTTTTATAGCAGGATAATACGTGCTATACACTTAAATCCTGAAATTGCTGTTCTGGATGCAAGTCATATATTGTGGATGTTTCTCCCTTGCTCAGTGTAGGTTCTCGTTGTTTTACATCACATTTAGGCTTTTGTCCTCTGTATCATCTACTGCTGCTCTTAATATCATCCATCTTTTTGCTACCTTTACTGAGAGAAGCATTGTTCATGCTTTGTTGTCCTTTCCTTATTTTGAGTTATTGCCCCTTGCTACTTTGCTTTTTTTCACACCATTAGTGTCCAAAAGTCATTTTTGGAGTTCTCCAGCCTCTCTTGATCCTCTAAGAATATTAAGTCTCTTTTTTCCCCAGAAAAACTCTGTTCTGTAACAATTTCTCATTCCCTTTCTCTGCCCTCAATGTCATTGATTTTACTGCCATGTGTCTATAACCCATTCCCTTCTTCATGTGGCGGTCCACATCCCCATTCACATTCCATGTGGCCTGGAGTCCCAAAAACTCAAAGCTGGAGCTTGTCACACTCTTTGCTCAATGAGATTATTACTGGCATGTCCTCCTTTCCTTCAGCTAATCAGGGTGGGCAGGCATACAGCTTTCATCCACTACTGCTAATATACCTGACTGCCATGAAATACTTCATTTTTATTTTTCATTAACATATTTTTAAATTTCTTTATGCTGGCACTCAGATGTTCTGATCAACTTGGTTCTCCCAAGGATGTGCCCAAGTCTGGGAAGCACAGGCTTATCATTTGTTGCTCCCCAGTGAGGATATTTGCTTTGATTTCTGCACTTTGTGCCAAGCACATACAAGCCCCTGCTCCATAACTGGAGTGTTGAAGGATCTCCAGGATTACATCCATCTGTGGTTGGATGCTCAGAATGATTGTTGCCAGAACTTGCAAGTCTTTGCACTGTCAGTTCTAAGCCTTTTTTCCTAGTGATGTAAAGCTCAAGTTTAGGGACTAGGGAACTCCAGAATGTGACTAGGTCACTTAAGGCTAGAAAAACTGTTATCTGCCGTCACCCTTCTTCTTCTAGGAACTCTGTCAGTGGCACTGGTATCTTACTCATCTCTCAGTTGTTTGCATAACCTCCTTGGCCTAAATAGGCCCAAAGCACGTCTTAGATGGGATCATAAGACTTGATTTAAATTGCTGGAACCAGCTAGGAGAGATCCTCTGAATCAAATGGTTTAAGCTGGGCACTGAGACAGGGTGCTGTCCTCCTCTGGTCATTGGTATCTCTTCAGCAATCAAGCCCCAGTTCTGAGTTGGAATGCATTCAAACATGCTAATGTACCTTTCTAAAGAATACTTGAGAAGGTAGGCAGGGACAGTTCGTGGGGTATTTCAGCAAAGAATAGTTCATGACACATTCATGTCATAGGTGCTGGATGGTTTCAGAAGAGTTAATTCCTCCTTGTAAAAAAGATATTTAACTGTGGTAGATACAGCTCTGTCGGAGATACTTGCTTAGCTACGTAGACATTAATTTTCAGATATGTAATATTTCAGATGTCTAAGTCTTCCATCACTTTTGTTATGAAGTATTTTATTTGGCTTAAGGAATTTAGGCTAATTAGAAATTCCATTTAGGTTTTAGTACCTTTTTGACCCTCTGATGATGTTTCTTTATTCTGAAGTTTATGAGTAATTTGGCCAGGGTTTTTTCACTTCCATTCAGAATTGTATTACTTTACTTGGACCTGGATTGTTTTGCACCCTCTTAAAAAGTGATGCACAGCCAGAGTGTTCTAAAGGCAGTATTGATGTTACTGCTGTTAACTTCTGCTGAAGATCTGTAAAATTCTGGGATCCTGACTTTATACAGTTTACCTCTTAGGAGCCATCCTGAAATTGTCCCAAGATTTATATGTTCTGTTTCACCAATGCTCTTTCAAAACAACCTAGTTCTGAGGATATAAAAGAACATGTAATCTGGGTTTCAAGAATCGTATTTAGAGAGGTGAATGTCTGAAATGCCCCCTGACTGAATTAATTTTTCCTAATCTCACCTACTGAGACTTTCTTGGTGTTGTTCTGTCCCTTTACTGAGAATTTACTGTAACAGGAAATAGGATTGTGCTATGAAGAGCACATCTATATGTGTGTGTATATATATATATATTGTTTTACTNATATATATATATATATAAATATATGTATAGCAGTGATTTTTATTGGAAGTAATATTTCCCAGCAAAAACAAATAAACATTTCTATTATCTTTTTTTTCCTCCACAGGATATGGTGTCTCAGAAAAACACAGTAAGTATTAAATCCACATTCATTTTAAAACACAAAATGAAGAACCTACATTTGAAGGAACCCTAATACCAAAGCTGCCAAGCATACATATGCTTCATATGATTAAAGGCAGTTGTTTTAGCTATCTATAATTTAAACTTTTGGAAAGCTTGTTAACACTCCAAAGTAACACTAGATTTTACTTTTCCTTACCAATTCCTTTCTAAGTTTTAGAAAAGTGCTAGTAGATATAAGTTTTATTTGTAGGTTGACAGATCCAAATATAAACTCAGAAATTCAAAGTCTCTTTTTCCCTCTACCTCTATCACCCATTTGAGAAAATGTAGATGTTTGTGATGCCTTAATGGGGTTTGTTTTTGTATCTCAAACAGCTTTGGCTTCTGTATACCCCTAACTATATTCCTCTAACTTACAAATTCACAGATTTACTTAGAAATTCTTATTTCTTAGAAAAGCTTATTCCCCAAAGTAAAAATATTCTTACACTTAATGCAAGTAAAGCCAAACAAATAATTTTGAAACAGTATAAAATGTAGGCGTTATGAAGGCTTTTTGAAATATTCCATGATATCTTATATAATTGCATATTTTGCCATAGCTCACACCATGTCCAATCCTCCACACTGTTGTTTTGAGGACAACTGAATTTACAAACCTCTTACACCTCCATTTATCTTTCCTGTTTCTTCCCATTCACCATATATTTTTATTTTTTTCTAAAGAGTATTGAGCAAGATTAAGAAAATAAAAGTGGTCTTAGAGTTTGATAGTAATTTTAAAGAGAAGTAGAAGAAAAAATGTGTTAGTAACAGCAGTTTATTTTGAGCTGCTCTTTTGACTTGGCCACAGTGCTCCACATAGGCTAAAGATAGATCAGGTTTAGCACATGTAAATGCAGGTCATCCTTCCTGGCTCAGGGATCTTTGAACCTGTTTGACCTGTGTGGTGGGAGCTGCATTTACTGCTCTGTGGCTCTGTGAAGGAGGACTCAGATTGTGGCAGGTTTGCTTGTGAATGCCACTATCCGTCAGCTGGTTGATGACCAAAATTTCAGGAGCGTGTGTTCTGCCTTCCAGAGCAAGAGGGAGAATTGTGAATGAGCCATTTGGTGGTAATACCAGAAGTGGAGTGAAAGATGAAGGGGAGGGTGGCAAGTTCAACCTAGTGCAATCAGATTAGCACCCTACCATCTTGTCTTTTGGCAGATTCTTTCTCCAGAAAGGGAGGTATTTCCCCTCACACTGAAGAGAAGACAAAATCAAATCACAAAATGTGCTGAGTTGGAAGGGACCATCAGGATCATTGAGTCTAACTCCTGGCCCTGCACAGGACATCCCTAAGAGTCACACCATGTGTTGAGAACATTGTCTAAACACTTCTTGGACTCCATTAGGCTGTTGCTGTCACAACTGCCCTGGGGTGTCTGTTCTGGTGCCCAGCCACCCTGTGGGTGAAAAACCTTTCCCTGATACCTAACCTACACCTCTCCTGACTCAACTTCATGCCTTTGGTTCTAGTGACATGGTTTCTCTGGTAGGGTCTGGTTGGACCTGTAAACACCTTGTGGTGAGCAGAAGAGGGCAGGGAGACATCCCTAAGCTAGGATCCTGACTCCTTTAAAAAGAAAGGATTGTCTAGCCCACTTTCTTCAAGTGCTTAAATTAAGAAAAAAATTGTGAGTAAAATATAGTGAGGTAAAAAATAAATTACTTTAAATACCAAGTATGGATTCTTGACTTCTTGTATTATTTGCAGTTGTTCATACCTTCATACCTTTGTTTATTAGATAAATGTTTAGATATTAGATTAATAGATAGATTTATCTAAACATTAGATAAATGTTTAGAATTAGATAAATTCCTATATTTCATTCCTTTATCAGTATTTTTTATTCAGAAATTAGAGCAAACTCAGGAGCAAGCTAAATAATTCATAGGATAAATCTGTGTATTTTTAAGTTGAAGTTGACTTCAAATAGACAATTGCCTTCCCCTCCTTTCAAATCCAGTGAGTTGTGACAAGAGCTTTGCAGTTTACCACTGATCCAATATGGTGCCATTGCTTCATTGCTTGGTTAAATATTTTTCCACTGTATGGAGAATGTCTTGTTTTAAGTGAATTGCTGATCACGGTTGCTGTGCTCTTTAAGCAGGTACATAATTGGCATGAATTTATTGTGTCCAGTCGAATATACAGTTAGATAACCATTTCAGTTTAGTTGCTGAATATTAGATGCCATAATTAATTCCCCTGCAGTAGAGCTTTGTGTTTTCCTCTCACTTGTCCTGGGTGAAAAAATGTGGGTATGCCTCTGCCATAACTTAGCAGAACTTAAATACACTTTTTATCAGGAGCTGGAGGCATGGTGGAAAGAGGATAGATATCTCTTTAGCCTTCCTCCAGCCCAGTGATAGCCACAGGAATATCACTGACGTGATAAACATGGAGAAGTTGTCTCCATGTTTTACAAGCTCTGTCCATGCATCTGCAGGGTATGTAAGGGAAGGGGAACAACTCAGATTGTTGCCAGGCACAGCACGTCTTTGTTCCAGCAGCAAGAGTGAAACTTTCTGGGCTGGTTGCTGTAGCTTAGAGCTTTCTCTGAGGTTTCCCTGCCCTCACCTTTCGTATTTATCCTACAAATCTCATATCATCTACAAAGGTGCAGAAAAATCTTAGCACAGAACAGATGTGGAGCCATGTTGAAGTTGCAGAGAAAGGTGAATGTCTAGTGTGTCATCAGGGGGACTTGCTTTGTGTATCACAAGAAAACCTTGAAGAGAATGGATGTTTTCCTTGCAGAGGAAACATTATTCTAATTCGGCATTGAGGATGAGGCGAGAGCAAGGAAACTGGACATGAAGCTGAAAACAATGCAGAGAAAAAAAGTCAGCAATTCAACTGAGAGTTTGCCTTAGGATAGCTGATTTAACAGTGAAAATTATACTACAGCAAGCTGCAGTGCTGTAAGCCTGAGAGATTTAATAGCTTACTGTCTGAAAAAAGAGTGTGAGTAGGAGTCCCCTTCCCTTCCCTTCCCTTCCCTTCCCTT